>JAIOJX010000026.1:260276114-260877543 GCA_022376925.1 Tragulus kanchil | reverse complement strand
CAACCTCTGGTCCCATTGCCTCATCTCCTTTTTAAACTTTGACCCTCTTGCATCCCTCTTATAAACGCCTTTGTAATTACATTAGCAGTAATGTAACTCCTATAACCAGGACGATCTTGCTACCAAGTCAAAGCTTGCTCTACTTGGTGTCCGTGTGTGTCTCTGTGTGTGTCTGTGTGTGTGTGTGTGTGTTTGTGTGTATGTGTGCTTACTCAGTCAGTCATGTCCAACTCTTTATGACCCCATGGACTATAGCCCGCAGGGTCCTCTGTCCATGGGAATGCTCCAGGCAACAATACTGGAGTGGGTTGCCAGGCCCTCCTCCAACAGATCTTCCATTCTCAACCCATTCAACCCAGGTCTCCCTCATTGCTGGCAGATTCTTTACCATCCGAGTCACCAGGGAAGCCCCAGAACATGGGAGTGGGTAGTCTATCCCTTCTCCAGGGGATCTTCCTGACGCCGGAATCAGATTGAGGTCTTCTGATTGCAGACAGATTTCCCTTCCTAGCTGAGCTCCAGGAAACCTGCCTTGCGGTAATAAATAGACCATCATTTTGGGTAATAAATAGACCAACTATATGTGTCAGTGTGGCGAAACAGACAATACAGATCTTATTCAGGGGGAGAAATGTGTCTTCTAGTTTTCTCGTCCATAGGAATAAGGATGTAGGCGTACTGGTATGATATAGAAAAGGTTGTGTTAAATTGAGGAATTACATCCTGAATTCCATGTCACAGATACAGAATCAAGCTAAGGGAATTCCATTTGTGTCCTGGACTTTCTGTAGGTCCATGAGTGAAGTTAGATAATTTACTTCTCTCTTTGTGCTCAAGGATACTTCTCTATTATGGGAGATATTGAAATTGATTTCTACAGTGCTTTATTTGGGTTAATTCTATATTACCTGGATCAGTATTAGTTTCCTATCACTGCTGTAACGAATTCGCACAAACTTAGTTGCTTAAAACAACATAGACTTACTTTATAGTTCTAGAAATCAGAAATCTAAAATCAAGATGTTGAGACAATCTGAGACTGTTTCCTTGCCTTTTCCAGGTTTTAGAGGTCGTCTGTATTCCTTCCTCCATTTTCAAAGTGCCTCATTCCAACCTCTGGTCCCATTGCCTCATCTCCTTTTTAAACTTTGACCCTCTTGCATCCCTCTTATAAACGCCTTTGTAATTACATTAGCAGTAATGTAACTCCTATAACCAGGACGATCTTGCTACCAAGTCAAAGCTTGCTCTACTTGGTGTCCGTGTGTGTCTCTGTGTGTGTCTGTGTGTGTGTGTGTGTGTTTGTGTGTATGTGTGCTTACTCAGTCAGTCATGTCCAACTCTTTATGACCCCATGGACTATAGCCCGCAGGGTCCTCTGTCCATGGGAATGCTCCAGGCAACAATACTGGAGTGGGTTGCCAGGCCCTCCTCCAACAGATCTTCCATTCTCAACCCATTCAACCCAGGTCTCCCTCATTGCTGGCAGATTCTTTACCATCCGAGTCACCAGGGAAGCCCCAGAACATGGGAGTGGGTAGTCTATCCCTTCTCCAGGGGATCTTCCTGACGCCGGAATCAGATTGAGGTCTTCTGATTGCAGACAGATTCTTTACCTGCTGAGCTACCAGGGAAACCCACTTGCCTTAGGACAGGCCAGTGAATCCAAGAGATGAGTTGCTGAGGCAAGGAATACAACTTTGTTTGTAAAATGGCAGTAATGTTTCAAAGTGATCATCTTGACATAGTCTGGATGCTAGGTTCTTATATAGAACCAGAAAGGGAAGTTGTAGGGAACTAAAGTCAAAAGGCAGAATAGAGCCCTAGGGAGAGGCAGTGAAGAAGTTTTGTCTTGCAAAACATTTGGGAAATGGCCACCTTCAAGGGAGGAGTTGTGTTAATCTCTTCTTTCCTGTAGCTATTCACAGGTGGGCAGGGTCAGATTATCTCTCCCAGCTGAACAACAGCACTTAACAGTCAGGCAGGGGGGCAGGGTTCTGTGAGGCAGACCATTATGTACAATTATAATAACAGCAATAAAAACCAAGTCAAATAAACATTTCCAACATGGAATCAGGATTGGCTCTTTCCTGCAACATTCCCAGCTTAAGATCCTTATTTTAATCGTGTCTGCAAAGTCCTGTTTGTTATTTAACTTACTCACATATTCTGAAAATTATGATGTGAACATCTTAGGTGGGGGTATTATTCAGCCTATTCACTTGGATTTACTGGAATCCTTAAAATACACAGATTTCATATAAGCAGTGGAGTCCAGGAATATGCCTTTTAAACATACTTCTCCAAATTTGAGAATCACAGCTGTGAGAAAATGTGTCACTCAAAAATTTTGAGGATGAATAGAGGAGTGAGGAGGGCTTTCCTGGTGGCAGTTGGTAAAGAATCCACCTGCAATGCAGGGGACCCTGGTTTGATTCCTGGGTCAGGAAGATCCCATGGGGAAGGGATAGACTACCCACTCCAGTATTCTTGGGCTTCTCTGATGGCTTAGCCAGCAAAGAATCCACCTGCAATGTGGGAGACCTGGGTTCCCTAGGTTGGGCAAATCCCCTGGAGGAGGGCCTGGCAACCCACTCCAGTACTCTTGCCTGGAGTATCCCCATGGACAGAGGATACTGGAGGGCTACAGTCCATAGGGTTGCAAAAAGTTGGTATGACTGAGCAACTAAGCACAGCACAGAGAAGTAAGATTAGTAAGACAATATTTTCATACAGACGAACTTTTTAAAAGCACATGTTAAGCATAAGCCCTCTGTTAAGGGCTACTGAAATTTTGGTCTACACCTACTCTTTTTGGAGATGGGGAGTAACAGAAAGTTCTGCACATAATTTGGACCAAAACAGGAAAATAAAAGCAACTAGTTTTATGTGTAAGAGTGTAGGCAAGCTTGTTTTTTTCGTCTGTGAACCACCCTAATTACCAAATTTCTTTGCTCGTTGGGGGAAT
Organism: Tragulus kanchil; assembly: GCA_022376925.1. Classification (NCBI taxonomy): domain Eukaryota; kingdom Metazoa; phylum Chordata; class Mammalia; order Artiodactyla; family Tragulidae; genus Tragulus; species Tragulus kanchil. The sequence goes on along the minus strand of JAIOJX010000026.1, from coordinate 260,874,575 downwards.
TCCAGTTTACTGTACCTGCTTTTGATGCCAAAAGCTCAGCTTTCCATATACTGGTGCCGAATCAAGTCTCAGAGACAGAGTTTATGGTGAAGTAGAAAAGGATAGCCTTATTGCTTTGCCAGGCAAAGGGGCACCCAATGGGATGATACCCTCAAGACTATGTGTTCCCAACTTGGGGAAGATAATGAGAAGTTTTATAGTAATTTTTCAGAGAGGGCATAATCAGCTTGTAGACATGGGTTGATGGTAAGTAGAAATCAACATCGTCAACTGCAACTTCCATACCTTGTACATCAGTTCTCAGTCCTGCTGCACATTGGTATCTCTTGGCAGTCTTAAAACAAACTATCCTGAGCTCTATTCCTGAAGATTCTGATTTAATTGGTTTGAGAACGATCTCTAGCATCAGTGTTTTTTTAAAGAAACTTCTCCAAATAATTCAAATATGAAGCCAAGATTGAAAGTGACTGAATTAGGGTATCTTAGATGGGCCCAGCTTGGGAAGTATCCAATAGTTAGAGTCATTATAGTTTTTATATATATAAACTGCATTATATATATATATATATATATATATATATAAACTTTATATATATATAACATATATATGTAAACTTTATATAAACTTTCTATATGTAACTATTATATATATATTTATATATATATAAACTTTATATATGCAACTTCATTTATTTTTGAGTGTCTGGGCCTTCATTACTGTGTCGGCTTTTAATTAGTTGCAGTGATGGGGGCTACTCTTTAGTTGTGGTGCCTGGGTTTCTTATCGCTGTGGCTTCTGTTCTTGTGGAACATGGGCCCTAAGGTGCACAAGCTTCAGTGGTTGTGGCATGTGGGCTCAAGTAGTTGTGGCTACAGGGCTCTAGAGCATAGGCTCAGTACTTGTGGCTCACAGACTTAGTTGCTTCAGGCATGTGGGATCTTCCTGGACCAGGGATAGAAGCTATGTGTCCTGCATTAGCAGGGAAATTCTTTACCACTGAGCCACCAGGGAAGCCCCCTTACAGTATTTTTAAAATTGAAGTATAGTTAAGAATTCTGTGTTCGCCTGTATGTTCATTCAATACGTTTAAACTCATGGCACTTCAGTGAGTTGGAAGGGATTATAGAAACATTCTAATAATATTTAATAGAAAGAACTTGGGCTTTGGAGGCAGACTGGGGTAGGAAGGACATTTGGTTCTTCCAATTACTTGCTGGGAAACCTTAACCACTTAACACTTCTAGAGTTTTTTGGTGAAAGTAGAAAAGGGATGGGGCCTTATTGCTTTGCCAGGCAAAGGGCACCCAATGGGATGATACCCTCAAGACTATGTGTTCCCAACTTGGGGAAGATAATGAGAAGTTTTATAGTAATTTTTCAGAGAGGGCATAATCAGCTTGTAGACATGGGTTGATGGTAAGTAGAAATCAACATCGTCAACTGCAACTTCCATACCTTGTACATCAGTTCTCAGTCCTGCTGCACATTGGTATCTCTTGGCAGTCTTAAAACAAACTATCCTGAGCTCTATTCCTGAAGATTCTGATTTAATTGGTTTGAGAACGATCTCTAGCATCAGTGTTTTTTTAAAGAAACTTCTCCAAATAATTCAAATATGAAGCCAAGATTGAAAGTGACTGAATTAGGGTATCTTAGATGGGCCCAGCTTGGGAAGTATCCAATAGTTAGAGTCATTATAGTTTTATATATATAAACTAAATTATATATATATATATATATATATATATATAAACTTTATATATATATAACATATATATGTAAACTTTATATAAACTTTCTATATGTAACTATTATATATATATTTATATATATATAAACTTTATATATGCAACTTCATTTATTTTTGAGTGTCTGGGCCTTCATTACTGTGTCGGCTTTTAATTAGTTGCAGTGATGGGGGCTACTCTTTAGTTGTGGTGCCTGGGTTTCTTATCGCTGTGGCTTCTGTTCTTGTGGAACATGGGCCCTAAGGTGCACAAGCTTCAGTGGTTGTGGCATGTGGGCTCAAGTAGTTGTGGCTACAGGGCTCTAGAGCATAGGCTCAGTACTTGTGGCTCACAGACTTAGTTGCTTCAGGCATGTGGGATCTTCCTGGACCAGGGATAGAAGCTATGTGTCCTGCATTAGCAGGGAAATTCTTTACCACTGAGCCACCAGGAAGCCCCTTACAGTATTTTTAAAATTGAAGTATAGTTAAGAATTCTGTGTTCGCCTGTATGTTCATTCAATACGTTTAAACTCATGGCACTTCAGTGAGTTGGAAGGGATTATAGAAACATTCTAATAATATTTAATAGAAAGAACTTGGGCTTTGGAGGCAGACTGGGGTAGGAAGGACATTTGGTTCTTCCAATTACTTGCTGGGAAACCTTAACCACTTAACACTTCTAAGCTTCAGTTTCCTCTTCTATATATTATGGATAATAAATCTTGATTTATAGACTTGTTAAAAGGAATAACCAAGACTTAAAGCCTCTGTCATGTTAGCTAACACACAGTAAATATTATTATCCCCCTTCTCATACAGAGAAGAAATTTTAAGCAAAAAACCCTCTGTCGTCTGTCTTCCCTAAATAATACAACTAGCCTAAACTCTGTGGTTAGAACTGATGGCTTTTAGTTGAAATCCATTTCTTTTGTAGAATCACAGTAATGTGGCCAATACATTAACTAGAAACAGTAACATTTTTCTTCTTATAAAGAAGTGCTTCTAGCTTTTACCTGTGAAGTCCCAAATTATCATATTTCCTTTTACTCCTCTTTCTCTGGCTGCATAATTAAATTTACAAGAGAAGGGGAGATTAGTGCAGGGCAGGGCATACATTATGCGGCAGTAACAATAATGTGCTTTAGAGCAGATAATACGCTACTTCAGGTGAGAGAAAGCTACTTCAGGTGAGGATGGTTCCTCTCTGGCCAGCTGTAGGTGGTACATCTCCCTGAACTTACCTATGTTGATTCTAGAACCCTGTTGTCCAATACAACAGTCATTTAGACATATTTAAAATAAAATTAAAATGAACTGAAATTAAATAAAAATTTTAAATGTAGTGACTCAGTTGTACTGGGCACGTTTCAAGTGCTGAGAAGGCACACGTGGCCAGTAACTGCTGTATTGAAAGGCACGGACAGAACACTTTCATCATTGGCAGTGTAGAGGACCTATGTGCTGAGGTTGCTTAATTAAGAATTGTTAACGATATTAGGAAATGGGTGGGTTGCTGAAAAAAATTTTTTTAGCAGGAAATTTTACCACTGAGCCACCAGAAGCCCCCTTACAGTATTTTTAAAATTGAAGTATAGTTAAGAATTCTGTGTTCGCCTGTATGTTCATTCAATACGTTTAAACTCATGGCACTTCAGTGAGTTGGAAGGGATTATAGAAACATTCTAATAATATTTAATAGAAAGAACTTGGGCTTTGGAGGCAGACTGGGGTAGGAAGGACATTTGGTTCTTCCAATTACTTGCTGGGAAACCTTAACCACTTAACACTTCTAAGCTTCAGTTTCCTCTTCTATATATTATGGATAATAAATCTTGATTTATAGACTTGTTAAAAGGAATAACCAAGACTTAAAGCCTCTGTCATGTTAGCTAACACACAGTAAATATTATTATCCCCCTTCTCATACAGAGAAGAAATTTTAAGCAAAAAACCCTCTGTCGTCTGTCTTCCCTAAATAATACAACTAGCCTAAACTCTGTGGTTAGAACTGATGGCTTTTAGTTGAAATCCATTTCTTTTGTAGAATCACAGTAATGTGGCCAATACATTAACTAGAAACAGTAACATTTTTCTTCTTATAAAGAAGTGCTTCTAGCTTTTACCTGTGAAGTCCCAAATTATCATATTTCCTTTTACTCCTCTTTCTCTGGCTGCATAATTAAATTTACAAGAGAAGGGGAGATTAGTGCAGGGCAGGGCATACATTATGCGGCAGTAACAATAATGTGCTTTAGAGCAGATAATACGCTACTTCAGGTGAGAGAAAGCTACTTCAGGTGAGGATGGTTCCTCTCTGGCCAGCTGTAGGTGGTACATCTCCCTGAACTTACCTATGTTGATTCTAGAACCCTGTTGTCCAATACAACAGTCATTTAGACATATTTAAAATAAAATTAAAATGAACTGAAATTAAATAAAAATTTTAAATGTAGTGACTCAGTTGTACTGGGCACGTTTCAAGTGCTGAGAAGGCACACGTGGCCAGTAACTGCTGTATTGAAAGGCACGGACAGAACACTTTCATCATTGGCAGTGTAGAGGACCTATGTGCTGAGGTTGCTTAATTAAGAATTGTTAACGATATTAGGGGGAAATGGGTGGGTTGTGCTATGAAAATAAGCTGAGAAGAAGAGTATAGGAAGAAAGAGAAAATAGAGTTTGTCTTTCTGGTTTGACATCTGGTAATTGACAGCTGAAGCAAGAATAAACCATCCCCTAGGACAGGAAGCATGAACACCCTGGCTAAAGAGTTCATTATGCTTATGTCTAAAAGGCTGGGGATGGTACGCCTGATACAAAGGTCTGGCAGCTAGTGCGCCTACTGGGCTCCCAGTGGGTTCCTGCTGGCAGCTGTCACCATGGCAACGCTCAGGATGAAGGCTGGAGCCCTGAAAGCAGCTGCTCTCACACGTTGCCCCTTGCCTCACACTTACCCTGAGTGGCCCTAAGCACAGTCTAATCAATCAATCACCACGAAATCCCCAGAGGGCTCAATTTAAGGCCAATTTATTGCAGTAAATTCTTGGAAAGAATTTCAGGCATTAAATCTAATCAGCAAATGTAATGTTCACCCTCTTTCTGTTAAAAAATCAAAACATAAATTTCACTGTATCTTGTTGCTATATTTGATTCTCAGGTAGGAAGCAGTGTCTCCTGTCCTTCCATGAAGAGTTCCTCATTCAGTGTAACTGTGGTAGTGATTGGTGCCGTTCACAGTGTTTGTTTTTCTTTTTAACCAGTTAGTAGGATATCATTCCCCAAGTCCCTTTGTTTCTATGAAAGATTAAATTATCTTTGTTGGGAGCCAATTAAGACAATAGGAAGTAAAATTCAGTCCTATTTCTCTCCATATAATTTATTTTGGTCAATGTAAGGGTCGTGGAAGTGATATGTAACTTCCAGCCAGAAATCTTTAAGAAACAGTACATGATTAACCACCTCTGTCCTGCTGCCTGCCATGTTTTACATGCTGGAAACCTCTGTCAGTCTCAATACCTGCTGAGGGCAGCTTGGAGCAAAGTGCCTCCCCCTCTCCCAGTAAAGATGGACTTGAAGCAAGAACAAGTCTCAAACCATTAAGATTTAGAAGCTTATTTGCCCTAAACACAAAATAATTTCAAATCTCTTGACTAACATAGTGGATATGCCAAAAGAAAAAAAGAAAAATCTAACGAGATGAAACAATTTCAATGTAAACTGTTAATCTTAAAGAGCACCCTATCTATTGCTGGTCAGTTAAATTTAAAAAAAAAAAAACAAAAACAGTTTAATAGTATGGTGAATTCCATGCCAATATCATTAGTCTTACCTGCAAAATTTATTTGTCTTGGTTTAAAGCAAAACATTAGCCTTATACCAGCAACTGAATTTTTCTACTGAGACTCCTTGATGGAAAAAAATGTGCATAAAGATATCTGATCATACCTATATATATTGATATTTTTTAAGATAAAATAGTCCATCCATATGTTTAAATAAAAAAAACACAGTCTATGGGAAAGGTAGGTGATAAATAGTGCATTATTTGACATTTTAAAAATTATTTGGAGGGAAATCCTGGGGAACAATGTGGAGAACATATATTTTATTATTTTAGATACAGTTTTTTAACTTTACTAGTTCATTCATAATTCAATGTAGTTGATTCTGAATGATGTATAGATGTTATAAAATGCCCAATAGATTTTTTTCAAGAGATTTTTTTTTTTTAATTTTTTTTTGCGGGGGGCGGTTTTGGGAGGGAGGGAGGTAGGCGGGCCACTTCCATTGGTCTTTCATTTATCCATTTTTCATCCATCTTTGTTCTTTGGCCCGTGTGCGCCTCCCATGGCAGTGGCCTCTGTTGTCACAGAGCACCGGCTCTGGTTGCATGCGCTCCAGAGCTCTGGCTCGGTAGTTGGACACATGGGTCCAGCTGCTCCGCAGCACGTGGGATCCTCCCAGGCCAGGGATCAAACTGGCACCCCTTGCACTGCAAGGCGGTGTCCTTACCCACTGGACCACCAGGGAAGCCCTTCAAGAGATTTTTAAAGTATTAATACTTACTACAAATTTATAGTCCAAACAATAAAGCAAAAAAAAAAAAAAAAATGCAAGAGTGCTTTGAACAATGACAGCCTCCTTATTGGGCTTCTCAGGTGGTGCAGTGGTAAAGAATCTGCCTGCAATGCCTGCAGTGGGTTTGATCTCTGGGTTGCGAAGATCCCCTGAAGGAGGAAATGGCAGCTTGCCTGGGAAATTCCATGGAGCCTGGCAGGTTACAGTCCATAGGACTGCAAAAGAGTCAGACACGACTTAACAACTAAACAACAAGCCTCCTTACTGTAAGCATATAGTCTTCAAGAAATGTAGCTCATTTACATATATCAATCCTGACATGTGTGTGCTTGTGTGTGTACCTCATCCATCATCTCAAGTAGTTTTTGAAATATGATGTATCTATAATATTTTAAAAAATTAAAACATTTAAAGAAATTGTATTACTTTATAGTCACAAATCCTAACATTGGACTCTAAATATCCACTGGGGATAACTAATATTAAAAAATAATAATAATTCTGGTGGATTTTATCAATGCCATGGCTAAAAATTCTGTTTTTATTTTGATACTCAGAAAGTAAAATTTCCTTTAGCAGCATTTTTTTTTTTTTTAATGCAGTGAACTTATAAGTTAATCAAGATATTTTGGCCATGAGTGTCCTCCCTTTTCTCTTTAGAACTGGATCTAGGACATTCTGCCTGTTGGCCAGTAAGGGGAGCCATCACAAAGTAATTATGAACACATTTACATGACAACCTTTCCTCCTAGAATGAAAGTTTGTGAGTGTTTTTCTAATGTCTGTCTTGCTCTTCAGTGAATTTTCTAGGTCACCACTGACCACGCTTTGTCTTTGAGCTCCAAGGCTGTCACAGTCACGGGCCATCAGGTAGTAAATACTGCAGAAGTGCTCAGCTGCTGTGCTGTTTCTTTAGAATTCTTCTTTCCCCACATCCCATGCTGTTAGAAAAAGCTTCTATTACATAGGATCCAGGCCAAAGGCTCTGATCTGAGTCCTGCTGCTGCTTTAATGTCTGCCCCTACTCAGGACTCTTTATCAACTCCTCTCACCCTCCAATAAGAAATGTAAATTACATGTTTCTTTCAAGTCCTCCTACCCACATCTTTCAGGAAAAGCTATTTGTCTCCATGCACCTGGAGTTATCTATTCAAGTCACTCTCGGTGGTGCAGTGGTAAAGAATCTGCCTGCAATGCCTGCAGTGGGTTTGATCTCTGGGTTGCGAAGATCCCCTGAAGGAGGAAATGGCAGCTTGCCTGGGAAATTCCATGGAGCCTGGCAGGTTACAGTCCATAGGACTGCAAAAGAGTCAGACACGACTTAACAACTAAACAACAAGCCTCCTTACTGTAAGCATATAGTCTTCAAGAAATGTAGCTCATTTACATATATCAATCCTGACATGTGTGTGCTTGTGTGTGTACCTCATCCATCATCTCAAGTAGTTTTTGAAATATGATGTATCTATAATATTTTAAAAAATTAAAACATTTAAAGAAATTGTATTACTTTATAGTCACAAATCCTAACATTGGACTCTAAATATCCACTGGGGATAACTAATATTAAAAAATAATAATAATTCTGGTGGATTTTATCAATGCCATGGCTAAAAATTCTGTTTTTATTTTGATACTCAGAAAGTAAAATTTCCTTTAGCAGCATTTTTTTTTTTTTTAATGCAGTGAACTTATAAGTTAATCAAGATATTTTGGCCATGAGTGTCCTCCCTTTTCTCTTTAGAACTGGATCTAGGACATTCTGCCTGTTGGCCAGTAAGGGGAGCCATCACAAAGTAATTATGAACACATTTACATGACAACCTTTCCTCCTAGAATGAAAGTTTGTGAGTGTTTTTCTAATGTCTGTCTTGCTCTTCAGTGAATTTTCTAGGTCACCACTGACCACGCTTTGTCTTTGAGCTCCAAGGCTGTCACAGTCACGGGCCATCAGGTAGTAAATACTGCAGAAGTGCTCAGCTGCTGTGCTGTTTCTTTAGAATTCTTCTTTCCCCACATCCCATGCTGTTAGAAAAAGCTTCTATTACATAGGATCCAGGCCAAAGGCTCTGATCTGAGTCCTGCTGCTGCTTTAATGTCTGCCCCTACTCAGGACTCTTTATCAACTCCTCTCACCCTCCAATAAGAAATGTAAATTACATGTTTCTTTCAAGTCCTCCTACCCACATCTTTCAGGAAAAGCTATTTGTCTCCATGCACCTGGAGTTAATTCTCACTTCTAGCATCTTATCCACTGAGCCAACCTCCTGCCCTGCCGCCTCCTCCCAGGCTCCCCTCTATGTCATTTTACCTCTTCTGGAGGCCCGAGTGCACATGCTTTTAGGCTGGCCCAGAATGAAAGAATTCAAGCACTGAATATACCCAGGTATGGTGTTTCTCTGCATTTGTTTCTGATACCTCAAGAGGTGAGGTAGAGCGTTTGAGTATGGCACCTAGCCAAGCATAGATGTTTCAAGAAAAGTCAATAATGCATATTACAAACATGTTTTGGTGACCAAACACAGCCTCCCAGCTATAGGTCTCTCCTAGAAAAGTGAGGCAATTATCTCAATCAGTCAAGTGAAAAGGTCCATTTATGCTTCAATTCTCTGGCTAATTCAGGCAAAAGTAAAATTTTCATCTGAATGATCTCAGTAATTGACTGGCTGCTCTGCTTTACCAGTGAAAGCTTGACAAAGAGACAGAGGCTGTTCCATACCAACAAGGAGGTGCTGATCATAGGGACCTTGTGCAGAGAAACCCGGCTATGAGAACGCACATTAGCAGCAGAGACTTTGTTGAGAAATTTCGACAAAGGTAGCTCCTAATTGTAGATTATTAGGTGAACTGTAGAATTCAGTCTTTCTTCTCTTCTTGTTCCCTTCCCTTGTTACCCATTGCTCCTTTTCGGTGTCTCCTGTCTAGAGCAAGTGTTCATCTAGGCATAAGTCAGGGAATCTATGCATCCTCTTTCACTCCTTCCTCCTCCTCTTCAGTGAATTTTCTAGCACCACTGACCACGCTTTGTCTTTGAGCTCCAAGGCTGTCACAGTCACGGGCCATCAGGTAGTAAATACTGCAGAAGTGCTCAGCTGCTGTGCTGTTTCTTTAGAATTCTTCTTTCCCCACATCCCATGCTGTTAGAAAAGCTTCTATTACATAGGATCCAGGCCAAAGGCTCTGATCTGAGTCCTGCTGCTGCTTTAATGTCTGCCCCTACTCAGGACTCTTTATCAACTCCTCTCACCCTCCAATAAGAAATGTAAATTACATGTTTCTTTCAAGTCCTCCTACCCACATCTTTCAGGAAAAGCTATTTGTCTCCATGCACCTGGAGTTAATTCTCACTTCTAGCATCTTATCCACTGAGCCAACCTCCTGCCCTGCCGCCTCCTCCCAGGCTCCCCTCTATGTCATTTTACCTCTTCTGGAGGCCCGAGTGCACATGCTTTTAGGCTGGCCCAGAATGAAAGAATTCAAGCACTGAATATACCCAGGTATGGTGTTTCTCTGCATTTGTTTCTGATACCTCAAGAGGTGAGGTAGAGCGTTTGAGTATGGCACCTAGCCAAGCATAGATGTTTCAAGAAAAGTCAATAATGCATATTACAAACATGTTTTGGTGACCAAACACAGCCTCCCAGCTATAGGTCTCTCCTAGAAAAGTGAGGCAATTATCTCAATCAGTCAAGTGAAAAGGTCCATTTATGCTTCAATTCTCTGGCTAATTCAGGCAAAAGTAAAATTTTCATCTGAATGATCTCAGTAATTGACTGGCTGCTCTGCTTTACCAGTGAAAGCTTGACAAAGAGACAGAGGCTGTTCCATACCAACAAGGAGGTGCTGATCATAGGGACCTTGTGCAGAGAAACCCGGCTATGAGAACGCACATTAGCAGCAGAGACTTTGTTGAGAAATTTCGACAAAGGTAGCTCCTAATTGTAGATTATTAGGTGAACTGTAGAATTCAGTCTTTCTTCTCTTCTTGTTCCCTTCCCTTGTTACCCATTGCTCCTTTTCGGTGTCTCCTGTCTAGAGCAAGTGTTCATCTAGGCATAAGTCAGGGAATCTATGCATCCTCTTTCACTCCTTCCTCCTCCTCCTGCTTCATTCAGTCTTTGACGTGTGTTTTGAACAGGTTGCCCCGTCTGATCCTATGGCTGCTGTTTTAGTTCAAGTGAGTCTTGGTACTTGGTTTTAGCGTTTACTCATTTGATAGTGATTTACCGAGGCTCTTCTCCGCAGCAACAATGCCAAGTACTGCAAATACAATGATGAGCAAGACAAATCTGTTTCCATTGATCATGACTACTCTTAATTGGTTTCTCTGCTTCCTGTCTTGTACACCTCCCCTAATCCATTCTGTTTTGCTGTCACGTTTATTCTTCTAAAACTCCAAGTAAAATAAAATCACCAGTGCTTAATAGCTGAAGTCCTAAGTATGACATACAATGACCTTGATAATCGGGTGTTGATTTCGGGTTCGTTCTCCCTTTTACCACTCCCTTGTGGTCTTACATTTGGTGAACCTGAACTTTGCACAGTTGTCTAAGATAGTTTCTTTGATTGGAAATGCCCCTTCCCTCCTTCATGCGGGATTTTCCCAGGCCAGGGATCGAACTGCCGCCCCTTGCACTGCAAGGCAGACTGCTTACCCACTGGACCACCAGGGAAGCCCTGCTTCATTCTTTTAAATCCTGAGTATGTGATGGACAGAGGAATGTCCCAACCCAATTTGTTTCAGGGCTGACATTATTTCTCTTTCAAGGATGGCCTCAATTACAGAGAGATGCCTTGCTTAAAAGCATGACCCACCTGGGGTACTCACATGCGATGATTGATCACGGTGGGCTTAAAGGTCTGACACTCTTGGCCCAATGGGGGACAAACAACTCCAATGGGCCATACTGGTTCTAGAACTCCCTGTGGGGTGTGCATCACAGTTTAATTTATTCCTCTGTTTAATTGCTTTTGCTTCTTGATTCCACAGGTATTGATACTTAATAGATACAGCTTAACCCTCATTTTAGAGTCTGTTTCTCAAAAATCCAGTCTGAAATGTACAAGAAATGGTCCCCCCAAAGCAGGTAACATAATGGGATTCTAGAGCTGCACCTTCCCATCACTGATGGTATGTGGCACACAGACAGAGTCCAGTGGGGATGGTGCAACTCAGAAACAATAGAGGAGAGGTAGTGGCATGTAACTGTTGAAAGCCAGGAAGTTGCATTTATCATGATGAGGGGCAGAGTCAGAAGAGCAGGAAAGGACCTGTCCCAGAGAGCTATGAAAATGGTTCCTAGAAACTGGTGTATCTACTGACTAAATCAATGGGCAGCCAACCTGAGTGTTTCTCAGTTTAGACCATCACAAGAAATTAGGATGGATGACTAGGAGCCTGAAGGCAATCAACTCAATAAAAGATCATAATAGCTCTTGCCCACTTTCCAGACCTGAGTTACTTTTCAGACTCAGGCTGTAAAGACCCAAGAGGAGGCCAGGTCCCTAGGAGGAAGGACCAGCTGTACCATACAAGTCTACATAGTAATGGGGCGTTCTTGTGTGGAAGGAAAAATAGCTGTTAGGATATATGGATCATGACCGGAAGTGAATGGCTTTCCTGACTAGTCAGGGGCCTGAGAGGAGAGAGATCAGAATATTAGGGAAAAGGAGGTCTAGGGTAGGAAAATAGGGCTCTTACCTTCACCTGCGGGATTTTCCCAGGCCAGGGATCGAACTGCCGCCTTGCTTCAATTCTTTTTTAAATCCTGAGTATGTGATGGACAGAGGAATGTCCCAACCCAATTTGTTTCAGGGCTGACATTATTTCTCTTTCAAGGATGGCCTCAATTACAGAGAGATGCCTTGCTTAAAAGCATGACCCACCTGGGGTACTCACATGCGATGATTGATCACGGTGGGCTTAAAGGTCTGACACTCTTGGCCCAATGGGGGACAAACAACTCCAATGGGCCATACTGGTTCTAGAACTCCCTGTGGGGTGTGCATCACAGTTTAATTTATTCCTCTGTTTAATTGCTTTTGCTTCTTGATTCCACAGGTATTGATACTTAATAGATACAGCTTAACCCTCATTTTAGAGTCTGTTTCTCAAAAATCCAGTCTGAAATGTACAAGAAATGGTCCCCCCAAAGCAGGTAACATAATGGGATTCTAGAGCTGCCCCTTTCCCCATCACTGATGGTATGTGGCACACAGACAGAGTCCAGTGGGGATGGTGCAACTCAGAAACAATAGAGGAGAGGTAGTGGCATGTAACTGTTGAAAGCCAGGAAGTTGCATTTATCATGATGAGGGGCAGAGTCAGAAGAGCAGGAAAGGACCTGTCCCAGAGAGCTATGAAAATGGTTCCTAGAAACTGGTGTATCTACTGACTAAATCAATGGGCAGCCAACCTGAGTGTTTCTCAGTTTAGACCATCACAAGAAATTAGGATGGATGACTAGGAGCCTGAAGGCAATCAACTCAATAAAAGATCATAATAGCTCTTGCCCACTTTCCAGACCTGAGTTACTTTTCAGACTCAGGCTGTAAAGACCCAAGAGGAGGCCAGGTCCCTAGGAGGAAGGACCAGCTGTACCATACAAGTCTACATAGTAATGGGGCGTTCTTGTGTGGAAGGAAAAATAGCTGTTAGGATATATGGATCATGACCGGAAGTGAATGGCTTTCCTGACTAGTCAGGGGCCTGAGAGGAGAGAGATCAGAATATTAGGGAAAAGGAGGTCTAGGGTAGGATCACAGGGGTAGACATATGGGAGAGGGCGTGCAGTGTGCAGATCAGGGTATTGCGTGTTAACACTGACCAGAGAGCATCCACGGCAGAGGGGCCACTCAACAGCAGGGTGGACCTCTGCTGCCCATTACTTGTGCCCCACCCACATGTGGCTCATCCAAACTGAAACATACTGTCAGTGAAAATGCTGGATTGCAGAGATTTAAGAGTACAAAGTGAGAAGAATGTAAAAGGCTTTTTGTTGTTGATTACATATTGAAATGTTTTTTGTATTAGGTTGAATGAAAATATTTTGAAAATTAACCTTTTTTTTTTTTTACTACTTTTAATTCAGTGACTAGAAAATGTGAAGTTATATGTGCAACTCACCCTTGTGGCCCATGTTATGCTGACACAGGCAGAAGAACTTGGCCAGCTGACAGCAGCGAGCCTCAGCCATTGGCTACTGCAGCATTAGGCCCATGAATTGGGCAGCGGTGGGAGACAGGAAGGCTATGCTGGGCCCATGAGCACGGCCTCCCATTTTCTGAGGTTGATAAAGCTATTGCTGCTTCCATAGCTACAAAATGCCAGCAACAGAGACTCAAGCTGAGCCCTCATGGTGCTATGTTTCCCGAAGTCTAACTAGACCCTTGCTGGCAGACTGATTGCACTGGACTTCTTATATCCTAGATAGATAAGAGGTTGCTTTTTCATATATATGTCTGATTTTGCCTTTCTTAGTTGCAAGTCTCATTATATTTGATCTTATCATACAAGACCTCCTATCCTACTCATGATCAAATTTATAAGACCTCTCAGTTTAGCCATACAAGAAATTAGGATGGATGACTAGGAGCCTGAAGGCAATCAACTCAATAAAAGATCATAATAGCTCTTGCCCACTTTCCAGACCTGAGTTACTTTTCAGACTCAGGCTGTAAAGACAAGAGGAGGCCAGGTCCCTAGGAGGAAGGACCAGCTGTACCATACAAGTCTACATAGTAATGGGGCGTTCTTGTGTGGAAGGAAAAATAGCTGTTAGGATATATGGATCATGACCGGAAGTGAATGGCTTTCCTGACTAGTCAGGGGCCTGAGAGGAGAGAGATCAGAATATTAGGGAAAAGGAGGTCTAGGGTAGGATCACAGGGGTAGACATATGGGAGAGGCGTGCAGTGTGCAGATCAGGGTATTGCGTGTTAACACTGACCAGAGAGCATCCACGGCAGAGGGGCCACTCAACAGCAGGGTGGACCTCTGCTGCCCATTACTTGTGCCCCACCCACATGTGGCTCATCCAAACTGAAACATACTGTCAGTGAAAATGCTGGATTGCAGAGATTTAAGAGTACAAAGTGAGAAGAATGTAAAAGGTTTTTTGTTGTTGATTACATATTGAAATGTTTTTTGTATTAGGTTGAATGAAAATATTTTGAAAATTAACCTTTTTTTTTTTTTACTACTTTTAATTCAGTGACTAGAAAATGTGAAGTTATATGTGCAACTCACCCTTGTGGCCCATGTTATGCTGACACAGGCAGAAGAACTTGGCCAGCTGACAGCAGCGAGCCTCAGCCATTGGCTACTGCAGCATTAGGCCCATGAATTGGGCAGCGGTGGGAGACAGGAAGGCTATGCTGGGCCCATGAGCACGGCCTCCCATTTTCTGAGGTTGATAAAGCTATTGCTGCTTCCATAGCTACAAAATGCCAGCAACAGAGACTCAAGCTGAGCCCTCATGGTGCTATGTTTCCCGAAGTCTAACTAGACCCTTGCTGGCAGACTGATTGCACTGGACTTCTTATATCCTAGATAGATAAGAGGTTGCTTTTTCATATATATGTCTGATTTTGCCTTTCTTAGTTGCAAGGCTTATTATATTTGATCTGATCATATAAGACCTCTTATCATACCATATCGGTACAGTGAACTAACTTATAGGAAAGGAAGTGTGCCGTGGGCCTGTGACCATGAGATTCACTGGACATATCGTGGACTCAGAAGCTGCCAGCCTGACAAGAGTGTTGACTGAAGCCAGTCAGCCTCAGTCACAAGTACAGTTAAAGGTACAGTTGGAGTGCAAGTTTGGAGGTATACCATGCTTCAGAACGCAGTCTATACACTGGACCCAAAATCTTTATGTGGTATTACATTCCCAGTAGAAAGAACACACGGGTCTAGAAACTCGGGTGTTTCTTCCATATGGTGAAAGCAGAAGTGGCCCCATTTGACATGACCCACTGGGGAAAACTGTGTCTCCTGCTCCACAGCTCTACAGGCTCTGTCAGGTTAGGAGTCCCTGTTCTCAAAGGTCCCACTTTTATCAGGGATGAGAGTCCCATAGAATGTTAGCTGTGGTCTGGGCATTTGGGGCAGGGAGAAGAGTTGCCGTCTTGATAGAAGTGATTGACTTTGATTATCAGGAAGAGATGGGTTTACTTTTATACAACAAGAACAGGAAAGACTAGCCATTAAGATGCCTCCTGGGCCTGGGTGATACTGCCGAGGAAGCCACTGAGATTAGCAGAAGTGGTTGCTGAAGCCGAGGAAAATGTAGAATGTATAGTGAAAGGGTGAGATGCTGAGTATCAGTGGTGGGTCTAAGACCATCCGCAGTGGCAAGAGTTGTAGTTTATTCTACTGACTGAACTCTTCTAAGTCTTCCTGAATCCTGGAGGGCCTACTCCCTGAAGTGTAAGTGAAGAAGTGGGTCTGAGTTACGGATTGTGGGAGACACATGTGCCAACTTCCAAGAATTCCCCTCCAAGGAAGGGCTTCCCCAGCTTCTGAGATCACTCAGCAAACAGCTTGCAGCTTTTTTTTTTTTGGCATTTCTTCTACTATGGAGCAACAACTTGCCCCAGAGCACTCCCTTCCTGGGGAAACCAAGTCCAGTGGCTGACTGCTGGATGAGTATAAAGGTCCAACCGTTTTCAGCCCCCAGGCTTACAGGAGCCCTTTATGCGCCAAAACACCCAGGTGCAAATGATTGCCAGGGCTTTGGTGGGTCTGCTTTGTAATTTGATTTCTCCCTCTTCCCCACATGGGTCCTCCCCTAGTCTCCAAGAGTGTTGGTCCCTAAGGAAAATCCTGCTTGCTAAACTGCATCTTAACATCACTGCTGGACAGCACAGCCTGCAACCTCAGCCTTTGAAAAATTCAGTCCTCTTTGCCTTCCCTTTCTCATTCTCTCTAGTTTCTTCTAAAAATGCCCATTCACTCCCAATCTCACGTCTTTATCTAAACTCTAGATTCATACTTCCTTTTGTTCATTTGGTATTTTCACTGAGTATTCCAGCAAAACATCAAAATATATACACCTCCTTGTAACATTGTAATTTCTGTTCATGATACATCTGTTCTCCTAAAACCTTCCCCATACTCCACCTGTAGTGTTTCAAGCTCATCATCTTTTTGCTCACACCTAAGTAGACTTTTAAATAACCTATCTTATCTTTGCCATAATCATCCGGATCCCTATCCTTGCCTGCCTGCATCATGCTGTCCCTCTTGATCAGTGCCACTCCCTTGTAATCTAGTGAAGGATCCTAGACAGAGTAGGTCCTTGAAAATGGTTTTCTAAATGAGTAGTGACTTTAATGTCTACAAGGAAGATTTTTACTCTGGCATTCCCACCTTCTCAAACTGTCTGTGTCCTGCAACCATGCTGCTTTCAGACTGCTAAACATCACTTTTATTCGGTCACACTTCCTCTTCTAATACCTTCAAGATTTCTCTACTTTCATAAGAAATCAAGTCAAACTCTCCAGACCGGTCTTCAGAGCTCTGCAGTATCTGAACTGATTTTCCTTATCTGCTTGCTCATGTGTCCCTCCAGGGAAATCATCTGGTCTTGTCAATGTCTTTCTGCCCTGCACAGAAGGAGGGTGATCTGGTCCTGACTCAGCCTTTCCTCCAGCAGTCTCACATACTGGAATCTGGAATGTCCCCTGCCAGCTAAATTTCTTCCTCCTCCTGAGTCTGACTCCCTCCCCACCCTTTCAGATAGCCATCCTTCCTTCATCTGAACTGCAAATGCACCACTCAGTTTTGTACTGCAGATATGTCAGTAACATGTTTGAAGCATCTGCTATGTTCTGGGTGCTGGGTTGCAGGCCAAAGACATGGCGAGCAAGAAGACACATTTTCAATTCTCAGGGAGTCCTGTAAAGAGAGCAAGTAGATAAATAAATTCAGCAAGACTTGAAGTGCGGTACTCAGTCGCATTTGACTCTTTGAGACTCCATGGACCGTAGCTCGCTAGGCTTTGTCCATGGAATTTTCCAGGCAAGAATACAGGAGTGGGTTACCACTTCCTACTGTGCAGGATCTTTTCTACCCAGGGATAGAACCTGCGTCTCTTGAGTCACCTGCATGGGCAGGCGGATTTTTTTTATCACTAGCGCCACCTAGAGGGAGTAAGTAGCTAAATAATTGCAGGGAGACTTTAAGGGAAGAACGCTAATACATTACCATGTGCCTTAAGCATAAAAGCAGGTCAAAAACCTTCAGGAGATTTAGAAAGACAACAAAGTTTGAAGGGGCATTTGAGGTTTATCTCAAGAAATAAGTACCCCCTAGAACTGTGCTGTCAGGTTGTAGTTGTGGGTGTATATTCTGGGCAAAGGGGGAGGCAGAGAAAACAGTGTAGTAGGCAAAGTCTCAGCGGTCTGTGTGTGGGCAAGGGAACAGAGTCTGATGAACCAACTAGCTCTAGAGGTTTGCTTCACCCAGCTTTTAGGTGACCTCGTGGGGACATTCCACAGAGTTTGGGTTTTATCCTGTCAACAGTGAGGAAGGAGCACCACGTTAGATTTTATAAATAAGTGAGGAACACGATCTAAATTTGTGTTTGGGGGTGATCAATCACATATTATTATTTAACTTTCCAAAATATAGATCCAGTGTCCATATTTAAGAAAAACAAGTTGAAGATAGGGACCTCTACATAACAGATTAGGAAGGATCCATTTTCCTTTCATTCTACTGCCAATAAAAAGTTTAGTTAGCTTGAGTCAGCATATATGACAACATAAATGTGTACCTATATGTGCATATGTATTCTAAACACCAAACCACACAGATTCTGCTTTAAGCAAAGCAAAACATAAATACTACTAAACAGGTGAATCACAGGATACTACTTACAAAAGATTGGATGTGACTTGGTAAAAACATCCTCCCCAGTTTCATTGGAATAGGAAGTTCCTCTCTGGCCCTAATATTTGTTTACATGTCATTACCTGATGAAAGGGGTGAATACAGTTGAGGAAGAAAAATGTTATTAAGCATTACAATAGAGTTAGCACATCTTTGAGTCATTTCACAGGAACTAGCTTCAGGCACAACTTTTCAGGAATGTATCTGTTATACAGAAGGAGGGAGGTATTCCTGTATGTGTGTGACAGCTTGGAAGGTAAGAACAAAGGATTTACACAAAATGCAACAAAAATGCAACAGTATATACAACTTAGAAACCGGTTTTACTCTTCTGCAAACAAATGGACAAGATATTGTACAATATATAATAAAAAGTACAGCATAATACAAGTGCCACTAGTAAAAGAAACTTAAGGATAAGACTTAAAAATGCTTATTTGTAATATATATATATATATATACACACTGCAATAAAAAGCCACAATAAATACACGAATTTCCATGTCATTCATAATAAATACTGAAAATATAAATACAGAAGACTACAGCTAGTATGAATAAATTATTAAAACATAAGGTCCAGGTTAAGTTTTGTTGACTACTACTGTAGCTTATTTTATATACCCTTTGGCATCTTTGATGTTATAACTTATACACAAGAGAAATCAGTCTAGAAACTATGTGACATACAACAATCTTCATGTAAAGTGAAGGTATGTATGAACTGTCATTTGATTTTCTTCCCTTTAACCTTTCTAAGTGATTATATTTAATAGTAATAAAATATCTTCTGAAATGTTCTTGAAATTCAGTAAAAGTCATAATAGGAGTCAACTAACAGATAAAACCAATCACAATCTTGAAAATGTTATGGTGTATTGATCCCATTGTGTTTAGATTACCTTTTTTTTTTTTGTCAGCAAATTTCAACAGACAAGAAACAAAACAAGCAAACAAAAAACCCCACAAATACTCTCAAAATACTTCCCTTGTGTAAAGACCATTCCCAATGTCCGAATGGTTCAATGTAGATGGAAGGATGACACCTAAGTGCTTTGGATCGTTTGATCTGCCATTACATTCAGTTCACAAAATTTCACCAGAATTTGCAAATGTACCAAATTTCTATGGCAGCTGGAAATGTACTACTAAACAGGTGAATCACAGGATACTACTTACAAAAGATTGGATGTGACTTGGTAAAAACATCCTCCCCAGTTTCATTGGAATAGGAAGTTCCTCTCTGGCCCTAATATTTGTTTACATGTCATTACCTGATGAAAGGGGTGAATACAGTTGAGGAAGAAAAATGTTATTAAGCATTACAATAGAGTTAGCACATCTTTGAGTCATTTCACAGGAACTAGCTTCAGGCACAACTTTTCAGGAATGTATCTGTTATACAGAAGGAGGGAGGTATTCCTGTATGTGTGTGACAGCTTGGAAGGTAAGAACAAAGGATTTACACAAAATGCAACAAAAATGCAACAGTATATACAACTTAGAAACCGGTTTTACTCTTCTGCAAACAAATGGACAAGATATTGTACAATATATAATAAAAAGTACAGCATAATACAAGTGCCACTAGTAAAAGAAACTTAAGGATAAGACTTAAAAATGCTTATTTGTAATATATATATATATATATACACACTGCAATAAAAAGCCACAATAAATACACGAATTTCCATGTCATTCATAATAAATACTGAAAATATAAATACAGAAGACTACAGCTAGTATGAATAAATTATTAAAACATAAGGTCCAGGTTAAGTTTTGTTGACTACTACTGTAGCTTATTTTATATACCCTTTGGCATCTTTGATGTTATAACTTATACACAAGAGAAATCAGTCTAGAAACTATGTGACATACAACAATCTTCATGTAAAGTGAAGGTATGTATGAACTGTCATTTGATTTTCTTCCCTTTAACCTTTCTAAGTGATTATATTTAATAGTAATAAAATATCTTCTGAAATGTTCTTGAAATTCAGTAAAAGTCATAATAGGAGTCAACTAACAGATAAAACCAATCACAATCTTGAAAATGTTATGGTGTATTGATCCCATTGTGTTTAGATTACCTTTTTTTTTTTTGTCAGCAAATTTCAACAGACAAGAAACAAAACAAGCAAACAAAAAACCCCACAAATACTCTCAAAATACTTCCCTTGTGTAAAGACCATTCCCAATGTCCGAATGGTTCAATGTAGATGGAAGGATGACACCTAAGTGCTTTGGATCGTTTGATCTGCCATTACATTCAGTTCACAAAATTTCACCAGAATTTGCAAATGTACCAAATTTCTATGGCAGCTGGAAAGTGGACACACAGTTGATGTCTAATACTATGATCAAGATACTGCAAGAGGTGACATTTGTCTACGCAACCAGTTCTACATATACATTTTAAATGGGGAGAATGCATTTTTGATCAATGTCAAATGACCTTTTCCTATCAAATTGTTATACCCTGTGACACTGAGGGAAACACATCGAAATAACAAAGTCCCATCTTCTGCATTAACAGGCATTAACCAGTACATATGTATTAATAGTTCTATCTTAAGAGGCTATTACACCAGAAATGCAATAAACTAACAGGAAAGCAGATCAGCTTTACTAAGACACAATAAAGGCTGAGGTTCTTAGGAATAGAGTTGTAATCTACAGTTTTTTTTCTTAAAAAAAAAACAAAAACTATTTCTGTACTGTAAGTGTCTAGCGTTTATTTTACATCAAACACTTTTGAAACATGTTCACAAACTGCACCTCCAACTTTTTTCCATAGAGGTGTCTAGAGTCAATTCAAACATGGGCCAAATGATTCAACATTCTTTACATAAGCAATCGATATATTTTTTTTAAGCAAAAAAGATGATTTCCCCTAATGTTTTTTGTGGGGAGTAACCACATGGACGTGGCTGTCATTTCACAAGGACATCTGAGTTGGGGGAGATAAGCAGCTGAACCTAGATTGAAAAAGATCCCATAGAGAAAGGAAACATTGATTTCCAGGGTGCTCCTCATTTTCTGGCTAATTCTGACTGAGCTGCAGGCAACTCTGAACAAACAGAAAAAGCTCTCTACAGGGGGTACTTGGGTGGAGTGATGTAAAAAATCACCACCCTCCTGGACTTCTTTCATGGGAAAATAAAACCAATCACAATCTTGAAAATGTTATGGTGTATTGATCCCATTGTGTTTAGATTACCTTTTTTTTTTTTTTCAGCAAATTTCAACAGACAAGAAACAAAACAAGCAAACAAAAAACCCCACAAATACTCTCAAAATACTTCCCTTGTGTAAAGACCATTCCCAATGTCCGAATGGTTCAATGTAGATGGAAGGATGACACCTAAGTGCTTTGGATCGTTTGATCTGCCATTACATTCAGTTCACAAAATTTCACCAGAATTTGCAAATGTACCAAATTTCTATGGCAGCTGGAAAGTGGACACACAGTTGATGTCTAATACTATGATCAAGATACTGCAAGAGGTGACATTTGTCTACGCAACCAGTTCTACATATACATTTTAAATGGGGAGAATGCATTTTGATCAATGTCAAATGACCTTTTCCTATCAAATTGTTATACCCTGTGACACTGAGGGAAACACATCGAAATAACAAAGTCCCATCTTCTGCATTAACAGGCATTAACCAGTACATATGTATTAATAGTTCTATCTTAAGAGGCTATTACACCAGAAATGCAATAAACTAACAGGAAAGCAGATCAGCTTTACTAAGACACAATAAAGGCTGAGGTTCTTAGGAATAGAGTTGTAATCTACAGTTTTTTTTCTTAAAAAAAAAACAAAAACTATTTCTGTACTGTAAGTGTCTAGCGTTTATTTTACATCAAACACTTTTGAAACATGTTCACAAACTGCACCTCCAACTTTTTTCCATAGAGGTGTCTAGAGTCAATTCAAACATGGGCCAAATGATTCAACATTCTTTACATAAGCAATCGATATATTTTTTTTAAGCAAAAAAGATGATTTCCCCTAATGTTTTTTGTGGGGAGTAACCACATGGACGTGGCTGTCATTTCACAAGGACATCTGAGTTGGGGGAGATAAGCAGCTGAACCTAGATTGAAAAAGATCCCATAGAGAAAGGAAACATTGATTTCCAGGGTGCTCCTCATTTTCTGGCTAATTCTGACTGAGCTGCAGGCAACTCTGAACAAACAGAAAAAGCTCTCTACAGGGGGTACTTGGGTGGAGTGATGTAAAAAATCACCACCCTCCTGGACTTCTTTCATTTTCAGGCCTTGTCCGGATGACACATTTTTAAATCATTGTGCTGATCCCTGAGGCGGCCAGCAGCCACTGTTTCAACAGCATGGGGACAAAGGCTGGGATCAAATGGTGGCTGAGGAATTCTCTGGAGTCGTTTTATTCCACACCAGACTTTCCACCACCACCAGTCTCTTCCCCAGAAAAAGTGGAAAAACTTGAGATTCTCATTTGTTCTCATTTGTCATTTTAGGATATAGAAAGCTAAATGAGAAAGTACCTATTTGGAAGCAGTAACGTAGAATATACTCCCTTTTTGTAACTTCTCAGAAAATTGAGTTTAAACATGGAGTCACTTGATCCTAGTTCTGATGTCTGGCACTGGGGATCTGAAATAGTCACTTTTCCTGATATCATACCAATGGCAAAACAAAAAAGGTAAAAAAAAAAAAACAACAAAAAAACCCAACTTCAACTGTATCTGTCGCAAGTAGGTCATGTTTACTGAACACTGTTTACATCTTTATTTTTAAAACTGATTCCTTAGGAGACCTATGGAATCATCCAATGAAACAAACACCAAAGGTAAGGGAAACCTGACTTTCTGAGGCTCCCAGGACAATGGCCCAAATCACCACAACTGTTGCCAGGTGCCTAGCTCACAGAGACTGGCCAAGACATTTCCCTATTATGAGAAAAGCCCAAGAGAACTGGATTGTGTTGCCAAGGAAACCACCTTCCCTAGAGATGGTAAGAATAGATGGGTATCTATCCTGTAGAACATGCCTGAGTGACAGTCTTCCTAGAGGTAGTTGGATTGTGAGCTAGAGACTGGGAAGACAATTTACCCATTGACATAAGCAATCGATATATTTTTTAAGCAAAAAGATGATTTCCCTAATGTTTTTGTGGGGAGTAACCACATGGACGTGGCTGTCATTTCACAAGGACATCTGAGTTGGGGGAGATAAGCAGCTGAACCTAGATTGAAAAAGATCCCATAGAGAAAGGAAACATTGATTTCCAGGGTGCTCCTCATTTTCTGGCTAATTCTGACTGAGCTGCAGGCAACTCTGAACAAACAGAAAAAGCTCTCTACAGGGGGTACTTGGGTGGAGTGATGTAAAAAATCACCACCCTCCTGGACTTCTTTCATTTTCAGGCCTTGTCCGGATGACACATTTTTAAATCATTGTGCTGATCCCTGAGGCGGCCAGCAGCCACTGTTTCAACAGCATGGGGACAAAGGCTGGGATCAAATGGTGGCTGAGGAATTCTCTGGAGTCGTTTTATTCCACACCAGACTTTCCACCACCACCAGTCTCTTCCCCAGAAAAAGTGGAAAAACTTGAGATTCTCATTTGTTCTCATTTGTCATTTTAGGATATAGAAAGCTAAATGAGAAAGTACCTATTTGGAAGCAGTAACGTAGAATATACTCCCTTTTTGTAACTTCTCAGAAAATTGAGTTTAAACATGGAGTCACTTGATCCTAGTTCTGATGTCTGGCACTGGGGATCTGAAATAGTCACTTTTCCTGATATCATACCAATGGCAAAACAAAAAAGGTAAAAAAAAAAAAACAACAAAAAAACCCAACTTCAACTGTATCTGTCGCAAGTAGGTCATGTTTACTGAACACTGTTTACATCTTTATTTTTAAAACTGATTCCTTAGGAGACCTATGGAATCATCCAATGAAACAAACACCAAAGGTAAGGGAAACCTGACTTTCTGAGGCTCCCAGGACAATGGCCCAAATCACCACAACTGTTGCCAGGTGCCTAGCTCACAGAGACTGGCCAAGACATTTCCCTATTATGAGAAAAGCCCAAGAGAACTGGATTGTGTTGCCAAGGAAACCACCTTCCCTAGAGATGGTAAGAATAGATGGGTATCTATCCTGTAGAACATGCCTGAGTGACAGTCTTCCCTAGAGGTAGTTGGATTGTGAGCTAGATGACCTCTGTAGTTTGGGGCTGTAAAATGTGAAGAAAACAGAAGAATCTTAAACTTTCCATTATTCACACACTGTTGGCCACTGTGAGTATCTTTGAAAACATGAAACTATTCTGAGATGCCCATTTGGCCTGACTAGTGCCTAATGCATCAAGATTCAGACAGTAACCTTTGGCAGTAGACCCTATTTGATTATGGTACAAAGGAAATGACTTTGCCAACTGCTAAAATCTAAAATCAGTTCTACTCAGATATAAGTTAGGTATCATTAAAATATCTAAGGATCAACACTAAATTAAAAACAAAAAAAGAACAACCTCTGGCAATTTATTTTTTAGGTTTAGATATTTGGGTATTTCCTGTTTAGGAAAATTCAGATTTGGATTTTGTTTCACTTCTTCTTTCATATTTAAGTAGCTTTTCAAATGGTATATAGATCTTTGATTTTTTTTTTAAAGATAGGTGCTTCATGTATGGCTAAAGATAAAACCTTGGTGACCAACATAAAAAGAAGGAACAAAACAAAATTAAATTATGCTTCAAAGTTAGACACTTCAATCTTATTTTCATGGCTTGCCTCCTTAGAAACAACAGCAAAACCATATTAGGAGTTACACCCTTGACAAAGTCATTTTCAGGGCCTACACAGCATGGTAGGAGGGTTTGGTGAAGATCTCAGGGGATAGAAGCTCCTAGACAATCTTTAAAAGAGGTATTTTCTAAGTCAGTTTCCCTTCAAATACTCATTAATAAGTAACTTTTAACATACTGCTAGGCCAGATAAAAATATTGGGAGAAAGCCACAAGCAAAAAGGAGAATACTTAACAAAAGAAGAACTCCAAAATTACAACTTAAGCCATTCAAACAGGTCATATAAATTAACTTGGACAAACGCTAGGTTAATTTCTACTGTAAATTTGTCTTCTCCTAAGTCCTTCTAATCGATATACATTAGCTTAAAAATATTTAAGTGGCCTCATATGTCACTACAATGAGTAACACTGAACTGATTTGACTATCACCATGGTAATGAGTAATGCAAAGAAAGGAATGCCATCATCAGCACACTGAATACAAATATTGTCCAGCAAAAATTCTACCCCACTCTTGAAAGTTCAGTTCTGCCATAAACTTCTAAGAGATGAAATAAAAGGACACACTACAGAGTTTGCTTTTCTTGAATTATAAGCAAGTGTAGAGTATCTAGTGAAAACAGTTACCCTGTAGAATGGTATATTTATCGCAAGTGAAAGAAAGTAGTCAATAAACTGACTTAAATCTTTGAAATTCATTTTCCATGAATGTGACAAGCACCTGTATTTCCTAAAATCCTGGGTTATATGTTAATTAAGTTTCAAAAATTGCGTATAAAAAATGAACTGGCTTAGGTTTTGAATCTGCTTGTACAGACCACCTTCCTGGTTCCCACCATTCTGTCTGAATCGCCACTGTCAAGATACAGAAATCAAGGCATTATTACACTTTCTGTCCAGACAGCACGAAACTAGACTAACCCCAGGCCTGCTCACCAAGCAAAACCAAGGTTGTATGAAACTTTTGAATCTGAATTTCTGATAAGAAAGAAAAAACTCTGAATACTTGCACTGGTTAGAGAGGGGGTAATATCCTGCTCCCTTTTCTAGGAGAAGAGCTGAAATAAAACTTAGAAATGACTGTTTTAAACAGTTCATATTCAATATACAGATTTGGCTGGTAAAATATTCAACAGCTCTTTTATTTCCATATTCATCACTTTTGACAAGAGTCTATCTTTTTAATATAAAATGTGTTTAAATCTTTAAAATAGTTTATTTAGCATGCTGCAGTTCTGTATTTTTATTTTTTTAAAGAATCAAATTATTTTTAGATAGGAAGATGTGTAATTGATGGGAAGAGTAGGTCACAAATGTGAACAACAACTGGGCTGTGAGTGTTCACACTGTAACCGACCCTTCTAGGTTTCGGGTTACCATTTACGAATCCAAATTTTCTAGTATAACAAAATTCTAGTTTCTCAGCTCTGCTGAAACTTTATGGTTCCTGGGAGTTGGAACTTACTTATTAAACTTATATTTCAGCTTCATTTCACCCTGAAATTTCTGTAATTCCATAGTGAGTTTTCAAATTGCTGATACTCAGATTAAGTCAATTACATTCTTTAATACTACAGAAAACATCTGATGAGCTGTGCTATTTGTGCAATGCTGTGGCATTTGGCTTAGGCATTTAAGTTACTCAAGCACAAGTTTCAAGATCTCAGAATGAATAATATAATCAGTAGTTGCAAATCTGTGTTAGAACTAAGGGTGATTAAGGCTTTAGCTTTCGGTGTTGGTTATAGTAAGAATTCATAGCTTAGTTCCAGTTTTGAATTATAGCTGTCTTGCCTTTGAAAGCTTGAAGCTCCCATTTAGGGTTGGTATTTTAAAATGTGACTATAGTAATATACTCTAAACTGTCTTAAGACAACAACGAGCAGATGACATTTTGAAGAGAAAGATTAAGTCTGTATTTGGAAGGCTCATGGCACCTTTTAAAAAGGCTGTCTCTAAACTTTTGAGGATGTCACTTTTCTATCTGCTAATTCAATGGTTTGTAATCCCATCAAAAGTAAGGGTGCTGAGTGACGTCTCTGTTTTCTACAAGTTTCAAGGCAATGCCTTTGGAATCAGGAACTCAAGCTTAGCTATTTTGATAGACTGTTTGTAGATAGAAGTTAAGATTGATGGTGTTCTACATTGTTGCTTCAAAGGTTTCCTGAGTTATGTGTGAGTCAACCTGCTTTTGAAGTTAATTTCCATATTCATCACTTTTGACAAGAGTCTATCTTTTTAATATAAAATGTGTTTAAATCTTTAAAATAGTTTATTTAGCATGCTGCAGTTCTGTATTTTTATTTTTTTAAAGAATCAAATTATTTTTAGATAGGAAGATGTGTAATTGATGGGAAGAGTAGGTCACAAATGTGAACAACAACTGGGCTGTGAGTGTTCACACTGTAACCGACCCTTCTAGGTTTCGGGTTACCATTTACGAATCCAAATTTTCTAGTATAACAAAATTCTAGTTTCTCAGCTCTGCTGAAACTTTATGGTTCCTGGGAGTTGGAACTTACTTATTAAACTTATATTTCAGCTTCATTTCACCCTGAAATTTCTGTAATTCCATAGTGAGTTTTCAAATTGCTGATACTCAGATTAAGTCAATTACATTCTTTAATACTACAGAAAACATCTGATGAGCTGTGCTATTTGTGCAATGCTGTGGCATTTGGCTTAGGCATTTAAGTTACTCAAGCACAAGTTTCGAAGATCTCAGAATGAATAATATAATCAGTAGTTGCAAATCTGTGTTAGAACTAAGGGTGATTAAGGCTTTAGCTTTCGGTGTTGGTTATAGTAAGAATTCATAGCTTAGTTCCAGTTTTGAATTATAGCTGTCTTGCCTTTGAAAGCTTGAAGCTCCCATTTAGGGTTGGTATTTTAAAATGTGACTATAGTAATATACTCTAAACTGTCTTAAGACAACAACGAGCAGATGACATTTTGAAGAGAAAGATTAAGTCTGTATTTGGAAGGCTCATGGCACCTTTTAAAAAGGCTGTCTCTAAACTTTTGAGGATGTCACTTTTCTATCTGCTAATTCAATGGTTTGTAATCCCATCAAAAAGTAAGGGTGCTGAGTGACGTCTCTGTTTTCTACAAGTTTCAAGGCAATGCCTTTGGAATCAGGAACTCAAGCTTAGCTATTTTGATAGACTGTTTGTAGATAGAAGTTAAGATTGATGGTGTTCTACATTGTTGCTTCAAAGGTTTCCTGAGTTATGTGTGAGTCAACCTGCTTTTGAAACTGTCTGGTAGGAATTTGCTGATATAAATTTAGTATAACTTACATAGCTCTAACATCGAAGAAGCAATTATCTGAAAATCTCTTTTTCACTGGGTTGAGTCCAAATTTAATTCATAAATTTCAGATAGGGAGAGAGGGAAGAAGGATCCAGTGAGTTCCATTAATTTAGGGAGAAGAAGTATCTTTTTTAGTTTTCATGTAATCAGATGAGAATTGATGTCATTTTATCCAACATCTCTTTATAAAATCATAACTTCAAAGATTATAATGAGGCTTGATTATTTCATTCCACCTTTCGTCATTATCACAATCCCTCAGCATCTGTAGTGTTCCCCGCCCCCCCTTTTTAACCACCTAGGACAGTTCCTCTAATAGAGCAGGTGTTCAATAAATATTTGTTAAAAGAATCGATACTTAACACATTCTAAACGCCAAGATCAAAGGATTTTAACTTGTACAATGATCTTAGAATTTTAACCAAAGAATCAGTGATGTTTCAGTTAATATGAGATAAATCATGCATTTTCCTGTTTAATGATAACCAAACCAGAATATTACCTAGAAGTCCTCTGTTGGAGTATAAAAATTTAAAGAACATAATCACTTATAGTCTCCTTTATTCTTCATTAATTTGTGACTGGTGTTTCTCTAATTCATAGTTTTTTATTGGGAGAGGTATTGCTGGGCCATATATGATTGTGAAGATTTTAATAATATTAATTAGTAAGTATTATTTTCACATTTTATATGTGATTGGCTTTCTGGGAAAAACATAGTTACACCACAAAGACAAGTCTGCTTTCAAGAAGTAACCATATTTTTCAATTAACCAAAAGGCATGAGACAAATGGATTTTACTAACGTCTTAATAATCAATGATCAAGAGAAAGGAAAAAGGCAAATCTCTTTCTTTGACTTCTTTCTCCCAGGGGAAACCTAGATGACAAAGGAAATGCAAACTGCTCCAGCCACTAGACTTGCAAATCAATTTGGCCTGGATTATAACTGGGAATTAAGCCCTAATAAAAGGTAGGGGGCTGGTGCTAAAACAACAGGGACCAAAGCACGAAGCTTTGCCATCGACAGTGAATGACTAAAAAGCTGTGTGTCAAAAAGACTATAATTTGGCTAGCTCTACTGTGGGGGAATACAACAGCTGCAGGTCAGGTTACTGTGTCTGGCGTAAAGATCTGAGGAATCCACTGGCTGCATTCAGCTTGGTCCCCATTTTAAAAAGCTTAGAAAAACTGTAGCACTTTCCTGGCATGTGGGCATTTTTTTGTTGAATAGATGGTCTATTAACGGGAAAAAAAAAAGTCAGATGGCACACTGTGCTCACTCAGCTTTTCTGGGAAAAGAAGTAACAATGAAATGATTTTCCATCATTAGTATTACTTGCAACTTTAAACCAATATATTTAAACTATAGCTTTAAAAAAAATCTTTATTTCTAGACCACATTTTTAGATCATAAAATCTGCGAGGAAAATTCAATACTCATTATTGGCCTAAAATTTGTCATTCTCTGATGTGTGACATATACCTACTGTGTGTGTGTGTGTGTGTGTGTGTGCATGTATGGAAGTATTTTAGTAGGTAATATGTATATGTAGGGTTATATATATATGAAGATTTGGAACAGAAGCTGTTGTGGCTGGAGGTTTAATCCTGTGTAGCACTGACTTTTGATTCCAATTAGACAGGGGGAAAAGCTCTATTTTTTGCTTGTTTGTTTGCCTGTTTCTAGGTTAAGCATCTTTTTTTTTTTTTTGGAAATGAAGCTACAAAACAGACCCAGTCCAACATAACCAAGTAGATGTCAACCTTCTTGTGAAAATAAAGCTGAACTAAATTAAATACCTATCTTGTCAGAATCTGGGCTGGTGTTTCGCCCTTCATCTCTGCCCATAGACACCTCTGCCCACCTCTGCTGCACTGTGTTCCAAGCATAAGCTGAGTGCTTCACATGAATATAACTACTTCAAAGGCCTGTAATGCTCTAACCAATATGGCACACAAGATTTTTCATGTGCTCAAACGAAGGAACAATAGTCTCTTGTCATTTTCTCTTTGGGCCTGTGCTCTTTAGATTGTATCAGTAAGGGGAGAAATTTGGAGATCAAGCACTAAAAACTAATTTTATAGACAACATAGGATGTACTATCAAGATTTGAGCAAAACTCCAATCTGAATAGCCCAGAGGGCCTATCATTCAAAAGGAGCATCCCGGTTCCCTTACTGCTACCTCCAGTAAGGACCAGCTCAAAGCTGCTTTAATGTTAGTGCTAATGGTTCTAAGTTTGGCCCATTGGCAGGGTAGAGCAGGGGCTGGAACCAACTGCACAGTGGAAGAGCTGCCAAGTAAACATGTTTTCCCCAAATCAAGTCTTAGTAGTCACTTTTCCACTGGAGGACTTTCTCTAGATCAAACATTTTTAAGTTCAGTGAAATAAAATAATACTTTTAAGGACCTGACATCTACAATATATTTATATCCATATTTCTAAACATCCAAGTCTAAGAGACATAAAAAGTAAGTAGTGATGCAGTCACTGAATAGCAAGGCATGTCCACATTTCAAAGAGGCATAAAATGTGAAATGACATAACAATAGCAGGTCAAAAATATGAAACAGATTTAGCATAATCATATTGCATTAGAAAAAAGTTAAAATACACTATTTAGTTACCTAAATTAATTTGCAGGAAAACAGGATCTTAAAAGTCCTCCGACGAACCAAGTGCAGATAATCTAAAGGTGGGGAGTACATGTTTTATTTCTATCTGTCCCCTTTAATAAGAGAACATGAGGTAATCAGAACGTATTCAATGCATTCTGGACTGTTCTGCTAATTGTCCCAGGCAATAGAAATCAAAATGCTTCAGAAAAGTAAGGCCTAGTTGAGTATTTGGGTAGAGGCCCCCACTTCAATCAGCTAGTCACTAAATGTAAATTTCATTATACACTCATTTTTGTAGAGATGGATTGATCGTGCTGTAGAAAAAGGCTGGTTGCTGAGGCTGTGTCTCTTCCATGTTTTCTCAGCCTCCTCTGCTTTTACTGAGTTAGGTCTTGAGAGTGGTGAAGGAAAACAAGTCATTTTTCCTTCATGAAGTATCATTGAATGATTCCTCTGTTTAATTCTATGAACCTTATAATAGTTACAAATTTTTAAAAAATGTTTTTTTTTTTTTTAATTTTTCATCTCAAAGAGTTCTTAGTCCCCACCCCTCTCACAAGGTATCATGAAGGGGCACTAAAGTGCATTTTGATGCAGGGGAGTAGAGTTTGAAGGTGCTGTCCAAGCTAAGAACTAAGATGATGCTGTTTAAAAAAGAAAGGCAATTCCTTCTTACCTCCATCTCTGGAGTCAGCTGAGGGAGGGCAATGAACGAGGCCCTCACCAGAGGATTGTCCTAACTCTTAACTTCAGAGAAAACTGTGTAAGGACCTGCACATATAGACTCATTTATTTGTTCAAAATAGCAAAAATAGGCCTATTTCACCTTTAAGAAAGTATTTGCAAATCTGATCAGACATGATCATAAAAATGTGAATGGATTCCAGAGGCAATCCATGTGGGCATGCTCGGTGGTACTAACTATGTGTCTTCAGCTTAAAAGAACATGCTGCAGTTCATTTTCATCAAAACATGACTTCTAACTACCATAAATAAAATACACATGGGACAATTAAATCTTTTTCTTACAATAATAACTTTTACATTAAAAAGTCACCATCATCTTCAGATATATCGAAAATTAGGACTCTAAATCTTATTTCCCAGTCTTAGTTAACAATCTTGCACAGGCCCGATAATCCAAAACTTTTGGAGCTCTGATCTACACAGCTTGGCAGGTTTCACACAGTTTGACAGGTAGGCAACTGTGATATATGCTTTTTTAAAATTAGCATTTTCTATCAAAACAGTCTGAAATCATTTAAAATCCTCAAGGAGACTTCATTTGTGCAATGGCACAGTCACATAGCTAGAAAGGAGAAAACAAAATACAATCTGGAAGCTTCACCACAGGCCAAGTTTTCTTGGTCCTCAGTTGAAACCAAACGAGCCCAGGAAATCCAATTAAATACAGTGCTTTAAATAGGAGAAGAGTTGGTCCTAGAATGACTTAAACTACTAAACAGGGACAGTCTCAACCACGGGTGATTTGATGCACTCTTCATGCAATCTGCTCTTTTCTGCAAGACTCAAAGGATCTTCAGCAGGATGCTCTGAAATGTGACTGTCACCATTCATCGCAGAGACAAACCCTTCCTGGGAGGGGCCTTTCAAGTATGAGTGAAATTCCACTTGAGGATGACTGGATCTGTGTTCGGGATATA
Organism: Tragulus kanchil; assembly: GCA_022376925.1. Classification (NCBI taxonomy): domain Eukaryota; kingdom Metazoa; phylum Chordata; class Mammalia; order Artiodactyla; family Tragulidae; genus Tragulus; species Tragulus kanchil. Next base: position 260,841,957 of record JAIOJX010000026.1, on the reverse strand, counting down.
AACTATTGCAGGGCACGCTGCTGTCATTTTCCGAAGAGGAGCAGCAAACGATGACAGAGGGATTGGCAGTTGGGTAGTGGGAGGTGCCATATGCCTCTTCCGCTTGCCGAGCATAGTCCACGAACTGTTCGGGGGTCATGGTGTAAGGCACCAGCGAGAGGGTACCGCTCTTGACAGTCTCTCTTTCTGAATAGTTCTCGGAGATCTGGTTGGGCGTTCCTGGAATGTGGCTATCTATTTGGTAATAGAGGGTCGAAGAGTTGGCATAAAAGGAAGCGTTTTTCGCGTGGCTTTCGTGGACAGTGGTGCCATCCGAATAACAAAGGACCGAAGGAAGAGGGACCACTTCAGCATGGGAACCTAAACCTTCAACGAAACTGTCCCCTTTCTCATCATCGTCCTCCTCTTCCTCCTCTTCCTCCTCCTCTTCATCTGACTCGCTGGGGGCCAAGCTCTGTGTGCTGGAGTCCGTGACTCCGCTGCAGAAGCTGCTACCATCCTCCTCCTCTTCCTCCTCCTCCTCTCCCTGGCAATCTAACTCTTCAGCCGACTGCAGGTGCAGTACTGCCGCCTGGGGTTCCGTTTCAATCTCGAAATTGTCTGTGATAGCATATTCGACAGAGTGAGCCACGGGGCCCATGGAACTACTGTGAGCACTTATCTCCCCGTGGCAGCCGTTCAGCGTGGGGATTTGCTGCTCTCGGTTTTTCTCCAGTTCAAGTTTCATTATTGTGTGCAAAAAGTGAGTCCGGACACGGATAGGATTAAATTCAATTCTACCTGCTGTGTTACTACATCCTTCTTTAGTGCAGCCAAAAAGGGGAAAGACACGATTCCCCTGAACGCAAGACTCAAACAGTGCTTTAAATAGGAGAAGAGTTGGTCCTAGAATGACTTAAACTACTAAACAGGGACAGTCTCAACCACGGGTGATTTGATGCACTCTTCATGCAATCTGCTCTTTTCTGCAAGACTCAAAGGATCTTCAGCAGGATGCTCTGAAATGTGACTGTCACCATTCGCAGAGACAAACCCTTCCTGGGAGGGGCCTTTCAAGTATGAGTGAAATTCCACTTGAGGATGACTGGATCTGTGTTCGGGATATAAACTATTGCAGGGCACGCTGCTGTCATTTTCCGAAGAGGAGCAGCAAACGATGACAGAGGGATTGGCAGTTGGGTAGTGGGAGGTGCCATATGCCTCTTCCGCTTGCCGAGCATAGTCCACGAACTGTTCGGGGGTCATGGTGTAAGGCACCAGCGAGAGGGTACCGCTCTTGACAGTCTCTCTTTCTGAATAGTTCTCGGAGATCTGGTTGGGCGTTCCTGGAATGTGGCTATCTATTTGGTAATAGAGGGTCGAAGAGTTGGCAAAAAAGGAAGCGTTTTTCGCGTGGCTTTCGTGGACAGTGGTGCCATCCGAATAACAAAGGACCGAAGGAAGAGGGACCACTTCAGCATGGGAACCTAAACCTTCAACGAAACTGTCCCCTTTCTCATCATCGTCCTCCTCTTCCTCCTCTTCCTCCTCCTCTTCATCTGACTCGCTGGGGGCCAAGCTCTGTGTGCTGGAGTCCGTGACTCCGCTGCAGAAGCTGCTACCATCCTCCTCCTCTTCCTCCTCCTCCTCTCCCTGGCAATCTAACTCTTCAGCCGACTGCAGGTGCAGTACTGCCGCCTGGGGTTCCGTTTCAATCTCGAAATTGTCTGTGATAGCATATTCGACAGAGTGAGCCACGGGGCCCATGGAACTACTGTGAGCACTTATCTCCCCGTGGCAGCCGTTCAGCGTGGGGATTTGCTGCTCTCGGTTTTTCTCCAGTTCAAGTTTCATTATTGTGTGCAAAAAGTGAGTCCGGACACGGATAGGATTAAATTCAATTCTACCTGCTGTGTTACTACATCCTTCTTTAGTGCAGCCACAGGGGAAAGACATTCGATCCACCTTGGGAGGAAGAACACAGATTAGCCCCTGTAACTCCTACAAATCAAATCAAAATCTGGTACCCCTCGGCAAACCCTTGGAATCTGGGATGACAAGCCCACTTAAGCCAGAACAAATGACAATCAAACTGCCAATGGAAACAAAAGGGGAAGTGACGGGTTAGAGGAGAAGTGTTGTTAATTTTAAACCTATGCTCCAAATAAAAATGAGTGATGGTATGGTTTTAGTTTGCTTGTCCTTCCTGTGCTTTCTGGACTTCTGTCCCTATTTTTCCTTTCCCCTTCTCTCTGAGCCATTAATTTTGCTCTCATTTTTTTCAATGCTTCTCTCTTATCCCAAGCTTTTTTCCTTTTTTTCTTCAGCTGCAAGCCAGCTCACATGCCCAATTTTAAACAAATTTACTGACCTCATCTTCACCTATTTTTTTTTTCTATTTTTAGTCTACATCACATGACATTCCTCATACTAGCCATGAGTTTTTTCTTTTCTTATTATAAAATGAACTTCTCTGCCTGTGACACCTTATTGTCATGCAGCCTGGCAATTCACTCTCATTGGTTTACCTTCTTATCCTTTTGGATCCTTGGTACCTGATGCATGTATGCACTGCGGTTCTGTGATGGGTCATGCACATTCTTGACTGTGACTGGTGGACTCTGGTTTAGTTGTTGGCTCCCCCTCCCTTAGACTACAAACTTCTCTAGAGAAGATGATCATTTAATCAATACCCCACAATTATTCTAATGATTGGACTCTGTAGATAGAGTGATTGGGCTCAGCAAGTGTTATAGGACTGAACTCCTTGCCCTGGTGATGAATGGAATTCTGGACAACCCAAGGAATGCCTAAGATATGTTAACTATCTTAGATTCCACATGTATCAGAACAGAGTACAGGCAACCTAAAAGAACCTGCCCTTCTTGCTACTGGATCCAAGCTTGGGTAATATCCTATGCTACAGAGAAGAAAGCAGATTGGATTGCAGTCATCCTAGCCCCAACAAGAAGCAGTAACAGGTATCAGAACCAGAATCGAGACCCACTTTCTTACTGATTATTCCTTTTCTGTGAATCCACATCAAGCAACTGTCAACTGATGAGACCTGCCTTCTCCTTTCATCGGCCTGAGGGGCTCTAACTGAAAAAGTTGAGTTTCTGCATAAAATAACCCTTAACTAATCATGGAGAACCAATAGTGTAGATGGATAAAAACCTGACAGTCATCTAGTTCAGAGGTTGGTAAACTCTTTTTTTTTGCAAAAGTCCAGAGAACAATCATTTTATACTTTCTGAGCTATAAAGTCTCGCCAGCAACTACTCAACTCTATTGTAAAAGTATGTAATCAGTTACAGGAATTTTAAACCTATGCTCCAATTTGATTTTTTTGTCCTTCCTGTGCTTTCTGGACTTCTGTCCCTATTTTTCCTTTCCCCTTCTCTCTGAGCCATTAATTTTGCTCTCATTTTTTTCAATGCTTCTCTCTTATCCCAAGCTTTTTTCCTTTTTTTCTTCAGCTGCAAGCCAGCTCACATGCCCAATTTTAAACAAATTTACTGACCTCATCTTCACCTATTTTTTTTTTCTATTTTTAGTCTACATCACATGACATTCCTCATACTAGCCATGAGTTTTTTCTTTTCTTATTATAAAATGAACTTCTCTGCCTGTGACACCTTATTGTCATGCAGCCTGGCAATTCACTCTCATTGGTTTACCTTCTTATCCTTTTGGATCCTTGGTACCTGATGCATGTATGCACTGCGGTTCTGTGATGGGTCATGCACATTCTTGACTGTGACTGGTGGACTCTGGTTTAGTTGTTGGCTCCCCCTCCCTTAGACTACAAACTTCTCTAGAGAAGATGATCATTTAATCAATACCCCACAATTATTCTAATGATTGGACTCTGTAGATAGAGTGATTGGGCTCAGCAAGTGTTATAGGACTGAACTCCTTGCCCTGGTGATGAATGGAATTCTGGACAACCCAAGGAATGCCTAAGATATGTTAACTATCTTAGATTCCACATGTATCAGAACAGAGTACAGGCAACCTAAAAGAACCTGCCCTTCTTGCTACTGGATCCAAGCTTGGGTAATATCCTATGCTACAGAGAAGAAAGCAGATTGGATTGCAGTCATCCTAGCCCCAACAAGAAGCAGTAACAGGTATCAGAACCAGAATCGAGACCCACTTTCTTACTGATTATTCCTTTTCTGTGAATCCACATCAAGCAACTGTCAACTGATGAGACCTGCCTTCTCCTTTCATCGGCCTGAGGGGCTCTAACTGAAAAAGTTGAGTTTCTGCATAAAATAACCCTTAACTAATCATGGAGAACCAATAGTGTAGATGGATAAAAACCTGACAGTCATCTAGTTCAGAGGTTGGTAAACTCTTTTTTTTTTTTGCAAAAGTCCAGAGAACAATCATTTTATACTTTCTGAGCTATAAAGTCTCGCCAGCAACTACTCAACTCTATTGTAAAAGTATGTAATCAGTTACAGGAAACATGTAAACAAACAAACAAAAACATGACTATGCCTCAATAAAACTTGGTTTACAAAAACAGGCGACAGGTCAGATTTGACCTGTGAGTAATCATATCCAACCCCTGATCTACTCTAGCCCATTCAGTTTCGAGGCAGGAAAATGAAACCCAGTAACTTTACATGACTTGCCCATCTCACATAGTGGCAAAAAACAGGGCCAGGAGAACTCAGTTTTTTTAAAACCCAGTCTTGTCATTATTCCATTAGTCCACACTGCCTCTAACCAATCACCATTTTATAGCCTGTGGATGGATCAGAGAATACAGACCCAAACGGTAAGGATGTCATCATCTCCCTTAATGCTTGTAAGAAGCCAAAATGAGCACATATGATAAATAAATCCAAGAGGAAAGAATTTCAACTGAAAACTGCAGCTTGGATTGCCTTTCACAGTATGTCATATATGTATATGTATATTTATAATGTAGTAGGCATATGTATATCATATGTACATGTGTATATATACATGTATTTATAAATATGCATATAAATATATGTATACATGTATAAATAAATATATGTATACATAAATATATATGTATAAATATATTTATATAAATATGTATATACATATATTACATAAATATGTATACACATATACATATAAATGTATATATGTATATTTATATAAATATGTATTTGTGTATAAATATTACACACACCCATAAATGTCACTGAATTAGTATTTCTCTTTTCTTGAATCATGTATCTTGCCTCACCCCAGAGTTTTCTTCCATGTGTAGGAAATCTGGATACATGTAACACAACTGTATCTTTTGTGGGTAGACTATAATGTCTTGCCGTTGGGTTCCCTGAAATCCCATTCCTTACCTGACACTTAATGCCTGCCAGGCTGCAGGTACATGTTTCTGGATCACAGAACACACGGCAGTCACAGCCACAGTCCTCTCGAGACAGGCGGATGGCCCGCAGTTCATGCTTTTCCTCCACATCAATCTTCTTCACTCCAGAGGCCCGCAGCAGAGCTCTCCGTTTTTTTGTTGGCAGAGGCTGAAGAAAGAAGTACTCATCCACCTCGGTGTTGTCTAGGTCAATATCATCATCAGAAATGTCATCCACTGTAAGAGTGCTCGCTTCTTCAGATTCCACAGTGCCATTCTTTGTCATCTAGAAATACAAAGCAGAAAATAAGAGACTTAGCAGGTTTGGAAATCCCTACTTTTGCACTTGGAAAGAATGAACTTATTATATAACATTATGTCCCCATAATCCATAAGTGTTTGTGGATAGGTGTGGGAGACCATGGGGTATATGCTTCTACATACAAAATAAATGATTCATATGGGATAAAAAAAAAAAACTATGACTCACATCATTTCCTTTTGCTTTCCTTTTTAGAGAAGTTATAGGAAGGAAAATGAACACATCGAATGACAGTCTTTTATATGGACACAAGACTTGTTCATTGGAGCTTTTACTCTCCTAAAGCTAGGAGCTATAGTTGTTGCAGCTTTTAGCCAGCACCGTGTGAAAAGGCCAAAGGTTACAGATGCCCATCACTGACAGCTATCTCTAGATTCAGTTCGTGATGGGCAGATTTGATGTTGGAACAAATGTGTCCTTCTTCAGAGGTGATAGCATTTTAGTGGAAGCTATTGCCACCTAAATCAGCAAACATGTCCTTGAAATAACAACCCTGTGTTTTGGGCTCCAGAGAAGCCATGTACCAGGAAATAAATTTTTGCTGCCTTGTGCTGTAGGGATTGCAAACATGGTTTCCCTACAGAATGTTCCATGAATGAAGGTATGATACGACGCAATCAGTCAGGTCAGTGTGCTCTCAGCAAGACGAGAGCAGGCGGCAGTGTGGCAGGCTCTTGCACATAGGCAATCCAAACAATGAATTCTGCCCTCAAAGGAGTTCACAGGAGACTATCCAAAGCAACAGCCTCCGCATAATAGCCCCTGTGGACAGCTGGGTCTCATACCCATAACTGTTCTCTTCTATGTATATTTCTTTTCTAAATATACTTCATCCATCAGGAAACCCTGAGTCAGGATTTCACTTCTTACTGCTCTATTACCATATAACATGTTTTCTTCATAAAAAAGCATTAGACACGTTCTCTGAATATAAGCAAAAAATATAATCCGAGAAGCAGCACAGGAATAAATGCAAAAACTCAGTAAGGGATTATTCAAGGAAGTTCTAAATAGGGAAGCTATTTTGAGTCTTTAACTTTTCAATATATTACTTTATAGATTTAATTAATTGTAATTATTACTATGCTTTTAGATCTTATCTATAATTCACTTATTATACAGTTAAAATACCCCGGTGACACAGGACATCATTTTCTCATCTTTAAAGGAAAAGTCTGACATTTAGAGAAGAATATTTATTACCGACCAAAAACCCCAAACTTGACGCTTGACAACTTGAACATATTGAGAAACAAACAAAAGATTGATCTTTGCCCTCAGGTGGAGGAAACAGCACAACAGTGTGTGTGTGTGTGTATATATAGCAAAGGGTCCCTGGGAGGCATTTTCAAAAGCTGTTGATGCATGTATTTTTTTTTTTATTTCAGAACTTAAATCTATGTTCTTATAAAGGTACGCACTTCCTTTGACTGGGTTTTGTTTCTTGTGATCTGTAACTTACTACCTTCCTTGAAGTTTTCTATAAATGTATTGCTTAAGCTGTTTTCACTTTTCTGTGATGTTCACTAATAGGATGTTACTTTGACTCGCTGCTGTTAGCATTTTTGTTAATTGATATTTGCTAACTGAAGCATGTTTATATCTGCAAAGATCTGATTACCATAATTTTTGCTGCCTTGTGCTGTAGGGATTGCAAACATGGTTTCCCTACAGAATGTTCCATGAATGAAGGTATGATCGACGCAATCAGTCAGGTCAGTGTGCTCTCAGCAAGACGAGAGCAGGCGGCAGTGTGGCAGGCTCTTGCACATAGGCAATCCAAACAATGAATTCTGCCCTCAAAGGAGTTCACAGGAGACTATCCAAAGCAACAGCCTCCGCATAATAGCCCCTGTGGACAGCTGGGTCTCATACCCATAACTGTTCTCTTCTATGTATATTTCTTTTCTAAATATACTTCATCCATCAGGAAACCCTGAGTCAGGATTTCACTTCTTACTGCTCTATTACCATATAACATGTTTTCTTCATAAAAAAGCATTAGACACGTTCTCTGAATATAAGCAAAAAATATAATCCGAGAAGCAGCACAGGAATAAATGCAAAAACTCAGTAAGGGATTATTCAAGGAAGTTCTAAATAGGGAAGCTATTTTGAGTCTTTAACTTTTCAATATATTACTTTATAGATTTAATTAATTGTAATTATTACTATGCTTTTAGATCTTATCTATAATTCACTTATTATACAGTTAAAATACCCCGGTGACACAGGACATCATTTTCTCATCTTTAAAGGAAAAGTCTGACATTTAGAGAAGAATATTTATTACCGACCAAAAACCCCAAACTTGACGCTTGACAACTTGAACATATTGAGAAACAAACAAAAGATTGATCTTTGCCCTCAGGTGGAGGAAACAGCACAACAGTGTGTGTGTGTGTGTATATATAGCAAAGGGTCCCTGGGAGGCATTTTCAAAAGCTGTTGATGCATGTATTTTTTTTTTTATTTCAGAACTTAAATCTATGTTCTTATAAAGGTACGCACTTCCTTTGACTGGGTTTTGTTTCTTGTGATCTGTAACTTACTACCTTCCTTGAAGTTTTCTATAAATGTATTGCTTAAGCTGTTTTCACTTTTCTGTGATGTTCACTAATAGGATGTTACTTTGACTCGCTGCTGTTAGCATTTTTGTTAATTGATATTTGCTAACTGAAGCATGTTTATATCTGCAAAGATCTGATTTTCTAAGGAATTCAAGTGTTTCATTGTCTATTGTATGCTCTGTCCTCTGTGATAGGTAAAGCTGCACTAATCAACAGGAGGGTTACCTTTCTTGTTTTGTTACTTCTGTGACATTCAAATTACGTTTTCATTGATTCTTGGCTTGTCTATGTGAACCTCAACAAACTTCTGACTCTACAGCATGTGCAGAACACCCAGGACTTGGATAGCATGATCAATTTCAGTACCTCCTTCCAACTTAATCTCTGTGTTCTATAATATTGATGTTCCCTTGTGTAGCTGGTAACATCACAAGAACAACAAAGAACTTCATTTCATATTAACATAGTTCAATTTTGTTTTTAAATAATGGTAGCTGTCATATAATACACAAGATCTAAAAATCAACAAAAAATAAGCAAACATTCTAAAAACATGATGATTTTTAGGGCAACATGAACAACCAATTGGAATCTATGAATGAAGAAGAAACAACTGTATCCCAAATAAACTACAGATGATGCTTATTCCAATACCACATGATCTCTTGATCCCATTCCTGGGTAGACATCTGGGGAAAACTATAATTTGAAAAGATATGTGCACCCCAGTGTTCATAGGAGCACTATTTACAAGAATGAAGACATGAAAGCAACCTATGTGTCCACCGACAGAGAACTGAGGAAGATGTAGTGGGTGTGTGGGTGTGTGTAAAATAAAATATTAAAAAGAATGAAAGAATGCCATTTGCAGCAATGTGGGTGGACCTAGAGATTATCATACTAAGTGAAGTAAGTCAGACAGATTAAGATTAACATCATATGGTATCACTTACATGTGGAATCTAAAAAAATGATACAAATGAACTTACTTACAAAACTGACCCACAGACAGTAGAGACATTTATGATTACTAAAGGGGAAAGGAGAGAGGAAGGATAAATTTGGCATTTGGGATTAAAATATTCACAATACTATAGATAACCATCAAGGACCTATTGTATAGCACAGGGAACTCAGTATCTTGTAATAACCTATAATGGAAAAGAATCTGAAAAAGTAAATACATATACATTATATATATGAAACTGAATCACTCTGCTGTATACCTGTCACTTAAATTACAATAAGCAGTTTTATTTTTAAGTAAAAATTCAATTAAGAGTCTAAAAGTCCTTGTTACAGAACTGCATACTGTTTTTACTCCTGTTCAAGAACCCCAAACGGCTGTAATCTAGATTCTCAAAATCTCACATTATCTCCGAAGTGGTCTGGCAAGGTTTTCTCCTCAGAGACACCCAATAACATCTCTGTCATTTCTCGTGAAGACTGGAACTATTCCATTTAGGTAACTGGCTCATCTCCTCCTCCTCGCAGTGTCTGGTGTGGTGTGTAATCACTGACAGGTACTGTTCTCTGCTGTCCCCTCAGAAGTCCTTCCCTAGCCCTCTCATCCAGGATATGCCCGTTTGCACTTTTAAACTCAGGCCAAAGATACTGAGTTTAAATGCTCTTTTAAATCAGAGCAATGCATACATTATTGCCACATGCACTTTTCTATGTCAGAGCAATGGGGAAATAAGTCAATGAGATCTTTATTTATGTCCACTAACTTATGGTCATCTCACTCTCAAAATCTCGTGCAACAAAATCTGAGTCTTACAAGATCTCCTCATCTGTTTTTGCTGTCTCCTTTACCCCATGACCCATCGTCCCAGGAATATTTAATATGTACAATTTTTTCTCTTCTGACATGAATGATACTTTTAAATGTCTTTCTGCTATCTCAAAATGGTATTTTCAGATGTTAGTTTATCAAATGCAGCCTTCTTATTTTATGTACTCTGAAGCTCAGATTATTAATAATTATGTCTTCTCTGAGACACGCTTATAGAATCTAATTCCCTAACTCCTATTGTAGTATGCTTTCCCCTTTATAAACCAGATAGATCCCAAGTCTCTGATAGTACCTAATGCAGTATGGGCATTATTAACGTAATGTGGAACTAAACCACAATGTGTCTAAAAAGCTCTTTTGTTTATAAAATAAATACCTACAGAGTAACCAGCACATTCAAACAAATGCTTTTTTTTGAAGTAGATTTCTTAGAAGACAATCTGCATCATGGACCATTTCTAGCTCAGTGTTGTTTTCCCAAAGAACACTGCCTTTCCAAGAGCTCAAAGAAAGCTTGCCAAAAATGTGGTTTAAGGAGACCAGCCAATGATATTGACCTTCAAACCTGCTTGTGCGTGCGTGCGTGTGTGTGTGTGTGTGTGTGTGTGTAAAACAGAAAGAGAGATTGGAAGTGGAGGTGAAAGAGAGGTGAGTGAATTGGATGTGAGATCATAATGGCAAAATGAGTAACGATAGCTTTGAATCTGCATGTCACTGCTTCAAGCACTTCACCTGTAACAGCTCATGAAGCAGCACAAAAAATCTCATGAAGTAGATATTAGCATTAGATCATTTAACTGAGGGGCAAACTGAGGCATAGGAATGCTCAATATCCTCCCTAAGATCATAATCAGTGAGCTGTATACCATGTCAGAATCCTCAATATTTACCTCTACAGCTTGTGCTCTTAACTGCTTTGAGAAGTCTATATACACTCTTTCTATATACTTCATATATATTCAATAACCTTTTCGCTTATTTTATTTTAGGTTCTAGGTGTGCTAGTGCACAAGATACAGGTTTTGAAATCAATGGGTTAAAAAGAAGAGGAATCTAGTCATTTTAATCCAGTTTGTAAGGATTTCCTAACTGAGCTGGGACACAGGGCATTGAAATGATGCAGAAGGGGCACTTGGTGGCTCACTTGGTAAAGAATCCGCCTACAGTGCAGGAGATACAGGTTCAATCCCTGCGTCAGGAAGATCCCCTGGAGAAGGAAATGGCAACCCACTCCAGTACTCTTGCCTGGAAAATCTCATGGACAGAGGAGCCCGGCGGGCTATGGTCCATGGTGGGGGCGGTCACAAGAATCAGATACAACTGAGTGCCCACACCACCAGAAGGGGCACCTAGAAGTGGCACTGATGGTAGAGTAGGGAAGGGGTACTCACATCTAAGCTTGAATCTGAAGATGGAATAGCAGTTTGCTGAACAGGTGGAGGCAGAAGGTAGTAGTCCCTGCTGAGCAACAATAGTTTTAAAGGCCTGAGATGGGACAAAGCTTTCACTGGCCTGCAAATTATCCAGGAAGCCAGAGCTTCTATGACATCCCTTCCTGTCCTGGTCCATAAGCAGAAACCAAAAAGTCAATTTTCAGAAAGGTTTGAAGAAGGTTTTCAGAAAGTTGCATCCCTCTTCCTCTGCATTAACCATCTTACAGGTGGTAAGTAATGTCTTAACTCATAACTTGATTTAATGATCCTTATTTTATATTTATCCCATGTATGTGTGCATGTGTTTATACTGTATTGGAAATATCTCAAGGGGTGGTTGTGTGTGTGTGTGTGTGTGTGTGTGCGTGTGTGCGTGTACACTTGCTTTGTTCCAATGATGCTACTTAAGACAGGACTTAGTTCTTGAGCCACTGTTGAAATTTGTCCAGTCTCATTCTACAAATGAATTACAGTTTTTCTTAAACAGAACTGAAGCACTTCACGTTTGCAAATCTGATATGCATTGATAAGTATGAGTAAACAGTTCCCAAAGCCCAACAGAACCTTTGCCCATCTACACTTGAGGGATGGGACACATTACACATTACTGTCAGAATCAGTGGAGTGATCTTAGAGTATCCTGAATCAAGCGCCAGGTTGCGTGGGAGAGTGCTGAGTGGAGGAGTGAGTGAGCGGTGGATTTTCGACTCAGTATTCAATCTTTTTTTGTGTGTGCTATATCACGTAGTGAATATTCCACTGTAAATTCCAATAAGATAAACTTGTTGATGAACTGTGTGTTTAAAGAAACTAATTTAGTGCAAAATGATTATACAGAGGGAAACAATACTGGAAATGAAGACTGAGTATAATGCTAAAAACAAAACAAAAACTCACAAAAATAAAAACACTTCCTTTCAGTGGTTAAAAAGTGTCCTTAGTAGTAAAAGCTCCTGGATATTACAAAGTCATTACAAATGTAACAATGATGGTGGAAATAAGAATGTGAAAGAAAATCAATTTCATAAACACTGATTACTACCTGTAATAATGAGGGCGATGTGCAGAATGATTCAAGCCATCATATATTGAAAACCAGGTACTGAACTCCCTATTTTGTATAAAAATTATCTCCCCTGATTTGCAAACAACCTTATGAAGTATTTTCACTGTTAAGAAAACTGGAGCCTTGAAAAGATAATTTGCCAAAGTCTAACTACTTAGATAATTGATGACTGCACTGAGAATCAAATTCAGGTTTGATTTGATTCTGAAGCTTGAGTCAGGCTCACAAGACCAGTCTGGAGTGAAAATTCTTACATCAGTATTAATAGAAAACCCATGTAAAAGCAAATAAAAGGATATGGTTGCACCCATGCTCCAAGAGCTGATCTCAGCACTGTGGGGCAGGAGGCAAGAGAGCAGACTAGCTTCCTTATAATTAGCTCATTCAGAAATTTAAAAAAAAAAAAAAAAGATGATTCATACACAGAGAACAAGAGCTCAAAAAAGAATACAGGAAGCCAGCTGAAGAGATGACATTCTCACCAGTTAACATTTCCTTTGAGTCACCTATTTTCTGGGCTTGTGGAGGTGTTCTTTCTAATAGACATGCCAGCAAAAGAAGCTGATTCAACTGATAGCTACCACTGTTGAACTAACGAGTTACTTTTGATTTTCTCAGATGACTTTTAACTCATTTACCCTGTGGGGCATTTAATCAGTATAGTGTGCTGCATAACTGTATAGTCATATATTAGTTTTGGTGACTCGGTTTCATGTATTTCTCCCTCATTATAATGGGAACACGTTGAGAGCAAGGACCACATCTGTCTTGCCTTCAACTGTGTCTCTAGCTCCGTGTTAAACATTACCTCAATACTAATGATTAATAAATACTTCTGAACAAATGAATGAATATCCTTAACCAATATGCTACACTTCCCTTCACTGTACTACATATTAGGGTTTATATATTTATAACAGTTTTTCCATCTAATGAACATCTAGTCTACTGGGGAGAGGACCATGTAATAAATACAACAGAGTGTGGTTAAGTTCAACAAAATGTATGAGCAAGCTCCAGATGCAGTTAAGATGAGGAAAGGACTGACAAAGTGGAGGGAGATACAAAGACAAAGTAGAATCATTTACTTCCTATTCTGATTCGCGTCTCTACCAAGGAGAAAAATCTCGAAACAAGACATGGGAAAACAGATATGTTAGGAAGGATTTCATGCTAAAAAAAAAAGAGGTGGGAGATAGTGAAAGAGTGCTCTGCTGTTTTATGTAAGAATCCCTAGGCATGGACTATTCATGTTTTAAAGCAACGAAAAGCTGAAAGTTATGACTGCTCCAACTAATATCTAAGAAGAGTCATGGGGAAAGGAATTAAAAGGTAATCAAAATGCAAGTGAATTATTATTTTCAGAAGTGTTAATTCTAGATAAAATTTCAAAAAAAAGATGATTTTAAAAGATGGTCTTTTGTACATGTGAGCACAGGGAACAGTGACTATGAGACTACTGTCTGGGCTCACTAGGGAGAGAATATTCATTTGTCAAATTGAAGTCCATGCAGAATCTTAACCTATAAACCAGACCAAAAGTGAGGAGGAGGTACCAGAGCCCTGATCCCACAGACCATACCTGGGAAGCCAGTGATCTAGTTTTGAAATTCTCTGACACAGCTTCTTATGTTCTGTACATGGAAGGATGGAATACCAGCTGCTTAAAAATGCATAGATCTAGGTGTTTGGAAATCCTCTCACTAGGGATAGCTACCACTGTTGAACTAACGAGTTACTTTTGATTTTCTCAGATGACTTTTAACTCATTTACCCTGTGGGGCATTTAATCAGTATAGTGTGCTGCATAACTGTATAGTCATATATTAGTTTTGGTGACTCGGTTTCATGTATTTCTCCCTCATTATAATGGGAACACGTTGAGAGCAAGGACCACATCTGTCTTGCCTTCAACTGTGTCTCTAGCTCCGTGTTAAACATTACCTCAATACTAATGATTAATAAATACTTCTGAACAAATGAATGAATATCCTTAACCAATATGCTACACTTCCCTTCACTGTACTACATATTAGGGTTTATATATTTATAACATTTTTTCCATCTAATGAACATCTAGTCTACTGGGGAGAGGACCATGTAATAAATACAACAGAGTGTGGTTAAGTTCAACAAAATGTATGAGCAAGCTCCAGATGCAGTTAAGATGAGGAAAGGACTGACAAAGTGGAGGGAGATACAAAGACAAAGTAGAATCATTTACTTCCTATTCTGATTCGCGTCTCTACCAAGGAGAAAAATCTCGAAACAAGACATGGGAAAACAGATATGTTAGGAAGGATTTCATGCTAAAAAAAAAAGAGGTGGGAGATAGTGAAAGAGTGCTCTGCTGTTTTATGTAAGAATCCCTAGGCATGGACTATTCATGTTTTAAAGCAACGAAAAGCTGAAAGTTATGACTGCTCCAACTAATATCTAAGAAGAGTCATGGGGAAAGGAATTAAAAGGTAATCAAAATGCAAGTGAATTATTATTTTCAGAAGTGTTAATTCTAGATAAAATTTCAAAAAAAAGATGATTTTAAAAGATGGTCTTTTGTACATGTGAGCACAGGGAACAGTGACTATGAGACTACTGTCTGGGCTCACTAGGGAGAGAATATTCATTTGTCAAATTGAAGTCCATGCAGAATCTTAACCTATAAACCAGACCAAAAGTGAGGAGGAGGTACCAGAGCCCTGATCCCACAGACCATACCTGGGAAGCCAGTGATCTAGTTTTGAAATTCTCTGACACAGCTTCTTATGTTCTGTACATGGAAGGATGGAATACCAGCTGCTTAATTAAGGGTATGGTTTGAATGCATAGATTTTTGTTAGCTGAAATGCTGAAAATGTTTCAAAGAAGAGAGATGCTCAGCTCCTCTGTACCACCAATAAGGGGTGCCTAGACATCCTACTGCCAGTAGTGACCAGCCCAGGGAAGGAATCTCCATGGAGACCACTGTGGGGTGGGGACAGGGACCCTCTTGAGGGTCACTACTCTTAGAGGGTATTGTGAAATTGACCCTGTCTTGATAAAATGTAGTTTTAAAATAACATCTTGGATGAATGACCAAAAGATAGGCTTATTACGTTTTCAGATGATAAGATCAGGTTCATTCAAATAAAAAACAAAACTTATTCATCGTTCTCTGTACACCATGTACAGCACTAAGGATTCTTACCCAGGAGCTATTAAAAAGTCTTAATCTGCATGATGATGCAGAATTGATTTACCAAGGTTTTGTGTTTTTTTCTTCCTTGTCTTTTGTTGTTGTTTTGGTTTTTCTGGTGGTTCAGAGAGTAAAGAGTTTGCCTGCAATGTAGGCGACCCGGGTCCAGTTCTTGGGTCAGGAAGATCCCCTGGAGGAGGAAACAGCAACCCACTCCAGTACTCTTGTCAGGAGGATCCCACAGACAGAAGAGCCTAGCTGGTCACAGTATCTGGGTTGCAAAGACTCAGACATGACTGAACGACTAATGGTTACTTAACACCAGCATAATACTAACAAATAAATTGATTTAAGATCCAAAACCTACTGTACCTTTAGCATATACCTGGGGATAGAGTACCTAAAACCTGGAAGCATGTAATGGAACATATTCCTATATAATGAACAAATCCCACCTTGAGTGACTGTCCAGATCAAGTTCCGTATTTTTCAACTGGAACATGTATCTTTCCTCTTATGTGAATGCTCAATTGTGTTCAACTCTTTGTGACTCTACAGACTGTAGCTCACCAGGCTCCCCTGTCCATGGGACTTTCCAGGCAAGAATACTGGAGTGGGGGCTTCCATGGTGGTCCAGTGGGTAAGGACACCGCCTTGCAGTGCAAGGGGCGCCAGTTCAATCCCTGGCCTGGGAAGATCCCACGTGCCGCGGAGCGGCTGGACCGATGTGTCCAATTACCGAGCCACAGCTCTGAAGCTCATGCGTCCAGAGCCGGTGCTCTGCGACAACAAAGGCCACCGTGATAGGAGGCCCATACGGGCCCCCAAAAAAAGATGGATGAAAATAGAGAAATGAAAGACCAATAGAAGTGGCCCGCCTGCCCCCCTCCCTCCCCAACCCCCCCCCCCTCCAAAAAAAAAAAAAAGAATACTGGAGTGGGTTGCCATTTCTTTCTCTAGGAGGTCTCTCCAACCCAGGGATCAAACCGGAGTCTCCTGTGTCTCCTGCATTGCAGGTGGATTCTTTATCCGTGAGCCACAGTGCTTGTTTCTGCTGTACTACATCATGAATCAGCTATATGTGTATAGTTACATTCTCTCTTTTGAGCCTCACTCCCATCCTACCTCCGGGTTTCATATTTTGAGTTGGACATTAATAAACAACATTATATTAAGAAGAAGCTAACCATGGCTATAAAGTGCCTGAAAAATACAATTAGTGAAAAGTACTAGGGATGTTTAAACCTATAGTACAGAGACATATGGAGCCCACATAATCTACGGTCAAATATTTGCATATCTATCAACACTGCTTTCAAACACCTGGAGTTTGGAGAACAAGCACAAGATTTATTCTGTGTCTCAAGAGGCCAGATTTAGGGTCAAAGGTATAATTAGATGATACATTGATCAGCAGGAAGAAGTGCTTTCTAATAATTACTGTTACAAAATGAAATGGGTTGCAAAGACTCAGACATGACTGAACGACTATTACTAAACCTAAAAATTGATTTAAGATCCAAAACCTACTGTACCTTTAGCATATACCTGGGGATAGAGTACCTAAAACCTGGAAGCATGTAATGGAACATATTCCTATATAATGAACAAATCCCACCTTGAGTGACTGTCCAGATCAAGTTCCGTATTTTTCAACTGGAACATGTATCTTTCCTCTTATGTGAATGCTCAATTGTGTTCAACTCTTTGTGACTCTACAGACTGTAGCCCGCCAGGCTCCCCTGTCCATGGGATTTTTCAGGCAAGAATACTGGAGTGGGGGCTTCCCCTGGTGGTCCAGTGGGTAAGGACACCGCCTTGCAGTGCAAGGGGCGCCGGTTCGATCCCTGGCCTGGGAAGATCCCACGTGCCGCGGAGCGGCTGGACGGATGTGTCCAATTACCGAGCTGGAGCTCTGGAGCGCATGCGCCCTGAGCCGGTGCTCTGCGACAACAAAGGCCACCGTGATAGGAGGCCCATACGGGCCCCCAAAAAAAGATGGATGAAAATAGAGAAATGAAAGACCAATAGAAGTGGCCCGCCTGCCCCCCTCCCCCCCCAACCCACCCCCACTCCAAAAAAAAAAAAAAGAATACTGGAGTGGGTTGCCATTTCTTTCTCTAGGAGGTCTCTCCAACCCAGGGATCAAACCGGAGTCTCCTGTGTCTCCTGCATTGCAGGTGGATTCTTTATCCGTGAGCCACAGTGCTTGTTTCTGCTGTACTACATCATGAATCAGCTATATGTGTATAGTTACATTCTCTCTTTTGAGCCTCACTCCCATCCTACCTCCGGGTTTCATATTTTGAGTTGGACATTAATAAACAACATTATATTAAGAAGAAGCTAACCATGGCTATAAAGTGCCTGAAAAATACAATTAGTGAAAAGTACTAGGGATGTTTAAACCTATAGTACAGAGACATATGGAGCCCACATAATCTACGGTCAAATATTTGCATATCTATCAACACTGCTTTCAAACACCTGGAGTTTGGAGAACAAGCACAAGATTTATTCTGTGTCTCAAGAGGCCAGATTTAGGGTCAAAGGTATAATTAGATGATACATTGATCAGCAGGAAGAAGTGCTTTCTAATAATTACTGTTACAAAATGAAATGGGCTTTCTCAAAAAACAGCATGCATTTATACATAGTAGTGTATATATATGCTAATCCCAACTTCCTAATTTATCCTTCCCCCACCACCTTTCCTCTTTGGTAACTATGATCAACTATACTTTAATACATTTTTCTTTAAAGCAGTATGCTTTCGGTTGCCAGAGATGTGTAGTAAGAGACTGGGTATACATATCTGCATTTGTATACCCAAATACACACAGGATATGTACTTGATGAAAGAAATCTCTGGTTACACGTTATAAGCTGAATAGATAACCTGGTTACTAAGCTCTCTGGCAAACTAAGTTAAAACATTCATATTGCTTTGATATTCCATCAAATCTTATAGTGTAAGTGTTTAGCTCATTAGTTGTTAACTGTAGGTGGCAAGTTGGAACTGGATTAGTTATGCCCTTGAAGAACCAGCAATGTTTGATTGTTCTGTCAGCTGATAAGAATTTCAACAACCAAAATTTACAATGAGCCCTTGGTTTATATATCACTCCAAAGTCACCAGAAAAGACGATAACACCAACAAATAAGGCATAAAATTGCTGTACATTCCTTTATCCTTCCTTCTGTTTTAGACAAACATTGTCTTTTTTAGCAGAGGCTAATAAGCTAAATGAATCCAAGAGTGTGCTAGTAAATTTTTAACAGCTGTGTCTCTGAAAAAATAAGGAGCCATGTTTCTTATTCGCTGTTGAGTTTGTTGTGCTTTTCCAATAGTGTTGTATTTGTTTTGTGCTTATCAAGTCCCACAGTGTGTCTGTTTCCACTGTGGGTGATTTGGAGCTACAGTCTGGGAGAGATGAGAGCAATCTACTTTAGTGAGGATTTTTATAAGCTGGCTTTAGAACACTGCTGAAAGAACATTTTAATCAAGAGAATCAGCTGAATGGATTTCTCCTGAACTAGAAGATCACTGTGTATTGTACAGGAAGAATATAGATATTGATTATATATGTTTAATTTTTACACTTAAATAAAGATACCAGCAGTTGTGAAAGAACCTATTATTTACTTATTTACTTTTACAGAGTTTTGTTGTTACTGCCACACGACAACCTGAATCAGCCATAGGTAGACACATGTCCCCTCCCTCTTGAACTTCCTTCCCATCTCCCTCCTCATTCCACCCCTCAAGTTTGTTACAGAGCCCCTGTTTGAGTTCCTTTAGCGTTACAGCAGATTCCTACTGGTTGTCCACTACATATGGTAATGTAAGCTTCCATGTTACTCTTTCCATACATCTCACCCTCCTCCTTCTCCCCTAGTACCCAAAAGTCTGTTCTTTATGGAAAGAACATATTCTTAAATGTATTGCATTTTCTCAGGGCTGAAGCCCAGTCACCAGGGTATATCACTTTGGTTAGGTGTATTTTCTCTGATCCTCTCAAAATATGTTATACATGTGCATGTGTGTATACACTGCTCAGCTGTGACTGACTGTTTGTGACCCAGGGACTGTAGCCTGCCAGGCTCCTTTGTCCATGGGATTCTCCAAGCAAGAGTAGCTGTAGGTGGCAAGTTGGAACTGGATTAGTTATGCCCTTGAAGAACCAGCAATGTTTGATTGTTCTGTCAGCTGATAAGAATTTCAACAACCAAAATTTACAATGAGCCCTTGGTTTATATATCACTCCAAAGTCACCAGAAAAGACGATAACACCAACAAATAAGGCATAAAATTGCTGTACATTCCTTTATCCTTCCTTCTGTTTTAGACAAACATTGTCTTTTTTAGCAGAGGCTAATAAGCTAAATGAATCCAAGAGTGTGCTAGTAAATTTTTAACAGCTGTGTCTCTGAAAAAATAAGGAGCCATGTTTCTTATTCGCTGTTGAGTTTGTTGTGCTTTTCCAATAGTGTTGTATTTGTTTTGTGCTTATCAAGTCCCACAGTGTGTCTGTTTCCACTGTGGGTGATTTGGAGCTACAGTCTGGGAGAGATGAGAGCAATCTACTTTAGTGAGGATTTTTATAAGCTGGCTTTAGAACACTGCTGAAAGAACATTTTAATCAAGAGAATCAGCTGAATGGATTTCTCCTGAACTAGAAGATCACTGTGTATTGTACAGGAAGAATATAGATATTGATTATATATGTTTAATTTTTACACTTAAATAAAGATACCAGCAGTTGTGAAAGAACCTATTATTTACTTATTTACTTTTACAGAGTTTTGTTGTTACTGCCACACGACAACCTGAATCAGCCATAGGTAGACACATGTCCCCTCCCTCTTGAACTTCCTTCCCATCTCCCTCCTCATTCCACCCCTCAAGTTTGTTACAGAGCCCCTGTTTGAGTTCCTTTAGCGTTACAGCAGATTCCTACTGGTTGTCCACTACATATGGTAATGTAAGCTTCCATGTTACTCTTTCCATACATCTCACCCACTCCTCCTTCTCCCCTAGTACCCAAAAGTCTGTTCTTTATGGAAAGAACATATTCTTAAATGTATTGCATTTTCTCAGGGCTGAAGCCCAGTCACCAGGGTATATCACTTTGGTTAGGTGTATTTTCTCTGATCCTCTCAAAATATGTTATACATGTGCATGTGTGTATACACTGCTCAGCTGTGACTGACTGTTTGTGACCCAGGGACTGTAGCCTGCCAGGCTCCTTTGTCCATGGGATTCTCCAAGCAAGAGTACTGCAGGTATTTGGGAGGTCAAACTTTTCCATTTGGTGTTGGAGCAGGCCTGCATTGAGCAATGCATTCTAGAAGCACTGATACTAAGTTGGCTCTTGAGTAATCAGTAAGAGACTGAAAAAGAAGTTCTGTATGGCATTTAAAAATACCAAGACCAGCAGACTCTGATCCATCTAATGAACTGTAGTATGAGGAAATAGTGAAAAACATATCCTCAAGTTTGGAAACTACAGGTTAGAGATATTTGGCATCGCTCATCTCTCACAAACCTCTAATGGCATTTAGGAAGTTTCCTTGTGATTAGTTAAATCACAAGACTGTTGAGAGGGTTTATTTCACTTACAGCAGGGATGGAAGGCTGGGGGTGAAGGTGAAGAATGTAATACTGTATAGGTAAATTGCTAACTGAATTGCACAGTCATAAATCTAAGATTTTCAGTGAAGAAAATTTAGATACAAATGTTCTGAAGTTTGTCATTAAAGGCAGAGTTACCATCTGGCAAGTCTTTTTTGTTTGTTTGTTTATGAAAAGAGCAAATATCCAACCATTATTCAAGGAACACAAGAAAAGTGTACAACTCTAGCATGTAGAGCTGGCTTTAACCTTAGAAAGTGGAGGAAGAATGATCAATGCTGAGAGAACATTGAGAAAAGAATCCAGTGAGGGCTGTGAAAACTCAGTTAACCAACTTTCCTAGCATGTAGAGCCCCTGTTTGAGTTCCTTTAGCGTTACAGCAGATTCCTACTGGTTGTCCACTACATATGGTAATGTAAGCTTCCATGTTACTCTTTCCATACATCTCACCCACTCCTCCTTCTCCCCTAGTACCCAAAAGTCTGTTCTTTATGGAAAGAACATATTCTTAAATGTATTGCATTTTCTCAGGGCTGAAGCCCAGTCACCAGGGTATATCACTTTGGTTAGGTGTATTTTCTCTGATCCTCTCAAAATATGTTATACATGTGCATGTGTGTATACACTGCTCAGCTGTGACTGACTGTTTGTGACCCAGGGACTGTAGCCTGCCAGGCTCCTTTGTCCATGGGATTCTCCAAGCAAGAGTACTGCAGGTATTTGGGAGGTCAAACTTTTCCATTTGGTGTTGGAGCAGGCCTGCATTGAGCAATGCATTCTAGAAGCACTGATACTAAGTTGGCTCTTGAGTAATCAGTAAGAGACTGAAAAAGAAGTTCTGTATGGCATTTAAAAATACCAAGACCAGCAGACTCTGATCCATCTAATGAACTGTAGTATGAGGAAATAGTGAAAAACATATCCTCAAGTTTGGAAACTACAGGTTAGAGATATTTGGCATCGCTCATCTCTCACAAACCTCTAATGGCATTTAGGAAGTTTCCTTGTGATTAGTTAAATCACAAGACTGTTGAGAGGGTTTATTTCACTTACAGCAGGGATGGAAGGCTGGGGGTGAAGGTGAAGAATGTAATACTGTATAGGTAAATTGCTAACTGAATTGCACAGTCATAAATCTAAGATTTTCAGTGAAGAAAATTTAGATACAAATGTTCTGAAGTTTGTCATTAAAGGCAGAGTTACCATCTGGCAAGTCTTTTTTGTTTGTTTGTTTATGAAAAGAGCAAATATCCAACCATTATTCAAGGAACACAAGAAAAGTGTACAACTCTAGCATGTAGAGCTGGCTTTAACCTTAGAAAGTGGAGGAAGAATGATCAATGCTGAGAGAACATTGAGAAAAAGAATCCAGTGAGGGCTGTGAAAACTCAGTTACATTTCCTACAGCATAGTAGTAGAATCCAGAAAAATATAACCCCAGAGGTGATTTCAATGCCAAGGTTCTTTTGAAACACAGAAATAGCCGCCTAATGCATTTTACTGATACATGTGAAATGGGAATAAAGGCCAATGTAACTGTTCAGCAGTGTGGTGCAGATGATGAGAGCTAAGTACTTAATTTGGAAAAATGTATAGTATTAAGATGACTGCAATGATTACTGTGAAGACCATGACATGTCTGAATGGGCGTGACAGGGAAAAAGAACTGTGCCCTACAATTTAGAAATCTAAAGCTAGTTATTTCTTCTAGAAACATGTACTTTATTCAATAAGCTTTCCCTGTTAATTGTTTCTAGACGATGTCAGGAACACCACCACCAAAGACACACTTGAATCCGCCCCCCCCCCCAATAAAATTGGATTCGTTTTACAAATCTAATTGTACATATTACTTCTCAACTTATCAAGTTCATAATTTGATTGAGAGCAACCACTAAGAAGACATTTTACAATGAAAAATGAAATATCTATCATTTCGTTTCTGAAGTATTTTATTATAAAGAAACACCAAGACATGTGCCTGTGTTCTTCTTACTAATCTTGAAACTCAAACAGTAAAGCAGGTCAAAAACAAATATCGCATATTAATGCATGTATGTGGAATCTAGAGAAATGCTATAGATGATCCTATTTGCACAGAAGAAACGGAAACACAGAGGTAGAGAACAAATATATGGACACCAAGGGGTTGGGGATGGGATGAACTGGGAGACTGGACTGACATATACACACTACTGACATAAGGTATAAAACATGAGAGCCTAAAAAAAAAAAAAAAACATGAGCGCCTGCGGGATAGCACAGGGAACTCCACTCAATACACCATGGTTACTGAATGGGAAGAGGAGAGTCCAAAAGGGAGGAGTTGTATGTGCATGTATGGCTGATCCATTTTGCTATCCAGCAGAAACTAACACAACATTGTAAAGCAACTATACTCCATGAAAACTATTTTTTTTTTTTTGGGCGGGTAGGGGGGGTTGGGGAGGCAGGAGGGAGGGTACGCCTCTTCTATTGGTCTTTCATTTCTCCATTTTCATCCATCTTTGTTCTTTGGCTCCTGCGGGCCTCCCATCTCAGTGGCCTCTGTTGTCGCAGAGCACCGGCTCTGGGCTCATGTGCTCCAGAGCTTCGGCTCGGTAATTGGACACATCGGTCCAGCTGCTCTACGGCACATGGGATCTTCCCAGGCCAGGGATCGAACCAGCTCCCCCTGCACTGCAAGGCTACGTAATTAAGTATTTTAAAAAAAAAAACTGCAATGATTACTGTGAAGACCATGACATGTCTGAATGGGCGTGACAGGAAAAAGAACTGTGCCCTACAATTTAGAAATCTAAAGCTAGTTATTTCTTCTAGAAACATGTACTTTATTCAATAAGCTTTCCCTGTTAATTGTTTCTAGACGATGTCAGGAACACCACCACCAAAGACACACTTGAATCCGCCCCCCCCCCCAATAAAATTGGATTCGTTTTACAAATCTAATTGTACATATTACTTCTCAACTTATCAAGTTCATAATTTGATTGAGAGCAACCACTAAGAAGACATTTTACAATGAAAAATGAAATATCTATCATTTCGTTTCTGAAGTATTTTATTATAAAGAAACACCAAGACATGTGCCTGTGTTCTTCTTACTAATCTTGAAACTCAAACAGTAAAGCAGGTCAAAAACAAATATCGCATATTAATGCATGTATGTGGAATCTAGAGAAATGCTATAGATGATCCTATTTGCACAGAAGAAACGGAAACACAGAGGTAGAGAACAAATATATGGACACCAAGGGGTTGGGGATGGGATGAACTGGGAGACTGGACTGACATATACACACTACTGACATAAGGTATAAAACATGAGAGCCTAAAAAAAAAAAAAAAACATGAGCGCCTGCGGGATAGCACAGGGAACTCCACTCAATACACCATGGTTACTGAATGGGAAGAGGAGAGTCCAAAAGGGAGGAGTTGTATGTGCATGTATGGCTGATCCATTTTGCTATCCAGCAGAAACTAACACAACATTGTAAAGCAACTATACTCCATGAAAACTATTTTTTTTTTTTTGGGCGGGTAGGGCGGGTTGGGGAGGCAGGAGGGAGGGTACGCCTCTTCTATTGGTCTTTCATTTCTCCATTTTCATCCATCTTTGTTCTTTGGCTCCTGCGGGCCTCCCATCTCAGTGGCCTCTGTTGTCGCAGAGCACCGGCTCTGGGCTCATGTGCTCCAGAGCTTCGGCTCGGTAATTGGACACATCGGTCCAGCTGCTCTACGGCACATGGGATCTTCCCAGGCCAGGGATCGAACCAGCGCCCCCTGCACTGCAAGGCGGTGTCCTTACCCACTGGATCACCAGGGAAGCCCCCATGAAAACTAATTTTAAGAAAAGGTCCCACTGGCGATGTTGTTGTATAAACGGGTTCACTATTTAGAACCTAGAGAGACACTCTGGAAAGACAGACAGGTAAAGCGGAAAGAGAAACTTCTTACTGTCCTAGGGCTGCTGTTTCTCAAGTAAGCAGGAAGGCAATTACCCAGTTCCAAGTCCACTGAGTTACTGGGCATGTTTTATCTGGTCTCCATAATGAGGTCTTTGGGAAAAGTTTGATACTATGGGCTTTGGGAAGTGTTTTGTGCCAGATGCTGCCTTCTCTTCTACTTAATGGGCAGTTCATTGTCACCCACAGAGGACCACCTCCAGGGAAAACCCAAGTGTCAAAATTTGTCCTTAATTATCCCCCCTTTCCTTTTAGGATACCTCTTTCTGTTACAAATTCTCTCTTGCTGCTCCAGTCAAAAATGGAATCAATTTAGTCACATTTTGTTGCTTATCTCAGAGGTATATTTTAAAGCAAATGTCATATTAAAAGTGAATTTTCAAGTATCAGAGTGAAACTTTTGGATACGTAATGTTTTGAGACAGCTAATTTTAGATTTTGGAAAGCTTAACTTTAGATACGCATAGTCAATGACATTTAAAACCTCGTAAAAGTTAATATGCTGGGGCTTCCCTGGTGGTCCAGTGGGTAAGGGCACCGCCTTGCGGTGCAAGGGGCGCCGGTTTGATCCCTGGCCCAGGAAGATCCCACGTCCCGCGGAGTGACTGGACCAGTGTGTCCAACAACCGAGCCAGAGCTCTGGAGAGCATGCGCCCGGAGCTGGTGCTCTGCAGCGAGAGAGGCCACTGCCATAGGAGACTCACACAGGCCAAAGAATAATGATGGATGAAAAAAAAATTGGCTATAAAAAAAAAAAAAGTTAATATGCTTTCCTCCATTAATTCCCCTCAGATTTTTTAGCCAGTAAGTCCACATTGCTTTGATCTTTTATTAGTTTTATGGGAAATGTATTTCCAAGTTTCCGAATACTTTCAGTACAGTATGGCTTAGATTAGATCACCTTAGAATCCCACTTAGTATCTTTTTTGCTTGGTATTAATTTGGAAGGAGTGATGGTATCCAAATGTCTTTTTTTTTTTTTAATTTTAGGTACTCTTTTTTTTTAACATTTATTTTATTTATTTATCTTTTGGGGGGTGAGGTGGGGAGGGAGGGGGACGGGCGGGCCACTTCTATTGGTCTTTCATTTCTCTATTTTCATCTGTCTTTGTTCTTCAGCTCCTGTGGGCCTCCCATCGCAGTGGCCTCTGTTGTCACAGAGCACCTGCTCTGGGTGCATGCGCGCCAGAGCTCCGGCTCAGTAATTGGACACATCGGTCCAGCCACTCCGCAGCATGTGGGATCTTCCCAGGCCAGGGATCGAACTGGCGCCCCTTGCACTGCAAGGTGGTGTCCTTACCCACTGGACCACCAGGGGAAGCCCTGTCTTTTGTTTTTATCTTCAGCAAAATGTAAAGCTGCATGTTTTCAGTTATCAGTGACAAACTAAGGTGAGACACCCACTCTTCCACTTCCAACACTAAGAACAATGACAAAACTGAATCAGTAATAGAAGCCTCTTTTTGCTTCTTCAGCTTGCTAAAAATAAAAGGGTGGAAGTAACTGAATATAAATCATAGTATCAGAATACATCACCGGCTGGTAAGGAGGAAGGTTCCTACAGGTGTGAAGCTCCCACTAACTTTCACTGTGTGTACAATGTGCTTCAAAGGTCACCACAATAAATCTTCTTCCCAACTGTTAAAAACCACTACATGCGTTACCAACCCCAGAAAGGGATGACTCACAATAGGGTACAGAGATTGTCTTTTCCAACACCTATCAGGGATAATCAATTAGCTTTAGAACAGGAAGTAACAAGACAATAGTTTTCTATTGAGTGACCCCTTTGCTTCATTTTCTTTGGTTATACACGTGGTCTCATAATTTACCTATCCCAGTGGGTTTTTGTTAGGACCAAATTAAATAATGTTTATAAAATGCCTGGTAAATAAAAATCATTCAATGAATGGCAGTCATCACTACTGTTTTGCCAATATTTCAGTTTGGCAAATGACTTCATCTTTTGACTAGGGCTTACCGTTTGTTTGTAGTGGGTTAGAAACACAGAAAGTAGATTTCAGAAGCAAATCTGAGGATTACTATTAAATTAGGGTACATTCAAAACAATCATGGAGATCGGCAACAATAATAGTAACCTGCTACCAAAAAATCTTAAGGGATTCTCAATGAACTTTCAAAATACCTCCAATGAAAATACTAGACAGTTCTAGGATTGGCTGTACCTAGCTTCACGTAAGTAACTGTCTTCTTACGCAACTGGGAACAAAGCACATACACTAATTGCAAAAATACCTAAACACAAGATGTTTTGAAACATACATCACACCCCTGCCAACTGACTTCATACTGGAAACCAAAGGTATAGGTAACACAGGTGTATTTATGGTGTTTCTGCTACTTACCCAGTGATCCTTTATGTTAAGTATCCTGGGTTACCTAAGAAAAATCTTTCTTTCTTCATTATTACATAATAATAAGAGACCATTTTCTACATGTTGATAAGTTGATGGATCAATACAAATATAAAGAGTGTCTGTGATCAGTGAAATAGGTGAGCCCCCAAAGAATAAAATCACCGGCTGGGGTAAGCTGAATATAAATCATAGTATCAGAATACATCACCGGCTGGTAAGGAGGAAGGTTCCTACAGGTGTGAAGCTCCCACTAACTTTCACTGTGTGTACAATGTGCTTCAAAGGTCACCACAATAAATCTTCTTCCCAACTGTTAAAAACCACTACATGCGTTACCAACCCCAGAAAGGGATGACTCACAATAGGGTACAGAGATTGTCTTTTCCAACACCTATCAGGGATAATCAATTAGCTTTAGAACAGGAAGTAACAAGACAATAGTTTTCTATTGAGTGACCCCTTTGCTTCATTTTCTTTGGTTATACACGTGGTCTCATAATTTACCTATCCCAGTGGGTTTTTGTTAGGACCAAATTAAATAATGTTTATAAAATGCCTGGTAAATAAAAATCATTCAATGAATGGCAGTCATCACTACTGTTTTGCCAATATTTCAGTTTGGCAAATGACTTCATCTTTTGACTAGGGCTTACCGTTTGTTTGTAGTGGGTTAGAAACACAGAAAGTAGATTTCAGAAGCAAATCTGAGGATTACTATTAAATTAGGGTACATTCAAAACAATCATGGAGATCGGCAACAATAATAGTAACCTGCTACCAAAAAATCTTAAGGGATTCTCAATGAACTTTCAAAATACCTCCAATGAAAATACTAGACAGTTCTAGGATTGGCTGTACCTAGCTTCACGTAAGTAACTGTCTTCTTACGCAACTGGGAACAAAGCACATACACTAATTGCAAAAATACCTAAACACAAGATGTTTTGAAACATACATCACACCCCTGCCAACTGACTTCATACTGGAAACCAAAGGTATAGGTAACACAGGTGTATTTATGGTGTTTCTGCTACTTACCCAGTGATCCTTTATGTTAAGTATCCTGGGTTACCTAAGAAAAATCTTTCTTTCTTCATTATTACATAATAATAAGAGACCATTTTCTACATGTTGATAAGTTGATGGATCAATACAAATATAAAGAGTGTCTGTGATCAAGGAAAAGGTTTGCTGAGCTGTGTCTCTCTCCACTTAATGTCTAAGAAGGCACAGTGATAGTTATCTCTACCTGTACCCTTTCCTGATATCTCTTTAATAACTCAAAAGTCTCTCAAAATCACCTGGATTCCTTGTCATATCTTCATCATTGAGAAAGCTACTATCACCCACAACCCATTCAGTTTTGCAATCCAAAAATTTAGGAGTCATTCTTTATGCACACACACACACACACACACACACACATATGCAAACAACAAAACTATGTAAAAACAAAAGCAAAATAAAAATAATTTTTTAAAAAATCAGAATTACAGGCAGAATCCCTGAAATCATTGTATGACTTCTGAGCACTGGAATTCATAGGAGAATCACCTCAGACTGTTTCTTCACACAGTTCTAGTGGCCTCTCTACATACATCCAGCAGGAAAGTCCAGGCTTCTGTAAACATTGTTAGTTCCTTGGTTCTCAGTGTGGTCACTCAGACCAGTAGCATCAGTATCACCTTAGGAACTTGTAAGAAGTACACATTGTCAGGCCTACCTCCTAAATCAGAGACTAGGAGTCATTCTTGATACTCCTCTGCTTTTCTTTCCAAATCCAACCCATCATCAAGGACTGTTGATATTATTTCCTAAATTATGCCCTCCGTACACCCCCTTCATCTCTCCTACCATCAGTGTAATCTAACCTACCATCATCTCTCTCCTAGACTATTGTAATAGCCTTTTAGCTGATCTGACTCCATAATCCACCCCTGCAACATGGCTATCCCTTCCCCAAATTTTTAAAATCTCACCTATTATCCATGCTTAAAATTCATGTATGACATCTGATGTTTTGAAACATACATCACACCCCTGCCAACTGACTTCATACTGGAAACCAAAGGTATAGGTAACACAGGTGTATTTATGGTGTTTCTGCTACTTACCCAGTGATCCTTTATGTTAAGTATCCTGGGTTACCTAAGAAAAATCTTTCTTTCTTCATTATTACATAATAATAAGAGACCATTTTCTACATGTTGATAAGTTGATGGATCAATACAAATATAAAGAGTGTCTGTGATCAAGGAAAAGGTTTGCTGAGCTGTGTCTCTCTCCACTTAATGTCTAAGAAGGCACAGTGATAGTTATCTCTACCTGTACCCTTTCCTGATATCTCTTTAATAACTCAAAAGTCTCTCAAAATCACCTGGATTCCTTGTCATATCTTCATCATTGAGAAAGCTACTATCACCCACAACCCATTCAGTTTTGCAATCCAAAAATTTAGGAGTCATTCTTTATGCACACACACACACACACACACACACACATATGCAAACAACAAAACTATGTAAAAACAAAAAGCAAAATAAAAATAATTTTTTAAAAAATCAGAATTACAGGCAGAATCCCTGAAATCATTGTATGACTTCTGAGCACTGGAATTCATAGGAGAATCACCTCAGACTGTTTCTTCACACAGTTCTAGTGGCCTCTCTACATACATCCAGCAGGAAAGTCCAGGCTTCTGTAAACATTGTTAGTTCCTTGGTTCTCAGTGTGGTCACTCAGACCAGTAGCATCAGTATCACCTTAGGAACTTGTAAGAAGTACACATTGTCAGGCCTACCTCCTAAATCAGAGACTAGGAGTCATTCTTGATACTCCTCTGCTTTTCTTTCCAAATCCAACCCATCATCAAGGACTGTTGATATTATTTCCTAAATTATGCCCTCCGTACACCCCCTTCATCTCTCCTACCATCAGTGTAATCTAACCTACCATCATCTCTCTCCTAGACTATTGTAATAGCCTTTTAGCTGATCTGACTCCATAATCCACCCCTGCAACATGGCTATCCCTTCCCCCAAATCATTCTCATATTATAGCATGAACCAGATCACATTACCCTACCACTTGACTCCATGCTTAAAATTCATGTATGACATCTGATGTCATTAGGATGAAGAGAAAAACAATGTCCTGATAAGACTGACAAAGCTCAACCCCACCTCCTTCACAGCAGTCTATTCCTTGCATCTCTGTGCCAGGCTCACTAGCCTCTGTGCGCTCACTGTGCTTCCTCCTGACAACAAGGCAGCTCAGCTCGCCCTGTTGCCTGAAACACTCTTGCCAACCCTTCCTGCCTAATTCTCTGTTCAGATTTCAGTTCAGTCATTTCTTTCTTGAGGGAACTTTCCTTGATCTTTGGACCACATCAATTCCCTGTTACATACTTTTCTTGCACCTTGCAACTCCACTTCATGAAGCTGAGATTTTATTTTGTCTACATGATGGCTATTTTTCTTTTCCATTAATATGTAAGTTCCAGGAGAAAAGGGACCACATCTATATTTCATACCAGTTAGTCCCAACCCAAGCACAGAGTTTATGACCTAAGTAAATATTTATAGACTGAATAAATGATGTCATGTAACTTTTCTGCACTGCTTTCAGCAATGAGACCATACTGTTTTTGCTTTGAAAAAGCCTCAGCAGACAGCGTGTTTGGGAAATGCCCATTTTAACCTGCAGATCTAAATATGAAAATGGTTAATGCAACCAAATTGGCATAAGGATGAGGGGGTTGGCAAAAAAAAAAAAGTGTGTTTCTAAGACTTTTTACCTTTAGTTTTAAAGAATTCAGTTTTTCCTCCCTGAGGTGTTCTCTCAGCATCTCGCGGTGGAGTCGTTCCTGCTCTCTGGCAAATTCGCCCAGGGTGTACTGGCGCACGCTGTTGTGGCGGCTGGACATGCCCAGGGTGCTGCCGCCTTGGCTGGGCACGCTCGTGAAGCCCTGCCTCCTGGTGAAGTAGTACACGGTGACGCAACTGAAATGCACATTCTTGGTCCTCAGCCGCTTCTCCCTTTTGAGGATGGAGGAAGCTGAAAGGCAAAGAGACAATTCAGGAAATAGCCAGGGCAGCAGTTTTCAGATGAGGCCAAGAATTAGAAAACGCCACTTGATGATCTTGAATCTACAGTCAACCCTTTCTGACTGGGAGACACTAAAAACGCTGTCACTCAGAATTGGCACCGATTTTGCATTCCTTTCTTAGATTTTCTCCTAGCTGTGCCGGAGTAGACTCTTTAAGTCCTTCTATAATGGTAGTCTAAGCAAACTTTTAGGAAAGTTGCCAGTCCTCTGTGACTCAGTGGCAGAATATAATGACTCATTTCCCCTAATCTTTCAGGTTTTGCTTTTATGATTTGGACATGAGTTTATTATACTGTAATCAGGAAGGACACATACTACAAACCCTTTGGCTCTAATTTTGATATGGAAGGCACTTGGCATGAAAAAAAATGTTTATTTCTAACTTTTAGAAAATTCCAAAAAGCATAAAAATTTACACCAAAAGACTCAATGGCACTATTTAGGTATTTTTACAATCAAAATCTACTCAAACTTTCATTTGATGAAAACACCAATAAGTAACACTATAAACATTGGGACTTTAAGTACGCACTGAGAATACTGAAAACATCATAAGATATATCAGAAACTTTATTATTAGTTACAGGGACATCAAGATGCACAGAGCATCATGGAAGGTGAGGGGTACTCTGTGGTTGAGAGAAAGAGAACTACACATTATAATCCTGATCTTCTGGAATTGGAAGAGATACTAGACAACATCTAGCCCAGTCTATTTATTTCGTTGTGAAGTGGCTCAGATGGTAAAGAATCTGCTTGGGATGCCGGAGACCCAGGTTTGATCCCTGGGTTGGGAAGATCCCTGCACAAGGAAATGGCAACCCACTCCAGTATCCTTGCCTGGGAAATTCCATGGACAGAGAAGGCTAATGAGCTACGGTCCATAAGGGTTGCAAAGAGTTGGGCATGACTGAGTGACTAACACTTTCACAACTCAGTCTTGTAGAAACTGAGTGATTTCTTTCAATGAAACTGACAAAAAGAAACCATGAACTCCTCAGATGTTAAAAAGAAACCATGAGGGCTTCCCTGGTGGTCCAGTGGGTAGAGTCCGCCTTGCACTGCAAGGGGCACCAGCTTGATTCTCGGCCTGGGAAGATCCCACACGCCGCTGAGCGGCTGGACCAGTGTGTCCAATTGCAAGCCAGCACTCTGGAGCACGTGTGCTTAGTGCCTGTGCTCTATGGTGAGAGAGGCCATTGCAATGGGAGGCCCACACAGGTTACAAGTATAAAGATGGATGAAAATTAAAAATAAATAAATAAATAAAAGAGGCCAAAATTAAAAAAAAAAAAAAGAAACCATGAACTCCTCAGATGTTAAGATGAGAAAAAGAAACCATGAACTCCTCAGATGTGAAACCATGTATATATATGTGTGTGTGTGTGTGTGTGTGTATATATCAGCTAACATTGATGGACTATGCAAAGAACTTTACATGAATTATCTCACTTCATCCTTATGACTCCTCCTTGAGTTGGAATATAATCAAAGCCTCCATTTTGAGGAAACCAGTCCACAAAAGGTTAAACAACATGGTCAAGGTCATATAACTAGTGGCGAAATGGGTTCATTATTCTAGAGCCCTATCTTTCAGCCATCATGCCACTGTGGAGAGCTGAGATCAAGCTAAGGGAGTTGAATAAGGCTAATATTTGGCTGTCACAGGGACATCAAGATGCACAGAGCATCATGGAAGGTGAGGGGTACTCTGTGGTTGAGAGAAAGAGAACTACACATTATAATCCTGATCTTCTGGAATTGGAAGAGATACTAGACAACATCTAGCCCAGTCTATTTATTTCGTTGTGAAGTGGCTCAGATGGTAAAGAATCTGCTTGGGATGCCGGAGACCCAGGTTTGATCCCTGGGTTGGGAAGATCCCTGCACAAGGAAATGGCAACCCACTCCAGTATCCTTGCCTGGGAAATTCCATGGACAGAGAAGGCTAATGAGCTACGGTCCATAAGGGTTGCAAAGAGTTGGGCATGACTGAGTGACTAACACTTTCACAACTCAGTCTTGTAGAAACTGAGTGATTTCTTTCAATGAAACTGACAAAAAGAAACCATGAACTCCTCAGATGTTAAAAAGAAACCATGAGGGCTTCCCTGGTGGTCCAGTGGGTAGAGTCCGCCTTGCACTGCAAGGGGCACCAGCTTGATTCTCGGCCTGGGAAGATCCCACACGCCGCTGAGCGGCTGGACCAGTGTGTCCAATTGCAAGCCAGCACTCTGGAGCACGTGTGCTTAGTGCCTGTGCTCTATGGTGAGAGAGGCCATTGCAATGGGAGGCCCACACAGGTTACAAGTATAAAGATGGATGAAAATTAAAAATAAATAAATAAATAAAAGAGGCCAAAATTAAAAAAAAAAAAAGAAACCATGAACTCCTCAGATGTTAAGATGAGAAAAAGAAACCATGAACTCCTCAGATGTGAAACCATGTATATATATGTGTGTGTGTGTGTGTGTGTGTATATATCAGCTAACATTGATGGACTATGCAAAGAACTTTACATGAATTATCTCACTTCATCCTTATGACTCCTCCTTGAGTTGGAATATAATCAAAGCCTCCATTTTGAGGAAACCAGTCCACAAAAGGTTAAACAACATGGTCAAGGTCATATAACTAGTGGCGAAATGGGTTCATTATTCTAGAGCCCTATCTTTCAGCCATCATGCCACTGTGGAGAGCTGAGATCAAGCTAAGGGAGTTGAATAAGGCTAATATTTGGCTGTCACACTGCTTCTGGGAGATGTCAACTGCAGTAGACTCCAAAAATGATTTTTATTTGGAATACTGTATAAACACAATAAAAGAAAAGTGACTACAGTATCACTTTGGATTCATATAAGAATATTCTTCTAAGGGGATGGAATGAACTTCCAGGTTCATTTGTTTCATTTTTCTCCCTATAAACCTTCAAGACAAAGATGGAAAGGTTTCTATGAATATACAAGGATTTATATATTCAATAAATATAAACTAGTGGTTTTTCCAGGCAGTTTCTAAATGATTGGACATATTGGTGAAAAAAACACAGATAACGATCCCTGTCCACATGGAGCTTCCATTTCCAGTGATGAGAAACTCAGACAAAATAAACAGAAGATTTCAGAGTAGAAGAAGTAGGACATTTGGGCAAGAATTTAGCTTTCTCAACTTTTACTCCTCTTTACTGCTTTACTTCTCCAGAAGACGTTGCCAGGGAGCAAATGCTTCCTGGGTGTACACTGTTTTTCCATTTTTCCCCCAGGTATTTATGTACACGTTCACGGCAACATACTTGTACTCCTGCCAGCAGTGACAATTTTCAACTTAGATTTAAAAGCTCTGATCTGCTTCATAACTGTAGGTTTAAATCATCTCAAAACAAAGAATCTGTCAAAATGTAAAAGATCACCACAGAAAACAAAACTCAACCATCTCCCCAGTTATGTGCTCCCTGATCTGACAACCCCATATGTCACCACCTTAGAGCAGGCTAGAACCTCTGCCTTTTGGGTGATAACCTTCAACCTATTTACTCTTTATATCATGAAAATGGTGCCCTCAAGACACTATCTTTCAAAACCATGATTTACAAATAAAATATTTTCATGTACTCATTTAAAGTAATTATTATACACACCTTTGACAATTTTATTACTTGTTTTTATTCATGTACTCTACACAAATTTCCAGCTTGGAATTATATTTCAAATGCCTCCTTGAGTTTTCCCCCAGGAAACCAGTCCACAAAAGGTTAAACAACATGGTCAAGGTCATATAACTAGTGGCGAAATGGGTTCATTATTCTAGAGCCCTATCTTTCAGCCATCATGCCACTGTGGAGAGCTGAGATCAAGCTAAGGGAGTTGAATAAGGCTAATATTTGGCTGTCACACTGCTTCTGGGAGATGTCAACTGCAGTAGACTCCAAAAATGATTTTTATTTGGAATACTGTATAAACACAATAAAAGAAAAGTGACTACAGTATCACTTTGGATTCATATAAGAATATTCTTCTAAGGGGATGGAATGAACTTCCAGGTTCATTTGTTTCATTTTTCTCCCTATAAACCTTCAAGACAAAGATGGAAAGGTTTCTATGAATATACAAGGATTTATATATTCAATAAATATAAACTAGTGGTTTTTCCAGGCAGTTTCTAAATGATTGGACATATTGGTGAAAAAAAAAACACAGATAACGATCCCTGTCCACATGGAGCTTCCATTTCCAGTGATGAGAAACTCAGACAAAATAAACAGAAGATTTCAGAGTAGAAGAAGTAGGACATTTGGGCAAGAATTTAGCTTTCTCAACTTTTACTCCTCTTTACTGCTTTACTTCTCCAGAAGACGTTGCCAGGGAGCAAATGCTTCCTGGGTGTACACTGTTTTTCCATTTTTTCCCCAGTTATTTATGTACACGTTCACGGCAACATACTTGTACTCCTGCCAGCAGTGACAATTTTCAACTTAGATTTAAAAGCTCTGATCTGCTTCATAACTGTAGGTTTAAATCATCTCAAAACAAAGAATCTGTCAAAATGTAAAAGATCACCACAGAAAACAAAACTCAACCATCTCCCCAGTTATGTGCTCCCTGATCTGACAACCCCATATGTCACCACCTTAGAGCAGGCTAGAACCTCTGCCTTTTGGGTGATAACCTTCAACCTATTTACTCTTTATATCATGAAAATGGTGCCCTCAAGACACTATCTTTCAAAACCATGATTTACAAATAAAATATTTTCATGTACTCATTTAAAGTAATTATTATACACACCTTTGACAATTTTATTACTTGTTTTTTAGATAATTCATTGTACTCTACACAAATTTCCTTTAAAAAAAAGTGTTCAGATTTTGTTTCTGTATTCTTAGACAATAAGAATTGTTTAGCTTTCCGGATGAATCTATTGTACCATCCTTTCACAAAAAGTCAGTTTATACTTACCCCCCACAAACTGTTAAGAGATGATTTTCCAAGGCTTGGAAGAAGACAATAGAGGCAGAGAGCTGGAGCCTTTCACAAGGGTTCTTGGCATTTCTAACACTGTCAAAGTACACAAGGACTAATGCTTTCTCCTATCCACCAGGGTTTATAATTTAAACGTGCTTATACTTGTTTCAGCACTTGCATATTATAAGAAGCACTGTAGAAACAATGATCAAAAAGCCTATAGGATACATTTAAAAAGAAGGCTTTGAAATGTCATAAGATCAGCCTTATAAAGAATATTTTAAAGCTGGCTTTCGTAAACTTAGGAGCCACTCATGTCTCTCTTCTGATGGTTGAACTCGAGTCCTAAAACACAGTCCCAGGCTCTCTCCTGCCTCCAGAACCAATCTGACTAACATCACAGAATGAAGTTATCAAAAAAAAAAAGCCTGTGTTTTTCAAGTCTGGAACGAACATCTGAGCTTCACTCAGCCTTAGGGAATCTGAATCCTCTCTGATACACCTACCTAGTCATCTGTGCCCTTTACGGAATGATTGAACTCAATTTGGCGTCTCTACAGAGCTTAGGGGTTTTCACCTTTATGGACTGTAACTGCCAGCAGTGACAATTTTCAACTTAGATTTAAAAGCTCTGATCTGCTTCATAACTGTAGGTTTAAATCATCTCAAAACAAAGAATCTGTCAAAATGTAAAAGATCACCACAGAAAACAAAACTCAACCATCTCCCCAGTTATGTGCTCCCTGATCTGACAACCCCATATGTCACCACCTTAGAGCAGGCTAGAACCTCTGCCTTTTGGGTGATAACCTTCAACCTATTTACTCTTTATATCATGAAAATGGTGCCCTCAAGACACTATCTTTCAAAACCATGATTTACAAATAAAATATTTTCATGTACTCATTTAAAGTAATTATTATACACACCTTTGACAATTTTATTACTTGTTTTTTAGATAATTCATTGTACTCTACACAAATTTCCTTTAAAAAAAAGTGTTCAGATTTTGTTTCTGTATTCTTAGACAATAAGAATTGTTTAGCTTTCCGGATGAATCTATTGTACCATCCTTTCACAAAAAGTCAGTTTATACTTACCCCCCACAAACTGTTAAGAGATGATTTTCCAAGGCTTGGAAGAAGACAATAGAGGCAGAGAGCTGGAGCCTTTCACAAGGGTTCTTGGCATTTCTAACACTGTCAAAGTACACAAGGACTAATGCTTTCTCCTATCCACCAGGGTTTATAATTTAAACGTGCTTATACTTGTTTCAGCACTTGCATATTATAAGAAGCACTGTAGAAACAATGTTAAAAAGCCTATAGGATACATTTAAAAAGAAGGCTTTGAAATGTCATAAGATCAGCCTTATAAAGAATATTTTAAAGCTGGCTTTCGTAAACTTAGGAGCCACTCATGTCTCTCTTCTGATGGTTGAACTCGAGTCCTAAAACACAGTCCCAGGCTCTCTCCTGCCTCCAGAACCAATCTGACTAACATCACAGAATGAAGTTATCAAAAAAAAAAAGCCTGTGTTTTTCAAGTCTGAAAAAAACAGATGAGCTTCACTCAGCCTTAGGGAATCTGAATCCTCTCTGATACACCTACCTAGTCATCTGTGCCCTTTATGGAATGATTGAACTCAATTTGGCGTCTCTACAGAGCTTAGGGGTCATTTTATGACTGTAAGGTCAAGAGGAAGAAAGAAGAGGAGAAGGTGACGTTCATTACTGCTTTGAAACAAAACTAGTCTGTTTTCATACACAAGGCTAATTTTTTGCTGCCTTTCTGCTCTTCTTCTTCTATCTGGTTCACAGTCACCATTCCGTAGCTGTAGTGTCTGAATGCATCAGTACTATCTGTCCCACCCAGGATACAGCTATTGGGACCGCCATTATGGTTAGCACATCTGGGCGTACTGGTGTTGCTCTAAAATGACCACATATTATGGAGATAAGATTGATCCTCGTAAATTAAAGGAATAAACAGCACAGAACAACTGGCATTAGCGCAGAAGCTACCCATCCTTAAAACAATGCTTTTAAAAATGAATGAAGACAGTTGAGAAATTAATTCACAATGCCAGGATAAGAATGTTAAGTAGCTAAAATAAAATAAGGTATACCATACATTATATAAAGAATTTATGATCAGAGTAGATTAAAAATGAAACCCATGTGGGATTAGCAGATGCAAGCTATTATTTATAGAATGGATAAACAACAGAGTCCTAGCATATAACACAAGGAGCTATATTCAATATCTTATGATAAACCATGATGGAAAATAATATGAAAAAGAATACATATATATTTATGTATAACTAAATCACTTTGTTGTACAGTGGAAATAAACACAGCATTATAAATCCACTATACATCAGTCAAATACATGTTTAAAAAATGAAAGCCAAAGCTAAGAACTGCACCATGTGTTCTCAGGGCCATCCAGGGCAGCTAGTGCTCTGACAAGACACACATTCTGAACATTCTGATCCTATAGAGGCGATGAGTATATCAAGATATCAAAGCTGAATAACTCAGAGTCCTAAAACACAGTCCCAGGCTCTCCTGCCTCCAGAACCAATCTGACTAACATCACAGAATGAAGTTATCAAAAGCCTGTGTTTTCAAGTCTGAAAAACAGATGAGCTTCACTCAGCCTTAGGGAATCTGAATCCTCTCTGATACACCTACCTAGTCATCTGTGCCCTTTATGGAATGATTGAACTCAATTTGGCGTCTCTACAGAGCTTAGGGGTCATTCTATGACTGTAAGGTCAAGAGGAAGAAAGAAGAGGAGAAGGTGACGTTCATTACTGCTTTGAAACAAAACTAGTCTGTTTTCATACACAAGGCTAATTTTTTGCTGCCTTTCTGCTCTTCTTCTTCTATCTGGTTCACAGTCACCATTCCGTAGCTGTAGTGTCTGAATGCATCAGTACTATCTGTCCCACCCAGGATACAGCTATTGGGACCGCCATTATGGTTAGCACATCTGGGCGTACTGGTGTTGCTCTAAAATGACCACATATTATGGAGATAAGATTGATCCTCGTAAATTAAAGGAATAAACAGCACAGAACAACTGGCATTAGCGCAGAAGCTACCCATCCTTAAAACAATGCTTTTAAAAATGAATGAAGACAGTTGAGAAATTAATTCACAATGCCAGGATAAGAATGTTAAGTAGCTAAAATAAAATAAGGTATACCATACATTATATAAAGAATTTATGATCAGAGTAGATTAAAAATGAAACCCATGTGGGATTAGCAGATGCAAGCTATTATTTATAGAATGGATAAACAACAGAGTCCTAGCATATAACACAAGGAGCTATATTCAATATCTTATGATAAACCATGATGGAAAATAATATGAAAAAGAATACATATATATTTATGTATAACTAAATCACTTTGTTGTACAGTGGAAATAAACACAGCATTATAAATCCACTATACATCAGTCAAATACATGTTTAAAAAATGAAAGCCAAAGCTAAGAACTGCACCATGTGTTCTCAGGGCCATCCAGGGCAGCTAGTGCTCTGACAAGACACACATTCTGAACATTCTGATCCTATAGAGGAGATGAGTATATCAAGATATCAAAGCTGAATCACATCAGGCTCTAAGGAAATGCAAACCAACTTTGTAATGAAACTTTATTTCTTGCTGAAAATACTCCAATTTGCTTTCAGGTTTATACTTCAGACATTTGTGTGTGTGTCACAGACTGTGTGTGTCATTGCATCTGAGATTGCCCTCTCTGTACGCACAGAGACCATCATGTGTCTGGGTCTGTGAAACTGAAGGCAAGATTCTAGACCATTGATTCCACTATAGCACAGTCACTCCAGGACCAGAGCTTGAGCAGCAATTCAGGTATCCTCTTAAGGCACACGTGGCTCTTTTAGTCAATAACTATCAGCAAAGCCCAGGCATAGGTGGAAAGGCAGAAAGCAGTAAACAGGACTATGTATTTTGGCTCTGAGGTTGGCACATAGAGGTTGAGAGTTTTTGGTCCAATCTAATGTTAAACAAGGGGAAATTTGTAGAAAATATGAATTCTACCATTTGGGTAGGATGAAGTTAACAGTATACTTCTTTCTCCTATGCAGTATGTTCAAAATGAAAATACTAGATGATTTTTAAGTGAATACTGAGTTTATTTTTCATTCGGGGGGGTCTAGCAGAAGCAAAGTGAGATTGTTGAAATGAATTTGTTTATCTTGGTAAATCCTGGGTAATAAAAACTTGTGTTTTAAAATCATACAGACCAGGGGCTCTGAAAGTATTGCATGTTGTTTCTCACCTTTTGAAGAACAAGATCAAATCAGTTATGAAGTTATGAAGCCTAACTGTCAAATAGGAAATCCAGTGTCATCAGACAATACTTTGCATAGGAATTAGCATAACAGCTTAGCTATTAAATCAATGGTTAAAGTTATTAAGATTTAAAAAATACATATGTCCTCAACCTTTCCAATCTTTCTACAAATCTCCTGTGATCATATTCTCACATTTTCTCCAGCTTGACATAACTGTCAAGGTTGGCCCCTCTTGACCATGATGTCACACATATGGTCAAATCTTAACCACAGGTAAGGAGTGAAAATGGATCTAGCCATTTCTTTTTTTTTTTTAATTTATTTTTATTCTTTATTTTAAAGGTTTTACAGAGTTTTGTTGTTCACAGACATGTATGTTCCCAGATCAGTCATATGCATATCCATGGTCCCCACCCGCCTAGATCCCCCCATCCCACCCCTCCAGACCTTTGCCCCAAGCCATTGTAAGCACTCCTATTCCCTTAGCACTATGACACTAGCTATCTTTTCCACACGTAACACTATAGGTTTCCTTGTTACTTCCTCCATGCTTCCCCCTCCCTATTTCTTCCCCACGATGTCCCTATGTCTATGCTGTCTTTTTTTCCATGAGTTCCCTGTGTGTGATATCAAGACCGTCCTACTAGATTCCATATATGTGTGTTAGTATACTGTATTTGTCTTTCTCTTTTTGACTTACTTCACTTTTTATGATAGGTTCTAGAGCCAGCCACTTCATTAGGACTGAGTCTTCTGCATTTCTTTTAACAGCTGAGTAGTATTCCATTGTATATATGTACCAGAGCTTCTGGATCCATTCATTCGTCGATGGACATCTAGGTTGCTTCCATGTTTTGGCTATTGTATAGAGAGCTGCAATGAACACTGGGGTACAGGTGCTTCTTTCAGTTTTGATTTCATCAGGATATAAGCCTAATAGTGGGATTGCTGGGTCATAGGGTGCTTCTATTTTTAGTTTTTTAAGAAATCTCCATACTGTCTTCCATAGAGGCTGTATCAGTTTACATTCCCACCAGCAATGCAAGAGGGTTCCTTTTTCTCCGCACCCTCTCCAGCATTTATTGTCTGCAGATTTTTTGAAGATGGCCATTCTGACGGGTGTGAGGTGATATCTCATTGTAGTTTTAATTTGCATTTCTCTAATAATAAGCGAGGTTGAGCATCGTTTCATGTGCTTTTGGGCCATCTGTATGTCCTCTTTGGAGAGGCGTCTCTTTAGATCTTTTTCCCATTTTTTGATTGGGTTGTTCGTTTTCCCTGTGCTGAGTTGTCTGATCTAGCCATTTCTAACCAAGAAATATAGGAGTAGTTCTTTGGAAAATGAAGTCAAGTTTGCTGTCAAAAGCAATTCTTCCTTGTTCTAACTGTTCTCTTTTATCCCTTTAAGTCACATTCTCAAATTTCTCAAATCTATGTACTGTGTTTTTGTTTGTTTGTTTTTGTTATTTTGCTCAAGTAAGGTATTTAAAGATGTAGGAAATCATTCAAGTAAGAACAATTCCAAAAGATTGATAAAAAAATATTTTAAGGCATGGGTAAATGAGAGGCAAAATGAAAGTAAAGACTAATTGAAAATATTTTCCTTTCAACTATGAACAAAATTCAAGTTACCTGAAGTATATAACATAAAGCGATAGCCAAATCAATGTTATGTTATACTCAGGATGTTATTTTATATTCAGTTATGAAAGATATATGGCTTCCCTGGTGGCTCAGACAGTAGAGAATCTGCCTGCAATGCAGCAGGAAATCTGGTTTGATCCCTGGGTTGGAAAGATCCCCTGGAGAAGGGAATGGCAACCCACTCCAGTATTCTTGCTTGGAAAGTTCCATGGACAGAGGAGCCTGATGGGCTACAGTCCATAGGGTCGCAAAGAGTCAGACACAACTGAACAACTAATACTTTTACATCATGAAAGATACAACACATGCAAAAACAACCATCAGTGAAAGAAGAATTTTCTAAACAGTGGATCTGTTAAGAAAGGGGCAATATTTGGAGTGCTTTGCATTTCCCAAAAGACCATCAGAATGGAGACAAAGTTTAGTGGGTCATAGGGTGCTTATTTTTAGTTTTTAAGAAATCTCCAGACTGTCTTCCATAGAGGCGGTATCAATTTACATTCCCACCAGCAATGCGAGAGGGTTCGCTTTTCTCCACGCCCTCTCAAGCATTTATTGTCTGCAGCTTTTTTGATGATGGCCATTCTGACGGGTATGAGGTGATATCTCATTGTAGTTTTAATTTGCATTTCTCTAATAATAAGCGAGGTTGAGCATCGTTTCATGTGCTTTTGGGCCATCTGTATGTCCTCTTTGGAGAGGCGTCTCTTTAGATCTTTTTCCCATTTTTTGATTGGGTTGTTCGTTTTCCCTGTGCTGAGTTGTCTGATCTAGCCATTTCTAACCAAGAAATATAGGAGTAGTTCTTTGGAAAATGAAGTCAAGTTTGCTGTCAAAAGCAATTCTTCCTTGTTCTAACTGTTCTCTTTTATCCCTTTAAGTCACATTCTCAAATTTCTCAAATCTATGTACTGTGTTTTTGTTTGTTTGTTTTTGTTATTTTGCTCAAGTAAGGTATTTAAAGATGTAGGAAATCATTCAAGTAAGAACAATTCCAAAAGATTGATAAAAAAATATTTTAAGGCATGGGTAAATGAGAGGCAAAATGAAAGTAAAGACTAATTGAAAATATTTTCCTTTCAACTATGAACAAAATTCAAGTTACCTGAAGTATATAACATAAAGCGATAGCCAAATCAATGTTATGTTATACTCAGGATGTTATTTTATATTCAGTTATGAAAGATATATGGCTTCCCTGGTGGCTCAGACAGTAGAGAATCTGCCTGCAATGCAGCAGGAAATCTGGTTTGATCCCTGGGTTGGAAAGATCCCCTGGAGAAGGGAATGGCAACCCACTCCAGTATTCTTGCTTGGAAAGTTCCATGGACA
Organism: Tragulus kanchil; assembly: GCA_022376925.1. Classification (NCBI taxonomy): domain Eukaryota; kingdom Metazoa; phylum Chordata; class Mammalia; order Artiodactyla; family Tragulidae; genus Tragulus; species Tragulus kanchil. Next base: position 260,797,896 of record JAIOJX010000026.1, on the reverse strand, counting down.
GAGGAGCCTGATGGGCTACAGTCCATAGGGTCGCAAAGAGTCAGACACAACTGAACAACTAATACTTTTACATCATGAAAGATACAACACATGCAAAAACAACCATCAGTGAAAGAAGAATTTTCTAAACAGTGGATCTGTTAAGAGACAATATTGGGGTATTTCCAATATTTTGGAATTGAAGTGCTTTGCATTTCCCAAAAGACCATCAGAATGGAGACAAAGTTAGTAAATATAAGAAAAATGTCAGAACTCACTAAATAACAAATCAGCGGCTTTTTTTTTTTTTTTTTTTTTTTTACTACTGCCGTTATTACTATGAAAGCAGCATTCAAAAACAAAAATCAAGGAAGCATGGCTCCCACTTGAAATTAAGCTGGAGATATCAAGTCCCAGTTTGGATTTGGTTGCCTAGAGTGTGAATGATGGCTCTAAATGCTTTTCAGACTGTAGCACATCTGTCTTTCCAGTCCCTAAATACCATTCTTCCCCATTTCGAAACAACTAACCAATCAATTTATGTACTAGTAACGTGACAAATAGACTGCAGAATATAAACTATGATAAACATACATAGAGGAGGAATAGGCTTATAATTCACAGACAAGATTAGGTAGTTTAACTATATAGGCATAAGTATTTTCCCTTCTCAGTGTTCACAATGGATTACTCTTGAGACTAATAACTTCTTTGGTGCCCTGCAGCTTCTGAGTCAAAATAATTCAAGAGGAGACCCTTTTTGCTTAAATAATTAGTTTTCGAAAACAAAACCCAAGAAAAAACCCTCTCACGTAAGACTACGTGATAATAAATTTCCTATCAAGTTATGTACAAACACTGCATACACGAGTAAGCAAAACAATGAACAAGAACAGAAATAAAATAAAAATATGACCCTTGAGGCTGGACGATTAGCGCTTTGTTTGGGATCATGAGCATGCATGTCACGTCGTCATCCAGTCAGTCTTGTCAGCTATGTCCACACAAGAAAGCGAGAGATCTGCACGGAGGCAACCAGCTCTCCTGAGTCCCTTCTGACAGCAACAGCCCGGGCTGCTCAGTATTCTGCCTGCAATGCAGCAGGAAATCTGGTTTGATAACTGGAGAAGGGAATGGCAACCCACTCCAGTATTCTTGCTTGGAAAGTTCCATGGACAGAGGAGCCTGATGGGCTACAGTCCATAGGGTCGCAAAGAGTCAGACACAACTGAACAACTAATACTTTTACATCATGAAAGATACAACACATGCAAAACAACCATCAGTGAAAGAAGAATTTTCTAAACAGTGGATCTGTTAAGAGACAATATTGGGGTATTTCCAATATTTTGGAATTGAAGTGCTTTGCATTTCCCAAAAGACCATCAGAATGGAGACAAAGTTAGTAAATATAAGAAAAATGTCAGAACTCACTAAATAACAAATCAGCGGCTTTTTTTTTTTTTTTTTTTTTTTACTACTGCCGTTATTACTATGAAAGCAGCATTCAAAAACAAAAATCAAGGAAGCATGGCTCCCACTTGAAATTAAGCTGGAGATATCAAGTCCCAGTTTGGATTTGGTTGCCTAGAGTGTGAATGATGGCTCTAAATGCTTTTCAGACTGTAGCACATCTGTCTTTCCAGTCCCTAAATACCATTCTTCCCCATTTCGAAACAACTAACCAATCAATTTATGTACTAGTAACGTGACAAATAGACTGCAGAATATAAACTATGATAAACATACATAGAGGAGGAATAGGCTTATAATTCACAGACAAGATTAGGTAGTTTAACTATATAGGCATAAGTATTTTCCCTTCTCAGTGTTCACAATGGATTACTCTTGAGACTAATAACTTCTTTGGTGCCCTGCAGCTTCTGAGTCAAAATAATTCAAGAGGAGACCCTTTTTGCTTAAATAATTAGTTTTCAAAAACAAAACCCAAGAAAAAACCCTCTCACGTAAGACTACGTGATAATAAATTTCCTATCAAGTTATGTACAAACACTGCATACACGAGTAAGCAAAACAATGAACAAGAACAGAAATAAAATAAAAATATGACCCTTGAGGCTGGACGATTAGCGCTTTGTTTGGGATCATGAGCATGCATGTCACGTCGTCATCCAGTCAGTCTTGTCAGCTATGTCCACACAAGAAAGCGAGAGATCTGCACGGAGGCAACCAGCTCTCCTGAGTCCCTTCTGACAGCAACAGCCCGGGCTGCTCAGTATGCTGCAAGCTGAATTTGACACGAGAGGGGTGGTTTAACAGTGTAATCATCTACTTGCAATTCTCAGCTTGAAAAAAAAATAAGGTTTATTGCCCAGAATTTTGATACATATTTAGAAAGCTGCAAACAAAAATTGAGAACTTCGACCTTCCAGCTTTGATGTCATAAATAATTAAAATTAACTCACAAAGAGAGGTCATTTCTTAGAACTAGCTCTTTTTTATTCACACATTTGTATTTATTGAAGATGCCCTCTGCACTTTTCCCCTAATTCTTGTAAGCAATATAAAAATATAGGGAGGGGGATCATATTATTCTCATACTTCTTACAACAAAAGGAGTGAATGCTATATTCTGAGGTTATAAACCTGAAATTAAAAAAATGAAATAAATGAAATAAGGACCTGCTGTACAGCACAGGGAACTCTACTCAGTATTCTGTATAACCTACAGGGAAAAAAATCTGAAAAAGAATTGATATTTGATATACGTTTATATTTAACTGATTCACTTTGCTGTACACCTGAAAGTAATACAACACTGTAAATCAACTATACTCCAATAAAAATTTTCTAAAAATTGAAAGGACAAAGCTTTTTAAAAAGAAATCATGTTCTCTCTTATATATAATCTTAATATATAGTTGACTTAGCACTGACCCTCTCCTGCTTAAATTGATGCCCACTGAAAATGCAATGTGACATAGAAAGTGCTAGCCGTCAACATCGAATGCAATTAATACTGGGAATGGTGAACTGTTACACTAAAACAAATTTAGATTAAACCACTGATTATATAGTACCATTAACTGAATGATCAACAAAGTTTCATTCTAATTTTCCTTTATTATTAATTCACCCATCAAACTTACAGCACTAAGCATTGTGAATCTTAGAGTTCTAATTCTATATTTGATAAGAAGTCTTTCTTCTGGTCTTTATATGATAAATTATGTGTTTATATATCACTTAAGCAAAGCTTATATATTAAAATTCTTAAGCAAAATATTTGAAAGACAATATAGTATTAAAGTGTTTTGCTAAATCTGGACCCTGCATTCTGTTCAGTTCTAGCCCAAACAGATTGAAAGTTTGGAAATTTTTTTCCCTGTTTCATATATTCAACCGATCATCTGACTATTTCTAGTGAGAACAATTTCACAGAAATTAATCAGTGTTATTACCTCTTTTCTCTGTTCACACTTTATTGTAACAAATTGAGAACTGACCTTCCAGCTTTGATGTCATAAATAATTAAAATTAACTCACAAAGAGAGGTCATTTCTTAGAACTAGCTCTTTTTTATTCACACATTTGTATTTATTGAAGATGCCCTCTGCACTTTTCCCCTAATTCTTGTAAGCAATATAAAAATATAGGGAGGGGGATCATATTATTCTCATACTTCTTACAACAAAAGGAGTGAATGCTATATTCTGAGGTTATAAACCTGAAATTAAAAAAATGAAATAAATGAAATAAGGACCTGCTGTACAGCACAGGGAACTCTACTCAGTATTCTGTATAACCTACAGGGAAAAAAATCTGAAAAAGAATTGATATTTGATATACGTTTATATTTAACTGATTCACTTTGCTGTACACCTGAAAGTAATACAACACTGTAAATCAACTATACTCCAATAAAAATTTTCTAAAAATTGAAAGGACAAAGCTTTTTAAAAAGAAATCATGTTCTCTCTTATATATAATCTTAATATATAGTTGACTTAGCACTGACCCTCTCCTGCTTAAATTGATGCCCACTGAAAATGCAATGTGACATAGAAAGTGCTAGCCGTCAACATCGAATGCAATTAATACTGGGAATGGTGAACTGTTACACTAAAACAAATTTAGATTAAACCACTGATTATATAGTACCATTAACTGAATGATCAACAAAGTTTCATTCTAATTTTCCTTTATTATTAATTCACCCATCAAACTTACAGCACTAAGCATTGTGAATCTTAGAGTTCTAATTCTATATTTGATAAGAAGTCTTTCTTCTGGTCTTTATATGATAAATTATGTGTTTATATATCACTTAAGCAAAGCTTATATATTAAAATTCTTAAGCAAAATATTTGAAAGACAATATAGTATTAAAGTGTTTTGCTAAATCTGGACCCTGCATTCTGTTCAGTTCTAGCCCAAACAGATTGAAAGTTTGGAAATTTTTTTCCCTGTTTCATATATTCAACCGATCATCTGACTATTTCTAGTGAGAACAATTTCACAGAAATTAATCAGTGTTATTACCTCTTTTCTCTGTTCACACTATGTATTTTCCTTTAGATAACATTATCATTTTCCAAAAAATCTAAGATTTCTACAGAGCTGATGTCAGCATTTACATATGGAACACTGATCTTTAATGAGGTCTTTGCTCACTATTTTAAAGAATGCTTCTTTAGTGTGAGCATACCACATTATTAATGAGTTAGAGAAAATATTACCCATCCTGATACCTAGAAAATAATAAATTATTAGATAATGTACTTAATTCAGAATCTGAATTCTCAATTTGCTAATCTCCATTACACAGATGAACAGATTAAGGGGCATCTACATTTTTGCATCCCTCCATTAGTATCTTCAGAATTATGTTTATCTCGCAGGAATATTATCAGAAATATTACTTTTGTAAAAAGCCTTAAGAATCACAGATGGAAAGCATTACATATGCAGACTACTATCTTGGTGATGTTGTTAAACCAAACAAAAAGTGTGTTTCTTTATTATCAGTGAGAAAATAAATACCACCTACTTCCCAGCTTGTTTCCTTAATCTCTCATATGTGCAATTAAATCCTAAAACTACATGCTTAAGAAATACATTTCACTGTTACTAAAGTATCAGCTATTTCCAAAATATATAAACTTACACTCTCATTTTATTAAAATCTCAACATGGATACCATCTTAAGACCATACTGGTTTTCATTTGGAAAAAAAAGGTAGTTGTCACTAAACATAAATATTCACAGTTCTGGCTGCAGTCCAAGTTGTAAGCACTTTCCTCTGCTGTCTCAGCAATTCTCCTGATGTCAAAGACGCATTAAAATAAATGGGAACCATATGGCTCAGCAGCAGAGTACCCGCGCTCTTACAACCGAGAGGGCAATGCAATTCATTACCACCATTGGAGAAATATTTGGGGGACATTGGCTATCTCAATGCAAAATAAAGCCGCGTGAGGCAGGCCATTTGATGAAAATGCTCACACAATGACAGAGGGAGACATTTGCTATTCTTTGGCTCTGCTAACCTGTTTTGCTGCCTTTTACATTTTCTCAGTACCACCACCAATCTCTCCTGTGAGAAGGATTAAACAGCACTTCCCACCTGCTCAACGACTTCCCCACACAGAATCTCATCTGGTCCAACAATGCAATCCCATCAAGCCTAATGTATCATGATAATCCAGGTCAGAGCATCACTGAACAGTAACAACAAAATGAAAAAAAATCCTCAAAAACAACAGAGTCACTAAAGTATTCTAAGATCAAGTCGTTCCGGAGAGGATTGGGTCAAAGGTAATATACTTGAACTTGAACGAGGAAATCTGGAAGTACATTTTTTTTTTTTAATATATCCTAAGCTAAAAAGCCTTTACTATACTCAGTCCAAATAAAAATCCAAATCATTAAAAAAACATAAAAGGAAGAAATTCATCAATGCTGTATTGCTGGCTCCATATGTCAGACATTCTAAATTTAAAAAAGAGATCCAGGGCTGCAGAGTCGGGATTAAAATGGAGGCTGGGAAGGCAGCTGGGAGAGGGGCAGCTGGGGTTCCTATGGAACCTTCTGTTTCCTGGCTGTCAATGAGATTTCTGAGGGTTGTAAACATCAAAAAGAAAGACAGAAAACCAAAAAGAAAAACTTTATTATTTTTCTACAAAAAAAGGATTATTTGACTGAGCATATGCTTCAAGCTGTCATAATCCTCTAGTCTGTTTTAACACTTTTCAAAACTACAAATAAGGAAACTGCTTAAGTATCACGTCTGGCATGAAATTACCACCCAATATCTACTATTACTATAAAAATTAGTTGAGACTCAGCTCAAAGGTAGTTGTCACTAAACATAAATATTCACAGTTCTGGCTGCAGTCCAAGTTGTAAGCACTTTCCTCTGCTGTCTCAGCAATTCTCCTGATGTCAAAGACGCATTAAAATAAATGGGAACCATATGGCTCAGCAGCAGAGTACCCGCGCTCTTACAACCGAGAGGGCAATGCAATTCATTACCACCATTGGAGAAATATTTGGGGGACATTGGCTATCTCAATGCAAAATAAAGCCGCGTGAGGCAGGCCATTTGATGAAAATGCTCACACAATGACAGAGGGAGACATTTGCTATTCTTTGGCTCTGCTAACCTGTTTTGCTGCCTTTTACATTTTCTCAGTACCACCACCAATCTCTCCTGTGAGAAGGATTAAACAGCACTTCCCACCTGCTCAACGACTTCCCACACAGAATCTCATCTGGTCCAACAATGCAATCCCATCAAGCCTAATGTATCATGATAATCCAGGTCAGAGCATCACTGAACAGTAACAACAAAATGAAAAAAAATCCTCAAAAACAACAGAGTCACTAAAGTATTCTAAGATCAAGTCGTTCCGGAGAGGATTGGGTCAAAGGTAATATACTTGAACTTGAACGAGGAAATCTGGAAGTACATTTTTTTTTTTTAATATATCCTAAGCTAAAAAGCCTTTACTATACTCAGTCCAAATAAAAATCCAAATCATTAAAAAAACATAAAAGGAAGAAATTCATCAATGCTGTATTGCTGGCTCCATATGTCAGACATTCTAAATTTAAAAAAGAGATCCAGGGCTGCAGAGTCGGGATTAAAATGGAGGCTGGGAAGGCAGCTGGGAGAGGGGCAGCTGGGGTTCCTATGGAACCTTCTGTTTCCTGGCTGTCAATGAGATTTCTGAGGGTTGTAAACATCAAAAAGAAAGACAGAAAACCAAAAAGAAAAACTTTATTATTTTTCTACAAAAAAAGGATTATTTGACTGAGCATATGCTTCAAGCTGTCATAATCCTCTAGTCTGTTTTAACACTTTTCAAAACTACAAATAAGGAAACTGCTTAAGTATCACGTCTGGCATGAAATTACCACCCAATATCTACTATTACTATAAAAATTAGTTGAGACTCAGCTCAAATGTCAACTTTAGGAAGTCTTTCATAGAAACCTTAAGATATGGTATGTGCTCTTTCAGAACATCTCTGCCTTGGTACAGATAATATGAATGTGCATTTCTCCTCCACTGCCTGGTAAGGACCTAGGGGACAAGGATTGCATTTGGCTTCCTGGGGAATCCTCAGAGTGCAGCACCCAGCCAGGCACTGAGGACGCACTGGATAAATGACTGTGTAACTAAATTAGATGAATGAATAACTGAACTATGGGGTAAATATGTAAGCACATACATTTCCTAAATTTATTTTTCTGAATTATAAACGGTAAGATGACAACTGACAGTTTTCCCCTAAAGGGTCATGGTCGTGTCCTTTCACGATGGTTTCTAGTCACTTTATTTTCTGGAGGTACCTGTCAATAAGAAACACAATATACTGGAGAGGACACACTGCCTTCATGGCTTGAGGGTACACATAACTTTTGTAACAAATCATTTGAAATACACTATATTTTACATTTCAAGACATTTAACTTAAAAAACAAATGCTGGCATGGTAACAGACCTCTAAATAATCCATAAATAATGAGTTGGGAAACCCAAATCTAAAAAGCAAGTAGCTGGTAGGGGAGTTACCTGAACATTATAAAACAGTTTTGAAAGAGAAGTCTCGCTGATAAAATATCACTAATTGGTATTGACCTCTAGCAAAAAAACATGACTGAAATGCATGCCTTTAGCTGTCCATTAGTGATAGATCTACAAAACAATTCTGTCTTTTAGTATTTAAATTGTTATCTTTGCCTTACAGTCATAACTATCCTGTAAAAATCAAATCATATCACATAAGAATTATTATTTTTCTACAAAAAAAGGATTATTTGACTGAGCATATGCTTCAAGCTGTCATAATCCTCTAGTCTGTTTTAACACTTTTCAAAACTACAAATAAGGAAACTGCTTAAGTATCACGTCTGGCATGAAATTACCACCCAATATCTACTATTACTATAAAAATTAGTTGAGACTCAGCTCAAATGTCAACTTTAGGAAGTCTTTCATAGAAACCTTAAGATATGGTATGTGCTCTTTCAGAACATCTCTGCCTTGGTACAGATAATATGAATGTGCATTTCTCCTCCACTGCCTGGTAAGGACCTAGGGGACAAGGATTGCATTTGGCTTCCTGGGGAATCCTCAGAGTGCAGCACCCAGCCAGGCACTGAGGACGCACTGGATAAATGACTGTGTAACTAAATTAGATGAATGAATAACTGAACTATGGGGTAAATATGTAAGCACATACATTTCCTAAATTTATTTTTCTGAATTATAAACGGTAAGATGACAACTGACAGTTTTCCCCTAAAGGGTCATGGTCGTGTCCTTTCACGATGGTTTCTAGTCACTTTATTTTCTGGAGGTACCTGTCAATAAGAAACACAATATACTGGAGAGGACACACTGCCTTCATGGCTTGAGGGTACACATAACTTTTGTAACAAATCATTTGAAATACACTATATTTTACATTTCAAGACATTTAACTTAAAAAACAAATGCTGGCATGGTAACAGACCTCTAAATAATCCATAAATAATGAGTTGGGAAACCCAAATCTAAAAAGCAAGTAGCTGGTAGGGGAGTTACCTGAACATTATAAAACAGTTTTGAAAGAGAAGTCTCGCTGATAAAATATCACTAATTGGTATTGACCTCTAGCAAAAAAACATGACTGAAATGCATGCCTTTAGCTGTCCATTAGTGATAGATCTACAAAACAATTCTGTCTTTTAGTATTTAAATTGTTATCTTTGCCTTACAGTCATAACTATCCTGTAAAAATCAAATCATATCACATAAGATTTATTAATTTCCTATGAAATTTTATAATATACCGACATGTTCTAAGACGTCTAATTTTTCTCTTTTTGTTGCTGGTAATGAAACTTAAGTAAAAGGAATGGTTGTTGAGCTCCTGAGACAAATTGCAGAAGCAAGCAAGGAGGATTTTAAATTTTTATTGAAGTATGAGAGCCAGGCAGAGTTTATACAATGTGGGCTACTGTGTAGTTTGAATGAAGGTAGAGATTTATCTTGTCTGGGACAATTTTACCACAAAAATAAACATTTGTCCTCTTAATATTTCACAGATGGAGGCAAAGACATTAATTTCTGCATCAGAAACAAACTATTTCATTATTCCTAGTATAGCAAGCAACATGGGCATCTTATTTCTGTTGGTACCCCTTGTCCTCCAGATTCTACAGGGGCAATGTGGAAGAGCCAAGAAGACCCAGCACAACAGGCTCGCAATGTAAAAAAAGCACAAGGAGTTTGGAAATTCACTGTTTTTTTTTTGTTGTTGTTGTTAGCAAGCAGTAAGCAAGTCTGTTCTTCATCCGGAAGGAGACGTTACCTCATACTTCAAGGTGATTTGCTGCAAACACAACACTTGAGAAATGGCCCAGGTAGCGGGCACAGGGCAGTGCATCCTTAGCATTCTCAGAAAGATATGCAGGAATGCAGATTTCCATAGAGAAGGGTTTCCAACAGATTTTTTGTTTATTTGGTTCATTCACATATCCCAAGCACTTCGAAAAGTGTGGCATACAGGACACATTCAATACATAGTTCCTTAATATAGGAGTGGAATTTACTGATAGGATTCTACTTTTATCAAGCTCTGTAATTCTTACAAACTGATCATTAGAGCCCACATCATAACTATTTATTACTTAGTACGTGAAACCAATATTCAAAACACAGAAACCATCTTACAAAGGGTCTACAGAATGTTTCACAGATCACTAATTGGTATTGACCTCTAGCAAAAACATGACTGAAATGCATGCCTTTAGCTGTCCATTAGTGATAGATCTACAAAACAATTCTGTCTTTTAGTATTTAAATTGTTATCTTTGCCTTACAGTCATAACTATCCTGTAAAAATCAAATCATATCACATAAGATTTATTAATTTCCTATGAAATTTTATAATATACCGACATGTTCTAAGACGTCTAATTTTCTCTTTTTGTTGCTGGTAATGAAACTTAAGTAAAAGGAATGGTTGTTGAGCTCCTGAGACAAATTGCAGAAGCAAGCAAGGAGGATTTTAAATTTTTATTGAAGTATGAGAGCCAGGCAGAGTTTATACAATGTGGGCTACTGTGTAGTTTGAATGAAGGTAGAGATTTATCTTGTCTGGGACAATTTTACCACAAAAATAAACATTTGTCCTCTTAATATTTCACAGATGGAGGCAAAGACATTAATTTCTGCATCAGAAACAAACTATTTCATTATTCCTAGTATAGCAAGCAACATGGGCATCTTATTTCTGTTGGTACCCCTTGTCCTCCAGATTCTAGGGGGGCAATGTGGAAGAGCCAAGAAGACCCAGCACAACAGGCTCGCAATGTAAAAAAAGCACAAGGAGTTTGGAAATTCACTGTTTTTTTTTTGTTGTTGTTGTTAGCAAGCAGTAAGCAAGTCTGTTCTTCATCCGGAAGGAGACGTTACCTCATACTTCAAGGTGATTTGCTGCAAACACAACACTTGAGAAATGGCCCAGGTAGCGGGCACAGGGCAGTGCATCCTTAGCATTCTCAGAAAGATATGCAGGAATGCAGATTTCCATAGAGAAGGGTTTCCAACAGATTTTTTGTTTATTTGGTTCATTCACATATCCCAAGCACTTCGAAAAGTGTGGCATACAGGACACATTCAATACATAGTTCCTTAATATAGGAGTGGAATTTACTGATAGGATTCTACTTTTATCAAGCTCTGTAATTCTTACAAACTGATCATTAGAGCCCACATCATAACTATTTATTACTTAGTACGTGAAACCAATATTCAAAACACAGAAACCATCTTACAAAGGGTCTACAGAATGTTTCACAGAGTATTACTTATTCCTTTAAAGTATAGTATTGTTCCTCTAGGACTCTTCATGTTGTTGTTTGAGTCACCCAGCTGTGCCCAATTCTTTGCGACCCCAAGCACTAGAAGCACATGGCTTATCCGTTCATGCGATTTCCCAGGCAAGAATAGTGCAGTGGGTTGCCATTCTGTTCTCCTGAGGATCTTCTCAACCCAGGGATTGAATCTGGTCTCTTGCACTGTAGGCAGATTCTTTACCACTGAGTGACCAGGGTCTCTTCATAGATCCCAGATATTTTCCTTTGAAAACATCTGGCCAAAGGAGAGAATCAGTCCAAAGTTCTTTGGAGTGAATGTGGGAGTTTCTAGGAGTGGTACAGTTACAACTTGCTATCACATCTGTGGGGCAAGTAGGGCAAACCGGTATCCCTCAGTATCCATGGGAAACTAGTTCCAGGACCCTCATAGAATCAAAGTCCATAGATACTCATGTCCCTTATATAAAGTAGCATAATATTTGCATATAACCTATGTACATCCCCCTGAATACTTTAAATTATCTCAAGATTTCTTATAATACCTTGTTCAGTCGCTAAGTCGTGTTCTGAAAACCCAATTTGGACATGAGTTTGAGCAAACTCCAGGAAATAGTGAAGGACAGGGAAACCTGGTGTGCTGCAGTCCATGGGGTTGCAAAGAGTTGGACATGACTGAGCAACTGAACAACATGTCCACTGAGCTGGTGATGCCATCCATTTCATCCCGCTGTTGCTCCCTTCTCCCCTGTCCTCAATCTTTCCTAGCATCACAATGTAAATACTATGTGCATCACTGCAAATGCAATGTAAATATGATGTCAATAGCTGCCAGAGCACAGCAAATTCATGTTTATCTTTTTAAACTTTCTGGATTTTTTTCTGAATATTTTTCATTCTTTGTTGGTTGAATCCACAGATGCAGAATCCATACACACGGATGCAATTGTATGTATCCATATCTATTCTTGGCTATCTCTGAATATATAGAAACAGTTCACTCTTTCGAAATCTATGTTTTCCCTTTTCTATGCTACTCATATGACATAAGGGTTGTTACAAGAAATATTTTTTCTGAAGCTAAATGTGACTTCAGGTTTGGGCTGTATAAGGGAGAAGCAAAGGTGTAAAAAGGTTTATTTTCCTTCTACATTTTAGGATTTTATAGTCCTTTTGATGGAGGAGAAAAAATGAACTGAAGGAGCATACCAAGTTTCATAAAAGCAAGATTCAACGTTGTCTATCTTCAAGAGCACCACTTCTCAATGATTTCTATATTTCTTTACATCTAAACTCAAACTCAAACTCAGAACCTTGGTTCTCAGCATTCTCCACTAACCAGTTCCCTGACCTCCCCTCATGTATATATGTACATATGGTATTCAATGTACAAGGGTTTTTTTAATTAATTTTTTTATTGGACTATAGTTTATGTACAATGCTATGTTAGCCTCTTCTGTATAGAAAAGTGAATCATATATATATATATATATATATATATATATACACACATATATATATACACATATATATATATACACACACTCTTTATTGGATTTCTTTCCCAAATAGGTCATCACAAGCACTGAGTTGAGTTCCCAGTGCTGTATAGTAGGTTCTCATTGGTGGTGGTGGCTTAGTTGCTAAGTTGTGTCCAACTCTTCTGACTCCATGGACTGTAGTCCACCTGGTTCCTCTGTCCATGGGACTCTCCAGGCAAGAATACTGGAGTAGGTTGCCATTTCCTTCTCCAGGGGAATCTTCCTGACTCAAGAATTGAATCCAGGTCTCCTGCACTGCAGGCAGATCCTTTATCAACTGATCTATGAGATAAGCCTGCCAGGTTCTCATTAGTTATCTATTTTATACATTGTTGTCTGTTGTTCAATTACTAAATCATATCTGACTCTTTGCAACCCCATGGACTGCAGCACGCCAGGCTTCCCTGTCCTCCACTATCTTCCGGAGCCTGCTCAAACTCATGTCCATTGAATGAGTGATGTCATCCAACTATCTTATCCTCTGTCACCCCCTTCCCTTCGTGCCCTCATGTGATACACAGTAGTGTATATTTGTCAAAAATAAATTTGGAACAGTTCACAAATTTGTGTGTCTACTTCAGCACAGACCAAGCTAATCTTCTCTGGATTGCTTCAATTTTAGTATAAGTGATGCTGAACTGAGCACTCTAAGTTCAAGTTTAAAGTGACTTCCACAAGCAAAGCATTCTCCAATCCCTGCCAGCGACCAACTCACTGAGCAAAAGGAGTTGGTGCTGGATGTTGGCAAAAGGAAAAAAGCGAGCAGCAGAATCAATTTGAGGTCAACCCTGCCTTGACCCCTAGACTTCTGGTCTTTGATCAAAGATTCAGTAGGGATAACACAGGATGTTTTTTGAGTATGTGAATAATCTTGAGAGAGTTAAGGGACTATTATTGTTTCCAGATGGTAACAGATACAATTACTTTCCTTCGACAGAATAACTTACCCCTTTTTCTTTAGCAAGTCATTGAAATTGAGAAAGACTACAGAAGGCCATAGTTAGCTCTGAGCAAAGAACAACTGAGGAGGAGAGGTGTGGGTAGAAGGATCCAGGGGGTCCCTGGGCAGTTTAGGGGCATTATGAAAAGATAAACCAGGACTTGGTGAACCAATTGCTGTGATCCAGTTTAAAGTTTTATGTAATACATTACTACAATTAACTGTACACATTTTGATAATCTATACATAAAGTAAGGATATTTGTACATAGTCCAGTTTTAGTGATAGAGGTGTGTAATCATGAAGTTTGGAAACTTACTAGTACACAAGAAGTGAAACTGTAAAACTAGTAATGATAATTGGGTGATTTTAAAATGCTGCTTCTATTAGTGAAGTTTTATTTGTGTGTTTACTGTGTGCCAAGAGCCTTTCTAAGTGCTTTGTAGGCATTAACTCATTGAATACAAACATTGTTTGAATAGGCAGACTGTTCATTTTTATAAATGAAACAGGTCCAGAAAGAGGAAGCAGTTTACTGAAACCTCACAGCCGGTAGCAGAGCAGCCTGATCTGAATGCAGACAGTGTCAGTCCACGGCTCAAACTGCTAATCTTGACAATATCCTGCCTCTTTCTTAGTTCTGGAATGGGCTAATATTCTTTTTCTTCCTTCTTATATTCCATGAACATCTGCTCTCAGGACTCAGACAAAAATATCTAGATTTATGGCAATGAAAATCTAGCTGCATTATTAAGAAAACAGGAAAAGAGAAAGCAAGTTGCTTGTGTTTTAGAAGCAGTTAAGACAGGTAGTCCTTTTCACAAATTTGTGTGTCTACTTCAGCACAGACCAAGCTAATCTTCTCTGGATTGCTTCAATTTTAGTATAAGTGATGCTGAACTGAGCACTCTAAGTTCAAGTTTAAGTGACTTCCACAAGCAAAGCATTCTCCAATCCCTGCCAGCGACCAACTCACTGAGCAAAAGGAGTTGGTGCTGGATGTTGGCAAAAGGAAAAAAGCGAGCAGCAGAATCAATTTGAGGTCAACCCTGCCTTGACCCCTAGACTTCTGGTCTTTGATCAAAGATTCAGTAGGGATAACACAGGATGTTTTTTGAGTATGTGAATAATCTTGAGAGAGTTAAGGGACTATTATTGTTTCCAGATGGTAACAGATACAATTACTTTCCTTCGACAGAATAACTTACCCCTTTTTCTTTAGCAAGTCATTGAAATTGAGAAAGACTACAGAAGGCCATAGTTAGCTCTGAGCAAAGAACAACTGAGGAGGAGAGGTGTGGGTAGAAGGATCCAGGGGGTCCCTGGGCAGTTTAGGGGCATTATGAAAAGATAAACCAGGACTTGGTGAACCAATTGCTGTGATCCAGTTTAAAGTTTTATGTAATACATTACTACAATTAACTGTACACATTTTGATAATCTATACATAAAGTAAGGATATTTGTACATAGTCCAGTTTTAGTGATAGAGGTGTGTAATCATGAAGTTTGGAAACTTACTAGTACACAAGAAGTGAAACTGTAAAACTAGTAATGATAATTGGGTGATTTTAAAATGCTGCTTCTATTAGTGAAGTTTTATTTGTGTGTTTACTGTGTGCCAAGAGCCTTTCTAAGTGCTTTGTAGGCATTAACTCATTGAATACAAACATTGTTTGAATAGGCAGACTGTTCATTTTTATAAATGAAACAGGTCCAGAAAGAGGAAGCAGTTTACTGAAACCTCACAGCCGGTAGCAGAGCAGCCTGATCTGAATGCAGACAGTGTCAGTCCACGGCTCAAACTGCTAATCTTGACAATATCCTGCCTCTCTTTCTTAGTTCTGGAATGGGCTAATATTCTTTTTCTTCCTTCTTATATTCCATGAACATCTGCTCTCAGGACTCAGACAAAAATATCTAGATTTATGGCAATGAAAATCTAGCTGCATTATTAAGAAAACAGGAAAAGAGAAAGCAAGTTGCTTGTGTTTTAGAAGCAGTTAGAAGCCACACAGGTAGTCAACTGTTGTAAACTTCTACTGTTTTATTACCAGAATGCTAGTGGCCTGGAGCTATAAATCCTAACGACACAGGCTTTAAAGCTAGACACACCAGTAGGTTCACTGCTAACTTAGGTCAGTGATTTAATCCCTGTTTCTTTATCTCAAATTTCCTAGGGCTGTTGTGACAGAGTTGAGGTTATTAATTTGAACTCTGGAGCCAAAGCACTTAGTTCAAATCCTGGGTCTGCCATTTGCTTGTGATATGACCTTGGACAAGTTACATACTCCCTTTATGACTCACAGATGAATACAGAACAGTTCTAATAATAAAACCTACTGCATAGTGTTGTTATAAGGATTAAAAAATTAATATCTGTCAAGTAATAAACAAAGTTGGCCCATAGTCAGTACTGTATGTGTTTGTTAAATAAAAATAAAAAATAAATCATTCATACAATTTGAATTCACATAAATCATGTACACAGAGCAGGAAGTATCTGAAATTGAGTGATCAATACATGTTAACTATTCATTGGCAGGGACTAGTCCCATATGACAAATGTTTCACAATGAAAATGCTTTTTTCTCCATTTAAATGTACAATATTCTGGACTTTAAACATATGTTTGTCATTTTTGGTATATTTTGGTCATTGAGCATCTGACATATATATATATACACCTGACATAGCTGACATATAGATATATTGGGAATTATGCAAAGTCCTAGGGTTGTCGCTGAATAAGAGACAAAGGTACCCCAAGGAATCTTTAGTCGAAGGAGGCTATTTTAACCTTGATTTTATTAAGGAGAAAATGGAGACCGGGAGCAGTTCTCATTCGAGGTCCTAAGCTGGCCAATGAGACTCACGTTCTACTGTGTCTGCCTTCCTGCCGGTGCCCTTCGCATGGCCCTCTTCTGCCCTTTCTCCTCAGGCATCAGCCTGTATGCTTCACTATTCTCAGTCCTGCTCTTTACTTGCTGTAGGTTTCGCAAATCCTATATTTCAAAATTACAGGATTTCGATAACCCTTTCCTTTTAACCTTCAACATGAATTGATTCACATTTATCCATCTATTCATTTCTTTAATCATCCATATTTATCACCACTGACCTGTGGCCAGATCCTTAAGATAATGAAGATACAGTGATTCCTCATTGTTCACGGATTCTGGATTTGTGAATTTGTCTATTTGCTGAAATTTATTCCAATCAATACTTATGGCACTTTCACGATCATTGACACACATACACAGAGCATTAAAAACTCCGAGCAGTAAAAACTACGTGTCCTGCCTCTCTGCTTCAGCTCTCCTAGTGTAAACCCGCATCCTTCATGTGCTGTGTTTATTAGTGCCACAGGATTTCACTTTGGGGCTTTTTGTTAGTCAGTCTGCTGCTTACAGTGGCCCCAAAGCATAGTGCTGAAATGCTGTCCAGTGCTCCTAAGTGTAAAGCTATGAGGTGTCTTACAGAGAAAACACACACATGTTTGATAAGCTTTGTTCAGGCATAAGTCACTGTGCTGTTGACCATGAGTTTGATGCTGATCATTCAAGAACAGAAATTAGATAAGGTGTCTTGAAACAGAATCACACTAAAGAAAGTACATATTGACTGGTGGAAGAAAATGTTATGACCAGAGGCTCCCAGAAACCTAACTGTATTTCTGCCAGGAGCAGAGGTTCAGTATTTGCTAAGTTAGTGTTTGCTGCAACTTTAAAGAACATAGCCACCAGGAATAATGAGAATCAGCTGTACTTTTTCTCTGTTCATGGGCCATCTTTCTAACAATCAATAGCTGAGCAAAATTAATAAATAGAAAAGTGTAGAAAAATGGTATTTAAATGATTAAAATATATAAAAAGTGTTCAAACTCACTAATGAAATAAGTAAAAATCAAAAAATTATAAAGTATAATTTTCTCCCATTAATCAGCAAATAATACAAAATTGGAACAATTTAAATTATAGCAATAATACAAAATGAATACTTTTCTATACTACTGATTAGTATATAAATTATTACAACATTTTCAGAAAGCTATTTCTCAATGTATATACCAAGAAGCTCAGAAAAGGTTCATCCTTTTTTCAATAAAAAGAATTCTGAATCTAGGAATTGACCTTGAGGATATACTAATCAGAAATTTTAAAAATTATGTCCCCATACAGATGGCCAAAAAACACATGAAAAAAATGCTCAACCTCGCTCATTATTAGAGAAATGCAAATCAAAACTAAAACGAGAAATCATTTCACACCAGAATGGCCATCATCAAAATATCTACAGATAATAAATGCTGGAGAGGGTGCAGAGAAAAAGGAACACTCCTGCATTGTTGGTGGTAATGTAAATTGATACAACCACTATGGAAGACAGTATGGAGATTCCTCAAAAAAATAAGACTAGAAGCACCATATGACCCAGCAATCCCACTATTAGGCTTATACCCTTATGAAGTCAAAATTGAAAGAGACACCTATACCCCAGTGTTCATCGCAGCACTCTATACAATAGCTAAAACATGGAAGCAACCTAGATGTCCACCAACAAATGAATGGATAAAGAAGCTGTGGTACATATATACAATGGAATACTCCTCAGTCACAAAGAAATGCAGAAGAATCAGTCCTAATGAGGTTGATGAACCTAGAACCTGCTATACAAAGTGAAGTAATTCTTGAAACAGAATCACACTAAAGAAAGTACATATTGACTGGTGGAAGAAAATGTTATGACCAGAGGCTCCCAGAAACCTAACTGTATTTCTGCCAGGAGCAGAGGTTCAGTATTTGCTAAGTTAGTGTTTGCTGCAACTTTAAAGAACATAGCCACCAGGAATAATGAGAATCAGCTGTACTTTTTCTCTGTTCATGGGCCATCTTTCTAACAATCAATAGCTGAGCAAAATTAATAAATAGAAAAGTGTAGAAAAATGGTATTTAAATGATTAAAATATATAAAAAGTGTTCAAACTCACTAATGAAATAAGTAAAAATCAAAAAATTATAAAGTATAATTTTCTCCCATTAATCAGCAAATAATACAAAATTGGAACAATTTAAATTATAGCAATAATACAAAATGAATACTTTTCTATACTACTGATTAGTATATAAATTATTACAACATTTTCAGAAAGCTATTTCTCAATGTATATACCAAGAAGCTCAGAAAAGGTTCATCCTTTTTTCAATAAAAAGAATTCTGAATCTAGGAATTGACCTTGAGGATATACTAATCAGAAATTTTAAAAATTATGTCCCCATACAGATGGCCAAAAAACACATGAAAAAAATGCTCAACCTCGCTCATTATTAGAGAAATGCAAATCAAAACTAAAACGAGAAATCATTTCACACCAGAATGGCCATCATCAAAATATCTACAGATAATAAATGCTGGAGAGGGTGCAGAGAAAAAGGAACACTCCTGCATTGTTGGTGGTAATGTAAATTGATACAACCACTATGGAAGACAGTATGGAGATTCCTCAAAAAAATAAGACTAGAAGCACCATATGACCCAGCAATCCCACTATTAGGCTTATACCCTTATGAAGTCAAAATTGAAAGAGACACCTATACCCCAGTGTTCATCGCAGCACTCTATACAATAGCTAAAACATGGAAGCAACCTAGATGTCCACCAACAAATGAATGGATAAAGAAGCTGTGGTACATATATACAATGGAATACTCCTCAGTCACAAAAAGAAATGCAGAAGAATCAGTCCTAATGAGGTTGATGAACCTAGAACCTGCTATACAAAGTGAAGTAAGTCAAAAAGAAAATCTAGTAAGATGGCACTGATAAATACACATGCAGAGCAGCTACGGAGAAATAGACACAGAGAACAGACCTATGGACGTGTGGGGAGGGAAGAGTGAGTAAGGAGTTTGGAAAGAGTGAAATGGAAACCTACACTATCATATGTAAAAGAGATAACCATTGTGATGAAGCTGTAAGACTAAGGGAACTTATATGGGGGCTATGCAACAACCTGAGGGGGTGGGGCAAGGGGAAAAGGGAGGGGCATTCAGGTGGAAGGGGTCAGGGATATACCTATGACTGATTTGGGATTATGTATACCTGTAAACAACAAAACTCTGTAAAAGATGTAAAATAATAACTTCGCTGTACACCTGAAACTAATGCAACATTGTAAATCAACTATACTCTAATAAAAAAAATTATGTCCCCAAATATGTCCATTAAGTTATGCATAAGAATGACAAACTGAAAACCATCTAAATGTTCAATGCTGTAGAAATGGTTGAGTTAAAATAAAGCTCTGTTTGTACGAAGGCACAGTTTTATACTCAATAAAATTAGTAAGATTTTGCAGATTTTTTTTTCTTTTGGCCACTTCTATTTATCTTTCATTTACTTATCTTTGTTCTTTGGCCTGTGTGGGCCTCCCATCACAGTGGCCTCTCTCGCTGCAGAGCACTGGCTCTGGGCACACGTGTTCCAGAGCTTCGGCTCCATAGCTGGACACATCGGTTCAGCCGCTCCATGGCATGTGGGATCTTCCCAGGCCAGGGATCGAACCAGTGCCCCCTTGCACTGCAAGGAGGTGTCCTTACCCACTGGACCACCAGGGAAGCCCCCAGATGTTTTAATAATAATGAAAAATGCCTGATACAGGGTCCAGTGAATAAAGCAGCAGAATAGAAAAAAATGTTTAATGATATTTAACAGCTATATTAATAGTACATAAATACAAAAAAGAAATTCTGAGAAAATATATCACAATGCTAATACTGATTGTCTTGGAATTATAGTTTCAAAAACTTCATTTTTTTAAAGTTTTGAATTTTCCAACTTTCTAAAATGAATGTCACAAAATGGAAAACTCACAGATTGTAAATTCTCCATTTTGTATTTTAAGATCAATTTGATAGCTTTTGAATATAAGACAATAAAATTGTTTAATGCATTCATGAAGTGGCATTACTATAAATGAGTCATCTTATACCCTAGCATTTACGACCATATGTTTCACATTTTCAAAGTTTCATACAGTACGTCTAAGAGCCTAAACTACTCCAAAATGGTTATGAATGTGTCACTCCTTGCCCATCTCATCACAACTAGCTGTGAGTAAAACTCAGAGACAATTAGGACAAATCTGGAAATATGTTAATAATTTCATCTCTATTAGCATGCCAGATATTCAATGAGTCTGTTCTTTTTTGCAAGGCATGCTCACATTCACTGAACAGTAGTGTTTCTGCCAAACTTCTATATAAAGATCCGGACAGTTTAAAGTAGCCTCATTGGGTCCTGAATTCGAATTCTATTTCCCGGTCAGAACTGAAGCTTTCCTACCGAGAGCCTTCATCTCTTTAACTTTTTATTCCTACTCAGGACTTGGTCTTATTCCTTTAATTCCACACTATTTTATGCATAAGACTTGTTGAATCAACCTAGAATCAAAGCTCTATGACCTGCATATTTCCTTGATCCCACAGTATCTTCTGCCATACTTCTTTCACCATGTCAGACATTTTGGCTAAAAGCAAAAAATTGGCCTCGGTCAGAATGCTATGCCATGACCCTGGTGGTTCTGTGTGTAAGACTGCTGATTTTCCTACACAGGGGTCAACCCTACTGCCCTCAATCTCAATACACTGGTCAAAAACCAAATTGCTGGGTGCTTTGCTCCAGCATCGGTAAAATCCAAAAGAATTTGTCAGTTATGAGTCAACTAATGTTGAATCTTCGATTTCTTAAAAAATAGTACAAGCGTAGGAGAATTACCATGATGGAATTTTGTAATGGATGGGAAAAGTATTCGTAGAGTCTAAGTTTTGCTAGAATTCAAATATACATGTAATAATAAATACAAATAACATACAGACATGTCTTTATAGTCATATATCCATTTGTGTTAAGTATCTGCTTGACTGCTAATTTGGTTCTAGTGAAACCAAGGTCATACATGGTAACAGTAATTATCTGTCCAGTGTTGTACATCAGTGGTATAAGTTATGAGCACTAAATGGGAGAGATGAACTTGAATAAGTAAATACATCAGCATTCCTGAAAGCATCTCAAGGCGTATGTCTATGATGGAGTTAGTTTTCTTAATATAGATCTCTAAAAACATACAGGTCATCTTCCTATGTTATTCACTCCTTCAAAGAGTTCCTCAAATATACGCTCTTAATTTATGCACCCAATTATGCAGGCACGCATCCATATTTATTCATTCACTGAATAAACATATATTAAGTTCCTATAACCCTGGCAATTTCTATGTGGCTTCTGCATAAAATGCCAATCTGCTGACATAATGAGGTTGTCACTGGCCACAAGCTGATAAGGAAGTCCAATGGAAGACACTGTTCTTCTTAATGTTTATAGAATTACCATTAAAACAGTGTCATGTGTTTACATAAGTGCAGGAAACTGCGTTACAACAAAAACCAGGTTTCTTTACTCTTTAATCTGCCACTCCCATGCTGTGTTTGAATGTCTGGGAACAGAACTGGAGGGAGCTAAAGGGCTTTGCATAATGAAAGGGTGTGTTTTGCAGCTCTCAGGGGTGCAATTCAGGAGGAAAACAGAAGTATTGAGGAAAAACAGAGCCAGGGAGAGGGGTGAGGTTGCACATTTTGTCATTCAGTGATTACCTATGACTCTGAAACAGTTTTCAATTCTACAGAATCGTGTCATTCTCATCTGTAATGCTGGTGAGTTGTCCTGGACCATAGCCACAATTCCAAGATGATGACTGTCATCTGAGAGAAAATCTAGACTAGTCCAGACTAGTCTCACCATTAGGCGAGATACTGTGTGTAGGCAAGGTATGACCTCATATGTAACAAGTACAATAAATAAGATTAGGGATTCAAAATAGCTATTTGTCCTGCATGTACTAACACCCCATGATGCCATGTTTCTACCTGCATACAAATCAGGCACCTGCTCTTTTTCACTTGCTCTCTTTCTGCTTCAAAAAACGCCAACCTCCTTATTAAAGCAAACAATTATCCCAGAGAGTAAACTCTCTCAGATGTGCTTCTGAGAATGAGGGCTATGGTTTCTGAAGACTGGAATTTGGTTTCCATTTAAAATTCCTTCTTCTCCTGGGAGGAAAAGAGACACAGGCTTTTTGTCAGCCTGGATGAATCAAATTGCCCCATGTGGTACTGGGCACATTATCTATCGATCTATATCTATAAACCCGGAGAAACTCGTACTCTTTTCTCTCTGTAAACATATCACCCACTTATCTCCACTGTGATCACAGTAAGCTTTTCAAACAGAAAGCAAGAAGATGACCTCACAGGCATCCCGGGGTCCATCCTGGCCGCCCTGCTCAGGCAGCTCTCCCACTCATCAGATTTGCTGCTATGGGCTTCTCAGTGTGAGTAGCAATTCAAGGGAGAGCAACCCACTCCCTCTGTGGAGGATACCTGGAAGGAGCTCCAGGCGGTTCCTCCTCCAGCTGCAGCCTCAGAGCTCTGAAGGCTCTGCTCCGGACGTTGCTGTCTAAGCCCAGAGGTCTGTTGGCTCCGGAAGGCCCCAGGCACCGTGAGCATGCTGAGGGACACCAAGATGAACCACCCATCATTCATTCCTGGAAGCATCTCAAGGCACATGTCTATTATGGAGCTAGAAGAGTTTCACCACAAAATACAGAAGTACCTAAAATAGCAAGGCAACCATGCTGGCGCTAGAATGGTTTTCCTCTACAGATGATGTTAGGGAAGATTCCTGGCACTAGTTTGCAGTTACTATCGCCTAGGCATTAAGTTTCTTCATGATGCTAAGAGCAAGGAGCACGCTTCAGAATGGTCTTTATCTTCTCAGTCCCTAGGCAAGGCCATGCACACTTCCTCCTGTAATCCAGGTCTCTGCTCGTGTGCCTTGTCCTTAGAGAGGCCCATCCATCATTCTCCAATCCTTTCTCACCTTTATGTGTTGTCAGAGTCCCTAACGCTGGCTGATGTTACACATTTGTCTGTTTGTTGTCCTTATGACCATCAGGATAAAAACCTACAGGGCCTTATCAGGCTTTTTAAAACTGTATCTTTAGTACTGGAACATTGCAGAATAGGTGTTCAATACATATTTCATAAATAATATTTTACAACAAATACTTGTAGAATGAATGGATTGCTTTAATACTATAACAGAAGTAGGGGAGGATATGAAAACTCAATGGCGAAATTAATCTTGGTTATTGAAGGATCAGGAAAGGTTTAATGGAACAGGGTCTTGAAACTGTGGGTAAGATTTCAATGGCATTGAAAAGAACTCCAAGGTTGCCAGGGATGGAACATATTCAGGGAGCCACAAAGAGTGGTTGGTCACAGATGAAGTTCTGATCATACTTCAGTTACTAGTTAAATTTAACAGATGTTTACTGAGCACCTTCTATGTGCCAGGAACTATTCTCAGCACTGAGGAATTAGACACAAGCCCTAATATCCAACACAGAATAGACCAGCTAGATTTTAAACTCAAATCTTGTGATGGAGAGACTCGATTTTATTCTGTTCTCAAGTGAGGAGTCTTGGAAAGCTTGTGAGCTGGGGGATTGAAGTTATTACATAGAAAACAAAGAAAGCATTAGAATATTGAATAAAATAAGACTAAAGAATCTCCAATTATCAGAAGAGATTTCTTCTTATAATTAAAAAGTAAGCATTTCCTGGGCTGGTTCATAAGAAATCCTAGAGAAATAACAAGAACAAAACAAGATCAATGCTAGAATCTGAGGCTTCAGGACAGACCACTGCATTCTTCTTTAAAGACAGAAACTCAAAACCTGCTTACTCTGGGAGGCTAATGATCTGTATTCCATTGTAGTTACAGGTGATTTAAGTGACAGGAGAAAACAATAAAAGACAGTCCTGGTTGCCTTTCTTCTAACAATATTATTGCATTATCAGCCCTTTGGAATTAAGCATCCCTAGAGTTCAATCACTTAAAATGGTACTATGAGGTTACAACCAAGATGAAGGCTTTCAGAGACAAGAAATCAACTTAACTATTCAGTCAGCATCTGGTTCACTCAGGTGGTCCTTTTGCTATGTTTAAGGTGACAGGAACACATGCATTAAGTATAACATGAAAGCATGGTCAAATATCACAGACTGTATCAAAAAAAAAAGGAAGTAAAATAACATGTTTCACATGTCTACCACAGTGCTCAGTGTTTTCAGGTTTTATCTCATTAATTCTTGGCACAGCCCTACAAATGAGATAAAAGACTTCTATTCTTCGGATAGGAATGGAAATTGACAGCTGCTAAGTTGCTTCATCCATGTCCTTCAGTTAAACTGGAGAGTGCAAATTCTGATAAACACAGTAGCAAAATAAAAATGTGGATGAATCACATATGTCACAATTATATTTATTGGGACTATCCTATTAGGAGATATTCATTTAATTCAAGATTTTCTTTTATTTTGTTTTCCCAAATGAATCACAATCAAGTATTCTGCTGGAGAATTTCTTAAAACACAAATGGTTTCAATTTGTTGGTTTCTAGATTTAGATTTGAAAAATGTAAATGAAAGACTCTCAAATCCCATTGCAGGCAGAGACTGTGGAAGAAAAAGAAAACAACATTTGGTTCTTCTTATTTCTCTTTCTTTTTTCTTAATAAGATGTCAGGCTTGTGACCTTGATAAGAAGATAAAAAGAACATAGTTTCACTAAATTCAGAATTAATACCTAGGCAGTATTCTATAATGCTTAATGGTTTCCTATTATTGCTAGTGTGTGGATGGTCATATTTCATTATTGTTTCTAGGTCTGGCCACACAGCAGAGAAACTGTGAAAACACTCCAAGCAATTCTTAATTCTCCAGTCGAAAGCTTTAAATGCCAATAGTATTTGAACTTATCACTTTGAAATAGGCTCATACATATTTTATTCCAGGGGTCAACAAATCTTTTTCTGTAAAGGGCCAGATAAAAAACATTTTGGTTTTGCAGGCCACTCTGTCTCCTGCAACGATTCTACTCTGACAGGAGAAAACAATAAAAGACAGTCCTGGTTGCCTTTCTTCTAACAATATTATTGCATTATCAGCCCTTTGGAATTAAGCATCCCTAGAGTTCAATCACTTAAAATGGTACTATGAGGTTACAACCAAGATGAAGGCTTTCAGAGACAAGAAATCAACTTAACTATTCAGTCAGCATCTGGTTCACTCAGGTGGTCCTTTTGCTATGTTTAAGGTGACAGGAACACATGCATTAAGTATAACATGAAAGCATGGTCAAATATCACAGACTGTATCAAAAAAAAAAGGAAGTAAAATAACATGTTTCACATGTCTACCACAGTGCTCAGTGTTTTCAGGTTTTATCTC
This sequence comes from Tragulus kanchil, assembly GCA_022376925.1. Taxonomy (NCBI): domain Eukaryota; kingdom Metazoa; phylum Chordata; class Mammalia; order Artiodactyla; family Tragulidae; genus Tragulus; species Tragulus kanchil. The sequence goes on along the minus strand of JAIOJX010000026.1, from coordinate 260,771,755 downwards.
ATTAATTCTTGGCACAGCCCTACAAATGAGATAAAAGACTTCTATTCTTCGGATAGGAATGGAAATTGACAGCTGCTAAGTTGCTTCATCCATGTCCTTCAGTTAAACTGGAGAGTGCAAATTCTGATAAACACAGTAGCAAAATAAAAATGTGGATGAATCACATATGTCACAATTATATTTATTGGGACTATCCTATTAGGAGATATTCATTTAATTCAAGATTTTCTTTTATTTTGTTTTCCCAAATGAATCACAATCAAGTATTCTGCTGGAGAATTTCTTAAAACACAAATGGTTTCAATTTGTTGGTTTCTAGATTTAGATTTGAAAATGTAAATGAAAGACTCTCAAATCCCATTGCAGGCAGAGACTGTGGAAGAAAAAGAAAACAACATTTGGTTCTTCTTATTTCTCTTTCTTTTTTCTTAATAAGATGTCAGGCTTGTGACCTTGATAAGAAGATAAAAAGAACATAGTTTCACTAAATTCAGAATTAATACCTAGGCAGTATTCTATAATGCTTAATGGTTTCCTATTATTGCTAGTGTGTGGATGGTCATATTTCATTATTGTTTCTAGGTCTGGCCACACAGCAGAGAAACTGTGAAAACACTCCAAGCAATTCTTAATTCTCCAGTCGAAAGCTTTAAATGCCAATAGTATTTGAACTTATCACTTTGAAATAGGCTCATACATATTTTATTCCAGGGGTCAACAAATCTTTTTCTGTAAAGGGCCAGATAAAAAACATTTTGGTTTTGCAGGCCACTCTGTCTCCTGCAACGATTCTACTCTTCCAGTACAGTGCAACAGTAGCCACAGACAAGGGGAAATATGCAAATAGACAAGGATGGTTATGTTTCAGTCCAACTTTACTTGCAAAGCTGGTGACAGGAGAGGCTAGGCTTGCAATGGCTATAGTTAGCAGAACACTGAGTTATAAAACAGATCATTGTACAAAATATCATTTAAACACAAGATATATCCTGACTGTCTAATGACCAGTTTGTGTAACGTATCTGCTTCCACTGCTGCCTCTTTTATTGGGTTGAGGTCTTTCGGAGCATGGAGTGCATCTGGCTTTCCCTTAATGTCCCTGATTTATTAAGGGCAGGACAGCTGGGCAGTTGCCAAGGGCTCCTATTAGGACATCCATAATGGGGTATTAGAATATCACTGGAATAAATAAAATATATATGACAATAAATCTGGATTTCCAGAAGAGACTGGCAACTTGTAAATTGGGTCTTGTTCCCAATAAAGTACATAAAAAAGCCTTCACTGTCACCTCTGATCTCTGCTGAGGATAGGCATGGCACACACACTAAGTTGCTCCTTCCAAGGACGGAACAGCCATGTCTCCACGCACATACCACCCATCCCCACCCAGACCCTAAGTCAGTTGCCTGAAGCTGCAAGCACTGGGAGCTGAAATACTGGAAGTGCCTGAGGTGTAACTTAGGGTCCGGGTGGGGATGGGCGGTGTGTGTCTGGGGACCTGGCTGTTCTGTCCTTGGAACGGAAACCAGTTATCTGGTTCAGGAAACTGCAATAGCAAGGCAATTATATTTAAGTTATAAAGCTACGTAATGTTTACTGCAGGTAATAAATCTTAATCGTTTTAAACATAATGAAAAAGGTATACAGATAATTAAAAACTCTGGCCCCAGTAAGAAGACGTGGAACAAACAATTCATCTCCCCAGGGCATACATTCGTTCCTGCATGTCCTAGGGTAGGCTTTCAAAAATGAAAGTTGAATGAATGAAGTTAGTTGAATGAATGAAGGCAACAGGCCTCTGCTCCACCAGCTTTGACAAACTGAAGGGCTGACATCTCACATGCTGAGTATTACCAATTTTATGATAAGAAATATAAAAGAATTTCTGATAAAATTCCCATGGGAGGATAGCTGTGCAAGGTCAAATGGTGCTTAAATTCACCATGAGCGAGAGATATTCATGTACAGGGTAAATATGAAGTGTCTACCTTGTCTTCCATCTGGTATCTGGGAGAAAAAGAGATGCAGTGGGAGAGCAGTTTTGGAGAGGATCCTGGAGACCCAGGCTGGAGAAGTGAGTGGCGTTCAGCTGAAGGGACAAAGCTCCATGGCAGGGCTTCCCCTGGTGGTCCAGTGGGTAAGGACACCGCCTTGCAGTGCAAGGGGCGCCGGTTCGATCCCTGGCCTGGGAAGATCCCATGTGCCGCGGAGCGGCTGGACGGATGTGTCCAATCACCGAGCCGGAGCTCTGGAGCGCATGCGCCCAGAACCGGCGCTCGGCGACGACAGAGGCCACCGCGATGGGAGGCCCACAGGAGCCAAAGAACAAAGACGGATGAAAATAGAGAAATGAAAGACCAATAGAAGTGGCCCGCTCACTCCCCTCCCTCCCCAACCCGACCCCCCCCAAAAAAAATAAATAAATAAATCTTTAAAAAAAAAAAAAAAAAGCTCCATGGCAGGTGCTCATGGGTACCTCAAATGGGTCCACCACTGGCTACAGTTAGTGCCCCGAAGAGGTCATGGGCTAATAGACAGGAGAAAATACAGTGTATTTCAAAGTGTTAAAGGAGAAGGCGTTAGAAATGGATAAACTGAGAAAGGCAACAAAGCAAGGTGAATAAACACTGAAGGAAAGGGAGTCAGATTTAGCAGGAGAAGAAATAAAAAAATTGCAATTCTAAATGCCACTTTAGAAGAAAAAGAAAAGACCAAAATATGTATGCATGATTAATACATTATTCAGTAAGAACACTAGAATTTAATTTTTCAGGCAGAAAAGGAGACAAAAAAGAGCTTTTAAAATGTCTTCAAAAATCAAAGAACAAGCACTTTTGGATGGTGCACCCCAGGTCTTATTTTAGTCTATATACAGATATGATGATTAAGCTTTTGTATCGTATGTTGAAATTCTTTGAAAGAAAGCTTGTTTTAAACAATCAAACCCACCTGACTACAAAAGAAAGCACTGCAACCTTTCTTTTAAGTGGCTGAGAATTGAACCGATCAGACAACAGGTCTCCACATTGCTGAAGGGCTGACATCTCACATGCTGAGTATTACCAATTTTATGATAAGAAATATAAAAGAATTTCTGATAAAATTCCCATGGGAGGATAGCTGTGCAAGGTCAAATGGTGCTTAAATTCACCATGAGCGAGAGATATTCATGTACAGGGTAAATATGAAGTGTCTACCTTGTCTTCCATCTGGTATCTGGGAGAAAAAGAGATGCAGTGGGAGAGCAGTTTTGGAGAGGATCCTGGAGACCCAGGCTGGAGAAGTGAGTGGCGTTCAGCTGAAGGGACAAAGCTCCATGGCAGGGCTTCCCCTGGTGGTCCAGTGGGTAAGGACACCGCCTTGCAGTGCAAGGGGCGCCGGTTCGATCCCTGGCCTGGGAAGATCCCATGTGCCGCGGAGCGGCTGGACGGATGTGTCCAATCACCGAGCCGGAGCTCTGGAGCGCATGCGCCCAGAACCGGCGCTCGGCGACGACAGAGGCCACCGCGATGGGAGGCCCACAGGAGCCAAAGAACAAAGACGGATGAAAATAGAGAAATGAAAGACCAATAGAAGTGGCCCGCTCACTCCCCTCCCTCCCCAACCCGACCCCCGCCCCAAATAAATAAATAAATAAATCTTTAAAAAAAAAAAAAAAAAGCTCCATGGCAGGTGCTCATGGGTACCTCAAATGGGTCCACCACTGGCTACAGTTAGTGCCCCGAAGAGGTCATGGGCTAATAGACAGGAGAAAATACAGTGTATTTCAAAGTGTTAAAGGAGAAGGCGTTAGAAATGGATAAACTGAGAAAGGCAACAAAGCAAGGTGAATAAACACTGAAGGAAAGGGAGTCAGATTTAGCAGGAGAAGAAATAAAAAAATTGCAATTCTAAATGCCACTTTAGAAGAAAAAGAAAAGACCAAAATATGTATGCATGATTAATACATTATTCAGTAAGAACACTAGAATTTAATTTTTCAGGCAGAAAAGGAGACAAAAAAGAGCTTTTAAAATGTCTTCAAAAATCAAAGAACAAGCACTTTTGGATGGTGCACCCCAGGTCTTATTTTAGTCTATATACAGATATGATGATTAAGCTTTTGTATCGTATGTTGAAATTCTTTGAAAGAAAGCTTGTTTTAAACAATCAAACCCACCTGACTACAAAAGAAAGCACTGCAACCTTTCTTTTAAGTGGCTGAGAATTGAACCACAGGAAATCAGCTTAGAGTCCTCTAGATCTGAGAAAAGGAAGAGTCTGCTGAATACAGCAGGCAGGGTGTCTGGGATTAAAAGAGGGAATCAATGAAGAGTAGAGTGCAAAATGAAGATAAATAAAGATGAAAACTTTTAAATGGAAGAAAGAGAGGGTGATTGAATAGGATTAATGCTCAGCTGATGCTGCAGGGTTGCAAAGACCCAGGAACTTGATGGTTCTGGAGTTTAATGTTTACTAATTTGGTTTCTGAATCAAACATGACTAGAGACAGTTTTCATTTCTCACTTGGAGACTATATATCTGGAGGGAGATTACACTCTGCCTCAGACTCTGCCTTCTCTCTGACTTAACAGGTAACCAAACGACCTTATGATGCTTCAGTTACTTCACAGAGATAGTCAGATCATATGCACACTACTGAATTCAAAGCATTTCTGAGAAACATCATGGGCGCTTTACCCATGTGAATGAGGTACATGAATCGGGGAATGAGAAAGCACAGCTACTCCAAGTGAGGTGAATGTGGGAGAGGTCTGGAGTCATGCAATCTGCTGTCGTTGCATATTATTTAATGCATCAGGAGGAGGCAAATGGTGAGCACACACAGTGGTCCTCTATTTGTCCCTGGGACTTGAAGCAGAAAGGAGGGAGGAATGCCAGGAGAACAACCTGGTGAGAGCCTAAAGAAGCAGATCATCCCTCTGACCAGGGGGATCCATGAAAATGTTCTCAAACTTTAATATGTATCACACTCTAATAAGCATTCATACATCGAACAGGCTGGGGCTATAATCAACCCATTCTCTTCTTCAAGAATTCCACAGTGGCTCCAAGAGAGGGCACCAAAAGCATGGTCTGCACGTGTGTAATCAGCTGCAATGTGAAGGGAGAAGAGGGATTTCAAAATGGAGAGACTGTCAATGTGTTCTTTTAGATGAAGGGGAAAAGGCTATTTCTAGCAGACTGCCACCAATCATTTCTCAGTAAAAGGGGCTATGCCTACTTCAAGGGTCCAGAATGAAAGAGAACTCAGAGAAGCTATCCATGGCTACCATAGCATGGCAAGAGCAGCTAGTGCAAAAGGGCTTGCAGGGGGTATGGCAGAGGATTTCAGGCAATGAAAAGCCCAGTTTGGGCAACAGAGAAATCAAGGAAATGAGAGGGAAATAACTATACCTGCTGAAGAGAGAAGACGAATGGGCTTATATCAAAGGCAGAGGTTTTCTCAGGCTAGAAGGACGAGAATATAGCCAGCATTGTCAACTCCTGGGTGACAACAAGAGTCTTTAATAGAATATCTGAGAAAGCCAAGTGGGAAGAGTCACACAGGAGGTAAGAGGGTTCAAAGGGAGCCATGAAGAACCTTGTCTCTAAGGTGCACAAAAGCGTAAAGCCACAATAAGCAACACGTACCACACCAGAAACAAGGAGGCCAGAGACACCGTCTATACAACGTCGAGGGGAGTGCCCCTAGAGAAAGGAAGTAAGAAGCTGTTTATTGTGCTCCTGGGGAAATAGGATGGGATTAGGGGTACAGGAAACTAGAGGCAGGGGTAGGGATTTTCTTTGGTTTGAGGACAAACATAAGTAACTTTATCTTTGTGTTAAAAACCTTGGCAGAATCAAGAGTGTTCTCACTGTAGGAGACTGGTCCACCAAGGGTGAAGCTACTTGGCCACCGGGCACAGAGGAGAGAGCGGGGGCAGTGAAAGGTAGTGGCAACAGGCACAAAGAAACTGTGCATCTTGGGTGTGAAACTGAACAGGAAGTGTTAAGATGTGTTCAGCTCTCGCCTATGCTTTGCACAAGGAAATACTGAGTATTAGCAATACATGAAAACTCTGAAGGAGAAAAGACAGTATTTATGTACCTGAAATACACCCATCGGTATTCACTGTCAGGATTAAGATAATCATTACAAGATTTTGCATTAGTTACTATTAAATCTTGTCTTTGGCCCACTGTACTCCCCTTCTGCCTGCAACATTCATATCCTAGATAACCATGTTGCTCCCTCTGTGACTTATTGCAGGTCTTTGCTTAAGCTTCACATTCTTGAAGTGGCCTTTCCTTCCTCTCTTTTCTTTCACTCTCTCCTTTTCCCTGTTTTATTTTTCTTGAGAGTGCTTATAACTACGAAATACATATATTCATTATCTGCCTTCCCACTAACCTGTTGGTTCCTTGAGAACAGGGTAATACCTGTCTTCTCAAAGCTGTGCCCTCAGGGCCTAGAACTGTGTGTGCACGCGTGCTAGGTTGCTTTGGTCATCTCTGACTCTGTGACTCTGTGGACTGTAGCCTGCCAAGCTCCTTTGTCCATGGGGTTCTCCAGGCAAGAATACTGGAGTGGATTGCCATGCCCTTCTCCAGGGGACCTTCCCGACCTAGGGATCAAACCAGAGTCCATAGGGCCTTCTCTGGTGATCCAATAGCTAAGATTTCACCTTCCAATGCATGGGGCGCTGGCTTGACTCCTGGTGGGGGATCTAAGATCTCACATGCCTCATGAACAATAAGCCAAAGCATTAAAAAAAAAAAAAATTGATTCCATAAAGACTTTAAAACATGGTCCACATCAAAAAAAAACTTTAAAAAAGGTACCCCATAATTTTCTTTGAATGAAAGAAATGATCATTGGCCCCACATTACAAGTGAGAAAATTTACTCAGAAGTTTAGTAACTTGGCCAGGACATAAACAAAATGATGGAGTCAGGATTTGAAATTGGATCTTTTGGACTGTCACGTTGTTTCAATTATTCTATGTGGTTTCTTTAAAAGCAGAACATGACAAATACATCTGAAGGGCTGTGTGACATAGTGTTGGCTTCTGAGCCAGACTGGGATTTCACTCCTGGCTCAGTCACTATTTACTTTCCCACCTTCTTCAGGCTTTGTAACCTCTCTTGGCTGTTTCCTCTTTGTAAAATGAGAATATCCACCTCACTGGGTTGTGGAGATTAACAAGTATAACATCTGGCATCTAAGCAATTCCTAGTGAATGGTAGGTGAGACTACCGAAGTGGACAGAGTAAATGAAGGAATGAGGTGTTAGGAAGGAAGAAAACATGGGGAAAGGCTAGGAAGGAAAGGTGAGAACCTCAGTGTGCTTGGCTTTCCTTGAGAGCTGTGGGATGGAAAGAAGGCTTCTTAGTTAAGCAGAAACCAGGCAGCTTTTGTGATGAGGGAGGACCACTAAGGGGAAATTATGAGGCACCAGCTTAGCAATGCATGAGAACAGCTGGCCAACAGTAGACTTCAGATACCACAGTACCTCAGAAAGGATGAACCTTCACAAAATTGCAGTAATACAGGCCGAGTCAGTCTAGAGAGCTAATGAACAGCATGAAGACTACTCAATACTGCACTGTAGACTGGACCTTTGTTAAGACAGTGGATTTTTGGTGTTCCAACCAACCACACCCACACACAGTAACCATATGAAGAGATGGATATGTTAATTACTTTCACTAGAGTGATCATTTCACTGTATATATTATTAAAACATCATGTTGTATACCTTCCATATATACAATTTTTATTTAAAAATAAAGTGTATATTGACCCTTCATGGTCAAAACAAAGAAAATCAAGGTGAAATTTTAAAAATATATCTGACATTGAGTGTATACTTTAAAATGTTGACTTTATGTGAATTTCACCTCAATGGAAAAAGTAAAAGATGGGAGAGAAAACCAGATGAACCCATAGAACACTTATAGTAATTTAAATCCCTGAAAGTGAAGAAATTGTGAGCTTACATCAAAGGGGGAAAAAGACGGCTGCCTCTGGAGGCCCTTTGAGAAAGAAGAAAGGATTGGCTTGACGGAAGCCCTCTGTGTGACTCTGCAGCGCAGGCACAGAGGCCTTTGTTCATTCCCTCAGGAGGGCCCATGGAACCAGGCTGGGCATAGATACACAGAATGTCAGCACAGTCTCGTGTTACGACAAAACCTTTAGCTTCTGAATATATGGGGAAAAAGGTAATATATAAGGTAAATAAAGTATTTAATAAAAATGTCTTTATTAGGGACTTCCTGGTGGTCCAGTGGCTAAGACTCTGTGCTTCCCATGTAGCAGGTCCAGGTTCAATCCCTGGCTAGGGAACTAGAGCCCATATGCCACAACTAAGACCCAGCTCAGCCAAAATAAGTAAAAATAGGTATTAAAAAATTGTTTTAAATGTCTTTATTAAAAAACCCCCAAAATTTTATAAAATAAGGATTATTTTCCGTCTGCCCTTTCCCTTTGAATTTCAGGATGACTTTCCTGAATTATCTTTAGGGCCCAGGAGGAAAGAAGAAACAAGGTAACTGGGCTGGAGTAACTGTGCAGCCTAGTGGGGACTCTTCTGTGAGGTCTGCAGAGATGGGGTTGGCTAGACAAAGCTCCAGCGAGGGATGGGAAAATGAGGCTGATGGAATCCAGGGAAAAGCTAGACAAGAAAGCTGTAACTTCTGTGGAGAGAAGGAGAAATGAAGGTTCACTTCACTTGAGGCTGTTCTAAAACAGAAAGAAGGGCATTGGGAAAATGATGGTAGAAGACAAAAGTCAAGGCAACAGCCAGTTCAAAAGTGGGAAATGGAAGGAGGGAGAGAGACAGTGACCACACATCACAATAGCCGATAGCTGAAGCCCACATCAAAAAATAGACAAAACATATGAGTGTATAACCCTTCATGGTCAAAACAAAGAAAATCAAGGTGAAATTTTAAAAATATATCTGACATTGAGTGTATACTTTAAAATGTTGACTTTATGTGAATTTCACCTCAATGGAAAAAGTAAAAGATGGGAGAGAAAACCAGATGAACCCATAGAACACTTATAGTAATTTAAATCCCTGAAAGTGAAGAAATTGTGAGCTTACATCAAAGGGGGAAAAAGACGGCTGCCTCTGGAGGCCCTTTGAGAAAGAAGAAAGGATTGGCTTGACGGAAGCCCTCTGTGTGACTCTGCAGCGCAGGCACAGAGGCCTTTGTTCATTCCCTCAGGAGGGCCCATGGAACCAGGCTGGGCATAGATACACAGAATGTCAGCACAGTCTCGTGTTACGACAAAACCTTTAGCTTCTGAATATATGGGGAAAAAGGTAATATATAAGGTAAATAAAGTATTTAAAAAAACTGTCTTTATTAGGGACTTCCTGGTGGTCCAGTGGCTAAGACTCTGTGCTTCCCATGTAGCAGGTCCAGGTTCAATCCCTGGCTAGGGAACTAGAGCCCATATGCCACAACTAAGACCCAGCTCAGCCAAAATAAGTAAAAATAGGTATTAAAAAATTGTTTTAAATGTCTTTATTAAAAACCCCAAATTATATAAAATAAGGATTATTTTCCGTCTGCCCTTTCCCTTTGAATTTCAGGATGACTTTCCTGAATTATCTTTAGGGCCCAGGAGGAAAGAAGAAACAAGGTAACTGGGCTGGAGTAACTGTGCAGCCTAGTGGGGACTCTTCTGTGAGGTCTGCAGAGATGGGGTTGGCTAGACAAAGCTCCAGCGAGGGATGGGAAAATGAGGCTGATGGAATCCAGGGAAAAGCTAGACAAGAAAGCTGTAACTTCTGTGGAGAGAAGGAGAAATGAAGGTTCACTTCACTTGAGGCTGTTCTAAAACAGAAAGAAGGGCATTGGGAAAAATGATGGTAGAAGACAAAAAGTCAAGGCAACAGCCAGTTCAAAAGTGGGAAATGGAAGGGAGGGAGAGAGACGAGTGACCACACATCACAATAGCCGATAGCTGAAGCCTCTGCTGAGCAGGGATGCCAAAGAACCAATGAATGTACAAAGGATCTGGGTGTGGAGACTTTTCAGAAAGGTGAGGGACAAATGAATTTAAAGAGAGGAGGCTGTGTTGGAGGAGGAGAAAGTGCAGGTGTACAGGAGAAGATTAGCACAGAGACTGGAAGTTTTCTCACCAATACTGGACTGCTTCTCTGTTGAGGTCATTTCAACCTAGTCACCCAGCCTCCCTGGCAGTGAAGTGGGCTGATGAGCTATCTAGGTTCTGACCAATGGGGATGAGAAAAATCGTATGGGCAATTTCTGGGTCTTGGGCTTAATAGAAGTGTCCTTCTCCCCATCATTCTTTTCTTATTCCCTGCCCTTTCAGTGATAATGTGAACATGGCAGCATCAGGCTTTATAAATAGCCAACCTGGAAATTTTACATGAAGTATCAAATGTCAACAAGATAGAAGTAACCTGAGTTCCCACAACCAGGAACTGCCAAATGGACAGTGGGCTTCTTATGCTTAGACCCTGATGTTCAGGGAGAAACAAACTTTTATTTTCTTTAAGCCAAGTGCTGAAGAATTGATCCTTCGAACTGTAGCACTGGAGAAGACTCTTGAGAGTCTCTTGGACTGTAAGGAGATCAAATCAGTCAATCCTATAGGAAATCAACCCTGAATATTCATTGGAGGGATTGACACTAAAGCTGAAGCTCCAATACTTTGGCCACCTGATGCAAAGAGACAACTCACTGGAAAAGACCCTGATGCTGGGAAAATTAGAAAGCTAAAGGAGGAAGCGACAGAGGATGAGATGGTTGGATGACATCATCAACTTGATGGACATGAGTTTGAGCAAGCCCCAGGAAGGACAGGGAAGCCTAGGGGGGTCACAAAAAGAGAGCAACTGAACTGAACTGAAACTTTTATTTTCTTTTAAGCTATGTAATATTCTTAACCATAACATATATTCTATAACATAGCTAAAGTGGCTAATTATTCTGTTACATTAGCCAAACTAATACATAGATAGTAAAGAAAAGGTACTTAAATATATGATTCTCCCTAATACATTATTTTTAAAATATATATTTGACTCTTACAAAAATATGTAGATCCAGAACTAACCCATCAAAATGTTATGAGAATTAAACCAGATGAGAATTCAGGAGACTTAGCTGTATAATGTGTGTGTTTGTTCAAGCTAAGTCGCTTTAGTTGTGTCTGACTCTTTGTATCCTGTGGACTGTAGACTTCCAGGCCCCTCTGTCCATGGGTTTCTGCAGGCAAGAATACTGGAGGGTGTTACCATGCCCTCCTCCAGTGGATCTTCCCCAAACAGGGATTGAACCTGTGTCTCTTTCCTGCATTGGAAAGTGGGTTCTTTACCACTAACACCTCCTAGGAAGTCCAGCTGGATAATGACATGGTGGAAATACATGTGCAAAAGAAGGGAAATGGATTATTAGAATTCAAACTATTTAATGGCAAGGGAGAACCTTTGGAATTCAATCCGAGACATAGTCGCTTTTCTCACTGCCACAGTAACTTCTGAAATTATTTTTCAAAGTGGAAAATATGGCAGAATATAATAAGATGGCTGTTAGAAAAGAAACATTTAAAAATAGCATAGAAAGAACAGCACACAAGGAAGTTCTGCTTGCCTTTTAAGATCTATAGGATTAAGGGAACATATTGAAGTGATCTAAAGAAAATTCACTACGTGGTAAAGCTAATGGCTCCAGAGAGCAAAATAAATATTCAAATCCTCTGTGGAAATACTTACTAGCACACATAGGCAAGAAATATCAAACGCAAACTCAAAATAACAAGATGCAAGGAGGAAATGAGGCCAAGGCAATAAGAGAAGCAAGACAAATCCTGTGTGTGTGGGGGTGTGTGTGTGCACACACATACAGGTAAGAAGACGAAAATGTATGGGGACTATTTAAAAGAGATTTTTTTCAATGTTACAAACTATTAAGAACAAGAAAAGATAGAGAATTTGATGAGAACATATATTCAATTTCTTTAATAAAGAAATAATAGAGGCTTCCCTGGTGGCCCAGTGGATAAAGAGTCCTCTTGTAGTGCAAGCAGCATTGATTAGATCCCTGGCTGGGGAAGATCCCACATGCCGCAGAGCGGCTGGGGGTGTGTGTCCAATTATGAGCCAGCGCTCTGGAGTGCGTGTGCCTAGAGCCGGTGCTCTGCACGGAGAGAGGCCACTGCAATGGGAGGCCCACACAGGCCAAAGAATAAAGATGGATGAAAAATAAACGATGAATTAAGAGGCAAAAGAAAATCTCTTAAATAAAAAAAAGAAAAATTATTTGCGACTAAATAAATACAAAACAGTTTAAACATCCCCTCCTCTGTAGGGGAACTCTTTGGTCTGAACTCTTTAAAGCAGAAATATGCTGCTTCTGTGCTGCTTCACTCACCTTACTTCTACTGACTCACTTTATGCTCCACTGAAAACTGTCTGCATCTTATTTTCCCATCACTAAAACTGGGAGTTCCCTGAGGGCCAAACCATGTTTTATTTCTTTGTGTCTTCCATTCTTCGGATATCAAATGAGAGAATACTTGAGGACAACTTTGCCTGCTGGGAGAAAAGTGAGATGAAAAGCCAGAAAAGAAAGCCAGATCTGGCATCAATAGTATTTCAAAAAAAAAGGACTGAAGGAGGCGAGCAGAACACAAATAATAATATTTTGGTAGGATGCCTTCAGTAAAAGCTGCCAAGAACAGCTGTGGCTGGACAAGACTCAGTCTAACACCCAAGACTATAATGATCCACAACTGCTTACCAAGGATTGGTATTTGTTTAGTTTGGCTTCTGATTTCCAGCTTAAGATGTATCATAACGTGACCATACCCTTATGTTCTTTCAAATATTAGAGAAATAAAGAAAAGTAAGGTAACTATATAATGGTCATTGCTCTCCTAAAGTACAAGTCTGAAGAAAAGAAGACTAGAAAAAGAGCTTCTAAATAACTGATCATTACATATATTATGCTATATATAATCCATAATCATATATAATACAATATAATTATAAATATATAATCATTCTCTCTATATAATTACATATATAATTATATACATCACACACCCACATGAAAGAGATTATAAAATTAAGGGATGGTAAACAAAGCTTAAGGCCACTTAATCCATAGGCAATACTGACATTTTGTCGTAGAGAAGGAATTAGGATATAATGTCTATCAGATAAACTCCTTCTATGAAAATATGTGAGCATCCACTGGATGAAAAGGCACCTTACAGATACCAAATGTAAGATACAAGTTATAGGACTTCCCTGGTGGTTCAGTGGTTAAGACTCTGTGCTCCCAATGCAGGGGGCACAGGTCCGCTATCTGATCAAGAAACTAAGATCCTACATGCTGTGCTATGTGGCCTAAATACATAAATAAATAATTAAAAAAAAATCAGCCACTGCATTCAGGGGGCTTTCCTGGTGACTCAGATGGTAAAGAATCTGCCTGCAACACAGGAGACCCGGGTTCTATCCCTGGGATGGGAAGATCCTCGGCAGAAGATCCCACTCTTGTGTTCCTGCCTGGAGAATTCCATGGACAGAGGAATCTGATGGGTCCATCAGGTTGCAAAGAGTTGGATATGACTGAGTGTCTAACACACATGCACATGTGCACACACACACACACACACACACACCCCTCAAATACATGCGATACCAATACTACCTATTATGAGCTTACATTACAGAATATAATGGAAAATAAGTCACAATCTATCAAGACTGTGCTTGTAATATTTTGCAAATTTGATGGCAATATTTAAGTAAAACCTTTATTCACTTTATTAACCTTATAAGAAATTCTTAAACAAAATAAACGTTTATGTAGGGTTGGTCTGAACAGAGTACTCTATGTGGAAGTGGCAGAGGCATCTGCTTGCTGCTGCTGTTTAGTTGCTTCAGTCGTGTCTGACCCTTTGCGATTCCATGGACTATAGCCTGTCAGGCTACCCGTCCATGGAATTCTCTAGGCAAGAATCCTGGAGTGGGTAGCCATTCCCTCCTCCAGGGGATCTTCCCAACTCAGGGATCCAACGTGGGTTTCCTTCATTGCAGGCAGATTCTTTACCACTAAGCCACCAGATAAGCTTGACAGAAACATCTAGGAGATACTAATACGTCCTGAATTGTCTACCTTATCAATTTCACTGGATATCTCCTTACTTCTTAATGAATCATATTTGAATATATAGAACAATGATTCTTCAATGTTTTCAACACTGAGGCTCCCTTTTAATATCAAAATTATCATTTACCACATTATCTTTTAATTGGAAAATACACACAAAAAAGTCACTTTGGACTTGCAATTATTTTAAGTGACTATGTTTTATTTAACCAAAACAGTATCTACATAGATTTCCATAAAAGAGAAGAGGAAATTTATTTATTCGCTTAACAATGTTTCACTGTTTTCTTTTCTACTTTTGGAACAGTAGATGACCGAATATCTTAGGTAATTTTAGAAGGTTTAGATCACTGTAAGTTCTGTCTGGATCAAATTGATCAAACAGTCAAACTAAAAATGTTAAAGACCTTATATGCTTTATCCTGGAGAAGGAAATGGCAACTCACTCCAGTATTCTTGCCTGGAGAATCCCATGGACAGAGCAGACTAATGGGCTGCAGTCTCTGATAGGGTTACAAAGAGTCAGATGCAACTGAAGTGACTAAGCAGCAGCAGCATATGCTTTATCCAATAACATTTACAGAAAACCATGTAGTAAGCAATTATTAACTACAAAGTTGCTTTATTTCTCCTTTAAAAAAGCTGCAATTAAATATTTTTGCTTAGGTAATATGTGAAATCTCTAAAAACACAGAAGAAAAAAGGATGCATTTCTTTTGGGTGCCCACTTGAGATGTACGCCCTTCATCTGAGAATTTTTTGTTTCCAAGTCTTGCTCTTAGTAAGCATCTATTCCTCCAATGAGTGTAGCAGTTTTAATTTGTTAATAATCAAATGAATTATTTCACTAGTAAACTAGAAAAAACTCTTAGAAGTCTTTTTCCTTGGAACTTCTAAGTCCTTCTGACTTACGTGACTGCATGAAGAATTCAGTACTTTCATCAGATTGCATGAGTAGGGAAATAGCACAGGTGAAAATTACATATAGCAGGATATTTGACAGTAAACCAACTCCTGATACAAGGCAAGAATTTTTGAGTCTCCGACTCTTCTGTTTTTAAGAATGCTTTACACATTGTGTGCATAAAACTTCTATAACTGATTTTGAAAACACATATTCTCTCAATATTTATGCCATTTCTTGATTTATCTAGCAGCTATGAGGTATAATCTCTGGGTCAGGAAGATCCCTTGGGGGAGGGCATGACAACCCACTCCAGTATTCTTGCCTGGGGAATCCCACGAACAGAGAAGCCCAGAAGGCTACAGTTCATAGGATTGCACAGAGTCAGATACAACGGAAGCGACTTACTTGCACGCATGAGGTACAATATGGGGTGCAGGGAATCACACAAGGCCCCACTCACTAAGAAGCAGTTTGCTCCCTAAGCTCACTCCTAACATAATGAGATAGTTTGTAGAAGCAAAAAGAGTCCGTGTGATTCCAAAGTTACTATCTTCAGCATGTGTGAATCTGATTCAAAAAGTGTTGTTTGTTGTTCAGTCGCTCAGTAGTGTCTGACATTTTGCGACCTCATGGACTGCAGCACGCCAGGCTCCTCTGTCCCTGAGATTTCCCAAGTAAGAATACTGGAGTAGGTTGCCATGCCCTACTCCAGGGGAATCTTCCTGACCCAGGGATGGAACCTGCCTCTCCTGGCAGGTAGATTCTTTACCACTGAGTCATTAGGTAAATAGAGAAAAAAAAAGAACCTCAGTAAGTGGAAAATGAGAACATAGAAGAGGGATTTTCTTACAATCCCTCATCTACACGCATTTTTTTTAGGAACAGTTTTAGGTAAAATTATAAATTAGGAGAAATTTGGCTTTAGTTCTCTTTTTCATTGTTTTTTTTCTTGATTGTATTGTAGCTCTTCTATAATTCAGACGTAACAGGGCACTACTGGGGCCCCACGCACCTTCTATTAGAAAGCAAGTCACTCACTACAGTGACTGTGATCGACAGCTTTATGACTTTAAAGCTCTGATATTAACCATCCCCAAAGAAAGAATGCAAAGGGTGGGTCTAAATGAAAAGGAATGTGTTCCTAACATGTTACAGCACCTGTGAACAGCCTCCCAAAGTCACACCACATAAATAACAACATTCATAAGGATAATCCAGCATAATCCTGCTATATTTCTTTTTCCAACTTCTAATACATTACCAAATCATTCTTTAAGTTCAACCCAAGTTTGGTTCTCCTAATAAACCTTTTATAATTAACCTCAGAGCATTTCTCAACCCTGTGAAGGCTAGTACTCCAGAACTCTTCCACATAATTTGCTCTGTGTGGGCTGTAGACAGGGGGAAAAGGTGAGTGGATAGTAAAGATGTCTTAATGCTGGTTTCACAATTATATGAGATGGTGTAATTCGTGTAAATGTCAATTTGTTTAGTTCTTGGTTCATAGTGTCCTTCTGCTAAATAAGAAAGGTCCCTAACTTTGTGAAGAGTCTAATTATATGACAGTACTGTTTGGATGTTAGTAAATACTTGTTAACGATGACAATGTTATGTTATGTTAATAAGGTAACACTTCAATTTTCAAGAGGGGAAAAAAGACACTCAAGTTTTCATGCATTTGCTTAAAGACTGCACAGCAAATGACCTGCCACCACTGTGCTGAAAAGTCACAGATGAAATTTTTTTGTTGCTATGATCTATGTACAAAGATCACTGAGTACCAAACATTTTGAAGTGTGTCAGTTGCTGTGGCACATTTTCATATATTTGTCTTCTAGCTCATTTCTGTAAAACTGGAGAATAGACAATGTAGCAATCTGATCAGAATTGGGGCCAGCCTATATCAATGGAGGAGAAGGAAGCTGAGGCAGTGGTTAGCCTGGAATTGTACCTGACATTCATACTTAATTTCTAACTGACCACATACTAGATAAAAGCTGATGGCATAAAAAGACTGGGAATGGTTGAGAAACATAAGAGAAAAGCCAGTATTTTCTAAAGTGTTTAAATATCTACAAACTATCTCCTAAATCATTTTTTCATTTTTTTTGTAATAAGTGCCCCCCCATAAATTCTTACAATTTTAAGAATTTGTAATAAGCCAATAATTATGAGAATTAACAAAACATCATCTTATTGTTAAACACTAACATTTTATACCCAGGGCATTCAAAAAAAAAATAAAGGAAAAATGTAGAAAAATTTCAAAGCACACAAGAAACTGGTGGGTTTAACAATAATCATAAAGTTAATCTATTAGTTACCAACTGGGTTTCCACAGAAATGCATTTATTTATATAAAAATGCATAGGCCCACTATTTATAAATAGTAATTCCATTTAATCAATTCATTCTCCCAGAGTCAACTGTTAACTGATACTGTATTTATCATCAATTTCTGGCTGCAACTGATAGATAAGTATAGTTAAGATATGAATACTGGTTGACATTTTCATTTAAGTAAATGGGTAAAAGGGCTTTGCAGATGCCACTAGTCATAAAGGGTCCACCTGCCAACGAAGGAAACACAAGAGAAGCAGGTTCAATCCCTGGGTCAGCAAGATCCCCTGGAGCAGAAAATGGCAACTCATTCCAGTATTCTTGCCTAGAAAATTCCCTGGACAGAGGAGCCTGGCAGACTACAGTCCATGGGGCTGCAGAGAATCAGATGTGACTGAGTAACTGAGCACACACAACTGGGTAAAAGGAAAATGAAATATCAAAAATATGCTGAAACTTCACTCATCCATCACTGCCATGAGTGACCCCTCTGCTAAGTAGAATAACAATTTTGGAAGACTATAAGAGTATTTATTCAAGTTTTTGTGTTATGCACAATTGTAAATGCTACAGAAATGATATAATTTTAACACATTCTTTTTTTTTTTTTTTTTTGCCTTCAAGTCATCATTTATTTTCATCCATATTTATTCTTTGGCCTTTGTGGGCCTCCCACTGCAGTGGCCTCTCTCATTGCAGAGCACCAGCTCCGAGCGCACGCGCTTCTGAGTGCTGACTCGTGACTGGACACACCAGCCCAGCCATATCTTCCTGGGCCAGGGATTGAACTGGTGCCCCTTTGCACTGCAAGGTGGACCCTTTACCCACTGGACCGCCAGGGAAGCCCCAGAAATTATATAATTTTAATTTGCATTATTCACATTCTTTCATTGCTTTTCTACTATACAATCTGCAAAACAATAAACTGATAGCCCTGATGTGTGTTTGCAATTTCTGTGGAGTAAATAATCCCACCAAGGATGGTAAATTAGTATAATTTTATGTCAATATAATATTACGGGAATAACTCAAAGTACACAATAGACATACATGCAAAAGCAAAAGATCTCTTCTGACAACCATCAAAATAGCACAAAACAGTATTTTTAGAATTTCACTGTCTTAATGATTATGATGGCAGTTAAAAATCAAATGGAGGAGCTTCCTTGGTGGTCCAGTGGGTAAGGACACTGCCTTGCAGTGCAAGGCGTTGGTTTGATCCTGGCCTGGGAAGATCCCACGTGCTGCGGAGCACGTGGGACACATTGGTCCAATGTGTCCACCACGAGCCGGAGCTCTGGAGCACATGCGCCCAACTAGGGCTTTGCAGATGCCACTAGTCATAAAGGGTCCACCTGCCAACGAAGGAAACACAAGAGAAGCAGGTTCAATCCCTGGGTCAGCAAGATCCCTGAGCAGAAAATGGCAACTCATTCCAGTATTCTTGCCTAGAAAATTCCCTGGACAGAGGAGCCTGGCAGACTACAGTCCATGGGGCTGCAGAGAATCAGATGTGACTGAGTAACTGAGCACACACAACTGGGTAAAAGGAAAATGAAATATCAAAAATATGCTGAAACTTCACTCATCCATCACTGCCATGAGTGACCCCTCTGCTAAGTAGAATAACAATTTTGGAAGACTATAAGAGTATTTATTCAAGTTTTTGTGTTATGCACAATTGTAAATGCTACAGAAATGATATAATTTTAACACATTCTTTTTTTTTTTTTTTTTGCCTTCAAGTCATCATTTATTTTCATCCATATTTATTCTTTGGCCTTTGTGGGCCTCCCACTGCAGTGGCCTCTCTCATTGCAGAGCACCAGCTCCGAGCGCACGCGCTTCTGAGTGCTGACTCGTGACTGGACACACCAGCCCAGCCATATCTTCCTGGGCCAGGGATTGAACTGGTGCCCCTTTGCACTGCAAGGTGGACCCTTTACCCACTGGACCGCCAGGGAAGCCCCAGAAATTATATAATTTTAATTTGCATTATTCACATTCTTTCATTGCTTTTCTACTATACAATCTGCAAAACAATAAACTGATAGCCCTGATGTGTGTTTGCAATTTCTGTGGAGTAAATAATCCCACCAAGGATGGTAAATTAGTATAATTTTATGTCAATATAATATTACGGGAATAACTCAAAGTACACAATAGACATACATGCAAAAGCAAAAGATCTCTTCTGACAACCATCAAAATAGCACAAAACAGTATTTTTAGAATTTCACTGTCTTAATGATTATGATGGCATTTAAAAATCAAATGGAGGGGCTTCCTTGGTGGTCCAGTGGGTAAGGACACTGCCTTGCAGTGCAAGGGGCGTTGGTTTGATCCCTGGCCTGGGAAGATCCCACGTGCTGCGGAGCACACGTGGGACACATTGGTCCAATGTGTCCAATTACCGAGCCGGAGCTCTGGAGCACATGCGCCCAGAGCTAGTGCTCTGTGACAACAGAGGCCATTGTGATGGGAGGCCCACATGGGTCAAAGAACAAAGATGGATGAAAATAGATAAATGAAAGACCAATAGAAGTGGCCTGCCCGCCCCCTTCCCTTCCCAAACCGCCCCTCACCCCCCTACTCACCTACACCCCTCGCCAAAAAAAAAAAAAAAAATCAAATGGAGTAGCTATAGTTCAGGCATGCAAAATGCTGCCAAGTTACTATTGTAGATAGATGTGGTTTCAAAGACCTCTCAACGTTACTAAGAACTTGAATTTTCTCTAAACCATAACAGACTTAAGGACACCACCAGCCATTAGAGACCTCAACCAATCCTTGTTAAACAAGTACTCTTACTTCTTACCAGCTCCAGTCCTAATTATTGGAAACAATTTATGTAACCTTGCAGTTTTTTGCATTTATAAGCCTCCGCTATTTTGTAGTTCAAGGAAATACAATTCAAGCACTTCTTAAATCCGTAAATTGCCTCCCAGCTTTCAGTCTTCATAAGCCCCAAATAAATGCCATTTTACTTCAATCAGGTCTCCACTTCTGAAATTTTGATTAAGAGTTACAACCAGTATTTTCACCCAAATGTCCTCAAACCTTTGGAAAAATAAACGAAGGTCATATCATTCTCTGACACACACTATTCACACACACATAGTCCTATTATTCAATAATTCTAAGGTAAATGATTTTTACTATTTTATATAAAAAACAATTCTGAAAATTGGAGAACCAACTGATTACCAAGAACAACCACAAAAATAATGTTAAAAATCTTTCCATATGGCCAATACACATTTAATACTTTGGCAAGCATCTTGTGGTTTTATAAATATTATGTAGACACTAATATAAAGGTAATACTTATTAAATGCAAAAATATATATGCATATTGCAAATGTTTTTACTTTTTATGCAATACAAATAAAAGCAGTACAATGAAGACTTTTTGAATTAAGATTATATCTTATACTTAGAAAACTAAATGATTTCATTTCATACATAGAAAATTAAATAAATCACACTCGCATAGTTTTATGCAAAGGTTAAAATCAAGCCTAGATTAAGAACTGCAAATCAGAGGAGAAAAAAGTTTCCCTGAGCAGGTCACTTGAGGCTTCCATGGAAAGGCTCCTCTGTCTATGGAATTTTCCAAGCAAGAATACTGAAGTAGGTAGCCATTTCCTTCTCCAGGGGATCTTCCTATCTCAGGGACTGAACCTATGTCTCTTGCATCTCCTGCACTGGAAGGTGGATTCTTTACCACTGAGCCATGGGGGAAAGCCATAGACAGGTAAAGGTGCATGGTTAAAAATTCACTAGAATCAAATGGCCAGGGTTTGAATGTTGTTTTGCCCTTACTAACAGTAGGACCCCATGTGCAAAATTAGGTTTAAAAGTAACAGCTGTTAAGTGTATTAATGCATGTCAAGTATAGTAGTCAACATCATTTTTTTTTTAATCTCACATTTCTTTTACTATTTGAAAGGAGTTTGCAATGGTTTCTGTCTCTTAACTGGAAACTTTAATAAGAGATGCTAACTAGAACACCAGTAACTGTTTTATTTTTTTCTTTTTAAAATTTATTTTTAATTGAAGGACAATTGCTTTACAGTATTGCATTGGTTTCTACCAAACATATGCGTGAATTAGCCATAGGTTTACCCATGTCCCCTCCCACCTGAACAAGCAATTCTTTTAATGCATATTTTTAATTTTTGCTTGCTGTCTGTGCTGTGGGCCTGGGCCAAGCACAGGCTTCCACTCTGTGATGCTTTTCCTGCTTACTACCCTTTTTTTCCTTTTTGAACTCCATATTCTGAGTATGTTAGTATACATTTGCAGAGCAATCAACTGCATTATCTTCTTTCTCCCTCCCTTCTTCCTCCCTCCTTCTCTTCCTCTCTGACATTTAAGCCTCAAATTACTATCCATTTCTTCTAGTAAACTGTTCTTGATCAATATTATAGAAAACTTTCCAAACACCTCTGCAAACAGTTATTTCTCTGTCCCGGTATTTACACAAAAGTCACACTTTATTGATGTTATGATGGTGCCTAGATTTCAGAAGAATAAGTCCAAAAGACATCAAACACCTGCTGTGACTATTTCCCATAAATCCTGCTGTGGAGTGCACTCATAAAAGCTCTCACGTTTCCATTAAGATGGTCTATGAGAGAGCTCTGCAAATGGCTGATGCTAATGAGCCCATAGATATTTTTAAAGCCTGATGTGGTCAATCAAAGGGGAGGCAGCTGCCAAGACACCCTCTTCTCTACAGCTCTGAAGCACTTCCTGCAGGGAAGTGGGCCTGGCTGGTGGTGCCACAATGACTAGTCTTATGCCTCAGTCATGGCAACATCAGCAACTCTTTTTCCCTGCTCCTTTTACTCAAAGAAGAAAACACAACTTAGAAAAAAAATGAAGGGGTCATCTTCAAAAAACTTAAAGAGGACAAAATTCTATCTGTCCTTCAATTTAAACACAAAGGAAACAGTCAGCCAATACACCTTATTGACTTTGAACCCAACCCATGTAATGAGTGTCAAATGACTGTCTCTCATTTGAAATGGAATCTATGTGCTATTTTACTAATTAGTAGTAGACTGTATATTTTCTGAACTGGATGCAGACAGGAAATGTTTTCAGAAGTCTGAGAAGGGATGCTAGAATGAGAAAGACTGTTAGTGCTGTTTTCAATAATAATTATGGGAAACAATATGATCTAATAATATAAAAGTACAGGATGCAGTCACACTGACCAAAAGCTGGGCCCATAACAAATTAACTTTGTGATTCTGGGCAGCTACTTAAAATCAGCATCATATACTCCCTAGGGTAAGCCAACTTAGTAAAATAATGCATGTAAAACTTAAATGCAGTCCCTGGCACTGATGTTTAATGAAAGTACAATAAATGCCAGTTATTACTGAAGTAAGAATGGAGAGCGTACTTTGGAAATTCTTACTTCCATATCTGTTGCATTGAATCTCATGATGTCCCCTAAGTAATGTTCCACTGCCTAGATCATAAGTATCAAACCGGTAGTTAGTGAACTGAACATGGGATCAAGAAGGATTTCATGGGATTGGACAGGTTTACTGTTATTATTGCTACCATTAAATCTAAAGTCTTCTAAGTATACTCTAGATCCACCATACCTTCACTTCATATACTTGGCTGCTTTCTCACACAGCTATGACTTGCCTGCATCTGAAGATTTATTTGGATTTGCATCTCTAACCTAGACCTAGATATAATCCAGATCTTTTCCAGACTTCTCTCCCACTCTGCCAAAAACACAATTCTCATTCTCTTTCTACTGGAGAGCTTAGGTAGTTTTCCAGAATAACTATTAATAAAATTTGTGTTGTCCCACATTAGAACCATCATCACCATAATAACAAACACTTCCTGGGAACTTGCTAAAAATCAAGTATAGTTAAAACATTTTGCCTGTATTGACTCATTTAAACCATCATCAAACTTATAATGTAGGTATATTTTTTACTGGTATTTATAAAGGAAGGCTTTCCTGTTGCTCAGCAGTAAAAAAGAAAACTGCCAGCCAAAGACCCCCATGGAGAAGGAAATGGCACTCACTCCAGCATTCTTGCCCGGAAAATCCCATGGATAGAGGAGTCTGGTGGGCTACAGCCGGACTTGATGGAGAGACTGAGCATGCGTGCATGCAAAAGAAACCAAACTTCTAGACTGTAATTTTCCCTGAACTGGTCTCTCATTTGAAATGGAATCTATGTGCTATTTTACTAATTAGTAGTAGACTGTATATTTTCTGAACTGGATGCAGACAGGAAATGTTTTCAGAAGTCTGAGAAGGGATGCTAGAATGAGAAAGACTGTTAGTGCTGTTTTCAATAATAATTATGGGAAACAATATGATCTAATAATATAAAAGTACAGGATGCAGTCACACTGACCAAAAGCTGGGCCCATAACAAATTAACTTTGTGATTCTGGGCAGCTACTTAAAATCAGCATCATATACTCCCTAGGGTAAGCCAACTTAGTAAAATAATGCATGTAAAACTTAAATGCAGTCCCTGGCACTGATGTTTAATGAAAGTACAATAAATGCCAGTTATTACTGAAGTAAGAATGGAGAGCGTACTTTGGAAATTCTTACTTCCATATCTGTTGCATTGAATCTCATGATGTCCCCTAAGTAATGTTCCACTGCCTAGATCATAAGTATCAAACCGGTAGTTAGTGAACTGAACATGGGATCAAGAAGGATTTCATGGGATTGGACAGGTTTACTGTTATTATTGCTACCATTAAATCTAAAGTCTTCTAAGTATACTCTAGATCCACCATACCTTCACTTCATATACTTGGCTGCTTTCTCACACAGCTATGACTTGCCTGCATCTGAAGATTTATTTGGATTTGCATCTCTAACCTAGACCTAGATATAATCCAGATCTTTTCCAGACTTCTCTCCCACTCTGCCAAAAACACAATTCTCATTCTCTTTCTACTGGAGAGCTTAGGTAGTTTTCCAGAATAACTATTAATAAAATTTGTGTTGTCCCACATTAGAACCATCATCACCATAATAACAAACACTTCCTGGGAACTTGCTAAAAATCAAGTATAGTTAAAACATTTTGCCTGTATTGACTCATTTAAACCATCATCAAACTTATAATGTAGGTATATTTTTTACTGGTATTTATAAAGGAAGGCTTTCCTGTTGCTCAGCAGTAAAAAAGAAAACTGCCAGCCAAAGACCCCCATGGAGAAGGAAATGGCACTCACTCCAGCATTCTTGCCCGGAAAATCCCATGGATAGAGGAGCCTGGTGGGCTACAGCCGGACTTGATGGAGAGACTGAGCATGCGTGCATGCATAGATGAGGAAACCAAACTTCTAGATACTACATTCCTTGCTACTGAGTAGACAATCTTTGAAGAGAAGATAGGCAATTTGAATCTAGACATTATATTTTTAACCAATAGATTAGAAGGCCACTAACTGTGGATTTTTATAGTCATCCCAAAGGAATCATCCCAAGTGATTATATTAATGGTGGGAATTTTAATCATGTAGTAGAAGATATTTTAGGACAGGAAAACCTCTTAAAATATACTCTCCAAATGTCTGCACATTCTGTTGACAAGCAGGATTAACCTTACCAATATTATAACACAATTAGCACATAAATGAGACAAATGTAGATATTTAGTTTTACAAATAGCATTCTGTGACATCAAATGACTCTGCATCTTAAACATATTCCAGACAAAGCATCCCTTCCAATTCTTCATTCTTTTGTGGCTTTCTTTAGAAATTTTTAGTTAGAATATTCCTTCATCGTAATGAAATGTTCCAGAATGTACACTTACACATTTCATATTAAGACAGCTTTGAAAGATAATTTTTTAAAACCATAAGTACATGAATATTCTATTTATTTTCCAACATGTCACTGTCAATAGGACAACACACATTACTCCTTATTCCAACCATCATCACTTATTTTTACTCTGTCCTCATTAAAGTATCTTTTTTCTTTTTCTTTCTTTTTTTTTTTTTTTTACAGTTCTAATATACTATGGGTTTCCCAGGAGGCACAATGGTAAACAATCTGTCTATCAATGCAGATAGGAGATGGGGGTTCAGTCCCTGGGTCAAGGAAAATCTCCTGGGAAAGGAAATGGCAAACTACTCCAGTGTTCTTGCCTGGGAAATCCCCTGGACAGAGGAGTTTGGAGAGCTAGTCGATGCAGTCACAAAGAGTCAGACACAACTTAGCACAACTAAACACCACCAACAACGTACTATACTAAGTGTATTATCTATTTAATCAAGACATCTTAAAACGTCATCAGTTAAAGTAATTCACATGATTTTATCCTTTTTTTTTTTGGTGTAATCCATAAACTAAAAGACCAAACAGAATATTCTATTGGACTTCTGGTGTACATAGGTACACTAACGATGCACATATTTGACAGGACAGGTGCTATGCATTTTTAACCAAGTAGACAATCTTTGAAGAGAAGATAGGCAATTTGAATCTAGACATTATATTTTTAACCAATAGATTAGAAGGCCACTAACTGTGGATTTTTATAGTCATCCCAAAGGAATCATCCCAAGTGATTATATTAATGGTGGGAATTTTAATCATGTAGTAGAAGATATTTTAGGACAGGAAAACCTCTTAAAATATACTCTCCAAATGTCTGCACATTCTGTTGACAAGCAGGATTAACCTTACCAATATTATAACACAATTAGCACATAAATGAGACAAATGTAGATATTTAGTTTTACAAATAGCATTCTGTGACATCAAATGACTCTGCATCTTAAACATATTCCAGACAAAGCATCCCTTCCAATTCTTCATTCTTTTGTGGCTTTCTTTAGAAATTTTTAGTTAGAATATTCCTTCATCGTAATGAAATGTTCCAGAATGTACACTTACACATTTCATATTAAGACAGCTTTGAAAGATAATTTTTTAAAACCATAAGTACATGAATATTCTATTTATTTTCCAACATGTCACTGTCAATAGGACAACACACATTACTCCTTATTCCAACCATCATCACTTATTTTTACTCTGTCCTCATTAAAGTATCTTTTTCTTTTCTTTCTTTTTTTTTTTTTTTTACAGTTCTAATATACTATGGGTTTCCCAGGAGGCACAATGGTAAACAATCTGTCTATCAATGCAGATAGGAGATGGGGGTTCAGTCCCTGGGTCAAGGAAAATCTCCTGGGAAAGGAAATGGCAAACTACTCCAGTGTTCTTGCCTGGGAAATCCCCTGGACAGAGGAGTTTGGAGAGCTAGTCGATGCAGTCACAAAGAGTCAGACACAACTTAGCACAACTAAACACCACCAACAACGTACTATACTAAGTGTATTATCTATTTAATCAAGACATCTTAAAACGTCATCAGTTAAAGTAATTCACATGATTTTATCCTTTTTTTTTTTGGTGTAATCCATAAACTAAAAGACCAAACAGAATATTCTATTGGACTTCTGGTGTACATAGGTACACTAACGATGCACAAACACAAACATTGAAAACACAAAGATGTCCTCAGATACACTATAAAAAACTCAAAATAAAGAGACTGTCATAACCATATTATATTTGGAAGGAAAAAGGATTACCTGAATATTATGCAAATTAAAATACCTCGAAAATCAATTTCTCTTCACATTTTTTTTTCAAATGGAAAAACATGATACAGTCATGGTCAGAGTTACTTGTAGCAGAACTAAAACTAGACTGAGGATCTTCTGGTTCCAGTCGTGTTTCAATTACAACAAACTAAAGGAATCTGCAGTAGAGTCTCATTCTCACAAATCCAACGTTTGCACTCAGGCTAGCAAAATCATAGCAACCTTAAATATTTTTTGTTTTTCACAGTAGCTCTCAAACACAAGAAGCTATTTCATTGATAGTCAAATAAAGAAATAATACTCCTTTTCAACACTCTAAAGGAGACAAAAAGGTTATGTGGGACTTACTCTATAGATAGATACCTCTATGCAGCCTGGAACCTGACACCTGGGGAAGAGATGGCTCGCTATATTTTAGAACAGAGACAATGAAGGCATGAGGTTTCAGGGGAAAATTTGACAACGTCTCTTCTCTATCACTGTGGACAAGAGAAAGGCTTTACATGAACACATTAAATTCAGTTTTACGTAAGGACCAAATTTGGCCTTGAAGTTTCTAGTGTGCAGCAAGGCTCTACAGCTTTTCCTTGTTTGGAATACAATGTTAAACAAAACAAATACACAAAAGTAAACAAATGTAAAATAGTTGCAAATTGTGGTATGTGCTATGAAAGGGAAAAAAAGGTACAGAAAAAGAAAATAATGGGAATGTGGAAAGTGGGTGATCTGTAGACTTTCATCCCAAGTGAAAGATACATAAAACTTGCCAAAAATTATAAAATATTTCAAATTTCCAGATACAACATGCACTTATTAGCTCTATTTAACAGACTTTAGTATTTGGCATATTTACTTTGTATTGCTCCTTTTAAAATATAAATGAAAATGAGAAAGTACAGTTAACGCAGCTACCATTCCTTCTTACACCCTTCCTTTCTAGACGTACCAATGTGCACATCTGTTTTTATCATCCCTTCCTATGTATATTTTTACTTTCATAAAATAGTGTTTTACTGTGTGTTTTAATGATGTAAATACTGTCTTACTTTCAACTTGTGCATTTCATTGTACAGTATATATATATATATACATATATATATGTATATATATATATATACACCTAAATTTGACTACTCCATTCAATCTATTTTGTCATTATATGAACAAACAGCACCTTATTCAATCCTATGTTGATGGACGTGTGCGTGTGTTCATGCTCAGTTGTGTCCAACTCTTTGCGACTCTATGGACTGTAGCCCACCGGGCTCCTCTGTCCATGAAATTTTCCAGGCAAGAATACTAGAGTGGGCTGCCATTTTCTACTTCAGGGGAACTTCCCAACCCAGGGATCAAACCTGCATATCTTGTGTCTCCTACACTGGCAGGCAGATTCTTTAGCATCTAGCCAGCTGGGAAGCCCCATACTGATGAACAGTTAACGTTTAACTTTTCACTACCAGGTTTCCTGGGTGTGACACTGACAGTACATTATGAGAGTTTCTGTTTCAATATATGCTTGTCAATATATGATATTATCAAACTTTAAAATTTTGTCAACTTGATATTATATTATGTGTGAAATAGTGTCATCTTTCAACTTTAATTTCTCTAATTACTAACAAAAAATTGAGTATCTATTCATAATGGTATGACCTTTTTTCTGTACATTATACATTTATATTCTCTATTTTTTACTGTTTTGGCTTTTATTTTTATAAAAGTTCCTTTCATACTGACATAGCAATTCCTTGTAAGTTAATGAATTACAAATATTTTCTTCTTGTCTGTACCTATCTTTTCACTTTTTGACAGCATATTTGGTCATATAAACAAGTTTAATTTAATATATGCAAATATATCATATTTCCTTAGGCTCTGTGTTATCTGTATCATACCTGACATAAAGATATTCTTCTACATCTTTCTACAGTTTTATAGTATTTGGCATATTTACTTTGTATTGCTCCTTTTAAAATATAAATGAAAATGAGAAAGTACAGTTAACGCAGCTACCATTCCTTCTTACACCCTTCCTTTCTAGACGACCAATGTGCACATCTGTTTTTATCATCCCTTCCTATGTATATTTTTACTTTCATAAAATAGTGTTTTACTGTGTGTTTTAATGATGTAAATACTGTCTTACTTTCAACTTGTGCATTTCATTGTACAGTATATATATATATATACATATATATATGTATATATATATATATACACCTAAATTTGACTACTCCATTCAATCTATTTTGTCATTATATGAACAAACAGCACCTTATTCAATCCTATGTTGATGGACGTGTGCGTGTGTTCATGCTCAGTTGTGTCCAACTCTTTGCGACTCTATGGACTGTAGCCCACCGGGCTCCTCTGTCCATGAAATTTTCCAGGCAAGAATACTAGAGTGGGCTGCCATTTTCTACTTCAGGGGAACTTCCCAACCCAGGGATCAAACCTGCATATCTTGTGTCTCCTACACTGGCAGGCAGATTCTTTAGCATCTAGCCAGCTGGGAAGCCCCATACTGATGAACAGTTAACGTTTAACTTTTCACTACCAGGTTTCCTGGGTGTGACACTGACAGTACATTATGAGAGTTTCTGTTTCAATATATGCTTGTCAATATATGATATTATCAAACTTTAAAATTTTGTCAACTTGATATTATATTATGTGTGAAATAGTGTCATCTTTCAACTTTAATTTCTCTAATTACTAACAAAAAATTGAGTATCTATTCATAATGGTATGACCTTTTTTCTGTACATTATACATTTATATTCTCTATTTTTTACTGTTTTGGCTTTTATTTTTATAAAAGTTCCTTTCATACTGACATAGCAATTCCTTGTAAGTTAATGAATTACAAATATTTTCTTCTTGTCTGTACCTATCTTTTCACTTTTTGACAGCATATTTGGTCATATAAACAAGTTTAATTTAATATATGCAAATATATCATATTTCCTTAGGCTCTGTGTTATCTGTATCATACCTGACATAAAGATATTCTTCTACATCTTTCTACAGTTTTTATAGTATTGGATTTTTTTTTTTTTTTTACATTTCGGTATTTAGTTCATTGGGAATTTACTTTCCTGTTTGGTATGAGGCAAGAATCTAATTTTATCTTTTTTCAATGTGACTGGCTAGTTGTTAAAACGAAATTCATTGGACCAGTCTCTACTTTTCAATCTCATTTGCAATGTCTCTTCTGATACAAACTGAGTTGCTATTTAAATGTTGGTCTGTTTCTAAGCTCTTCATTTGTTCCATGTGCTATCCCATGTGTTTTAACTGCTATAACATTTTAAGTACTGAGATAAGTTAGGATAAGCACATCCTCTCCTTTCCTTATTCTTTTTCAAAATTTAATTTGATCACTTTGCTTTTTTCAGCCATTGACCCTATCATAGAAATTTTAGGAAAAATTGTATCTACGTATTTTAATTAAATGAAAATATGAAGAACAGCATACTTTTAAATCTCACTTCATCTAGCCCCCTTGTTTTTTTTACTGGGTTATAGGAAAGCACTTCTAAGACAGCTATCATTTTTCCTGTAAAAATTTCCAAATATATTTCTAAGAGGTAAAGACTTTGGATCAGCATGCTCTGGATGGGGTAATCAGAGACAGCTGCCTCAAAGAGCATATATTTAAGCCGAAACCTGAAATATCATAACAGTCAGTTATTGGAAGACTCTTCCAGAAAAGATCTCAAAGCAAGAAAAATGTTTTATATTCAAAGAACTGAGTCAACGTTAGTATGGCTGGAGTTTGGTGATGGGAGGGAAAAGAGGAGGGGAGTTGGAAAGGAGAGCACAGGCTCAGTCATAGAGGTTTTGAGGCTGAGGTAATGAATACAACTGAAAGCAACTAAAGGACTGAAACAGGAAAGAGATGTGATCCAACACACTCCTGCATAGAGAAGAGGCCGAGTTTCCTACAAGAGAGGAAGCACAGAGGGGTCCATATTTTTCTTCTTGTCTGTACCTATCTTTTCACTTTTTGACAGCATATTTGGTCATATAAACAAGTTTAATTTAATATATGCAAATATATCATATTTCCTTAGGCTCTGTGTTATCTGTATCATACCTGACATAAAGATATTCTTCTACATCTTTCTACAGTTTTTATAGTATTGGATTTTTTTTTTTTTTTTACATTTCGGTATTTAGTTCATTGGGAATTTACTTTCCTGTTTGGTATGAGGCAAGAATCTAATTTTATCTTTTTTCAATGTGACTGGCTAGTTGTTAAAACGAAATTCATTGGACCAGTCTCTACTTTTCAATCTCATTTGCAATGTCTCTTCTGATACAAACTGAGTTGCTATTTAAATGTTGGTCTGTTTCTAAGCTCTTCATTTGTTCCATGTGCTATCCCATGTGTTTTAACTGCTATAACATTTTAAGTACTGAGATAAGTTAGGATAAGCACATCCTCTCCTTTCCTTATTCTTTTTCAAAATTTAATTTGATCACTTTGCTTTTTTCAGCCATTGACCCTATCATAGAAATTTTAGGAAAAATTGTATCTACGTATTTTAATTAAATGAAAATATGAAGAACAGCATACTTTTAAATCTCACTTCATCTAGCCCCCTTGTTTTTTTTACTGGGTTATAGGAAAGCACTTCTAAGACAGCTATCATTTTTCCTGTAAAAATTTCCAAATATATTTCTAAGAGGTAAAGACTTTGGATCAGCATGCTCTGGATGGGGTAATCAGAGACAGCTGCCTCAAAGAGCATATATTTAAGCCGAAACCTGAAATATCATAACAGTCAGTTATTGGAAGACTCTTCCAGAAAAGATCTCAAAGCAAGAAAAATGTTTTATATTCAAAGAACTGAGTCAACGTTAGTATGGCTGGAGTTTGGTGATGGGAGGGAAAAGAGGAGGGGAGTTGGAAAGGAGAGCACAGGCTCAGTCATAGAGGTTTTGAGGCTGAGGTAATGAATACAACTGAAAGCAACTAAAGGACTGAAACAGGAAAGAGATGTGATCCAACACACTCCTGCATAGAGAAGAGGCCGAGTTTCCTACAAGAGAGGAAGCACAGAGCAGCTGGCCGGCTCCAGTAAACAGTCCAGAGGAGAGATGAAAGAAGTTATGTACTGGAGGTGCAATACAAATGGAGATAAGAGGACAGATCTGAGACCTATTATATAACACATGACTCTAGGGGAAAAACAGTAAGACCAAAACCAAATTTTTTAAAAATCTCAAGGCTGAAATAAACAGCTCCATCTAATAAATTACCATTTATTAAGCTTACATGTGAAGTCTTGATTCTAAATTTAAACCAAACCAAACCACCCTAAACGGACTGTACGTATATAATGTTAGTGATCTGAGTTGCTAATGCCTTTCTTCCCCAGCTGATTTAAAGGATGGTGAAGGTGAAAGCAACCTGGATTCTCTCAAGCGTGTTATATAGCTACTGCCCAAATAGCTGTACAGCATCCAATTAAATAGTGATATTTCTGCCTGGGAAAGCTGTATACAAGCAAATGAAACCGGAAAGGTGTGTGTACATGTTAGGAATACATAATTACAGTGGGAACCTATTTAAAACCCAGTTCACCATTATACATGTTCAGATATAATAACCGATAAATCAGGATACTGATCTATCACAATGACACCCATCCAAATCATAAATTACAGAGTTAACCTGAAAATTGGTATTTATTTCCACTAATGTCCATGTCATTATGAAGTCCTACAATAAGTGCATCTTTTTTTCTTTATGTGATTTATTTATACTAAAAAGAAAACTCTTTACAAAGCTGTGTTATTTATCAACTATTTAATAGTAACTGAACCAGCGCAAGTCTTAGTGCTTAAGCTCTATAAATCTCTGAAAAGACAAGTTGTGTGCACAAATAACAATGCTGTAGAACAGAATACAATAATTTAGAGAAGGGTTAAAGAGCTATTAGATTGTAAGTTTCTACAGAACTGGATGGTGTCTCATTTACTTCTGTATTTCCAGCTCCTAGTACTAGTGCAGTGATTGGCAAATAGTTAAGTACTTAATAAGTGTCCATTCATCCACTTCCATAAGTGTTTATTAAGAGCTTACTAGATACAAGACATACGAAGACCCAGCTTCAGCCTTTGCTGAGCTTAACACTCATTCCTTTAAACTCATTTTGAGCACCCTGCTTAAAGACAGAAAGTAAGGACATGCAGAAAAGGATATAGGAAAGTAGGGCTCATGATGATGAGAAGGCTAGGTGATCTGTTGAATATGAGATTTGGGGTAGAGGGACTTGATGAGTCTTGTAAATACACTGTGCTTTCAGATGGAAGAGAAAAAAACTTTGGGCACCTTAGGAGGATGCTGTGTGACAATAACAGGCAGCCGAGTTGAAAACACACAGTTTCATCATTTTCTCCAAAACCTAAAAGTGTTCAGCTCTTTTGAATAAAAAGAAAATATGGACTAAAGGATATGGAGAAAAATGGTTGAGTCCAGACCTCTCCCCACTCTCTGCAAAAGAAAAGTCAGAATAATGGAGTGAATATAAAGGATGGTCTGTGGAAAGATATATAAGACAATGAATGGGCGTTATGTTAGGGAAAGGGATTCCCTGGTAGTGCTAGTGGTAAAGAACCCACTTGGCAGTGCAGGAGGCATAAGTGACGTGGGTTCCTGGGTCTGGAAGATCCCCTGGAGGAGGGCATGGCAACCCACTCCAGTATTCTTGCCTGGAGAATTCTATGGCCAGAGGAGCCTGGCATGTCCATAGGGTTACAAAGAGTTGGACAGGACTTAAGCAAAGTAGCAAGCATCCACATGCTTGGGAAAATAAGAGGATGTGGTAAAAATGTGGGTTGGGGGTAAAAGGGAGTAGAAGGAGAAGGGGTATGATCTGAGTTTAGAACACTGAAACTTGGTATTTCAGTGACAGAGCTGCACTGATTTGTAAAACTCTCCTGGCTAATGCTGTGGCACAAGCAGCTATAAGGATTGGAGATAAATAATATGAATGGAATAAAAGACTCTAGAATAGAGGCAGTCAAGAAAACATGAGGTTAATGGCTTTATGAGCCATCACATGGCTATTTACACCATGGTTTGGTGGGAAATGCTAAGATGGAAAGAAGATAGAACACCCCCGCCAATGTTTTTGAATGTTGTGAAATATCAGGAGATTCAGGCAAAGAGGATGAGTAGAATAAGAAACCTTGCAAAGTTTTCATAGAAAAAAAAATTTGACATGAGACTTGTAGCAGGTACAGAACTTCATAGTCAGAGATAAGTCTTGTAAATACACTGTGCTTTCAGATGGAAGGGGCTCATGATGATGAGAAGGCTAGGTGATCTGTTGAATATGAGATTTGGGGTAGAGGGACTTGATGAGTCTTGTAAATACACTGTGCTTTCAGAGGGAAAGAGAAACTTTGGGCACCTTAGGAGGATGCTGTGTGACAATAACAGGCAGCCGAGTTGAAAACACACAGTTTCATCATTTTCTCCAAAACCTAAAAGTGTTCAGCTCTTTTGAATAAAAAGAAAATATGGACTAAAGGATATGGAGAAAAATGGTTGAGTCCAGACCTCTCCCCACTCTCTGCAAAAGAAAAGTCAGAATAATGGAGTGAATATAAAGGATGGTCTGTGGAAAGATATATAAGACAATGAATGGGCGTTATGTTAGGGAAAGGGATTCCCTGGTAGTGCTAGTGGTAAAGAACCCACTTGGCAGTGCAGGAGGCATAAGTGACGTGGGTTCCTGGGTCTGGAAGATCCCCTGGAGGAGGGCATGGCAACCCACTCCAGTATTCTTGCCTGGAGAATTCTATGGCCAGAGGAGCCTGGCATGTCCATAGGGTTACAAAGAGTTGGACAGGACTTAAGCAAAGTAGCAAGCATCCACATGCTTGGGAAAATAAGAGGATGTGGTAAAAATGTGGGTTGGGGGTAAAAGGGAGTAGAAGGAGAAGGGGTATGATCTGAGTTTAGAACACTGAAACTTGGTATTTCAGTGACAGAGCTGCACTGATTTGTAAAACTCTCCTGGCTAATGCTGTGGCACAAGCAGCTATAAGGATTGGAGATAAATAATATGAATGGAATAAAAGACTCTAGAATAGAGGCAGTCAAGAAAACATGAGGTTAATGGCTTTATGAGCCATCACATGGCTATTTACACCATGGTTTGGTGGGAAATGCTAAGATGGAAAGAAGATAGAACACCCCCGCCAATGTTTTTGAATGTTGTGAAATATCAGGAGATTCAGGCAAAGAGGATGAGTAGAATAAGAAACCTTGCAAAGTTTTCATAGAAAAAAAAATTTGACATGAGACTTGTAGCAGGTACAGAACTTCATAGTCAGAGACTGAGAGATAGAGAAGATGTTCCAGTCTGAAGGATGGTGTAAGTAAGGTTAGAGGAGGCAGCAGTGGTTGACTCTCATTCACTGCACTGGATCTCTCAGATCTCAAGCAAATAATCTGAAAATAATTCAGTCTTATCAGTCAGTGGCTTTTATAGTACATTCAAGTGAGTATTAAATATTTTCCAAATGGACCACTAACTCCTATCTATTTCCTTCATTCATAATTGTCCCAACTGCTTAGCTCCCATATTTCCACTAAATACTTAACGGCTTAACTGGTCCATGCCTAGTGTCCACATAGGGATATAACCTAGTAATATAGATCTACAACTGATTCCAGGTTTGATCTCATAAGGTCAGGTTAATTGTTTCTTTTCTGGCACAAAAAGAGGCAGGTAGTCAGAGTCTGGGAAGGTCTTAATTCAACACCTTATCAGAATTTTTTTTGACCTATGATGCTTATCTTTTCCTATTTGGTTTCTGCTCTAATTCAAGATCAATTTCGATCCTTGTTCTCAGAACCATATTATCACAAGGCAGAAAGAAGTTTTTGGGGGTCAGGTGGCCCTAAATCCTGCACAAAGACTTCCCTACAATTTTGGTGTTTGCCTTCTGCCTTAACATTCCTCCACTGTTTGAAAAAAATCATTGATTCAGGGATTGATTGCTATCTCTGTCTTTGCTATAGTAAGTTCTCAAATTAATACCACAATGCTGAGTAGATGTGATCTGTTGCTGTATCTCTGGGCTATATTTACTGCGTGTAGTTTATCATTTTGACATGTCGAAAAGCACCTACCACAGAGACTGGAACATAAGATATATTGTACTTGTCAAAACTGAATCTAAATTTTCAATGTATTTTAACTGCCTGGTAAAGAGAATACATCTGTTTTGGTCATACTTCCACTACAAAGTTTCATGTCGAAATCTGACTTCTATTGATTTTTTTTATCTCTAATCCCACTATAAAATGTGCAGTCAGTGGGAGGGAAATGACACTGGAGGAAAACTGTGACTTGGGTGCACATGGTAGCATATTTATGTCCTGTGTATTCAGAGAGAAAACAGTGAGAAGAAAGAAAGAAAGAAAAGAAGGGGTGGAGGGGGAAGAAACACAGGTCATAATCTCAGCCATTGGGTAAATTAATAACATATCTCTGAATGTTAACTTCTACTTAAAAAAAAATAATAATGGCTCCTAATCACTCAATGATTTTAGGCTAACCAATGAACTCAAAAATGTGAAAATGTACATTAGAAACTCTTTTCCCTGTAAAGGACATCTACTACCTGATTTCACATGCAATTCAGAATACCCATCATTTTGCCTTTTGATATTTCCACTTCCTAAATACTACACATTTATTTGTAGAAAAACTGTTTCAGGAAAAACATGTGTTCCTTGGAGGAGGATGCTGCATCATACAGTTTCTCATTACTCGTATGAAGTGCCAAGAACCTTTAGAGGATAGAAAAAAAAAATCCTCCCAGCTTTTCTGTAGCTCTCCTTGTGACAAAGCTCAAGTACAGGCTGATTGGCTACAGAGCCACAGGGATTTGATGAAACAAAGCGTTCCACAGCAATACAGAATCCAGCTGCTTCTATCTCAAGGGAAGTATAAGATATGACCTTGGTTGATCACTTGTAAGTATTCTAGTTGCCTAGCAAAACTCAAAAGTCCAAAGAAAAAGACATAATGACTTTCCTGATTTACATTTTGAAGTTTTTAATATCATAATGTGATGTGCTGCAACCTGAACATGCTTACAGAAAGTTTGGAATAGCACGGAATTTTCTACTACCATAGCTGCTGACTCATACCACATGATTTTATCAATTCCTATATTTGTAATAATAATAAAATGTTATGTTATACAATATGTTAGTGCTTATAAAGCACTGAGCGTGTCTGACATTTTAAATTTGAAAGATGAGCTCAGGATGAGTGAGACTTAAATATCCATATTTTAAATGATCTCAGCGTGAAGCTAAATTTTGTTTCCTAATATTACACAAATTTGATAGTCATCAAAAATCCTTCTTTACTCTAAGGTAATTACTTTTATTTTTGAAAGTATAAAAACATATTAAAGAAATAAGATTCATCAATAACAATACATATTTCTAAAAATAACTTCAGATCAGTACATATTTTAACGTAGCTGAAAAACCATTTTACAAAAATGTATGCCTTGATTTGGGGCTAGAAAATTATCTGAACTGCATTTACAGAAACACGGAATCTTTTAACTACTTCTCTCACATGGGTTAACATGTTCAGATGTTTTATACAGCAAAATTATTGTTCTAAACTTAAACATATCTCTGAATGTTAACTTCTACTTAAAAAAAAATAATAATGGCTCCTAATCACTCAATGATTTTAGGCTAACCAATGAACTCAAAAATGTGAAAATGTACATTAGAAACTCTTTTCCCTGTAAAGGACATCTACTACCTGATTTCACATGCAATTCAGAATACCCATCATTTTGCCTTTTGATATTTCCACTTCCTAAATACTACACATTTATTTGTAGAAAAACTGTTTCAGGAAAAACATGTGTTCCTTGGAGGAGGATGCTGCATCATACAGTTTCTCATTACTCGTATGAAGTGCCAAGAACCTTTAGAGGATAGAAAAAAAAAATCCTCCCAGCTTTTCTGTAGCTCTCCTTGTGACAAAGCTCAAGTACAGGCTGATTGGCTACAGAGCCACAGGGATTTGATGAAACAAAGCGTTCCACAGCAATACAGAATCCAGCTGCTTCTATCTCAAGGGAAGTATAAGATATGACCTTGGTTGATCACTT
Source organism: Tragulus kanchil (assembly GCA_022376925.1). Taxonomy (NCBI): domain Eukaryota; kingdom Metazoa; phylum Chordata; class Mammalia; order Artiodactyla; family Tragulidae; genus Tragulus; species Tragulus kanchil. The sequence continues at coordinate 260,733,549 of JAIOJX010000026.1, read as the reverse complement.
GTAAGTATTCTAGTTGCCTAGCAAAACTCAAAAGTCCAAAGAAAAAGACATAATGACTTTCCTGATTTACATTTTGAAGTTTTTAATATCATAATGTGATGTGCTGCAACCTGAACATGCTTACAGAAAGTTTGGAATAGCACGGAATTTTCTACTACCATAGCTGCTGACTCATACCACATGATTTTATCAATTCCTATATTTGTAATAATAATAAAATGTTATGTTATACAATATGTTAGTGCTTATAAAGCACTGAGCGTGTCTGACATTTTAAATTTGAAAGATGAGCTCAGGATGAGTGAGACTTAAATATCCATATTTTAAATGATCTCAGCGTGAAGCTAAATTTTGTTTCCTAATATTACACAAATTTGATAGTCATCAAAAATCCTTCTTTACTCTAAGGTAATTACTTTTATTTTTGAAAGTATAAAAACATATTAAAGAAATAAGATTCATCAATAACAATACATATTTCTAAAAATAACTTCAGATCAGTACATATTTTAACGTAGCTGAAAAAAAACCATTTTACAAAAATGTATGCCTTGATTTGGGGCTAGAAAATTATCTGAACTGCATTTACAGAAACACGGAATCTTTTTAACTACTTCTCTCACATGGGTTAACATGTTCAGATGTTTTATACAGCAAAATTATTGTTCTAAGGAGAATATTTGTCTTTTGATGCATCTTTTTTGTCTCACTTTTTCTTCTTCTCCGTAATGTTAATATGGTGAATTAAACAGACTGTTAAATCAAAAGTGCATTTTTAATTAAATCAATCATCTAATAGTCTTTAAAAATCATGAAAAACCTCTGCCAGATTTCCTTTAATACATTTATAGATTTTCCTTTAATACATTAATAGATTTTCCTTTAATAATTTCCTAAATTAGCAATTTTGTAAAGTAATCATCGCCAACTACTACTGACAATAAATGATGAGTGGAAAGTTTCAGCAACTTCTTGGGCATCACAAAATATGTCTATTTTCTTCAGCAGGAAAAATAACATCTGTTGGACATAACTCATAAAAAGTCTTTACTAGCTAACTGAAGTATTACATGATTTAGCTGATCATGTCATTTGCTTATATAAACACAATCTGAACTACAGTTATTTTAGTTTAAATTTAAAACATCTGTTGTGAGATATTTAAATATTAATTGAAATAAAAATTAACAAATATGAAATTAATCTATCATTCTAATACTTCAACAAACCAAACTGCTTTCAGTTTTTAGAGCACCTTATAATACAAACACATGCCCTGACAGTATAGGTAAAATTGTGTATTGTACTTTTCTTAACACTATCTCATGTCTCCATAACTATCATAAAAATACATTAATAAGCTACCATAACTTAATCATTTGCCCACTCTTAAGACATGTGATCTTCCCCTTCTCTGCCCCAGCCCTCATTTTTTAGGCATTACCCTTCACACTTATTCTTTTATGTTTTCCCTTTAGATATATTATCTGAAGTACAGACTTAAAATGAATACCATTTTAAATTTGAAAGATGAGCTCAGGATGAGTGAGACTTAAATATCCATATTTTAAATGATCTCAGCGTGAAGCTAAATTTTGTTTCCTAATATTACACAAATTTGATAGTCATCAAAAATCCTTCTTTACTCTAAGGTAATTACTTTTATTTTTGAAAGTATAAAAACATATTAAAGAAATAAGATTCATCAATAACAATACATATTTCTAAAAATAACTTCAGATCAGTACATATTTTAACGTAGCTGAAAAAAAACCATTTTACAAAAATGTATGCCTTGATTTGGGGCTAGAAAATTATCTGAACTGCATTTACAGAAACACGGAATCTTTTTAACTACTTCTCTCACATGGGTTAACATGTTCAGATGTTTTATACAGCAAAATTATTGTTCTAAGGAGAATATTTGTCTTTTGATGCATCTTTTTTGTCTCACTTTTTCTTCTTCTCCGTAATGTTAATATGGTGAATTAAACAGACTGTTAAATCAAAAGTGCATTTTTAATTAAATCAATCATCTAATAGTCTTTAAAAATCATGAAAAACCTCTGCCAGATTTCCTTTAATACATTTATAGATTTTCCTTTAATACATTAATAGATTTTCCTTTAATAATTTCCTAAATTAGCAATTTTGTAAAGTAATCATCGCCAACTACTACTGACAATAAATGATGAGTGGAAAGTTTCAGCAACTTCTTGGGCATCACAAAATATGTCTATTTTCTTCAGCAGGAAAAATAACATCTGTTGGACATAACTCATAAAAAGTCTTTACTAGCTAACTGAAGTATTACATGATTTAGCTGATCATGTCATTTGCTTATATAAACACAATCTGAACTACAGTTATTTTAGTTTAAATTTAAAACATCTGTTGTGAGATATTTAAATATTAATTGAAATAAAAATTAACAAATATGAAATTAATCTATCATTCTAATACTTCAACAAACCAAACTGCTTTCAGTTTTTAGAGCACCTTATAATACAAACACATGCCCTGACAGTATAGGTAAAATTGTGTATTGTACTTTTCTTAACACTATCTCATGTCTCCATAACTATCATAAAAATACATTAATAAGCTACCATAACTTAATCATTTGCCCACTCTTAAGACATGTGATCTTCCCCTTCTCTGCCCCAGCCCTCATTTTTTAGGCATTACCCTTAACCACCAACTTTTTCAATTATGCATTTTCCCTGTGTTTTTCATGTTTTCCCCTTTAGATATATTATCTGAAGTACAGACTTATAGATATGAATACCATTATGGCTTTTATATTTCCAAAGTGCTTTATAAATTTCACTGCCAACAACAGCAACATAGATATGCATACAATTTGTACTGTGATCATCACCAGCACTGAGGTACTGTATTAATACTTTTTATTGAAGGGAAGAGCACTAACTTCATGGAGATGAAATCTCCATGACTGCATACAGTGAAATCTCATTAGCATTATTTTACCCTGTGTTGTTATTACAACTGTTGGTAAATGTTTCAAAATATTTGCTAATCATATTTCCTATCATGTTATCTTTGAAGGTATGTATCTTAATTTATATAAAAACTTAATGTGTATTTTATGTGCTATTTAGAAAATAATGCCTTACAGTAGTAACTGCAAGTTTTTCTCAATATAGATTGCTTTACTTTAGGCTTTTGGGGGGGATCAGGTATATTATATTATTAACTATTTTAAGAATTTTGCAATGTGACTTTTTTTTTGTTTGATTTTTGGTTACTTTTATTGATCTTTCATTTATTTATTTTCATCCATCTTTGTTCTTTGGCCTGTATGGGGCTCCCATTGCAGTGGCCTCTCTTGTAGCAGAGCATCACCTCTGGGCGCATGCGCTCCAGAGCGCTGGCTTGTAATTGAACACACTGGTCCAACAGAGCATATGGGATCCTCCCGTGCCAGGGATCGAACCGGCGGCCCCTACAATGCAAGGCGGACTCTCCACCCACTGGACCACCAGGGAAGCCCAATGTGACTTTTTAAAATTTACTTCAAAGTTTGGATAACAATCCTACCAAATGTCTAACAAATATGAATTGCCCCCATGATATGATTTTAAAAATATTTTTTTACTTACTCTATCTGAAATGTATTGTTGTATATGTTGTGAGATGTTTTCCTAAATTTTCCAATTTCAAACTCTAATACCAAAACCATTTATTAAATACTCCCTCCCTCTCTCATTGTTTTAAAACACTGTCTCTCTCTCTCTCTATGTATCTATATATAATTCTTTACTATGTATAATTCTATACTATGTTGAAATTTTCTTTACTTTCCCAGATTTAACATTTCCTAGTAACAAAAATGCTAAACTATATAATTTTCTATTATTTGATATCTGGACTGGCTTTTCAATATTTATGCATCTTTTAAAAAATACCCATTATTATCATTAGCTTTTTTTCCAAATAGGTTTTTATTATTCCATCACTTAAGAAAACTAGTTGAGCGTTTTATAAAGATTATACTTTTATATTCACAAATTAATATGGAAAGATTTAATAGATATCCAGAAGCATAAACTATCTCTTCATTAATTCAAATATTCTTTTGCAACTCACAATGAACTGCATTTTAAAGATATGGCCAATATTATATAATTAAAGGGTAGAATGAGGTAATCAAAAAGGTGAAGACTATGGAATGAGACACACAAATATATGGACATGTATATATGTGTATCTAGGTTAAAATCCTGTGTGGTCTTAGGCAAAATGTTTAGCCTCTCTGAGCCTCAGTTATTTCCTCTGGTAATTGAAGCTAGTGATTTTTCCAGGATTACTGTGAAGAGCAGGAATAATATATAGAAAACTACTGGATCACAGCATGTATCCAATAAAGGTTAGCTATGAGAATAAATTTTAATATAAACATGTACTCAGTACTTGACGTTTACAAAGCTGTTTCATGTGCATTATCTCACTGGCTCTTTGATCCTCACAAAGTCCTCTTAGATGATTTTAAATGAACATGCGCCCAGAGCGCTGGCTTGTAATTGAACACACTGGTCCAACAGAGCATATGGGATCCTCCCGTGCCAGGGATCGAACCGGCGGCCCCTACAATGCAAGGCGGACTCTCCACCCACTGGACCACCAGGGAAGCCCAATGTGACTTTTTAAAATTTACTTCAAAGTTTGGATAACAATCCTACCAAATGTCTAACAAATATGAATTGCCCCCATGATATGATTTTAAAAATATTTTTTTACTTACTCTATCTGAAATGTATTGTTGTATATGTTGTGAGATGTTTTCCTAAATTTTCCAATTTCAAACTCTAATACCAAAACCATTTATTAAATACTCCCTCCCTCTCTCATTGTTTTAAAACACTGTCTCTCTCTCTCTCTATGTATCTATATATAATTCTTTACTATGTATAATTCTATACTATGTTGAAATTTTCTTTACTTTCCCAGATTTAACATTTCCTAGTAACAAAAATGCTAAACTATATAATTTTCTATTATTTGATATCTGGACTGGCTTTTCAATATTTATGCATCTTTTAAAAAATACCCATTATTATCATTAGCTTTTTTTCCAAATAGGTTTTTATTATTCCATCACTTAAGAAAACTAGTTGAGCGTTTTATAAAGATTATACTTTTATATTCACAAATTAATATGGAAAGATTTAATAGATATCCAGAAGCATAAACTATCTCTTCATTAATTCAAATATTCTTTTGCAACTCACAATGAACTGCATTTTAAAGATATGGCCAATATTATATAATTAAAGGGTAGAATGAGGTAATCAAAAAGGTGAAGACTATGGAATGAGACACACAAATATATGGACATGTATATATGTGTATCTAGGTTAAAATCCTGTGTGGTCTTAGGCAAAATGTTTAGCCTCTCTGAGCCTCAGTTATTTCCTCTGGTAATTGAAGCTAGTGATTTTTCCAGGATTACTGTGAAGAGCAGGAATAATATATAGAAAACTACTGGATCACAGCATGTATCCAATAAAGGTTAGCTATGAGAATAAATTTTAATATAAACATGTACTCAGTACTTGACGTTTTACAAAGCTGTTTCATGTGCATTATCTCACTGGCTCTTTGATCCTCACAAAGTCCTCTTAGATGATGATGTTGTTGATAATATCACTGTTAACATTAAGGCCAAATAGGTAAACATGTATCTTCTTTTGAATCAAAACACAAGCTCATTTCACACATTCATGACATATGTAACTATATCTGAAGATCACTCTACGTCACACAACTGCCTTATCTCTGAATAGATGAGGACTTGTAGATGGCCCTTTCATTACAATTCCTATTAATTTTGCTTGCTGAAAGGAGTGCTACTGATTTTAGTATATTTGTCTCATGTTCAATAGCTTTATTGAGTTCCTTATTAAGTCTTAAAAATGTGGTTAATCCTCTTGGTTTTCTGGGTAGTCACATTTTCCATAAAGTCTACATTATGGATCACATATTCATAAAACCAGCTACTTAACTGAAAAATCTAAAATTAGTACCTCTCATCGTATCATGATCTATTAGAAGTTTCCTGTTGGAAACCTAAACTCAAGATTCTTTAGCTATTAAGAGTCAATTTCATTTAGCCTGTAGAATGTATTACCTTAGGCAATTCTCTTATCAGTAAACCTCACACTACCCTGCCTGACAGGAAGGGGTGATGTTACAGTGTGGCAAAAAAAGGAAAAAGAGAAAAGCATACACTGTGTGTTTTACTTTGTGGGTTTAACAATAAAAGAGTAAAGGGATGAGTAGAAAAAAGGTATAAACAACACCCATGTGCACACTTGGGAGAGTTCTGCTGCTTTTTCATCTCTTAACACATGGCTGGCTATGCTCTTTCTCATTGAACTTAGACCTTCTACTCCCAAATACCTCCTCCTCACATTTTTTTTCTCCTAGGGTATCATTTCAGCTATGGGAGAATACATTTTTTTGTGGTATGTCTTTCCCCATCTACTGCCACAGTAGGGTGTTTCTTTTGAAAAGTAATAATCATAAAAGGTCATTTTTCACTGAATCCATTGGTTAACTCTATCAAGCCACTAAATAATGGAATCCACTGATGCCTCGACAATGTTTCCTTTTCCTTAATCTTGTTTTGGTTTTGTAAAAACAAAAGAATAATCATAACAGTTAATAATCAGTTTAAAAATCACCACAACGATACAATTATTTTCCCTGCAGAGGAAAGCCATCCGTTTCAGCTCTGGTTTCTGTACTCACGGGGAAAATGACTGGAAGTGGATGGATTGACACTGTCCCCACTGTCAGCACTTTCACTGCTGGAAACTTCATCATCGGATTCCCGCACAGAGGAGCAGGGTGAGGAGCCGTCAACTTCTTCAAATTTCCTCTTTAAAATTCCACTCATCGCGGCAGCGCTGTCACATGTACCTGTAACAGGAACAGGAGCAACGGAGCATTGAAATATGTGACCGCTGGATGTGCAGCCAAGGTCTCTGGAGTCATTTTTGTATGGCTTTTTATATATGAGCTGAGCTTTCCCTTGAAAGGATCACTAGGCAGTTTTTTAAAAATATTTTCTAAAGAACAGAAATGAAATTAGATTAAATATGAGCATTTGAACATGGGCTTACCAAAATGTGTCGATTTTCTTTTTTTATACACAGTTTATTTTAATGTACTACCTCTATTCCTTTATTGTTGGCAAACTGAGAAAATCCACTTAAGTCCATAAAATTTTGTAACAAAGATAAACGGCGATGTTGCCCAAAGTCCTAAACGATTACTAGAAGGAACGCAGATAAGTAAGCAAAAACCTCATACTCAAGTTGTAAAATGCAGGAAATCTAATTAGCTGAGCACAATGAAGCATATGCAATCAGACTGAAATTTTAGGTAGTTTCCACTTAAATATTACAATAAAGCAAGATACTTGCACATGATACCTGGTTGCTGAAGGTGTGGTCAGTTTCAGAAACCTCCTAAGGGTATTTACCTGGGATATAGCACTAACTGGGTGGGGAGAGCGTGGTGTGGGAAGTGGACACGGTTTCTTCTAAATCCTTTCTCTAGGATGAATGGTGGGACCCCTCTCCTTGAGCTGCCCTCTTTCCACCTTCTCCACTCACCTCGACATATGCATATTTAGCTGAAGGGCATAAACTTTCCTGCCAGTGTAGAAGTATTTTCAGGAATAACATCTATAAATCAGCAGAGATATATGTGCATGGCCTTACACTGTTAAATTAACTTAGCTGAAGGTATTACTAAACTGATTCCAGTTATTCTATCTTCCATTTCATTTATGTCAGCTGAATTTAACTCCCACTTCAGTTCTTTGTTACATTATCTAGACACTAGCTTCAGAAATCTCTGTAATCACCCCTTCTCTATGCAGATCACACCGGAGAAAGCCTAACCAGATCCCTGAGGTGGGTCAGCTTTCCAAATTCAATTCAGTAGCTTTCAAAGTCAGCTATTTGGATTAGCATCATCAGAACCATCTAAGAGATAAATTATTAGAAATGTAAATTCTAAGGTTTCAAATCCGCTGCAGCAGGGGTCTTTTTTTTTTGGAGTCACATGTACCTGTAACAGGAACAGGAGCAACGGAGCATTGAAATATGTGACCGCTGGATGTGCAGCCAAGGTCTCTGGAGTCATTTTTGTATGGCTTTTTATATATGAGCTGAGCTTTCCCTTGAAAGGATCACTAGGCAGTTTTTTAAAAATATTTTCTAAAGAACAGAAATGAAATTAGATTAAATATGAGCATTTGAACATGGGCTTACCAAAATGTGTCGATTTTCTTTTTTTATACACAGTTTATTTTAATGTACTACCTCTATTCCTTTATTGTTGGCAAACTGAGAAAATCCACTTAAGTCCATAAAATTTTGTAACAAAGATAAACGGCGATGTTGCCCAAAGTCCTAAACGATTACTAGAAGGAACGCAGATAAGTAAGCAAAAACCTCATACTCAAGTTGTAAAATGCAGGAAATCTAATTAGCTGAGCACAATGAAGCATATGCAATCAGACTGAAATTTTAGGTAGTTTCCACTTAAATATTACAATAAAGCAAGATACTTGCACATGATACCTGGTTGCTGAAGGTGTGGTCAGTTTCAGAAACCTCCTAAGGGTATTTACCTGGGATATAGCACTAACTGGGTGGGGAGAGCGTGGTGTGGGAAGTGGACACGGTTTCTTCTAAATCCTTTCTCTAGGATGAATGGTGGGACCCCTCTCCTTGAGCTGCCCTCTTTCCACCTTCTCCACTCACCTCGACATATGCATATTTAGCTGAAGGGCATAAACTTTCCTGCCAGTGTAGAAGTATTTTCAGGAATAACATCTATAAATCAGCAGAGATATATGTGCATGGCCTTACACTGTTAAATTAACTTAGCTGAAGGTATTACTAAACTGATTCCAGTTATTCTATCTTCCATTTCATTTATGTCAGCTGAATTTAACTCCCACTTCAGTTCTTTGTTACATTATCTAGACACTAGCTTCAGAAATCTCTGTAATCACCCCTTCTCTATGCAGATCACACCGGAGAAAGCCTAACCAGATCCCCTGAGGTGGGTCAGCTTTCCAAATTCCAATTCAGTAGCTTTCAAAGTCAGCTATTTGGATTAGCATCATCAGAACCATCTAAGAGATAAATTATTAGAAATGTAAATTCTAAGGTTTCACTCCATATCTACTGAATCAAAAACTCTAGCAGGTTAGACCCTAGGATGTTGCTTTATGAAGCCCTCCAGGTGATTCTGATACATACTCAAATTGGAGGGCCATTTGTCTGTCTAGTCTGTTCTCCAATAGCTCCTTCCTTGGACTTTTCCTTCCTTGGGTGTGTCCACACACCACCCCTAGAGAGTTACATAACCCAGCACTCAATTCCCAATCAAAATCTTTTTTTTACATCCATCACTGGTGAGACTTCTATTAAAATTAAGTTCAGTATTGTAGATGTCTCTTAAGTATCATTAATTTCAATTTACTCTACTCATCTAATCACATGTTCAGTAAGCAGTAGACATAGGCTTCACTCCTTGAGTGGATTAGGGGACACAAAAAGCAGTAGAATGTGTTACCTACTCCCAAGGAGCAAGCATTTACTATGCTGGGCTACACAGAACTAAGGATACCTCCAAATTCATGTTCTACTGCCTTGTTTCACTAATTTATGTCTTTTAAAAACTTATATTAACAATAGAGATAACTGGTAACAATAAGAAGATACTGCACTGCCCACTCTTTTGAGAATAAAATCTCTAACCTGACTTTTTTTTTTAACCACTATGCAGATTAGCTTATTATTTTCCCCATCTTAAAAAAGTACAAAATGCATAAAATGTTCATGCATATCTGAGCAGGGTGGAGGGGAAAAAGATATTTTAAGTAAAGTTCCTGAAATAAAAGTAAGACAGGATATAAATTGAAAACTGTTCACTTCAAACAAGATGCAAAGTAATTCATGAGGGAGAGACACCAAGACATGAAGTAATACAAAGTAGAAACCCATGTTTAAAAAGTACATTTTTATAATAAGATATTGCAATGGGAACATTTAAAAACCATGTCCTTAAGCTCTATTTTACCATCAGATCGTCCCCAATTTCCTTAGGAAAGGCAGATTTCTTGAGAATCAAGGACACCCAACTGGCCCGAAAGAAACTATATTCCAGGGGGTGCAAAACGTGATACTTGGCATTCTTCTCTTCCTTTCTCACTTCCTCAAAAATGAGAGGGGAAATTTTTGGAGAGCTGATACAGGAATTCAAAAGTCTCTTTTCCTTTTGTTATTACATTTGTACTGGCAAGACTTGAAGACTGACTGTAATTTCTGTCTACATATTTGAGACTGAAGAGCCTGACTTAATATCAGGTCAAAGGAAAAAAGGAACTGACTGCTTAAGGTGGGATTAATATCTATGCTAAAAATTAAACATTCAAATAATCACAAATGGGTATAACTTTAAATTCGGGGTGGCAGGGGGGCTTCCCCGGTGGTTCAGGTGGTAAAGAATTTGCCTGAAATTCAAGAGACCCAGGTTTGATCCCTGGGGAAGATCCAGGGATGGCATGGTAACCCAATCTAGTATTTTTTTTTTAAATTTTTTAAAACATTTTCTTCTACAGAGTTTGGTTGTTTACTGCCACATATCAAACCTGAATCAACTATAGGTATACATAAGTCCCCTCCCTCTTAAACGTCCCTCCCATCTTCCTCCTCATCCCACCCCTCTAGGTTGTTGCAGAGCCGCTGTTTGAGTTCCCCCGAGCCTTATAGAAGACTCCCATTGGTTATCTATTTTACACATGGCAATGTAAGTTTCCATATTACTCTTTCTATATATCTCATCCATTACTTCCTCCCCACAATGTCCATATGTCTGTTCCCTATGTCTGTTTCTCCACTGCTGTTCTGCATATACATTTATTAGCAGCATCTTTCTAGATTCCATATATATGTGTCAGCTTACAATATTATCTTTCTTTTTCTGACTTACTTCACCCTGAGTAATAGGTTCTAGGCTCATCGACCTCATTAGAACTGACTCATATGCATTCCTTTTATGGTTAAGTAATATTTCACTGTATATATGTACCAGAGCTTCTTTATCCATTCATCAATCAATGGACACCTAGATTGCTTCCATGTTCTAGCTATTGTAAATAATGCTGCAATGAACAATGGGGTACATGTGTCTTCTTCAATTTTTATTTCCTCAGGGTATATGCCTAGTAGTGGGATTACTGGGTCATATGTTGGTTCTATTTTTAGTTTTTTAAGGAATCTCCATAATGTCTTCCATAGTGGCTGTATCAATTTATATTCCCACCAATAGTGCAATTAGATTCCCTTTAATCCACATGTTCTCCAGCATTTATTGTTCATAGACTTTTTGATGATGGCCATTCTGACTGGTGTGAGGTGATATCTCATTATAGTTTTGATTTGTATTTCTCTAATAACGAGTGATGTTGAGCATCTTTTTATGTGTTTGTTGGCTACCTGTATGTCTTCTTTGGAGAGATGTCTGTTTAGGTCTTTCTCCCATTTTTTGATTGGGTTGTTTGTTTTTTCAGTGTTGAGTTGTCTGAGATACTTGTATATTTTGGAAATTAATTCTCTTTCAGTTGTTTCATTTGCTATTATTTTCTCCCATTCTGAGGGTTGTCTTTTCACCTTGTTTATATTTACCAAAGTTGCAAGATACAAAATCAATACACAGAAATCACTCACATTCCTATATACTAACAATGAAAAATCAGAAAGAGAAATCAAGGAAGCAATCCCATTCACCAATGCAACAAAAAGAATAAAATATCTAGGAATAAACCTACCTAAGGAAACAAAAGAACTGTACGCAGAAAATTAAAAGACATAGATGAAATAAATCAAATTTGACATAAACAGGAAAAGAGAAAGACAAGTACAATATATTAACACACATATATGGAATCTAGTAGGATGGTAATGATAACACATGCAGTGAAGTGATGGAAAAACAGACATGAAGAATAGACATATGGACATTGTGGGGAATGAACAGTGGGTGGGAGGTGTAAAGGAAGTAGTATAAAAACCTGTACTATCATATGTGAAAAAAATAGCTATTGTTATTGTGCTCTGAGAAAAGGGGACCCTGCAGGGGTGCTGTGCAATGGCCCAGGGGGTGGGATGGGAGGGCTATACATATGACTAATCTGGGATCATACATATCTGTAAACAACAAAACTCTGTAAAAGTAAAAAGTAAAATAAAATTTTTTAAAAAAGGACAAAAAAATGGGCTTCCCTGGCGGTCCAGTGGGTAAGGACACTGCCTTGCAGTGCAAGGGGCGCCAGTTCAATGCCTGGCCTGGGAAGATCCCACGTGCCGCGGAGCAGCTGGACCGATGTGTCCAATTACCGAGCCGGAGCTCTGGAGCACATGCGCCCAGAGCCGGCGCTCTGCGACAACAGAGGCCACTACAATGGGAGGCCCACACGGGCCAAAGAACAAAGATGGATGAAAATAGATAAATGAAAGACCAATAGAAGTGGCCGGCCAGCCCCCCTCCCTCCCCAATCCGCCCCTCCCAATAAATAAATAAAAAAAACAGAAGGGAAAAAAAAGAATAAAAAAAAGATGACATAAACAGATGGAGAGATATTTCATGTTCCTAGACTGGAAAAAACAATATCGTGAAAATGACTATACTATCAAATGTAATCTACAGATTCAATGTGGTCCCTATCAAATTACCAATGGCATTTTTCACAGAACTAGAACAAAAAGTATTACAGTTCATATGGAAACACAAAAGACCCAGGATAGCAAAGTAGTCTTGAGAAGAAGAATGGAGCTAGAGGAATCAACCTTCCTGACTTCAGACTATAGTACAAAGTGACAGCCACCAAGACAGCATAGTATTGGCACAAAACAGAAATATAGATGAATGGAACAAAATAGAGAACCCAGAGATAAACCCATGCACTTATGGGTACCTTACCTTTGACAAAGGAGGCAAGAATATACAATGGGGCAAAGACAGCCTCTTCAATAAGTGGTGCTGGGAAAACTGGACAGCTACATGTAAAAAATGAAGTCTAACACCATATACAAAGAGGAGGATTAAAGACCTAAATGTAAGACCAGAAACTATTAAACTCTTAGAGAAAACATGGACCAAGTCTAAGACACCCCAAAAGGAAATAAAACAAAAATAAAACCTGTACTATCATATGTGAAAAAATAGCTATTGTAAGAAAAGGGACCCTGCAGGGTGCTGTGCAATGGCCCAGGGGGTGTGATGGGAGGGCTATACATATGACTAATCTGGGATCATACATATCTGTAAACAACAAAACTCTGTAAAAGTAAAAAGTAAAATAAAATTTTTTAAAAAAGGACAAAAAAATGGGCTTCCCTGGCGGTCCAGTGGGTAAGGACACTGCCTTGCAGTGCAAGGGGCGCCAGTTCAATGCCTGGCCTGGGAAGATCCCACGTGCCGCGGAGCAGCTGGACCGATGTGTCCAATTACCGAGCCGGAGCTCTGGAGCACATGCGCCCAGAGCCGGCGCTCTGCGACAACAGAGGCCACTACAATGGGAGGCCCACACGGGCCAAAGAACAAAGATGGATGAAAATAGATAAATGAAAGACCAATAGAAGTGGCCGGCCAGCCCCCCTCCCTCCCCAATCCGCCCCTCCCAATAAATAAATAAAAAAAACAGAAGGGAAAAAAAAGAATAAAAAAAAGATGACATAAACAGATGGAGAGATATTTCATGTTCCTAGACTGGAAAAAACAATATCGTGAAAATGACTATACTATCAAATGTAATCTACAGATTCAATGTGGTCCCTATCAAATTACCAATGGCATTTTTCACAGAACTAGAACAAAAAGTATTACAGTTCATATGGAAACACAAAAGACCCAGGATAGCAAAGTAGTCTTGAGAAGAAGAATGGAGCTAGAGGAATCAACCTTCCTGACTTCAGACTATAGTACAAAGTGACAGCCACCAAGACAGCATAGTATTGGCACAAAAACAGAAATATAGATGAATGGAACAAAATAGAGAACCCAGAGATAAACCCATGCACTTATGGGTACCTTACCTTTGACAAAGGAGGCAAGAATATACAATGGGGCAAAGACAGCCTCTTCAATAAGTGGTGCTGGGAAAACTGGACAGCTACATGTAAAAAATGAAGTCTAACACCATATACAAAGAGGAGGATTAAAGACCTAAATGTAAGACCAGAAACTATTAAACTCTTAGAGAAAAACATAGGCAGAACACTCAATGACATAAATCAATGCAAGATTTTCAATGACCTGCCTCCTAGAATAATGGAAATAAAACCAAAAATAAACAAGTGGGGCCTAAGTAAATTTAAAAGCTTTTGCACAGCAAAAGAAATATAAACAAAGTGAATAGTGAAAAGACCACTCCAGTATTCTTGCCTGGATAATTCTATGAACAGAGGAGTTTAGCAGACTATAGTCCACGGGGTCACAAAGAGCTGAACACAACTGAGTGACTCATTTTATAACTTTAACTTATACCCATGAAACTGGTTAGGTGCTAAACTGCTTGTGCAGCAACCAAGCATAACACCTGTCTGGTTTCACAGCTTTTAAAAAATATTATGTGAGTGTAACAAGATGTTATAACAAATTATAAGGGCCAAATGACCTACTGCTTACCAGTATGTAAGCCTAGTAGAGGAATTCTAATGGGAACATGTGGTTTTTCCCTACACCATCTATACAGTCTAGGAAGAAAAGAATATAAGAATTTAGGGAGAAGCCCTTGTTAATAAAGGAGTTGTATACAGTTGATTTGCTTATACCTTGTATTGGTTCTCTCAGCATTTGAGGACAACCATATGTAGCTAGCTAGCTAGGTACGGACACAAGTAAGCAGAACCAATGCTTGTCCCATGGCTGCATAGCTCCTTAACTTGTCATTTAATATTTTTTTTTTTTCCTAAAGATAAGACATAATTAAAGTTGGTAGGTGTGAAGCCAGTGAAAAAGTGGTCAACATTTCCAAATTGGTAAACAGCAACAGAGCTCAAAGAGCAGAAGATAAACCTAGACAAGTGTTATCTTACTCTAAATATGATATGCTGAAATTTTAAGTTTCATTAACAGACATTTAAACATTTTCCAATTCAAGAAACACATGCTAGTCAAGGGTATCACCATTTCTCACTTGAACTAAGAAAACTACCTCCTAATTATTCTCTCCCATCCACTACTGTTGGTTTTCAATGGGTTTTCCAGGTTGGAGGCAGGTTTCCTGGGCTTTCCAGGATAAATGTAAAATGCAAATATGATCATGTCCATAGATTAAAAACTCTTAAGTGGCTTTGAATCGTCTTTGGATAAAGTTAAAAATCCTCAAAATGACTTACAAAGTCCTTAACAATATACCCTGGTTACTTCTTCAGTTTCTTTTTTGTGCCATTTGGCCTTGTTACCACTATTCAGTATAGTAATAATTCAGTTTCACCAACCTGTCTTTTCTCTCCAGACTCTAAGCCTTTTGATGTATGCACAATTTCTTATAATTTTCTTTTTGATTTCTATTCCCATAGTGTGCATGTGTGTTAAGTTGCTTCAGTCATGTCCGACTCTTTGTGACCTTATGGACTGTAGCCCTCCAGGCTCCTCTGTCCGTGGGATTCTCCAGGCAAGAATCCTGGAGCAAGTTACCATGCTCTCCTCCAGGGGATCTTCTTGACCCAGGGATTGAACCCATGTGTCTTATGTCTCCTAGTCTCCTAGTACCATCTGGGAAGCCCATTTTTAGGTTTATTAATTATTTTTCATCCCCCGCTGGAAGATACAAAAGCAGGGATATTTATTTTCTTTACAGAGGCTCAGATGTTCCAAGCATCTACAACAATGCTTTGTATCTAATAGGGGCTTAATAAAGATTTGTTTGATGAATGAATGAAAGCCTTCCATTTCCATACATTAATTATGTTGTCAATGCTTATTTTCTCTGATAGACTAAAAGCTTGATAAAGTAGAATCATGTTCATCTCACTCACCGCTCTATGTCTCCTAACAAAATATCTGGCATCTCTGATCAGATGAAAATCAAAATGAGGTGACATTGACCTGAAAATGTCATACAATTTCTTTTTGCTTGCAAGCAACCCAAAAGCCAATTCTAGCTAACTTAAGCACTAAGACATCTGTTGGAAAAATACTGAACTAGTTGATGCAATCTAAGATACAGCTGAAATCCAAAACTGAGGAACTTTAGGAATAAGGACAGCTTATAGATATCAGCTGTAGAAATTCCTTGATTTTTTGTTTTTTTAGAACACCCCTGTACCAGGTTTAAGCCCAGCAGCTTCTATGTCTCACAGTTCAAGCTTAATGTTCCAAGGCAAGAGAAGCAACCTTTAGCCCATTTGGGTTTGGGTGTCAGCCTATGATCATGTCCATAGATTAAAAACTCTTAAGTGGCTTTGAATCGTCTTTGGATAAAGTTAAAAATCCTCAAAATGACTTACAAAGTCCTTAACAATATACCCTGGTTACTTCTTCAGTTTCTTTTTTGTGCCATTTGGCCTTGTTACCACTATTCAGTATAGTAATAATTCAGTTTCACCAACCTGTCTTTTCTCTCCAGACTCTAAGCCTTTTGATGTATGCACAATTTCTTATAATTTTCTTTTTGATTTCTATTCCCATAGTGTGCATGTGTGTTAAGTTGCTTCAGTCATGTCCGACTCTTTGTGACCTTATGGACTGTAGCCCTCCAGGCTCCTCTGTCCGTGGGATTCTCCAGGCAAGAATCCTGGAGCAAGTTACCATGCTCTCCTCCAGGGGATCTTCTTGACCCAGGGATTGAACCCATGTGTCTTATGTCTCCTAGTCTCCTAGTACCATCTGGGAAGCCCATTTTTAGGTTTATTAATTATTTTTCATCCCCCGCTGGAAGATACAAAAGCAGGGATATTTATTTTCTTTACAGAGGCTCAGATGTTCCAAGCATCTACAACAATGCTTTGTATCTAATAGGGGCTTAATAAAGATTTGTTTGATGAATGAATGAAAGCCTTCCATTTCCATACATTAATTATGTTGTCAATGCTTATTTTCTCTGATAGACTAAAAGCTTGATAAAGTAGAATCATGTTCATCTCACTCACCGCTCTATGTCTCCTAACAAAATATCTGGCATCTCTGATCAGATGAAAATCAAAATGAGGTGACATTGACCTGAAAATGTCATACAATTTCTTTTTGCTTGCAAGCAACCCAAAAGCCAATTCTAGCTAACTTAAGCACTAAGACATCTGTTGGAAAAATACTGAACTAGTTGATGCAATCTAAGATACAGCTGAAATCCAAAACTGAGGAACTTTAGGAATAAGGACAGCTTATAGATATCAGCTGTAGAAATTCCTTGATTTTTTGTTTTTTTAGAACACCCCTGTACCAGGTTTAAGCCCAGCAGCTTCTATGTCTCACAGTTCAAGCTTAATGTTCCAAGGCAAGAGAAGCAACCTTTAGCCCATTTGGGTTCGGGTGTCAGTCCTGTGACCATTTGACTATGGGGCCAGTGTCCAAGAAGTCACCCAATTAGGTGTCACTATAGAGAACCTCACTCAGAGGCTTCAATAAGCTCAACTGCATTTCAAAGCCAATAATCTCTCCATGTCTTAGCACTGATTTACCTATTTTTTTCATTTATTAATATAATCTATGAATTCACCACTTGGCCAGCTTCTCAGTTTGGGATTCCTTTTACTCTCCATTCAAGTGGCCTTTCTATTGCCAGATTCAATTTTAAAACTCTGACAAACATCTGTAATCTTGGATATTTGTTATTTTTAATTGACATACACTATTTACTTCACATTTGTGTTAGATGTAAGAAACTTCTGGACACATTTAAAGAAAAAGCAGTAGAAAAGTATAAATATCTCCATCTCTCCTCAAAAAGATACTGATAAACTATACTAGATTTTCTGTGAGTATAATTATTTTATTTAGTGTACTTCTGGAAAAAAAAAAAAAAGTTGGACACCAAAAGTCTGAAGAATAAAAATAAGTAAGATATGGGATAAAACTGTACATTTTAATGCCTCAGGAAGAACGACTGAAACTAAACTTTGGGTATTTATTGGAATCTCTTCCAACAGCCTAAAAATTTCATAACTTTCCTAGAACTCATTGAATTCTTACTATCCCATTTATATTCATCTAATGTTTAATTCTTTTTTCTTCTGACAGTCTGTCTCTATTTCCTAATGTTCTGCTATGTATTAAATGGCCACAGAAAATATGCCTTAAGAGCATCATCAATCTCCTAGTTCTGAAGAGCAAGTTCTTTGGTTTGGAGAAGAATTATTTTAGGGTTGCCAGACTAAGGACACCCAGTTAAATTTGAATTTTAGATCAAAATAACATTTACACTAGCACTGAATTGGAAAAATACTGAACTAGTTGATGCAATCTAAGATACAGCTGAAACCCCTCTTAGGAATAAGGACAGCTTATAGATATCAGCTGTAGAAATTCCTTGATTTTTTGTTTTTTTAGAACACCCCTGTACCAGGTTTAAGCCCAGCAGCTTCTATGTCTCACAGTTCAAGCTTAATGTTCCAAGGCAAGAGAAGCAACCTTTAGCCCATTTGGGTTCGGGTGTCAGTCCTGTGACCATTTGACTATGGGGCCAGTGTCCAAGAAGTCACCCAATTAGGTGTCACTATAGAGAACCTCACTCAGAGGCTTCAATAAGCTCAACTGCATTTCAAAGCCAATAATCTCTCCATGTCTTAGCACTGATTTACCTATTTTTTTCATTTATTAATATAATCTATGAATTCACCACTTGGCCAGCTTCTCAGTTTGGGATTCCTTTTACTCTCCATTCAAGTGGCCTTTCTATTGCCAGATTCAATTTTAAAACTCTGACAAACATCTGTAATCTTGGATATTTGTTATTTTTAATTGACATACACTATTTACTTCACATTTGTGTTAGATGTAAGAAACTTCTGGACACATTTAAAGAAAAAGCAGTAGAAAAGTATAAATATCTCCATCTCTCCTCAAAAGATACTGATAAACTATACTAGATTTTCTGTGAGTATAATTATTTTATTTAGTGTACTTCTGGAAAAAAAAAAGTTGGACACCAAAAGTCTGAAGAATAAAAATAAGTAAGATATGGGATAAAACTGTACATTTTAATGCCTCAGGAAGAACGACTGAAACTAAACTTTGGGTATTTATTGGAATCTCTTCCAACAGCCTAAAAATTTCATAACTTTCCTAGAACTCATTGAATTCTTACTATCCCATTTATATTCATCTAATGTTTAATTCTTTTTTCTTCTGACAGTCTGTCTCTATTTCCTAATGTTCTGCTATGTATTAAATGGCCACAGAAAATATGCCTTAAGAGCATCATCAATCTCCTAGTTCTGAAGAGCAAGTTCTTTGGTTTGGAGAAGAATTATTTTAGGGTTGCCAGACTAAGGACACCCAGTTAAATTTGAATTTTAGATCAAAAAAATAACATCTGAGATATAAATTCACTTATTATTTGTTGCTCATCTGAAATTTAAATTTAAACTGAGCATCCAGGATTTCTTCTGACAACCCTAACTGATGCTTCTGGCTCTTGGTGAGAAAGCAGAATGACTATGAAATCAACAAAACATCTTACATAAAAAATGCCACCTACTGACTGGAACTAATATGTATGAATATTGTTGTCCTTTACCCATCAGACAAAACCCAGTAAACATGCAAGGTCATTAGGGTGAATCATGAGATTGTCGAACAACTGAAAAATAGGTGAGGGGTGGGAGACAGTTAATAGGACACGCCTGGTCTATCACTGATGCTGGAAAAAATGCATTTAAAAAACGGCAATTCTGGCACGGCAAGAATTTTCTTATATGCTAATAGGGAAGTATTGTCCGTGAGATGCTACTTCTTCCCTGGCCTGATGAAAGAAAGGGTGGTAAACTGTGAGTTCCTGGCTTATTTGACCTGGCAGGTCCTTAATTCCAAGGAAGCTACTTAGACCAGGAACTGTACATGGTCCTCTCTCAGGAATAAAGGGCTGTGTCTAGAGACTCTCTGTGAAGCTTTACCTAGGTGTATCCTTTGCATTGCTTGCTTGCTAGTTTTGTAGTTAATCAAAATGAGAGTAACCTTTAACTGCAAAGGTCATTAACAAAGGCTCTTCTGCCTTGCTGATTTGGCATACATCAAAGGGGTGTGTTAACTTTCATTATAACCTGGTATGAAGGACATTTCTTCAAGGTTTGTCAAAGAACAAAATCATTTATTTTACATCCTCATCAAATTCCTCCAATAAGCACAAAAAGTTACAAAATCATAATAAAGTTCTCTTCCAACAACTCTGGTAAGCTAAGGCTGTTCACTTCAGTCAGCAATGGGCCCAGAGCCCAGGAAACACCAGTGTCAGGATTCAGTTGCATAGAAAAAGCAGCTTATTCCTCTTTACTTTCATGCAGAATGGAAAGCAATTTTAATGCTTCTGGTTGCTTCACCAAATTCAAATGATGAGATGAGAAGCATTGCAAACAGGTTGATGAGAATACTGGTGCATGGCTCATCTGTGATAGCAGGTGGGAAAAGCTTATCTGGCAAAAGCAAGACTATTCACAATGTCACACTTCATCAACTAGATTGTCTACAGGGCCAGAGAGAGGATGAAGAGGACAGTTGCTCAATTGATGGTGTGCAGGTTTTATTCTAATACTTAAGAAAAGAGCGGTTGGCTGAAAAATATCATACTGTGCTATTTTTATTTTCTGGTGGAATTATCGTTAGTTACCCAGAAGTGTTCCTAACTATCAGGACATAATTTTAAATGAGTTAGTTTATATTAAAATATTTTCATCTTCAATTTTTTATGCCATGAATTTGAGTCATCTTTGTTCTGCCCTAACATTCATACTGCTACTGCCCTTACACTGTTACATTAATCAAACACTGACTACTGGTTGAAGTTGCTACTAAATAAGATAATCATTATCTTAATAAGTTGGCATCAGATTCAATTCCTTGAACACATCATGCCAAATGGTCTAAGAATGCTTAGGCATCTCTTTTCCAAAAGGGGGGAATATCTTCTTTCACAATACTAGGCCATTTTTGCCTTAACCCATTTGGCAAGAAATGAACATATCTGCTGCCAAAATGAGAGAACTTTCTGCAAGGTCATTTAACCTAAAGGTGTATCCTTTGCATTGCTTGCTTGCTAGTTTTGTAGTTAATCAAAATGAGAGTAACCTTTAACTGCAAAGGTCATTAACAAAGGCTCTTCTGCCTTGCTGATTTGGCATACATCAAAGGGGTGTGTTAACTTTCATTATAACCTGGTATGAAGGACATTTCTTCAAGGTTTGTCAAAGAACAAAATCATTTATTTTACATCCTCATCAAATTCCTCCAATAAGCACAAAAAGTTACAAAATCATAATAAAGTTCTCTTCCAACAACTCTGGTAAGCTAAGGCTGTTCACTTCAGTCAGCAATGGGCCCAGAGCCCAGGAAACACCAGTGTCAGGATTCAGTTGCATAGAAAAAGCAGCTTATTCCTCTTTACTTTCATGCAGAATGGAAAGCAATTTTAATGCTTCTGGTTGCTTCACCAAATTCAAATGATGAGATGAGAAGCATTGCAAACAGGTTGATGAGAATACTGGTGCATGGCTCATCTGTGATAGCAGGTGGGAAAAGCTTATCTGGCAAAAGCAAGACTATTCACAATGTCACACTTCATCAACTAGATTGTCTACAGGGCCAGAGAGAGGATGAAGAGGACAGTTGCTCAATTGATGGTGTGCAGGTTTTATTCTAATACTTAAGAAAAGAGCGGTTGGCTGAAAAATATCATACTGTGCTATTTTTATTTTCTGGTGGAATTATCGTTAGTTACCCAGAAGTGTTCCTAACTATCAGGACATAATTTTAAATGAGTTAGTTTATATTAAAATATTTTCATCTTCAATTTTTTATGCCATGAATTTGAGTCATCTTTGTTCTGCCCTAACATTCATACTGCTACTGCCCTTACACTGTTACATTAATCAAACACTGACTACTGGTTGAAGTTGCTACTAAATAAGATAATCATTATCTTAATAAGTTGGCATCAGATTCAATTCCTTGAACACATCATGCCAAATGGTCTAAGAATGCTTAGGCATCTCTTTTCCAAAAGGGGGGAATATCTTCTTTCACAATACTAGGCCATTTTTGCCTTAACCCATTTGGCAAGAAATGAACATATCTGCTGCCAAGAAAATAGGGATTTGGCAATGAATTCACAAGGTAAAATCCTGCAAGGTGTTTCCGTGGGGCACCACCAATGTGAAAAATGCTACTGGTGACTTGCCAATTCAAGGAGTGCAAGTTAGCCAAATACATTTCACTTGTCCAGGGGTCTGCTTAAGCCAAAAATGCTGGGAGTGCTCTTGTTTAACGACTACCTTTGTTGGAGAAATGATTGGAGGGTTCCCCAGTCATGTATGAATTCCTTACGCGAGAGGTGCCTGCGACCTTGAGTTAAAGGTCTGAGTTACTTTACGTGTTTTGGATTTCAACAAAATTTTGTAACTTGATGATCTGCAGTCTGAGAATTTAATTAAAGAAATGAATGCTCCCCTCTGAAACAAATGCACACACGCACATGCCAGTTATTCATGGATTTTCTGGTTAAGACCTTCTGCTCTGGTGACATACCATTTCCTTAGATTTGGTGGATAACCAGGACTTGATAAATGATTAATTGTGAACATATTAGTTCAAATTATCAAAGAAGTCTGAGAATCTGTCACCTCCTGTTCCCTTTATACCAAGGTCATCCCCTTCCTAGGGCAAAGTTCTTTCCAGCTCCCCCAGTTTCTTCTGACATGGGTGCCAAAAGGCCAACTGCATCTCTTGTGGACATTCCTTACTGATTTTCTGAACAGTGCCTGTCTTTCCTAAAATGTAGGTAGATTTCCTCATTCCTTTTAATGCCTGTCACCATTTAGTGAACACCTATTATTCTAATCTTCTTAAAATTTGAGTTAGTTTATTTATTAAAATATTTTCATCTTCAATTTTTATGCCATGAATTTGAGTCATCTTTGTTCTGCCCTAACATTCATACTGCTACTGCCCTTACACTGTTACATTAATCAAACACTGACTACTGGTTGAAGTTGCTACTAAATAAGATAATCATTATCTTAATAAGTTGGCATCAGATTCAATTCCTTGAACACATCATGCCAAATGGTCTAAGAATGCTTAGGCATCTCTTTTCCAAAAGGGGGGAATATCTTCTTTCACAATACTAGGCCATTTTTGCCTTAACCCATTTGGCAAGAAATGAACATATCTGCTGCCAAGAAAATAGGGATTTGGCAATGAATTCACAAGGTAAAATCCTGCAAGGTGTTTCCGTGGGGCACCACCAATGTGAAAAATGCTACTGGTGACTTGCCAATTCAAGGAGTGCAAGTTAGCCAAATACATTTCACTTGTCCAGGGGTCTGCTTAAGCCAAAAATGCTGGGAGTGCTCTTGTTTAACGACTACCTTTGTTGGAGAAATGATTGGAGGGTTCCCCAGTCATGTATGAATTCCTTACGCGAGAGGTGCCTGCGACCTTGAGTTAAAGGTCTGAGTTACTTTACGTGTTTTGGATTTCAACAAAATTTTGTAACTTGATGATCTGCAGTCTGAGAATTTAATTAAAGAAATGAATGCTCCCCTCTGAAACAAATGCACACACGCACATGCCAGTTATTCATGGATTTTCTGGTTAAGACCTTCTGCTCTGGTGACATACCATTTCCTTAGATTTGGTGGATAACCAGGACTTGATAAATGATTAATTGTGAACATATTAGTTCAAATTATCAAAGAAGTCTGAGAATCTGTCACCTCCTGTTCCCTTTATACCAAGGTCATCCCCTTCCTAGGGCAAAGTTCTTTCCAGCTCCCCCAGTTTCTTCTGACATGGGTGCCAAAAGGCCAACTGCATCTCTTGTGGACATTCCTTACTGATTTTCTGAACAGTGCCTGTCTTTCCTAAAATGTAGGTAGATTTCCTCATTCCTTTTATAATAATGCCTGTCACCATTTAGTGAACACCTATTATGGGTCAGGCAATTTGTTCCTTTCCAAACCTTGCAAGGTAGTTTTAGCAAACTGTGGTTTCAGAAATCTAGATCATTTGCCCAAGAGACCTGAGTCAGACTTTCTCTGAGAAATATTCCCTGATCAGCATTCCACTGGGTCTAGTGACCTCTCTGCAGTCATAGCATAGCACTTGGTTCTTGCATTGAGCCATATTTCCTACACTACATCCAAATTACTGGTTCAACTGACTGTTTCGTACTCTTGACTGTAAGGTTCTTCCTGGACTGAACATGTATTCCAGCGCCTGTTCAGTAAGTGAATGGTCATCAATTTGTAACCTAATCCTGGATCAGCTACTAACAAGTGGCCTAATTTTAGGTAAGAGGATTACCTCCTCTGGGTCTCAGTTTCCACTTCTTTCAAAATAAGCTGCAGGGCATACCTAGTAAGAATAGGCTCTGATGCAATACAGTCCCCTTGACCAAGGGGCAAATGATAAAAGCCTGGGCTTCATCAAAGTTGGGTGCCTCTAACTACCCATGCCATCCTCCCTCACTGTGTGCACACTGCTATGTCTAAACTGACTTACACCCTACTGATAAGAAATGGAAGATTACTCCACTTAATGGTAAAGGGGTTCGATATGACTATCCAGCTGGGGAGAACCCAAGAAGCTTTCCGTATTACCTGTCATTGGGATTAGTATCCATATAAGATAGCCAGTATCCATAGAAGACAGGGTTAATACCTCTTAACCCTAAACACTATTCTTTAGTTATTATTTGGCAACATGATATGAGAGAGTATACCTGGACGGAAAGCCAAAAGTCCTTCCCTGACATTGAACTTTTAAAGTAGGTGTAAGCATTTCAAAGAAGTCTGAGAATCTGTCACCTCCTGTTCCCTTTATACCAAGGTCATCCCCTTCCTAGGGCAAAGTTCTTTCCAGCTCCCCCAGTTTCTTCTGACATGGGTGCCAAAAGGCCAACTGCATCTCTTGTGGACATTCCTTACTGATTTTCTGAACAGTGCCTGTCTTTCCTAAAATGTAGGTAGATTTCCTCATTCCTTTTATAATAATGCCTGTCACCATTTAGTGAACACCTATTATGGGTCAGGCAATTTGTTCCTTTCCAAACCTTGCAAGGTAGTTTTAGCAAACTGTGGTTTCAGAAATCTAGATCATTTGCCCAAGAGACCTGAGTCAGACTTTCTCTGAGAAATATTCCCTGATCAGCATTCCACTGGGTCTAGTGACCTCTCTGCAGTCATAGCATAGCACTTGGTTCTTGCATTGAGCCATATTTCCTACACTACATCCAAATTACTGGTTCAACTGACTGTTTCGTACTCTTGACTGTAAGGTTCTTCCTGGACTGAACATGTATTCCAGCGCCTGTTCAGTAAGTGAATGGTCATCAATTTGTAACCTAATCCTGGATCAGCTACTAACAAGTGGCCTAATTTTAGGTAAGAGGATTACCTCCTCTGGGTCTCAGTTTCCACTTCTTTCAAAATAAGCTGCAGGGCATACCTAGTAAGAATAGGCTCTGATGCAATACAGTCCCCTTGACCAAGGGGCAAATGATAAAAGCCTGGGCTTCATCAAAGTTGGGTGCCTCTAACTACCCATGCCATCCTCCCTCACTGTGTGCACACTGCTATGTCTAAACTGACTTACACCCTACTGATAAGAAATGGAAGATTACTCCACTTAATGGTAAAGGGGTTCGATATGACTATCCAGCTGGGGAGAACCCAAGAAGCTTTCCGTATTACCTGTCATTGGGATTAGTATCCATATAAGATAGCCAGTATCCATAGAAGACAGGGTTAATACCTCTTAACCCTAAACACTATTCTTTAGTTATTATTTGGCAACATGATATGAGAGAGTATACCTGGACGGAAAGCCAAAAGTCCTTCCCTGACATTGACTTTTAGGGTGAGATTTCAGTTAGCAAGAGCAGAGAGACCCAACCAAGAACATGATAAGGCTTTTAAACCTGTAGAAAACTGATCAAGTGCCTCTTGTAAGCCTATTTTTCCTACCTCAATGACAAAAGTACCAATGAAAAATTTATTTTATATGCTTGCTATTAAGATCAAAGAGGAGTATTTAGCCTAATTTCTTGGATGACTGGCCAGACTTACCACATTAAAAAAAACAAATAAAGGACCATGCAGATTTAGAATTATTACTGCAGCACTTGAAGATAACATTTTTTTCTTCTTGAGCCCTTAAGAAGTTTCTCTTCAGTCTTTTAGAAAGTTTCTGACTAAATAATAGAGTAGTCAGCATAGATCAAAAGATATTTGGGAGATATGACATTCTCTTCCTTCAGAAGAATGATCAGAAAAGATTAAAGTGAAAGATCTTGTAAAAACACTTCCCTGTAAAGTACCCTAAAGTGGACATCATAATAAATATGGTCAAGCTTCAGGACCATAGCTATCTAAGTAATGGGATCCAGCCAAAGATACTGAGCAAAAAAATAAAGAAGATTTTCATAATTAGAGTAAATAGAAAATGGTATTTTACATGTTCTTCAAAATAATCACTACCTTTGGCGAGATACATATTTTTTACTATCGAAGGCAGAGAACAATAATTATTCAACCTGCAGCTGACATTGCATTAAGCAGCAATTAGGAAAAATAATTTAGAGAGTAACACTAAATACCTGAATTTTCAAGTCTCAGAGAGGATTCTACTGGCATAAATTAAAATCAGTTTGCTGTAGAAATAAATCACACCAAACTCATATGATCAATTAAAACTTGGATAGCCACTATTTAGAAAAGTTTCATCATTCAAACAAGTTTCACAAAAGCAGAGTCATGATTTCCCCACCACTACCAATTTATCCAACACTTGCTACTCATTTATAATCACCAAAGAGCACTTCTAGGTATGCCACTATTGAAACAACTATTAAGTAAAAAAATATGTAGATATGTTTTCTAGATTTCTTTTCAAAAGCCTTGTACCTAAATCAATTGATGCACTATTTCTAGACATCATGCTGATACAGAGGAAGTTTAACATAGAAATAAGTCCATGAAAAGAGATTTTTTTTTTTCATGATTCAAACAAATTAGCACTTTTAAGTCATGAGGTACAACTGGACTCCTGCTCTACAATAGCACTGGATCAGCAAATGTTTCCTGGGCACCGATCATGAGCCAGGTAATGGAAAGGTCCATAGTCTAAATGGAAAAGAGACAGCAACTGTGAGTTAAAAAAACAAATAAAGGACCATGCAGATTTAGAATTATTACTGCAGCACTTGAAGATAACATTTTTTTCTTCTTGAGCCCTTAAGAAGTTTCTCTTCAGTCTTTTAGAAAGTTTCTGACTAAATAATAGAGTAGTCAGCATAGATCAAAAGATATTTGGGAGATATGACATTCTCTTCCTTCAGAAGAATGATCAGAAAAGATTAAAGTGAAAGATCTTGTAAAAACACTTCCCTGTAAAGTACCCTAAAGTGGACATCATAATAAATATGGTCAAGCTTCAGGACCATAGCTATCTAAGTAATGGGATCCAGCCAAAGATACTGAGCAAAAAAATAAAGAAGATTTTCATAATTAGAGTAAATAGAAAATGGTATTTTACATGTTCTTCAAAATAATCACTACCTTTGGCGAGATACATATTTTTTACTATCGAAGGCAGAGAACAATAATTATTCAACCTGCAGCTGACATTGCATTAAGCAGCAATTAGGAAAAATAATTTAGAGAGTAACACTAAATACCTGAATTTTCAAGTCTCAGAGAGGATTCTACTGGCATAAATTAAAATCAGTTTGCTGTAGAAATAAATCACACCAAACTCATATGATCAATTAAAACTTGGATAGCCACTATTTAGAAAAGTTTCATCATTCAAACAAGTTTCACAAAAGCAGAGTCATGATTTCCCCACCACTACCAATTTATCCAACACTTGCTACTCATTTATAATCACCAAAGAGCACTTCTAGGTATGCCACTATTGAAACAACTATTAAGTAAAAAAATATGTAGATATGTTTTCTAGATTTCTTTTCAAAAGCCTTGTACCTAAATCAATTGATGCACTATTTCTAGACATCATGCTGATACAGAGGAAGTTTAACATAGAAATAAGTCCATGAAAAGAGATTTTTTTTTTTCATGATTCAAACAAATTAGCACTTTTAAGTCATGAGGTACAACTGGACTCCTGCTCTACAATAGCACTGGATCAGCAAATGTTTCCTGGGCACCGATCATGAGCCATGTAATTGAAAGGTCCATAGTCTATGGATGAGACAGCAACTGTGGGTGGAAAATGAACAACTAATGCTTTAACTGTACAAAGTCAACATGTGAAAGAAAAAGAATAGTAGAGCAAAGCCTAAAAGATGAAAAATTTTAAAGCAACAAAGGATACAAAACAAGAGAGTTCAAAAAAGCACATATTACTACATGTGCTTATATATATATGTAAGGATTATGCTTTTGGTTGGTAAAACTACCTATGAAATATATATAGCTTGAATTTAATGACTACGGTAGCTGATACCTCTGCTTGTCCCACCTGATTATAAGGTACCAGGCTTATAGGTTTCAAACACTCTGCCCAGTGCCACACGGATTGTAAGTTGAAGACCATGATTTAGAAGTGACATTAGGGTTGGAACTTGAAGGTAAACTCCAGAACACCACGCTATTCAATCTTTTCACACTCTACAATATAGTGTGAACTCACACACTTAATAAAGTACATAACAGAAACACTTATCAAGAAAACAACGTACAATACTTTCCCAGTTTTTCAGTTGTTCATGAATTGCCCTAGATTTACAATGTTTTGTTGTATTAAACAAAATCACCCAGGTTTGTTAAAGTAGTTCTCAGGTCTTCTTAAATGCTAGTAGCCAAAAGATCACAATATGGAACTTCTGCCCACTTCTTTGGACTATTCTAAATCTTACAGAATGAGAAGTAACATTCCTTCGGTACTTTAAAGATCCTGAGACTGTAAGAGACCGCCTATTAACTGGTATGATATTAACCACTTTATGTATCTTAACCTATACATTATATTAGTATGTTTTCTAGATTTCTTTTCAAAAGCCTTGTACCTAAATCAATTGATGCACTATTTCTAGACATCATGCTGATACAGAGGAAGTTTAACATAGAAATAAGTCCATGAAAAGAGATTTTTTTTTTTCATGATTCAAACAAATTAGCACTTTTAAGTCATGAGGTACAACTGGACTCCTGCTCTACAATAGCACTGGATCAGCAAATGTTTCCTGGGCACCGATCATGAGCCATGTAATTGAAAGGTCCATAGTCTATGGATGAGACAGCAACTGTGGGTGGAAAATGAACAACTAATGCTTTAACTGTACAAAGTCAACATGTGAAAGAAAAAGAATAGTAGAGCAAAGCCTAAAAGATGAAAAATTTTAAAGCAACAAAGGATACAAAACAAGAGAGTTCAAAAAAGCACATATTACTACATGTGCTTATATATATATGTAAGGATTATGCTTTTGGTTGGTAAAACTACCTATGAAATATATATAGCTTGAATTTAATGACTACGGTAGCTGATACCTCTGCTTGTCCCACCTGATTATAAGGTACCAGGCTTATAGGTTTCAAACACTCTGCCCAGTGCCACACGGATTGTAAGTTGAAGACCATGATTTAGAAGTGACATTAGGGTTGGAACTTGAAGGTAAACTCCAGAACACCACGCTATTCAATCTTTTCACACTCTACAATATAGTGTGAACTCACACACTTAATAAAGTACATAACAGAAACACTTATCAAGAAAACAACGTACAATACTTTCCCAGTTTTTCAGTTGTTCATGAATTGCCCTAGATTTACAATGTTTTGTTGTATTAAACAAAATCACCCAGGTTTGTTAAAGTAGTTCTCAGGTCTTCTTAAATGCTAGTAGCCAAAAGATCACAATATGGAACTTCTGCCCACTTCTTTGGACTATTCTAAATCTTACAGAATGAGAAGTAACATTCCTTCGGTACTTTAAAGATCCTGAGACTGTAAGAGACCGCCTATTAACTGGTATGATATTAACCACTTTATGTATCTTAACCTATACATTATATTAGTAAGTTTTTGAAGAAACAGGTATTAATGGCTCTGTTGTCTTACTTTTCTTGTATGTGACTGGGGAGAATATTAGGTGTACACACATGTATATATGCACACACACAACTAAAAGCATTTTTAAAGGAAAATGTGGATTCACAAGCTTGCATGGAGTAACAACCAGTATGGTGGTGGAAGGTGTTATATCTCAAAACCCCAGAATTTAAGAATGACATAGACCACAACTCCTGAAATTGCTCAGAAGAGGAACAGGCACCAGTGCTTAGCTGAACATCACAAAAACAACTAGTCTGTGAGTCTTTGATACACCTGTTAGAAATTTCTTATTTCCCTATTAGAAAAAGTAATTTCAAATCCCTGTTGATGACAGATTCTCATTGTAGGAACAGGAACCAATTTCTCATTTATCTGGAGTTCAAACATGATATTAAATATCCTGAATATATAAAAAAATAAAGACAAAGTCTACATTTCTATGCTCAGTATACTACATACATGCATGTGTCAGAATTTCAGCATATAGAAGAAGGAGAAAGGGATGTTTATCTCTCCCTTCGCCCACCAAAGTCTAAATTATATAGAATTTAATGTAAAATAAAGTACATAAACTTGATTTTTACCCACTATCAGGCAGCAGTTATTATTTTTTAAATGATAAATACTGAGAGAAAAGTGTAAACACATAAAAGCATATACAGTATATAAAAACATATAAAACTATATACAAAAGTGTATAATAGCAACACCATTTAGTACTGGGGCACAGCTGGGGAACACTGTTATCGTTTGGTGTAAGTCAGTGTAATAGTGGAAATAGTGATTTTTATGCCATGAAGAAGAGCCTAAACTGGTTTCCACTATGCTCAACAAAGCAGAATGATATGTACTATATTTTACTGTTGTATTAAACAAAATCACCCAGGTTTGTTAAAGTAGTTCTCAGGTCTTCTTAAATGCTAGTAGCCAAAAGATCACAATATGGAACTTCTGCCCACTTCTTTGGACTATTCTAAATCTTACAGAATGAGAAGTAACATTCCTTCGGTACTTTAAAGATCCTGAGACTGTAAGAGACCGCCTATTAACTGGTATGATATTAACCACTTTATGTATCTTAACCTATACATTATATTAGTAAGTTTTTGAAGAAACAGGTATTAATGGCTCTGTTGTCTTACTTTTCTTGTATGTGACTGGGGAGAATATTAGGTGTACACACATGTATATATGCACACACACAACTAAAAGCATTTTTAAAGGAAAATGTGGATTCACAAGCTTGCATGGAGTAACAACCAGTATGGTGGTGGAAGGTGTTATATCTCAAAACCCCAGAATTTAAGAATGACATAGACCACAACTCCTGAAATTGCTCAGAAGAGGAACAGGCACCAGTGCTTAGCTGAACATCACAAAAACAACTAGTCTGTGAGTCTTTGATACACCTGTTAGAAATTTCTTATTTCCCTATTAGAAAAAGTAATTTCAAATCCCTGTTGATGACAGATTCTCATTGTAGGAACAGGAACCAATTTCTCATTTATCTGGAGTTCAAACATGATATTAAATATCCTGAATATATAAAAAAATAAAGACAAAGTCTACATTTCTATGCTCAGTATACTACATACATGCATGTGTCAGAATTTCAGCATATAGAAGAAGGAGAAAGGGATGTTTATCTCTCCCTTCGCCCACCAAAGTCTAAATTATATAGAATTTAATGTAAAATAAAGTACATAAACTTGATTTTTACCCACTATCAGGCAGCAGTTATTATTTTTTAAATGATAAATACTGAGAGAAAAGTGTAAACACATAAAAGCATATACAGTATATAAAAACATATAAAACTATATACAAAAGTGTATAATAGCAACACCATTTAGTACTGGGGCACAGCTGGGGAACACTGTTATCGTTTGGTGTAAGTCAGTGTAATAGTGGAAATAGTGATTTTTATGCCATGAAGAAGAGCCTAAACTGGTTTCCACTATGCTCAACAAAGCAGAATGATATGTACTATA
Source organism: Tragulus kanchil (assembly GCA_022376925.1). Lineage (NCBI taxonomy): Eukaryota > Metazoa > Chordata > Mammalia > Artiodactyla > Tragulidae > Tragulus > Tragulus kanchil. The sequence goes on along the minus strand of JAIOJX010000026.1, from coordinate 260,701,217 downwards.
TTTTACTTCCATGAAAGGAATTAAAGTGAAAAAAACTGGCCATTTAAATTACACATTTTACGTATTTGGAAAACTGGTTAATTTAGTGGATTAATTTCCAACTGTCCTAGACAAAGTATTCCTATAATGCTGCCATCTGTCTAATAATATGGAATAAGAATAACACCTTTAAAATCATCTTACAACTTTACTGTCCTTATACTCCAACAAAATTGATACAATTCTATTTACATCTTAGAATAGGCAATAAAAATGCAATCATTTGTTTTGACTGTTTCTTAAGAAATCCCAGGTTAAAATGAAAAAAATGTAGTTGTTTTGAATACTCAATTATTCTGAGTATTTTCCTTCTATGTTATGAGTAATTTTCTTCTTTCTTTTTTCAGAGGCACCAGAAGTTCAGGAGAAGGACACATACAGTGATAATACAACCTAAAACCTACACACGGAATTTTGAGACAACGGTTATTTGTAGATTTGAGATTATGTTCCATACTGCTAGACTGGGTACAACATGTTTGCCCTAAAATCTTTTCCAAGCTTACAATATGGTCTCTAGTTTCAAATGATGACAAAGACAGACTGCTAATCAGAAAGCAGGAAATTAATTTTTGAAAAAATCCTTAGATGATTCCCTTGAGGTCTTTTTTAACACTACCTCTTCAACATTCTCCAATGATTTGTTTTTACATTAATCTATTTATTCTTTAACTAAGATTAATTTCATTGCATTTATACAAATGCATTTTTCTATATGCACTTAACTAGCCAGATCATGAACTTACTAGGTACATGCTGCTGAGATTTGTATGGTTCAAGCAAATGCAAAAAAGACTTCAAAGTTTTGAGTGAATTTGCATACTGACATAAATTCTCCACGATATTCAAAGCCATAAATTTGCTGCAGGACATATATAGCTCTCTGGTGGCTCACGGAAGCACAACAATTCTCTTTATTTCACATTTGTCTATTACCACGTTTTCTACAAGAATCTTCACAGGCGCTCTTTCTTTGCCTGCACGTTTTTTTTTTTTTTCCATATTCAAGATGTGCTAACGGGTAGCAGTTGTATTTACAAGGCTAATAGTATTGGACAGGCTAAGTGAATATTAAACCCAGTTCTTTCCTACTCCCTGTGCCCTGCCTAGAACACATGGAGAGGTTGGTAGGTATAAACTATGGGCACGACCTGAGTTAAAATGAAAATAAAGAGGTTTGCTTTTCAAAATTGTTGGATTAAATATGGTTGACTATAAGAAAAATTTTATTGGGTTGTTTGAAATACATGTATGTATGTATACATATATAACATAAACATACATTTGTATAACAATATATACATATATAAAATATATGTAAATATGTATTTCATGACATTATATACCTATGTATAAAACAAAAGTAAGCAAATATGTTGTTTGGACCAGAGGATAGCATTTTCCATTCAACATAAAAAGGAGCAATTGACTAAAAATATACCCACTTCAGCTGAGGTCATTACGGAAAGTTACAAAAAAGAGTTTAGAAGAAAACGGTAGTTTATTTGTTTTTACAAAACTCAACAAAATATAAATATATTTTCCTAAATTAATCTCAGGATCCTAGAACAATTTCAGAATGTCCCCACAGAGTGATAAAGGATCTAGACTGGGTACAACATGTTTGCCCTAAAATCTTTTCCAAGCTTACAATATGGTCTCTAGTTTCAAATGATGACAAAGACAGACTGCTAATCAGAAAGCAGGAAATTAATTTTTGAAAAAATCCTTAGATGATTCCCTTGAGGTCTTTTTTAACACTACCTCTTCAACATTCTCCAATGATTTGTTTTTACATTAATCTATTTATTCTTTAACTAAGATTAATTTCATTGCATTTATACAAATGCATTTTTCTATATGCACTTAACTAGCCAGATCATGAACTTACTAGGTACATGCTGCTGAGATTTGTATGGTTCAAGCAAATGCAAAAAAGACTTCAAAGTTTTGAGTGAATTTGCATACTGACATAAATTCTCCACGATATTCAAAGCCATAAATTTGCTGCAGGACATATATAGCTCTCTGGTGGCTCACGGAAGCACAACAATTCTCTTTATTTCACATTTGTCTATTACCACGTTTTCTACAAGAATCTTCACAGGCGCTCTTTCTTTGCCTGCACGTTTTTTTTTTTTTTCCATATTCAAGATGTGCTAACGGGTAGCAGTTGTATTTACAAGGCTAATAGTATTGGACAGGCTAAGTGAATATTAAACCCAGTTCTTTCCTACTCCCTGTGCCCTGCCTAGAACACATGGAGAGGTTGGTAGGTATAAACTATGGGCACGACCTGAGTTAAAATGAAAATAAAGAGGTTTGCTTTTCAAAATTGTTGGATTAAATATGGTTGACTATAAGAAAAATTTTATTGGGTTGTTTGAAATACATGTATGTATGTATACATATATAACATAAACATACATTTGTATAACAATATATACATATATAAAATATATGTAAATATGTATTTCATGACATTATATACCTATGTATAAAACAAAAGTAAGCAAATATGTTGTTTGGACCAGAGGATAGCATTTTCCATTCAACATAAAAAGGAGCAATTGACTAAAAATATACCCACTTCAGCTGAGGTCATTACGGAAAGTTACAAAAAAGAGTTTAGAAGAAAACGGTAGTTTATTTGTTTTTACAAAACTCAACAAAATATGAATATCTTTTCCTAAATTAATCTCAGGATCCTAGATAAATGTCAGAATGTCCCCACAGAGTGATAAAGGATGAGAATCTGGCCCTAAATGACTACTACGAAGTTATTTCATAAATATTTAAACTACTTGTCCTTCACGGTTTTAAATTGCCATTCTTCCATTTCAGTCCACCCTCCATGCTTCCTCTATCCCATTTTAAAATAAAAAATATATGTATCAAACTACTAAATCTTAATCATTATAATAAACTTAATGACCCTTTTTCAATGCAAAAGAAAATAATTATCTAAGCATGTACTAGCTCTTTGTAGGTAAGGTTCATAAAATTCACTCAAAATATCTTATGCAAAGATGAAAGCATAAAGCAATTTCATGACTAAACATTATTTTGCCTCTTCATCTTTCCAATTTATTTTCATACATATATAATCTATAATGTAAGCAGATGCACAGTTGTTGCAAATTAAAATAACATTTTCCCCCATCAGCATTGTAACTGCTGAATTGATATATTTGAAAATTTTAATGACACAGATAAACAGTCTGATCATTGCTTTAATTAAGTTTATTTAAAAATATGCTCCATAAATAAAAAAGCAATATGAACAATAAAAGCGAGTACACATTTGTTTGGTTCAGGTCAGACTTTACTATGATGTAATCACACCTTTTACAAAAGTGTGAAATTTAGTCCATTGGAAAAAGAAGACTTTTGTCTTGCCTGTGACATTTATGAGGATCATTTCACAATCCAGACTTAAAGAAAAAGTCATAGGAAGTTGAACACGTTGAGTTCAATATAGATTGTCTAAAACGTCCCAACAAAAATGAAAACAATTATGAAAATTAAAGTAGGATTAACTCCCAAGTAAGAAATTATTTCTTTGATAAGGTGGTTTAGCAACGAAATATAGAGTGAAGACTCTCACAAATGAAACCTTCTCTTAAAAGGAAATGAAAATATAACTTCTTAAAACTGTCCTTATGATATCATGTGGGGTATGAACAAAAGAACTCCATTATTTAGTTCCAGATACCTAACAAGACTCTTAGGTTTTTATTCAAACATATTTCTTAAAGACGTGAAAATCCTCTAAAAGTTTAAGGTCTTGATAATCAACTATATGTTTCAACCCAGATACCTCCCTGCAACCAAAAACTTTCTCCAAAATGGAATTATTTAGAAGCCCCAACCCCTTTTTTTCTTTTTGGCCTCTCACGACATTATTCCATTGGAACAAAACATCCACGTTTCAAATTGAGACAACATTAAGAAAATCTAATAAAATAGTTAAGGGAAGCTGAAAATCGAGAACACCCTGCCAATTTCCACAATGAATTAAAATAGCCAATCCTCATCAGTGTCTTTTATAGAAATAAAATCAGGCGCATCATGAAATCTGTCACCGTACCTGCGTGCACTTTAAACGACGGCACACACGCTGTTAAGATCTTCACTCAGAAATAAAGCACACTTCATGTAACTGCTGCAAAACACGGCTGCAGAGGAGCCCAGGGCATGGTTTTCGGGCAACTGATCCAGCTTTCCACCAGCCCTGTGACCTTTGAACTCCCTTCTGCCTCCCTCCTCTCGCTTCTGCAGTCAAAGCCTCGGAGCTGGTCTCATTTGCATAAGGCTCAGGCAGCCCTCCAGCAGCTTGAAACGGAATGCTGGGTAAGGAATTGTGGAGAGCCTCCGGAGTTTATTTAAAATATGCTCCATAAATAAAAAAGCAATATGAACAATAAAAGCGAGTACACATTTGTTTGGTTCAGGTCAGACTTTACTATGATGTAATCACACCTTTTACAAAAGTGTGAAATTTAGTCCATTGGAAAAAGAAGACTTTTGTCTTGCCTGTGACATTTATGAGGATCATTTCACAATCCAGACTTAAAGAAAAAGTCATAGGAAGTTGAACACGTTGAGTTCAATATAGATTGTCTAAAACGTCCCAACAAAAATGAAAACAATTATGAAAATTAAAGTAGGATTAACTCCCAAGTAAGAAATTATTTCTTTGATAAGGTGGTTTAGCAACGAAATATAGAGTGAAGACTCTCACAAATGAAACCTTCTCTTAAAAGGAAATGAAAATATAACTTCTTAAAACTGTCCTTATGATATCATGTGGGGTATGAACAAAAGAACTCCATTATTTAGTTCCAGATACCTAACAAGACTCTTAGGTTTTTATTCAAACATATTTCTTAAAGACGTGAAAATCCTCTAAAAGTTTAAGGTCTTGATAATCAACTATATGTTTCAACCCAGATACCTCCCTGCAACCAAAAACTTTCTCCAAAATGGAATTATTTAGAAGCCCCAACCCCTTTTTTTCTTTTTGGCCTCTCACGACATTATTCCATTGGAACAAAACATCCACGTTTCAAATTGAGACAACATTAAGAAAATCTAATAAAATAGTTAAGGGAAGCTGAAAATCGAGAACACCCTGCCAATTTCCACAATGAATTAAAATAGCCAATCCTCATCAGTGTCTTTTATAGAAATAAAATCAGGCGCATCATGAAATCTGTCACCGTACCTGCGTGCACTTTAAACGACGGCACACACGCTGTTAAGATCTTCACTCAGAAATAAAGCACACTTCATGTAACTGCTGCAAAACACGGCTGCAGAGGAGCCCAGGGCATGGTTTTCGGGCAACTGATCCAGCTTTCCACCAGCCCTGTGACCTTTGAACTCCCTTCTGCCTCCCTCCTCTCGCTTCTGCAGTCAAAGCCTCGGAGCTGGTCTCATTTGCATAAGGCTCAGGCAGCCCTCCAGCAGCTTGAAACGGAATGCTGGGTAAGGAATTGTGGAGCTGCAGTTCTGCCAGAATACCTGAATCACCCCGAGAACTGGAGTCCGCGATAGGGAGTGGGCACCGACTGCTCCGGGCTGCCCGCATCGCAGCCCCAGCCCCCCACCCGTTCTTGTCTATTAACGGATAAGTGTTTTTAACTCTTTGTTTTAGAGAACTGTTTCCCCCCCTCCCCACCAAAAAGAAGCTGTCAGCGGCGACTATGGTAACCAAGGAAACCCAAATAGTCAAATACTTCATTTAAATCCATGTGGAAGGTCAATTTAAAATTTTCATTAACTACTCTTGCTTTTGAAATATAGCTATGTTCCCCCCACCCCACCCCCGGAATGCACAGTGCACTTCTAATCAGAGACACGGGGTATTTCTTTTTGTTGTGTTTTAAAACAGCATCTTACAGGCATACATTACTTGAGTCACTATACAAATGCATGCAGTCACAGTGGTAATTCTATAAAACGTTAAATGACCTAGTGTCTTAAGAGAAGATCATCCCAAATGGTGTTCAAGAGATTAACTGTAAAGAATTTAGGTCCAGTGATGCCTTTACAACAATTCAACAGTAAAAATGTGGAGCAAAGTTAAACTATGGTGTTTTGATCTAAAGACTCATGCAGCAGTAACGCTTGTCTGTCTTTGGCAGAGATGTTCAGTGTTGTGCTATTATTTGCTAGAGTTATTTCTTTCCTTGTCTTCCTACACACAGCAGTCTCTCTATTTAAAACATAAGCGCTCTTGCTCATAAACCTAAGAATGGTTATTTTCTAGGTATAGAAGGTCATGTATGCACATATTTTTATAAATACCCATGAAGGAACATATTCTTTTCTAAATGGTGAGTCAGTGGAAGTATGCATCATCACATAATTAATCCATTCTTCTTTTTAAATTAAGCCAATTTGTTTTCTCCACTAATGAGTGAATAATATTTATGAAAGAAAAGGTTTAATGCAGTAATATTTTCCATCTACCAAAAGAAATATAACATGAAAAATAAAAGGCACACAACACATTAATATAGATACATACTACTTTATAGTTACATATAAAATGCATTGTTCTGGGAGATAGCATTATTAACATTTCAAAATTTTCTTGGTTTAAAAATTTTTTATTTAAATAATTAAGTATGCTAAAATCTTACAGTACACTGAAAGATATCAATAAATTTTGGATGATATATCATTCAATTCATGAGACACAGACTATTGCAGTACAGGATTTTTTAATCCTGGAAAAATAAATATGAAGCTTTTTATTTGTGGTATTTGTTGGTATTCTGCTGTATATGTTATTTAATTCTGCGTTACAGAAGATAAGAAATTAATGAATGATTTTTTAACCCATAAATTCTTAAATAGGATAAATAACTTTCCAGTTTACTATAATCATATAAACATCTCTGTATCACATCTGACTGTATCAGCCATTTAATTGAATTGGGTCAATTCAAGTGCATCCTTCATATTACCACTGTAAATATCTTGCAAAGTTTTTGTTTAAGGCAAAACACACATCAGCCCATCCTAATTTAAATCCAATCAAACACAAGGAAGTGTTGGAGCAATTTATAAAATCACTGACCTGTTCAAAATAGCTGTAGTCTTAGTCCTTGCACTCTTTATTCATTAGAATCCAAAATAAATTGATTATCATTTTATAATGTGTGTCAGCATCACCGAAGGCACTGTTCTTCCTGGTTCAGTGGAATCTTCTGAAATTTGCCAGCCCTGTGTTTTATTGCTGGTACCGTATGCTTTATTGTTCAGCGACAAGAGCTTCACTCCGCACAAAGACTCATTACCTACTGCTTGCTGCACGGCATCAGCCTCACTGAGGCTGCCTATATGTGATCACATGGGAGTTTTGTCTGAGAAAGCCAGGCATGCCACTGACTTCACTGTGTCTATGGATATTTTTATCAGCTGAGGTCTGCTAGGAGGAAGGAATAACAGATTAGGGAGCTGCTCTAAGTCATTAATGCAGCACAACTTACGGAAATCCCTTCACAAGATTTTTTTATTATTATTATAGAAAATGTTTGAGCAGGCATTCAAAAGAAGTTCACTAGATTTTATTTTAATAAGAGGCTGGATAATAATTTAAAGAAGGGGAACTAACAAAAACTGTTTCCTACCTTCTGCTTTCTGAAAGTACTTTTGTACAAATGCTATTAAAGAACCTTGCTCAACTGAATGATTTGACAGTATGTTTTAACCTTTAGGTTGCTGGTGCTTCTTTTTCTTGGAGGAGGTTGTTTTCTAAAAGGACAAGGGCTGTTTCCCTCAAAATCTCCTCAATGAAAATCTCAGGCACTAATACATACGACAGATGAATAAAAATAGAGATGTTCTAATTACTTTTGATAAAGTAGATGAGAGGGTGAGTCTTTTTTATTGATGTATGTAAGTGAGGTGGATGATTAATTTATCTTCTCAAAAGATGACACATTCCTGGAACAGCTGACTTAAAAGCACAATGAAGATTTCAATTTAAAGATCTAAAGGACATGTGGTTCATATTAATTCTTAAATCGCAGTAACTTATTTTAGACAGCTTACCTCAATAAAGCATATGGTTTACCTTATCTGATTTCAGTGTTAACAAGTAGTTTCAGAGCTAACTACTCAACATTTTACAGGCATTTTTCTCCAATATAAATATTGAGTTAATATGCATATATATATATACACAGATATGTATAGTTAGATTATCTTTCCAAAATATATTTTTAAGTAATTACCTGAAATTATGTCTTAAAATTTGAAAATGGATAGTGGATTTCCAAATGAAAAAGCTACTTAACAATTGGAAGTTGATGAAAAAATAAACTTATCTCTTTAATAATCTAAATTGAATTGGCAATTGAAAGTTTGTCCCTTGCAATCTCAATGGAAATCTTAGGAAAAATACATGCAATGTGCAACAAAGAGCACAGAAGAAAAAGTCAGAAGCACCATAAATAAATTTTCAGTACAGTTATATATATGGTACATTTTAATAATGCCTGTAATCATACCATAATCCTAGACATAGTAAATCTATATACCTGTTTGAATCTTCCACTCATAAGAAGTTATTNTTTGGCAGCACAACTTACGGAAATCCCTTCACAAGATTTTTTTATTATTATTATAGAAAATGTTTGAGCAGGCATTCAAAAGAAGTTCACTAGATTTTATTTTAATAAGAGGCTGGATAATAATTTAAAGAAGGGGAACTAACAAAAACTGTTTCCTACCTTCTGCTTTCTGAAAGTACTTTTGTACAAATGCTATTAAAGAACCTTGCTCAACTGAATGATTTGACAGTATGTTTTAACCTTTAGGTTGCTGGTGCTTCTTTTTCTTGGAGGAGGTTGTTTTCTAAAAGGACAAGGGCTGTTTCCCTCAAAATCTCCTCAATGAAAATCTCAGGCACTAATACATACGACAGATGAATAAAAATAGAGATGTTCTAATTACTTTTGATAAAGTAGATGAGAGGGTGAGTCTTTTTTATTGATGTATGTAAGTGAGGTGGATGATTAATTTATCTTCTCAAAAGATGACACATTCCTGGAACAGCTGACTTAAAAGCACAATGAAGATTTCAATTTAAAGATCTAAAGGACATGTGGTTCATATTAATTCTTAAATCGCAGTAACTTATTTTAGACAGCTTACCTCAATAAAGCATATGGTTTACCTTATCTGATTTCAGTGTTAACAAGTAGTTTCAGAGCTAACTACTCAACATTTTACAGGCATTTTTCTCCAATATAAATATTGAGTTAATATGCATATATATATATACACAGATATGTATAGTTAGATTATCTTTCCAAAATATATTTTTAAGTAATTACCTGAAATTATGTCTTAAAATTTGAAAATGGATAGTGGATTTCCAAATGAAAAGCTACTTAACAATTGGAAGTTGATGAAAAATAAACTTATCTCTTTAATAATCTAAATTGAATTGGCAATTGAAAGTTTGTCCCTTGCAATCTCAATGGAAATCTTAGGAAAAATACATGCAATGTGCAACAAAGAGCACAGAAGAAAAAGTCAGAAGCACCATAAATAAATTTTCAGTACAGTTATATATATGGTACATTTTAATAATGCCTGTAATCATACCATAATCCTAGACATAGTAAATCTATATACCTGTTTGAATCTTCCACTCATAAGAAGTTATTATTTGGAAATAATTATACCATAAAATTTTTGGTGTTAGCTGAAATTTTAAAAAATAATTTAAAGCCAGAATTGACATCTGTGGCTTAAATAGTCAGTCTCTAAATACAATGATTTAACAGTGTTTTTAATAATATTTTTTTGTAGTGTTAACATTGATTTAGAATGTTTCGTGACTTAAATAAATGCCTTTTTGTAGATTTTTTTAAACATTGAACAAATATTGAGAGATGATTCCAATGCCACCATTTTAATGCATCTGTTCAAAAAATTCTCATGCTCCTTTTCACCCCCATGCACACAAGAGCTACACTAAAGCCACAAAACCTTGGGGCATTAAAAGAAAAAGGAAAATAGAATGTTTCTGATGTATAATGTATCTCTGGGTTTTTAAAGATATGCATATTCTAGCTAATATCTTTGATGATGTCATCATGTTAACGTACAAGGAAATAAACAAAAGGCAGCCATTTTTCTCTTACTGCATCACTTCAAAAACAGTGAAATAAAATGGTTGCCAAATGGAATAAAAGAATCTGCAGAAAACTAAGTTACTTCCAAATTCTTGGTGGAGGATCAAAGGCTATGAAATTAGAAATAAAAATCCATATATGTGAATTTTGTGTGAATGTATATAAAGAAATAATTTACAATAAGAAATAACTATAAGTAAATATAGGGATATAGAAATAGCTAGAAATTAAAACAAATCACCAGTAAAATAATGTCTCCAATGGAAAGACTATAGTCTGTAAACAATGCATTAAATGTGAAAGCTTGTTAAATACATTAATGTTGAAAAAAGGTATTTAAAGGTGGACAACAGAGTTGGAAAGATCTAGAAAAAGCCAAAGTGATCATGAAACAGTAGTAAGCGTCCCAGGTCTACTATTGTCTTAAATGACCTTGGTGAATCATTCTACCATCTTATGCCTTATTTGTCAAGTCTGCAAAACAGGAACAGAAAGATCTTTGGAAAGCATGTCATGGAAATACAATATTTTTATACTTCAGTTCCTTAAATAAGCTTTAACCAAGCACTGTCGCAATTTAACAGTTATATATATGGTACATTAATAATGCCTGTATTTAAAATTTTGGTTTGTTAGCCATAAAATTTTGGAGTTAGCTGAAATTTTAAAAAATAATTTAAAGCCAGAATTGACATCTGTGGCTTAAATAGTCAGTCTCTAAATACAATGATTTAACAGTGTTTTTAATAATATTTTTTTGTAGTGTTAACATTGATTTAGAATGTTTCGTGACTTAAATAAATGCCTTTTTGTAGATTTTTTTAAACATTGAACAAATATTGAGAGATGATTCCAATGCCACCATTTTAATGCATCTGTTCAAAAAATTCTCATGCTCCTTTTCACCCCCATGCACACAAGAGCTACACTAAAGCCACAAAACCTTGGGGCATTAAAAGAAAAAGGAAAATAGAATGTTTCTGATGTATAATGTATCTCTGGGTTTTTAAAGATATGCATATTCTAGCTAATATCTTTGATGATGTCATCATGTTAACGTACAAGGAAATAAACAAAAGGCAGCCATTTTTCTCTTACTGCATCACTTCAAAAACAGTGAAATAAAATGGTTGCCAAATGGAATAAAAGAATCTGCAGAAAACTAAGTTACTTCCAAATTCTTGGTGGAGGATCAAAGGCTATGAAATTAGAAATAAAAATCCATATATGTGAATTTTGTGTGAATGTATATAAAGAAATAATTTACAATAAGAAATAACTATAAGTAAATATAGGGATATAGAAATAGCTAGAAATTAAAACAAATCACCAGTAAAATAATGTCTCCAATGGAAAGACTATAGTCTGTAAACAATGCATTAAATGTGAAAGCTTGTTAAATACATTAATGTTGAAAAAGGTATTTAAAGGTGGACAACAGAGTTGGAAAGATCTAGAAAAAGACAAAGTGATCATGAAACAGTAGTAAGCGTCCCAGGTCTACTATTGTCTTAAATGACCTTGGTGAATCATTCTACCATCTTATGCCTTATTTGTCAAGTCTGCAAAACAGGAACAGAAAGATCTTTGGAAAGCATGTCATGGAAATACAATATTTTTATACTTCAGTTCCTTAAATAAGCTTTAACCAAGCACTGTCAGCTAATATTTGCAAAGTGAGAAGAAATGATAGAAGATTGTAATGATTTAGTTAAAATAATTTTTAAATGATTATCCTAATAGCAAAGATAGTTATAGTAAGTAGTTAGAACTTTTTGAAACAAGAGGTGACTTTTTCCCCCTAATACCTACAGAAAAGAAACTAGAAATGAATTTTGTAAGTAATTTGAAACAAATCTCATAAAATATCCTCAGGATTAAAACAAATTACAAATATACCCATCCTTCCAATCAAAATCCTGTAGCTGTCAGTGACACGGCAAAAGAATTGCAGCAGAGTTTCTGAATCTCACATTACACAATGAATAACAGTGCCTCTGCTTATATAACAATCTCATCAGCCAAGAGTCCTTTACATTTGAAATTACCAGAGAAACACAAGATCACAGCTTAAAGGAAATTCCATCCAAGATTAAAAGGAAATTTTAATTTGCTTTGTATATGAAAAGCTGTGAATTCAAAAAAGATATGTCAATTCTTATTACTGAGTCTTACTAGTCTGACTTCTCTCTAATGACAAAGAGACATAATAGAATCATTTTGTTTGTCCCTCTTTTCTACAAAATAACTAAAGCTGTCACAAGTAATTCAGAATGTTTGCTATGCAGTTCATGCAGTAATTTTGGGTATACTACACACACTAAATGAATGGGCCCTCGAAAATTTTACTGCATGAAGGAAGATGAAGAATATTAACAGATACCATCACCTGCATCAACTGGAACTGTATTAATTGGCACATATTTACATACATTATATACACTGGCATATACCAGTACCTCCTGTTGAATTTACCCTTGATAAAGCTGGATTTTCATGCTACCTTATCCCTCTTTACAATACATTCAGAGAAGTCAGTAAGTTGGCCATGTCAACCTCAAAATCCAATTCAATTCAATTCAATAAAAATTTGAGAGTTTACTATGTACCAAGCTCTGAGACGGTTCCTAGTTATATAAAAATGAAATATACACTGTATCCAAGAAGATTATCATCTATCTAGCTAAAAAATAAGCAAGCAAGTTATAGGTGGAGTCGTACAACAGAGATAGGTTTCCTAAACTTTGACTCTCTTGTTGACTTAACATGCACTTTAGATACAATCAATACTATTTCTTTTCAATATTGTGTCTTAAAATCAGAAAATCATTTCTCAAGTGTCATATCTAGATATCTATATCTATATATGTAACACATAATAGTGACGTATTCCTATGGTATCCTTTTCATCAAGAGGATGAATCTAATTTCACTTGTCTTTATTCTAAGCTAGTCTTAATGGCTTGTTTAACCAACGGAAGTTGCAGAAGTGATGCTTTGGAAATTCCAACCTTTGCTCCTAAAAAACTTTAAAGCTTCCAACTTAGGCCTCCTGGAGTCTTTTGAGTCTTCCCTACATAAAGACATCATGTCTACATAAAGACATCATGGGCCCTCCAAATCTATCCATCTACATAACAGGTATCATGAAGTAACCCTATTTGCCATTATGTGGACAAAAATTGCTGAGTGGAATTTTTCTCAGGTTCTTGTCCTAAAGAATTCATAAAATTATAACAAAATGGTTGCTGTTTTAGCTACTAAGTGTGGTGATACTTACACAGCCATTGGTAACTGGAACCTGTTTAGATGTGTATGACAGAGACAACATAATAAATATAAAAGTACATGAAAGGAGAGTCTGATAAATATGGATATGGATATGTGCTTCCCAGGTGGTGCTAGTGGAAAAGAATTCACCTGCAATGCAGGTGACATAAGAGATGTGATCAATCCCTGGGTTAGAAAGATCCTCTGGAGGAGGGCATGCCAACTCACTCCAGTATTCTTGCCTGGAGAATCCCACGGATAGAAAAGTGCATAAGATAGCAAAGAGTTGGACACGACTGAAGTGACTTAGCATGCAAACATTCAGTGAAATGGATGAATATAATTGATTCATTTTAAAAAAATACAATTTATAAGGGTGGAGAAAAGGCAAAAAAAAAAAAATTCAGAAGAGTCTTCAAGCACATGAAGACTGAGTTATATAAGAAGACTGCACTGCAGGAATGAGATGTTTGAACTAACAGAGAGGAGACCACATCACTAGCCAGGAGAAAAGGGAATTCCTAGTCATGGTACTCTGGGAAAATCCCCAAAACAGGGGCAATAGCTTTACTAACTATAATGAGATGAACTTTGAGGAAGTTTGGGTAACAGGAGGTTTAGGCATGTGCTGGGAGGTTGAAGGAGAAAAAGGAAGTCTGGTGCTCCTGCAAGTGAGATGAAGTTTGAAGTGAGTTTATGACATATGAGACACTGGGAAGTGACCAAAGTATAGGAAAGGAGGTATGGTCAAAGTGATGAATAAAGGAGGCAACTTTGCCAGTAGAGAAGTATCTAGACTGGCTGAGTAGCAAGGCAGCAGGAGCTCTGACGAGAGCCTGAACTAAAGGTGATTATGGAGGAAGGAGGAGAAAGGAATTCATCAAAAAGGAAGAAGGAACTTGAAACTTGTTGGATAAACCAAGCTCTCATCTCATTTACTGCCTTTAATTCAATGGTCCTGTGATTCAGTTACCAATTATATACAACAAGTATAGAACATTTAACTAACTTTGTTAGACAGACTTAGTAATTCCATGGGTAGTTTGATTCATATTGATCTACTTTCAAATAGTGTGAAAATGTGTTGATATCAAATCTTGTTAATGCTGTTTTGGGGAGCTTACAAAGGACTATAAAACAACAGGATCTTCCTTAACAGGGTACACAAAGGAGACCATTTATATTTCTTTCTGCTGTCTGATTCCTAAGCTGGGAAAAGACAAATATGTCTTAATTCCACAAAGATCCAAAAAGTAGATAATTTTGGATAATGCAAACTAAGACAAAGTACATCCCACCACACCCACCAAAATCACACAAAGTAAACAAGCCCACTGGAGTTTTATTTTTCTGATTCTTTGTTCTATCTGGATATCAGACTAACAAAGTAGCAGATGTTAGGTTAAGCAGCCAGTGAACGGCCATGAAGAATGATGTAGGTTAAATGGTAGGAATAGCTATATAATTCCTGCTTCTGCATATACAATATGTACATAAATCATCTGAGCATGGCTGCAAAGAAGTCTTTATGCAAAGTGACCCAGAGAAGAAAGTACCCAGGTTTTCCCCCACCCTTCATTCTCTGTATTGCACAAAAGCATTAGAAAACAGCATTTATCAAGAGAAAAGAGTAAATGAAGCAAACCTCCTCTCTGAGAACACAAAGGATACATCTATTTCTTAGTGACCATCAACCTTGATTATACAGATTTCTTTTTATGCTGAACTAGATGTCTAATGTGGGACCAAAAATATGGAGTGAAATAGAACATGCAAAAGCAAATGGGAACTGAGCAGGTTAAAAAAAAAAAAGAAAAAATAATAATTTAATAGGATCAGTGGCCTTTCCATGTCAATGAGTAGGTTACATCATAACTAAAGGGGTTATCAGTGGTAAAGAACATGCCTACCAAGGCGAGGAGAT
The DNA here is from genome assembly GCA_022376925.1 of Tragulus kanchil. NCBI lineage: Eukaryota > Metazoa > Chordata > Mammalia > Artiodactyla > Tragulidae > Tragulus > Tragulus kanchil. Next base: position 260,685,824 of record JAIOJX010000026.1, on the reverse strand, counting down.
GCACTAGAGGCAGCAGGAGCTCTGACGAGAGCCTGAACTAAAGGTGATTATGGAGGAAGGAGGAGAAAGGAATTCATCAAAAAGGAAGAAGGAACTTGAAACTTGTTGGATAAACCAAGCTCTCATCTCATTTACTGCCTTTAATTCAATGGTCCTGTGATTCAGTTACCAATTATATACAACAAGTATAGAACATTTAACTAACTTTGTTAGACAGACTTAGTAATTCCATGGGTAGTTTGATTCATATTGATCTACTTTCAAATAGTGTGAAAATGTGTTGATATCAAATCTTGTTAATGCTGTTTTGGGGAGCTTACAAAGGACTATAAAACAACAGGATCTTCCTTAACAGGGTACACAAAGGAGACCATTTATATTTCTTTCTGCTGTCTGATTCCTAAGCTGGGAAAAGACAAATATGTCTTAATTCCACAAAGATCCAAAAAGTAGATAATTTTGGATAATGCAAACTAAGACAAAGTACATCCCACCACACCCACCAAAATCACACAAAGTAAACAAGCCCACTGGAGTTTTATTTTTCTGATTCTTTGTTCTATCTGGATATCAGACTAACAAAGTAGCAGATGTTAGGTTAAGCAGCCAGTGAACGGCCATGAAGAATGATGTAGGTTAAATGGTAGGAATAGCTATATAATTCCTGCTTCTGCATATACAATATGTACATAAATCATCTGAGCATGGCTGCAAAGAAGTCTTTATGCAAAGTGACCCAGAGAAGAAAGTACCCAGGTTTTCCCCCACCCTTCATTCTCTGTATTGCACAAAAGCATTAGAAAACAGCATTTATCAAGAGAAAAGAGTAAATGAAGCAAACCTCCTCTCTGAGAACACAAAGGATACATCTATTTCTTAGTGACCATCAACCTTGATTATACAGATTTCTTTTTATGCTGAACTAGATGTCTAATGTGGGACCAAAAATATGGAGTGAAATAGAACATGCAAAAGCAAATGGGAACTGAGCAGGTTAAAAAAAAAAAAGAAAAAATAATAATTTAATAGGATCAGTGGCCTTTCCATGTCAATGAGTAGGTTACATCATAACTAAAGGGGTTATCAGTGGTAAAGAACATGCCTACCAAGGCGAGGAGATGCACTAGAGGCAGGTTTAATCCCTGGGTGGGGAAAATCCCCTGGAGAAGAAAATGGCAACTCACTCCAGTATTCTTGCCTGGGAAATCCCATGGATAGAGGAGCCTGGCAGGCTACAGTCCACAGGGTTGCAGTCAGACACAACCGAGCCACTGAGAACTCCCGCAAAAAGGCTATGATACTGCTTTGAGGTTCAAGATAGAGGAAGGAGTACCTTATATTTTATTTCACTAACACAAGTCCATAGTTACTTGGCTAGATCAAATCTACTTTGATATGTATAACAGATACATACAGAACAGTTTCACCGTATTATTTACCCGAGTTTGTTCACTCATTCACATGTTTATTCATTTTATATTCACTGACTACTATATGCTCAAAATTTGATGAAGTGCTCTGAAAGGTTAAAGAGATGAGTAAGTGACAGTCAGCAAGCTAAGTAGCTTTCCATCGAGAGGTAGGGACCTATATAAAGAAATAAAGCACAATGGGAAACATTCTCGAATTGAAAAATACATAAGAACATAAAGACAGGAGTGAATAAGCTATATAAAAATAGCTAATAGTTGTCAAGTATTTAACTAAGACTGAAGTGTTTTATTTTACACATACTAATAGACTCATACAATCATTGCAACAAGCCTATAGGTAGTGACATTTACCATTGCCATTTCATTGAGGAGAAGACTAAGGCATAGGCTGGTTAAGTGACTTTGCCAAGCAAGATAACAGTCAGTATGCAAACCCAAATAGTATAACTTTAATGTACTATGGGTCTACTGGTATCATGTACCTTAAAGTAGTCACAGGGGCTTCCCTGGTGGTCCAGTGGGTAAGGACACTGCCTTGCAGTGCAGGGGGCGCTGGTTCGATCCCTGGCCTGGGAAGATCCCACATGCCACGGAGCAGCTGGACGGATGTGTCTAATTATCGAGCCGGAGCTCTGGAGCACATGCGTCCAGAGCCAGTGCTCTTCGACAACAGAGGCCACCGTGATGGGAGGCCCACACAGGCCAAAGAACAAAAGATGGATGAAAATAGATAAATAAAAGACCAATAGATGTGGCCCGCCCGCCCCACCCCTCCCCAACCCGCCCCCCAAGGAAAATAAATAAATAAATAAATAAATAAAGTAGTCACAGTGGGCTTTATAGAAAAGGTGATAAGGGAAATAAATCTTATGGGATGAGTAGGAGTTCTTATCTGGAAAAGGAGAAGTATATTCTAGGCAGAAGAGCTAGAATGTATACAGATTCTGAGGCATGACCAATGGAGATGTGGAAGAAACTAAAAACTTTACTGTGAAAATGTTAAGATTTTTTGATCTTGATATGGGACTGTACATCTGTAATGCTGTGTTATTTGGAGTTCAATGCAGAATCAGTTTGTACAAACAGGTGATATTTAAGTGGCTTGACTACAGCTGTGGTTTATTATAAGGTAACTCGGGAGAATGAATTGGAGAGAGGGTCTGGAAAAGGAGAGACCAAATGAGATACTTGAAATATCTAACAGAAAAAAAGGTTACAAAGATTTGAATAAAGACAGTAGCAGCCCTAGTTATGGAAAGGGAAGATATTAAGGAAGTTAAGTCAACAGATACTTCGGTGAGAGTGAGGGGGAACCATGAATCCAGGATTTTTAATTCGGGGAACAGCATAGATGATGATACTGATAACCAAGGTTAGATACACAGGAGGAATTATTTTCATCCTTAGTGCAGTCAAGGCTCATGGTCCCAAGAAGCACCTGAAACAGCTCCAAAGCATTGGATACTGGATATACCGACCAGTGTGTTTGCTTCTCATTCATCTACCAGTCCCTACAAGCTGAGGCAATGTCTCACCCAAAGCGTTTTCCTAAGGAACAGGCTTAAATATGTCCCAACAGGAGTTGAAGTTGAGAAGATCCACATGCAGAATTTCATAAAGATCGATGTCCACACTGATATAACCTACTCGGCTGATTTTATGGATGTCATCAGCACTGACAAGACTGGAGAGAACTTGCATCAGATCTATGACATCAAGGGTTCCTTGGCTGTTCATCATATTACACCTGAGAAGGCTGAGTATAACCTGCACAAAGTGATAAAGATCTTTGTGGGCACAGAAGGAATCCTCATCTGGTGACCCATGATGCTCACACTGTCCACTACCCTGATCTCCTCATCAAGGTGAATGACATCATTCAGTCTGACTTGGAGATTGGCCATATTACTGATTTCATCACATTCGACCCTGGTAACCTGTGCATAGTGACTAGAGGTGCCACCTTGAAAAGAACTGTGGTGATCATCAATACACTGAGACATCCAGGTTCTTTTGAGGTAGTTCATGCAAAAGATGCCAATGGCAAAAGCGCTGACATCCTGCTCTCCAATATTTCTGTTATTGGCACAAGCAACAAATCTTGGATCTCTCTCTGGCTGTCAAAGGGTATCCAACTTATCACTGCTGAGGAGAGAGACAAGAGACTGGCAGACAAACAGCAGTGGATAAAATGATCTCTAGAAGACCTGATTGGAAAAGTTTTTGTACTTAAAGATATGAAGCCACTCAGTGGTAAACAACGAATGCCTAATACACACCCAGCAAAAGTATAAGGTTCGGGCTTCCCTGGTGGTCCAGTGGGTAAGGACACTGCCTTGCAGTGCAAGGGGCGCCGGTTTAATGCCTGGCCTGGGAAGATCCCATGTGCCGCGGAGCAGCTGGACCGATGTGTCTAATTACCGAGCCGGAGCTCTGGAGCGCATGCGCCCAGAGCCAGTGTTGTCTTGGGCAGACTCTAGAAATTCTTAAGAATATACTGGGTCTTAGGGTATAGAGCAATCCTCAAACCCCAGATGGGCTCTTGAGACCTGGAATCCATCCTCTAGAAAGTGATGTTAGCTCAGATAGGGCCAAAGAGTGGGTGAATATGATGATACCTAAAGGGGACGTATACACTAAAGGAAAAAACTTGTCTCTTAAGAGAAATTACAGCCAGGAGAGCCAAAGCTCGTCCTCCAGCGATTAGGAATTTGTAACTCACTGCTAGCCGCTTCGGCAGAGTTCTACCTGCAAGCGAAGCTTGAAAGCTGCTAGTAAATAAGAAAAGCCCTAATGGCAACATTCCAACCTTATCTACTTACTTTCCTAAGAACAAGTTAGCTTAATTCTTGACCAGAGTAACCTGCTCCGGTCTAGCTCAAGTTGTAAGCTCACATAGAAGCCAGGAGCAGCGTTTTTCCTTTAATTTCTTAGGATTCTAAGTAGAAGCAGAAGTAAAGTATATGCAGCTGTGTCTGAGGTTTTTCCTTTAAAAGGGGGAGAGTAAATTGGGAGGAAGCTCACTCACAGAACTCAATTGTATCTGAGGTGAGGTTGAAGCTCCCAGCTCTGGGGTAAGATCTTTCTCGTCGCATTTTGATTGAGTTCTGATTATTTCTGATTATTTGTGCTTGCCTAATAAACTCACTCTTGGTTTAACAATACTTGAGACCACAATACTTTATTGTCGAGGTCCGAGGCTCACACCCTGAGGGGACCACGCCGTGTTCACGAAAAGGTCTCTGAGCTATTCAATATAGTTTCTCTTTGTGAGAGCTAGTGAGAATAGGAATCAGAGTAAGCTCCGACACGGCGCCCGCGACAGTGATCTGTGACAACAGAGGCCTCTATGATGGGAGGCCCACATGGGCCAAAGAACAAAGATGGATGAGAACAGATAAATGAAAGACCAACTGTCCCGCCCGCCCCTCTCCCTCATCACCACTCCCCCCAAAAAAGTATAAGGTTCTAAGGTTACAAGCATTCCATCTGGAGTGCTCAATGTCTGGCAGAGGAGCTTATAGACAAAACTGATTACCCAGATACACAATTCTCTCCATTCTCTCAGTTGCCTGATAAAAGGTAAAGAAAGCACAATGAACTTCACAATCAAACTTCAAATCTAGAATACCACCAATTAAACTTAATTTCTTTCCTGGTGGCTCAGATGGTACTCATACAAGGAAACTATATAAAAGTGTTCCATGCAGACTAAAATCATGATCCAGATCACAAAATCCACCTCTATGCTTTATATTAATCATGTAACATGAAGAAGTACAAGAAAAAATTAGATTTCTCCTTTAGGCAGGTATTTTTAACGAGCTTAATCCTGTGGCTGCTATTAATGCTAGGGAATGACTTCTTTGAAATGAGGCATGCATTTTCTTTCTTGTTCATATAGTCATCTTCCTGTTTAGTATTCATTATTCATATCTATTTTTATCAAAGAGTACTATTACATGAAACCATGATCCAACATGTGTGGCTCTAATTTTCCTCTCTAAAGGGGAGGAAATTATACACCCTTATTATACTGGTGCATGATAGTTATATACACATGTGATTATAGTGCATATGTGTTCCTTTGTATTAGATGGTGGTATTATTTAACTTGGGTCATCAGGCTAAAGAACCTTTTCACATCTTAGTTTGGAACATCAACATGCCATTGAAGAAAAGTCCTCAGCCTTGTATACACATAGGAAAAATGAGTTTTGACCACAGTCTCATTTAAACTCTATCTAGATTTTCTAAGAATTTCTTCATGAGATTAAGAACAGAGAGAACTCTAAATACAGTTTATTTGCATACTGTGATTCCTGAGGGATTCCCTGATGTCTCCTGATAACTTTAGCTGACAACGGGGGATACCACAGTTCTTGCTACTCTTTTGAAGCTAAAGCAAGATTTGAATCTTTGCTTCTTTAATTACTGAGAGTTATCCACGTGTGTGCTAAACCACTTCAGTCATGTCCGACTCTTTGCCACCCTATGGGCCGCAGCCTGCCAGGCTCTCTGTTCATAGGCTTCTCTAGGCAAAAATACTGGAATGAATTACCAGGCCTTCCTCCATGGGTCTTCCCGACCCAGGGATCAAACCCATATTTCCTGAATTGGCAGGAGAATTCTTTACCCCTGAGTCACCTGGGAGGCTCGATAGTTATCAACCGTTGTTGGTGAGCTGCTAAGTTGTGTCCAACTCTCTGCAACCTCTTGGACAGTAGCCTGCCAGGTTCCTCTGTCCATGTGATTTCCCAGGCAAAAATACTGGAATGGGTTGCCATTTCCTTCTCCAGGAGATCTTCCTAGACCAGGGATTAAATCTGTGTCTCCTGCATTGGCAGGCGGATTCTTTGTATCACTGAGTAATTTGGGCAGCCCATAGCTATCTATGAAACATACAATTATGGCTGAGACAAAGCTGGGCATTATATTGCTGCCATTTCCCAGCTGTGCACAGTGAGGTGGCTTTAACACTGTGTACTTATGCTTACTACATTGTGTCTTAGCAGTATCTCTGTGACCCAGGAAGCCTATGACCACATTATTTCATTTCTCCTTTAAATTACTATATTTTCTGGCCACCATGAAACCAGGTGGGGAAGGAATAAATTTATGGTTTAATGCATTACAAGAATGAGGCTTTTAAATACAAAACTGTTTCAAGAAATCACACTTATAATCATTAAAACTTTAAATTATTTAAAGTTACTTTTCACATATTTATTAATGTAGAAGAATATTATATAGCCATTAAAGTCAGCATTATGACTACATAAAAAGATAAATGTTTAAAAATAATAATTAGTGAAGAAATTTACCAGAGATGTAAACAAGATTACAACTAAAATGTATAGAAGAATGGAGAGGAATTAAAGGACTTTAGGGATTATGTGTGAGTTTAAAACAATATACACAATATACATGTATGTTTAAGGACATACAAGCCTAATGTAATTGGAAAAGCAGAATAAAAATCATAAAAATAGCTATCTCTTGGAAAGGTAAAAGGTCATTTTGATTTTTGACTCTGGCTTTTTCTAAATTTTACAAGCGTTCTGTTTCCTATTACTGATACGATATAAAATTACTAATATTAGAATTTTTATATTAAAATTAACTATGCTAAATTAGTTTAATGGTAAAAAAAGAATTTAAAAATAAGAATATTGTTCAAACAGTTTCAACTGCTGTATCTTTAAGCCTTCAGATTTCAAGAAAATTGAAAAAACTGAACTCTGCCTCTATACTCCATCGTTAGGCTGGATTTGACATGATGCCATCCTGTCTACCAGGTTTTTTAAAGATGTGATTTCTTTTGATTGATGAACAGACTCCTTTTCAATATTTTCTTCAAGCAACTACACAGTGTGTACGCTGTTTTTCTGAATTCACCTTTGCAGTACTGCAAATGTTCACATATCTACTCCCAGGCCTTCTCTCAGTGGCAGTGGGACCACAGAGGGTGACTGGAGGACTGTAAAGTCTCAGGGAGTAACACACTTCTGAACAAGCTGCTGAGCCCTACAGTAGGACACATTATTTTACTTGCCTAGAGGAGAGAGACTGTGGTTTCACACACACAGGAACAGGTAAGGGTACCAAAGGCAAAAAATACATGTTTAAATTGGATGATGATGTTGGGATTTTTTTAAAAAATCTACAGCTAGGCATTATGTAGTGCTAGTTGAAACTTAACAGTAGAAAAACTGGAAAATCCTGTGGTAAAAATATCTAATAGAGAAAATATTCATGCATTCATACTAAAATTGCCTTATGTGTGGAGAGTGCCTAGAAAGCAAATGCCCAGTCATTGAACTCTTGCTTTCTTGCTATCCCAGAGAGACACAATGCTGAAACTTATGAACCTAATACACCATTGTCAATTTTGTTACAGTTAATTGTATATTGGAAAAGAACCAATCATAACATAGTTGGAGAGTTTCCCAGGCAACAGTTTGAGGGGCAACTTTTAATCTGGAACTACTCATAAATCTGTGGCTATAAATAGAAGAGTCTGGAATAGAAGCCCACTCTCAGTCCACAGACTGACATTAACTGAGAGATAGTCCTTTGCTTCTTTATACTCTCTGCTTTCCTTCATCAATCAGCTCTTGCTCCCTGCTTACGACTCAGTTCAGAATTGTCCCCCTCTAAAACCTCTCTCCATATCCCCTGCACATGCAGGGAAAAGGCCATTCCTTTCTCTCTCTTTCATATGTCTTTATTTATTGCTCTACTTACCTTATAACACCATACTGTATTAATATGTTTGCATTTCTAGAAAGATATAAATATGTTGGGATCTCTAAGATAAAGGTTCCACATTATTCCCATGCTAAATTAGTTTAATGGTAAAAAGAATTTAAAAATAAGAATATTGTTCAAACAGTTTCAACTGCTGTATCTTTAAGCCTTCAGATTTCAAGAAAATTGAAAAAACTGAACTCTGCCTCTATACTCCATCGTTAGGCTGGATTTGACATGATGCCATCCTGTCTACCAGGTTTTTTAAAGATGTGATTTCTTTTGATTGATGAACAGACTCCTTTTCAATATTTTCTTCAAGCAACTACACAGTGTGTACGCTGTTTTTCTGAATTCACCTTTGCAGTACTGCAAATGTTCACATATCTACTCCCAGGCCTTCTCTCAGTGGCAGTGGGACCACAGAGGGTGACTGGAGGACTGTAAAGTCTCAGGGAGTAACACACTTCTGAACAAGCTGCTGAGCCCTACAGTAGGACACATTATTTTACTTGCCTAGAGGAGAGAGACTGTGGTTTCACACACACAGGAACAGGTAAGGGTACCAAAGGCAAAAAATACATGTTTAAATTGGATGATGATGTTGGGATTTTTTTAAAAAATCTACAGCTAGGCATTATGTAGTGCTAGTTGAAACTTAACAGTAGAAAAACTGGAAAATCCTGTGGTAAAAATATCTAATAGAGAAAATATTCATGCATTCATACTAAAATTGCCTTATGTGTGGAGAGTGCCTAGAAAGCAAATGCCCAGTCATTGAACTCTTGCTTTCTTGCTATCCCAGAGAGACACAATGCTGAAACTTATGAACCTAATACACCATTGTCAATTTTGTTACAGTTAATTGTATATTGGAAAAGAACCAATCATAACATAGTTGGAGAGTTTCCCAGGCAACAGTTTGAGGGGCAACTTTTAATCTGGAACTACTCATAAATCTGTGGCTATAAATAGAAGAGTCTGGAATAGAAGCCCACTCTCAGTCCACAGACTGACATTAACTGAGAGATAGTCCTTTGCTTCTTTATACTCTCTGCTTTCCTTCATCAATCAGCTCTTGCTCCCTGCTTACGACTCAGTTCAGAATTGTCCCCCTCTAAAACCTCTCTCCATATCCCCTGCACATGCAGGGAAAAGGCCATTCCTTTCTCTCTCTTTCATATGTCTTTATTTATTGCTCTACTACTTACCTTATAACACCATACTGTATTAATATGTTTGCATTTCTAGAAAGATATAAATATGTTGGGATCTCTAAGATAAAGGTTCCACATTATTCACATTTATATCTTTAGTGCCTACCACAAGCTTTTCACACTGGAGATGCTCAGTGCTGTTGAACAAGTTCTTGCAAAACTGTTTTCAGAATATAGACATAAAGTCTACACAAAATTTTAGATAGCTGTCTTTAGAATGTTTGATAACACTGGTAACATACAGATCGTTATTCAGAGGACAGAATTATTGTTTAACACCAACTTTCAGTTTGTGTTTTCTGAGCTTGTCTCAAAAAAAAAAAAAAAACACAGATAAAAAGATGGAGATATGCACATACTTCCTCCTCCCACCCATCACAACAGGGTTATAAGAACTGGATTAGACAGGATGTCTTCCAATTTTTCTCTTCTAGTAGCTGTTCCACCACTGGTAACACATTTTCAGCCTTGTTAAAAATTTCTCCAACTGATACAACTTCTTGGACGTTTTCCTCAAGTACCAATCATTACTACCACTTTTGCCAACAATTTTTCTCCCTTCCCTCCTTACCGAATACCGAAGAGATGTGCTTCAATGGTCCCCATGTCCAAGAGCAGGGCCTGTGGTTTTGCATGTACTTATTTAGCTAACATAATCTCTTTGAAGTCAGAGATAGGTTTCTTTTAGAGTATAGACTCTTAGACATCAAGAGGTATTCAGGCTTTGCTAATGGGCCTTCACAAACATGTCACATTTTGGATAAATCATAACATAGTTGGAGAGTTTCCCAGGCAACAGTTTGGTTGTCAACTTATAATCTGGAACTACTCATAAATCTGTGGCTATAAATAGAAGAGTCTGGAATAGAAGCCCACTCTCAGTCCACAGACTGACATTAACTGAGAGATAGTCCTTTGCTTCTTTATACTCTCTGCTTTCCTTCATCAATCAGCTCTTGCTCCCTGCTTACGACTCAGTTCAGAATTGTCCCCCTCTAAAACCTCTCTCCATATCCCCTGCACATGCAGGGAAAAGGCCATTCCTTTCTCTCTCTTTCATATGTCTTTATTTATTGCTCTACTACTTACCTTATAACACCATACTGTATTAATATGTTTGCATTTCTAGAAAGATATAAATATGTTGGGATCTCTAAGATAAAGGTTCCACATTATTCACATTTATATCTTTAGTGCCTACCACAAGCTTTTCACACTGGAGATGCTCAGTGCTGTTGAACAAGTTCTTGCAAAACTGTTTTCAGAATATAGACATAAAGTCTACACAAAATTTTAGATAGCTGTCTTTAGAATGTTTGATAACACTGGTAACATACAGATCGTTATTCAGAGGACAGAATTATTGTTTAACACCAACTTTCAGTTTGTGTTTTCTGAGCTTGTCTCAAAAAAAAAAAAAAAACACAGATAAAAAGATGGAGATATGCACATACTTCCTCCTCCCACCCATCACAACAGGGTTATAAGAACTGGATTAGACAGGATGTCTTCCAATTTTTCTCTTCTAGTAGCTGTTCCACCACTGGTAACACATTTTCAGCCTTGTTAAAAATTTCTCCAACTGATACAACTTCTTGGACGTTTTCCTCAAGTACCAATCATTACTACCACTTTTGCCAACAATTTTTCTCCCTTCCCTCCTTACCGAATACCGAAGAGATGTGCTTCAATGGTCCCCATGTCCAAGAGCAGGGCCTGTGGTTTTGCATGTACTTATTTAGCTAACATAATCTCTTTGAAGTCAGAGATAGGTTTCTTTTAGAGTATAGACTCTTAGACATCAAGAGGTATTCAGGCTTTGCTAATGGGCCTTCACAAACATGTCACATTTTGGATAAACCATATGTAAGCCATTTCAAGAACACTTTTTCTGTCAACAGGAGCTTTCTGTCAACTCAAGATGTGTTAAATAAAAATGTTAGATAGACTAAAATGTCCACACACTAATATTACATACAGAAGAACTTTGTATTTGTATTCATTCAGCATTAGGTTCACTATACTATAACAGTAATTAACATAAGAAATACTTATTGAGACACTGATTGATGATGAGAACCCCCTTCCCTATCAAATTTACAGCAGACAGACCAGAAGGAGAAAGGGTTTATAAAGTAGAAATTTCTTACTTAGCTTCTGTCTATTGCAACTGTCTATTCTTTCTTCTTGAGGCAATGGACATACTGTGCTGTGGAAAAGAGTAAGATCTCAGTTTAGTTGTAGAGAATTTCATAGGACAAAAGAGATTATAATGTGACCTATATTGCAACAATTTTATAAGCACTGGTGGTAAATTTATACAAGAGAGAGTAAATATAATTTTATACTATTTGCAAAGAGAATAAAACTCAAAAGAACAGTTCATTTTTGGGTTCAGTGAATATATTGCCCAAATTGAAATGACTTTTTATTGAGTATCAAGAGCAGAGAATAAACAGAAGTATCATCACTAAATTGGAAAAGTACAAAATCATTCTTAGAAAAGAAGAAGAAAAAACATTTCAACCATTTTCCTCTTATAAGTCCTTTCATATGGCCCTTTGAGGGGGTTGTGCTGGGTAACCTGAATTTGTTCAACCTTTTGATGGACTTGAATTTTCTCCTGAGATGTTTTAAACATTTCTTTCATCCTTAAGTAGCCATGCCAGGAAGAAGCGCCACTTGTAACATTATCGTGTTTTACTGGTGGGAAAAGTAAGCCATAAATATTCCAAGTGGTCACTTTCTTTTGACTAATGCTCTTTTAAGTAAAGGACTCTGGCTTTTACTGTTTCTCCTATACCCTACGAATACCGAGAGATGTGCTTCAATGGTCCCCATGTCCAAGAGCAGGGCCTGTGGTTTTGCATGTACTTATTTAGCTAACATAATCTCTTTGAAGTCAGAGATAGGTTTCTTTTAGAGTATAGACTCTTAGACATCAAGAGGTATTCAGGCTTTGCTAATGGGCCTTCACAAACATGTCACATTTTGGATAAACCATATGTAAGCCATTTCAAGAACACTTTTTCTGTCAACAGGAGCTTTCTGTCAACTCAAGATGTGTTAAATAAAAATGTTAGATAGACTAAAATGTCCACACACTAATATTACATACAGAAGAACTTTGTATTTGTATTCATTCAGCATTAGGTTCACTATACTATAACAGTAATTAACATAAGAAATACTTATTGAGACACTGATTGATGATGAGAACCCCCTTCCCTATCAAATTTACAGCAGACAGACCAGAAGGAGAAAGGGTTTATAAAGTAGAAATTTCTTACTTAGCTTCTGTCTATTGCAACTGTCTATTCTTTCTTCTTGAGGCAATGGACATACTGTGCTGTGGAAAAGAGTAAGATCTCAGTTTAGTTGTAGAGAATTTCATAGGACAAAAGAGATTATAATGTGACCTATATTGCAACAATTTTATAAGCACTGGTGGTAAATTTATACAAGAGAGAGTAAATATAATTTTATACTATTTGCAAAGAGAATAAAACTCAAAAGAACAGTTCATTTTTGGGTTCAGTGAATATATTGCCCAAATTGAAATGACTTTTTATTGAGTATCAAGAGCAGAGAATAAACAGAAGTATCATCACTAAATTGGAAAAGTACAAAATCATTCTTAGAAAAGAAGAAGAAAAAACATTTCAACCATTTTCCTCTTATAAGTCCTTTCATATGGCCCTTTGAGGGGGTTGTGCTGGGTAACCTGAATTTGTTCAACCTTTTGATGGACTTGAATTTTCTCCTGAGATGTTTTAAACATTTCTTTCATCCTTAAGTAGCCATGCCAGGAAGAAGCGCCACTTGTAACATTATCGTGTTTTACTGGTGGGAAAAGTAAGCCATAAATATTCCAAGTGGTCACTTTCTTAGGTTAGACTAATGCTCTTTTAAGTAAAGGACTCTGGCTTTTACTGTTTAACTGCAGAAATGTATTTGACAAGTGATAGTCCTTAGTAACTAATATAAGGAATTAAAGTCTTTCTTTTTATATGTAAGTGAAGAGTGTTTAAAGGGATATTTCCTCTTCCTAAATGTTCTGTGTGAAAGCGGACAGCTATAACTAAATATAAAAATAATAGCAGGGCTTCCCCTGGTGGTCCAGTGGGTAAGGACACCGCCTTGCAGTGCAAGGGGTGATAGTTCGATCCCTGGCCTGGGAAGATCCCACGTGCCGCGGAGCGGCTGGACCGATGTGTCCAATTACCGAGCCGGAGCTCTGGAGCGTATGCGCCCAGAGCCGGTGCTCTGCAACGACAGACGCCACCGCGATGGGAGGCCCACAGGAGCCAAAGAACAAAGACGGATGAAAATAGAGAAATGAAAGACCAATAGAAGTGGCCCGCCCGCTCCCCTCCCTCCCCAACACGACCCCCGCCCAAAATAAATAAATAAATAAATCTGTAAAAAAAAATAATAATAATAGCAGTTTTTACTTCTCAAAGGTTTAAGCTTCAGCGAGCCAAATCATATCATAAACACTGATGAAACAGTTCAGAGATTAAAGACAAATCACAAACGGAGTAGATCTGCAAGCCAAGCACATAACAGGAAAATGTCTGGTTCGCCATACGGACCTGAATTGCATATCTGATAAGTAGTTAGCTAAATTATACAGACATTTTGAGCTTCGCTTTTAGATAGGGCTTTATCACCTGCTTACTATGTTGCTTTTCTTCTTGTCAAAAACAGAGTGATTTGAATAATTCAAGCTCAACACAGGAGCCAGGCTTCTGGTCGTTTGGGTGGACACTGACACTGGAGATGGGCAGGTTATGGGGCATGAATGGAATCACCTGGGGAGAACTGCATAGTTTCAGGATAGACAGAAAAGACAGCATAAAGCTTGTGCTGGCTATAGAATAACACGATAGATGAAGACACAGGAAAAGAGATGGGCATGTAAGGGTGATTCACAGGTGTTATGAAAACTATGTCTGAGGTGAGTGCTAAAAGGGTCATTGACTGCCTTATTCTCTTACTTCATAGACCTGTACCTTGGGGTATTTTCAAAAAGCTTTACAGAAGCCACTAAGCAACTTCCTCTCCCCCTAGGAATATATGTATACTATTTAAAATTGACATTCCTATTGAAAACTGTATTTTTAGGGATGAAGTCCATTGATCCAATCATTTAACAAGGTGGAAATTTCCTGGCTTCCTTTAAATGTTCTGTGTGAAAGCGGACAGCTATAACTAAATATAAAAATAATAGCAGGGCTTCCCCTGGTGGTCCAGTGGGTAAGGACACCGCCTTGCAGTGCAAGGGGTGATAGTTCGATCCCTGGCCTGGGAAGATCCCACGTGCCGCGGAGCGGCTGGACCGATGTGTCCAATTACCGAGCCGGAGCTCTGGAGCGTATGCGCCCAGAGCCGGTGCTCTGCAACGACAGACGCCACCGCGATGGGAGGCCCACAGGAGCCAAAGAACAAAGACGGATGAAAATAGAGAAATGAAAGACCAATAGAAGTGGCCCGCCCACTCCTCTCCCTCCCATACACGACCCCCGCCCAAAATAAATAAATAAATAAATCTGTAAAAAAAAATAATAATAATAGCAGTTTTTACTTCTCAAAGGTTTAAGCTTCAGCGAGCCAAATCATATCATAAACACTGATGAAACAGTTCAGAGATTAAAGACAAATCACAAACGGAGTAGATCTGCAAGCCAAGCACATAACAGGAAAATGTCTGGTTCGCCATACGGACCTGAATTGCATATCTGATAAGTAGTTAGCTAAATTATACAGACATTTTGAGCTTCGCTTTTAGATAGGGCTTTATCACCTGCTTACTATGTTGCTTTTCTTCTTGTCAAAAACAGAGTGATTTGAATAATTCAAGCTCAACACAGGAGCCAGGCTTCTGGTCGTTTGGGTGGACACTGACACTGGAGATGGGCAGGTTATGGGGCATGAATGGAATCACCTGGGGAGAACTGCATAGTTTCAGGATAGACAGAAAAGACAGCATAAAGCTTGTGCTGGCTATAGAATAACACGATAGATGAAGACACAGGAAAAGAGATGGGCATGTAAGGGTGATTCACAGGTGTTATGAAAACTATGTCTGAGGTGAGTGCTAAAAAGGGGTCATTGACTGCCTTATTCTCTTACTTCATAGACCTGTACCTTGGGGGTATTTTCAAAAAAGCTTTACAGAAGCCACTAAGCAACTTCCTCTCCCCCTAGGAATATATGTATACTATTTAAAATTGACATTCCTATTGAAAACTGTATTTTTAGGGATGAAGTCCATTGATCCAATCATTTAACAAGGTGGAAATTTCCAGGTAAAAAATAGTCTGTGAGCCCTCTAAGGCAAGATACTTCTTGTCTTAACTATAACCTTTTGACCTTGGAGAAGGATGAATAAAAAATGATAATAGTTTTGTAAAAGCATCACATAGAAAGTAATTCCATAATATGGGACAAATAGACTAGAATGACGGTATAAAATGCAAATTTAATATTTTTCCTATTTGTTCTTATAGATCTCTTAATGTAGCTATATTCCCTTAAATTCTAATGTGTTAGACATAAATGGTGACAATAGAACCTGATTTTCTTCATTAGTACAACTATTAGTCCTATTATACATTCCTTTTCTTTACTTGTGAATAACTGGGACTCCTTCCAAAGAATAGTCTGCTAATAAATTATGTTTTATTCATTTTTTTAAAATGTCAGCTTCCTGACATTTATCTTGGTCTAATGCATTTGAATGTTGTTCAGTTAGAAAACCTAAAATAACATACTTAAGAAAAAGCATGTTCATCTGACAATTATATCCTACTTCTCCTAGCCTTTACCTATTCAGAGTTAGATATCATTTACAACAAGTGATCTTAAAGGTAAACCTCTATCAGTAGAGACCAACAGTTAACGGAATTTTTCTGTTTCTGTCACCTTAACAGACCATGCATTGTTTTGTTTTTTATTTTTCCTGGTACCAGAGTGATATTTTTTGAAGAAAATGGCAAAGAACCAAGATTTGTATTTGTTGAAAACTAATGCTGTTGGAAAGAAGAAATGAAAACTCCCAGATTCGAATTTTCATATTCCAAATCAAATGATTAATAGGCCAAATATTTTGCTTTTTCCTTTGCACATGCGCTCTCTCTTTCTCTCTGCCTCCCAACCCAAAGCTTCTGACACATCACATTACTGTACACTTATGCTATAGTTCAGATATGTTAGGCAAATGTCTGTATTGGAGCCAGGGAATGTGAAAATATGCTTAGTTACTATTATGTTTTATGTAGAGCTAGCTATGTTCTCTGTCATTGGGCACTATAACACTATCATCAGTCACTTCAGAATAGTGTTTTCCGCAATCTATGCCTTACTAGAAGATTAATGATAACGATGATCATGCCAAGATAAGTATCATTATATGTCTTCATAAGTATGGCTCCCTTTGGAGATGGAAAATTTTATTGTGGGGGCTAAAGAATATTAGATAACTGAGAGCTTGCAAAATCAGTCTTTACATTCACAATGGATTAATAGGTAAAATCACTAACACTTCCACATACATGCTGTCACTTTTTAAAAATTTTGGTACTTATTAATATTCATTTATTTATTGTCTTATAATTGGCATACAGTGTGTAAATTTAAAGTGTACAACATGTTGGTTGGATATATTTATATGTTGCCATATGGGTTACCACTGTCATGCTGTTACTTTTAAAGTAAACAAGAGAGAGCTGATGATTTGGTGACTGGGGTGAATTTATGTATATTCATGTAAATATTCTTGTATGTGTGCATGTATATTTAAGCCATGATAAACATAAACCTCAAGCTAGTCATCTGTACTCTTCTTGTGCTTTCAGATAATTCTTCATTGTCAATTACAAGTTTAATTTGTAATTAAATGCCAGGTCTGGGCTGGTAGTATATTTTTATGAGTAGGTATAAGACAGTAGAAACTGACAGTGGTCACGAATGAGTAGAATATGCCCAATGATGTTAGAATTCAAACTCTTAAAATGTAACATGCATGGGGGGGACAGGGAGGGGGACACGGGAAAAAGGAGTGAGGATATACCTATGACTGATCTGGGATTATACATATTTGTAAAGAACAAAACTATGTAAAAACAAAATAAAAATAATTAATAATAAAAAAATCCTAACATGCTAGTTAAACAAAATAAGAGTTGCCATATATTCTACTCTGTAATAATTTTCCCCCTTAACTTTTCAACTTCCCTGTGGTTTCTATTTTCTTTTTACACTGTTAGTAGGTTTTTAAAACTCTGGGTTAATACCTTCTACTTGTATAGTATTTATTCTTAAAACCCTTTTAGAGATATACAAAACTACTCAGCTCTGCTATTGGAGCAAAAAGGAAAATGTGAAAATATGCTTAGTTACTATTATGTTTTATGTAGAGCTAGCTATGTTCTCTGTCATTGGGCACTATAACACTATCATCAGTCACTTCAGAATAGTGTTTTCCGCAATCTATGCCTTACTAGAAGATTAATGATAACGATGATCATGCCAAGATAAGTATCATTATATGTCTTCATAAGTATGGCTCCCTTTGGAGATGGAAAATTTTATTGTGGGGGCTAAAGAATATTAGATAACTGAGAGCTTGCAAAATCAGTCTTTACATTCACAATGGATTAATAGGTAAAATCACTAACACTTCCACATACATGCTGTCACTTTTTAAAAATTTTGGTACTTATTAATATTCATTTATTTATTGTCTTATAATTGGCATACAGTGTGTAAATTTAAAGTGTACAACATGTTGGTTGGATATATTTATATGTTGCCATATGGGTTACCACTGTCATGCTGTTACTTTTAAAGTAAACAAGAGAGAGCTGATGATTTGGTGACTGGGGTGAATTTATGTATATTCATGTAAATATTCTTGTATGTGTGCATGTATATTTAAGCCATGATAAACATAAACCTCAAGCTAGTCATCTGTACTCTTCTTGTGCTTTCAGATAATTCTTCATTGTCAATTACAAGTTTAATTTGTAATTAAATGCCAGGTCTGGGCTGGTAGTATATTTTTATGAGTAGGTATAAGACAGTAGAAACTGACAGTGGTCACGAATGAGTAGAATATGCCCAATGATGTTAGAATTCAAACTCTTAAAATGTAACATGCATGGGGGGGACAGGGAGGGGGACACGGGAAAAAGGGGTGAGGGATATACCTATGACTGATCTGGGATTATACATATTTGTAAAGAACAAAACTATGTAAAAACAAAATAAAAATAATTAATAATAAAAAAATCCTAACATGCTAGTTAAACAAAATAAGAGTTGCCATATATTCTACTCTGTAATAATTTTCCCCCTTAACTTTTCAACTTCCCTGTGGTTTCTATTTTCTTTTTACACTGTTAGTAGGTTTTTAAAACTCTGGGTTAATACCTTCTACTTGTATAGTATTTATTCTTAAAACCCTTTTAGAGATATACAAAACTACTCAGGCTGAAAGAAAGGGGAAAACAGGCCAATTTTAATAAGAATATTAACTCTCTCTGATTATACTGACTGCATTTAGTGAACTGGAAATTAACTGAATAAGAAGCCAGCTTCCATTTTCTTTACACCTCTAAACATAACATCAAACTTTAATAAATGTGGGCTCAGATAGTAGGAGAATTAAATGCAGGGCCCTAAGGGCAGAGGTTTCTAGGAATGTGCTTATAATAGAGTTTCACCTGGGATTCAATTAAATATTTAGTGAGAGTGGCTGAAAGAAAGGTGCTGTGCTGAAAGCTGTGCAGGAGACAGAGATGAATACGACACAGTTTTTGTCCTCTAGAATGTCATGATCGATGGCGGCTAACACATTTCACCTCCAGTGTGGGTTGAATGTGGTAGGGAGGGAGCTCCTCCTCCTTCTCCTCCAACCCCTAGAAAACTTTATCCTTGTGCAATCCTATCATGCTTTCCCTGTTTTGTAGGACGAAGCATCCTTTTTCCTGTTCAAGGCCAATACCTCTGCATGTGCCCTTGATCCCATCTTCTCCCTCTCACGTCTCAGAAATTGTACTATCAATCAGTGGTCAACAAGTTTTTTCCGTGATATACCAGATAATAAATATTTTAGGCTTTTTCAAGACATGTGGTTTCCGTCACAACCATTCAACCCCATTGTTGCAATGAAAAAGCAGCTGTAGACTATGTAGACAAATCGATGTGTCTGTGTTCCAATAAAATTTTACATATGGGCACTGAAAGCTGAAATTTTTATAGGTCATGAAATGTTTTCTTTATTTTCTCCAATCATTAAAAAATGTAAGGGCTTCCCTGGTAGCTCAGTGGTAAAGAGTTCACCTGCCAGTGCAGGAGACACAAGTTTGATTCCTGATCCGGAAAGATCCCACGTACTGCAGAGCAACTAAGCTCGTGAGCCACAACTATGGAGCTTGTGCTCTAGAGCCTCAGAGCCACAACTATTGAAGTCTGTGAACCCTAGAGTCTGAGTTCCACAACAAGAGAAGTCACCTCAACAAGAAGCCTGCTCACCTCATCTAGAGAGTAGCCCCGACTCTCTGAAACTAGAGAAGAGCCTGTAGCAGCAGTGAAAGCCCAGAATAGCCATATATAAATAAATAAGGTTTAAAAAAATGTTAAACCATTCTTTGAGCATCATGCAAAATGAAGCAGTAGGTCAAACTTGGTTCTCAGTCATAGTTTGCTGACTTTTGCTGTGAATATAAATATGACCTTTCCCATTCTTTCATATCTTCAACCATTCCTTTTCTACTTTTTTCTCTTTAGCCTATAATCACAATAAGAGCAGCATAAAAAATATTTATCAGTGGCTCTAGATTTTGACCAATCAGAAGAAGTAAATCTGCCTATTAGATCTAGTAGGAGACAACTACTGAGTAATTTTGATGTGTATACGATAAATACCAACCCAAAACAAACCTCATTTCATTTGAAAACTGAAACAAAGCACTTTTTGCACTGCCATCTTGGGACTGCTCTACTCTCTTTATACCCATTATTTTTAAAAATTATTGTATTTTGTAATCTCTCATCTATTCTTCAACAAGGCTTTCTTTCCACCCTTGAAAACTTCTGGCCTTTCCAAAAGAAACTCTCTTTTTAATTTTTTCAGCACTTTTTAAGTGTTTAATTTCTATCATTTGCATTAAATTCTCCTAGACATCTTCCACTCTTCCAGCTTTTGATTCTTGGTTGCCATGGCAGGTTCCTCTTCATCCAGTCCTCTTTCCTGTAACCATCCCCACCTGGTATTTCCCAGCATTCTCCACCCGCTACTCTGTACTGCCTGTTCTCTGTCCTTGGCAGTCTGAACCATTCTCAGGGTTTGATTTTCACTTTTATGGAGATGATCTCCATGTGCAATCTCCAGCTTTGACCTCTCTTTAGACTTTAGACTCATTTCATCACTTGGATTGCCCCAAGGCATCTCAAAGTCACTGTGTCAGACAACGAACCTGTAGACACTCCTATCAGACATACCTCTCCCTCACATTCCATATCTTAGCCCAGCAATGCCACCCCTATTGTTGAAGCCAAGAAGTCTGGAATCATTGTCAGTGCTCTCCTGCCCTTACTCCTAATTCCACTTAATTAAGCACTGACTTTTCAGCCAAGTGTTTCGTAGTTCTGTCCATCTAGCTGCATCCCAACTACTTCTGTCTTGGCCCAGGCTTTCTTACCAAACTGGACCACTGTGCTATTATAGTCCCTGCTCTCTCTTTTTATACTTGCCACCAGGCAGGCCATCTCAAACACAAATATGATCAGGGAAACTACCCTCCTCTGCTAACCTCTTGAATGACTCACTGTGAGGATACTCAGCATGGCCCCAAGACCCTCCACCATATGGACTCTGCTTCCTGCCTCAGTTTTACTGTCTGTCAATCCTGTATTTTTTATTTCCATCCCACTAATAGGACATATATATACATATAATGCCCTATTATGTAATGCAGTCATATACTTTCATGTCTTTGCACATGTTATTTCTATCAAAAATATCTCCTCTTTTCTCCTCTGCCTACTCCTACTCATTTATTCAGGCTCTGAATTCATAAGACCGCTCTAAGAGACTTTCCTTATTTTTCTTTCCATTTTTTTTCCCAATCTGTATTAAAAGTACAGCTTCTCTCTTCTGTGACTATCTCAACTTCACTATTAACAAGTAACCAAGGTTGGTTAGTCATTGCCACTCCAGCTCCCGCTCCAGTATCTGGTAAACACATCTGTGTGAAGAGTACTTGGCAAGGCACAGGATTTAGGGTATCTGGGTTCTGTTCCCAGCAGGACAGCTTAGTTGCTCTATGGTTTGGGGCTTATACTTTCTAAGCCTCATATTTAAAATGGAACCTCAGGTCATTCGTGGAAAAAAAAATACTTTTGGGACACAGATTATGTTTTAGGCACTTTTCTAGGTACAGGAAAAAAAAAAAACAATCTCTCACTTTCAAGGAACTTTCATTATAGAAGACATAGGGGGGAGAAGGGGAAAAAGAAAATAAATAGGTAATAATAAAATAACTAAAATAAAAAATAGTCTATAATATGGTACAGACAACGAACCTGTAGACACTCCTATCAGACATACCTCTCCCTCACATTCCATATCTTAGCCCAGCAATGCCACCCCTATTGTTGAAGCCAAGAAGTCTGGAATCATTGTCAGTGCTCTCCTGCCCTTACTCCTAATTCCACTTAATTAAGCACTGACTTTTCAGCCAAGTGTTTCGTAGTTCTGTCCATCTAGCTGCATCCCAACTACTTCTGTCTTGGCCCAGGCTTTCTTACCAAACTGGACCACTGTGCTATTATAGTCCCTGCTCTCTCTTTTTATACTTGCCACCAGGCAGGCCATCTCAAACACAAATATGATCAGGGAAACTACCCTCCTCTGCTAACCTCTTGAATGACTCACTGTGAGGATACTCAGCATGGCCCCAAGACCCTCCACCATATGGACTCTGCTTCCTGCCTCAGTTTTACTGTCTGTCAATCCTGTATTTTTTATTTCCATCCCACTAATAGGACATATATATACATATAATGCCCTATTATGTAATGCAGTCATATACTTTCATGTCTTTGCACATGTTATTTCTATCAAAAATATCTCCTCTTTTCTCCTCTGCCTACTCCTACTCATTTATTCAGGCTCTGAATTCATAAGACCGCTCTAAGAGACTTTCCTTATTTTTCTTTCCATTTTTTTTCCCAATCTGTATTAAAAGTACAGCTTCTCTCTTCTGTGACTATCTCAACTTCACTATTAACAAGTAACCAAGGTTGGTTAGTCATTGCCACTCCAGCCCCCGCTCCAGTATCTGGTAAACACATCTGTGTGAAGAGTACTTGGCAAGGCACAGGATTTAGGGTATCTGGGTTCTGTTCCCAGCAGGACAGCTTAGTTGCTCTATGGTTTGGGGCTTATACTTTCTAAGCCTCATATTTAAAATGGAACCTCAGGTCATTCGTGGAAAAAAAAATACTTTTGGGACACAGATTATGTTTTAGGCACTTTTCTAGGTACAGGAAAAAAAAAAAACAATCTCTCACTTTCAAGGAACTTTCATTATAGAAGACATAGGGGGGAGAAGGGGAAAAAGAAAATAAATAGGTAATAATAAAATAACTAAAATAAAATATATAGTCTATAATATGGTAAGTGCACAGGTAACAGGGAGTGAAGTGATGAGACAGAGGAGGATGGAAAATTTTAGACAGCGATTAGGGAAAGCCTCACTGAGAAGTGACACTTAAGAAAAGATCTGAAGGAGATGAGGAGGTGAGCAATGACAGTATCTACAGTGAACAGAATTCCAGGAAAAAAAGAAATATCAACTGCAAAATATCTGGCCTGTTTCAGAAATAAAAGAAAATGGTGAGCATGTTGGAAAAGAGTGAGCAATGGAGGAAGAGATACATGGGTGAGGTGATCAGGGCACCAGATGAGCAGCATACAATTATATCATTTGTAGCCTCTTGTTAGGACTTTGAGTGAAACAGAGAGGCACTGGAGGGTCTTGAGCAGAAAAGCAAACAATCTGAATAAGGTTAAAGATGACTCTGCCTGTGGTGTTGCAAATACACTGTGGGAGAGTAAGGCTAGAAAGAGGGGACATTCAGGAGGCTGTTAACAATGAATGTGATGTACAAAAGCTTTTAAGTTTCATTAGGTCCCACATGTTCATTTGTCTTTTTAGTTCCACTATTCTAGTAGGTGGGTCAGCTAAAGAAATTACAAAAAAGCTGAACAGACAGCCCACAGAGTGGGAGAAAATCATAGCAAATGAAATAACAGACAAAGAATTAATCTCCAAAATCTACAAGCAACTCAGACAACTCAGCACTGGAAAAACGAACAACCCAATCAAAAAATGGGAAAAGGACCTAAACAGACACCTCTCCAACGATGACATACAGATGGCCCAAAAACACATGAAACGATGCTCAACTTCACTAATAATTAGAGAAATGCAAATCAAAACTACAATGAGATATCACCTCACACCCGTCAGAATGGCCATCATCCACAAATCGACAGACAATAAATGCTGGAGAGGCTGCGGAGAAAAGGGAACACTCCTGCATTGCTGATGGGAGTGTAAATTGATACAGCCTCTATGGAAGACAGTCTGGAGATTTCTTAAAAAACTAAAAATAGAAGCACCATATGACCCAGCAATCCCACTCTTAGGCTTATACCCTGACGAAATCAAAACTGAAAGAAGTACCTGTACCCCAATGTTCATTGCAGCTCTCTATACAATAGCTAGAACATGGAAGCAACCTAGATGTCCATCAACGAACGAATGGATCCAAAAGCTCTGGTACATATATACAATGGAATACTACACAGCTGTAAAGAGAAATGCAGAAGAATCAACCCTAATGAGGTGGCTGGATCTAGAACGTATCATAAAAAGTGAAGTCAGTCAAAAAGAGAAGGACAAATACAGTATATTAACACATATATATGGAATCTAGTAGGATGGCGATGATGGCACATGCAGTGAAGCGACAGAAAGACAGACACGGACAGTGGACATATGGACATTGTGGGGAAGGAACAGTGGGTGAGAGGCGTAAAGGAAGTAGCATGAAGGCCTGTACTATCATAAGTGAAGAAAATAGCTCTAGTCATTGCTCTGTGAAAAAAGGGGATCCTTCAGGGGTGCTGTGTGATGGTCCGGAGGGGAGGGAAGGGGGGGATATACATGTGACTAATCTGAGAACATGCATGTCTGTGAACAACAAAACTCTGTAAAAGTTAAAAGTAAAATAAAGGTTTAAAAAAAAAAAAAAAACAATGAATGTGATGAAAAAATACGGAGATTTGAATCAAGTGAAGGTGATAAGACATGATTTATTCTGAATATATTGAGTAGAGTTTAAAAAAAGACTTGCTAGATGTAAGATGTGGGAAAAAAGAGGCAAAAACCTTGACCCCAAGGATTCTCACTGGTGCAATTATGAAGAGGGTGTCCATGCTTTTGCTGGGAAAGCCTGCAAAAGTTTTCCAAGGAATCAGTAAGAATAGGTTAGGTTAGGTCAAAATAACTTTGAGATGTCCATTATACATTTAAGTGGAGAAGACAAATACATTGTTCCATCTATTTATATATGAGTTGAAATTTATGGAAGGACTCTAAGCTCAAGATAAACATTTTTCAGTGAACAAATGATATGTAAATCCTCTAAGTGGAAGTGAAGTGGAAGTCACTCAGTCATGTCCAATTTTTTGTGACCCCGTGGACTATAACCTGCCAGGCTCCTCTGTCCATGGAGTTTTCCAGGCAAAAATACTGCGGTGGGTAGCCAGTCACCTTCTCCTGGGGCTCTTCCCAACCCAGGGATCAAATCAGGGCTCCTTGCACTGCAGGTGGATTCTTTACTGTCTGAGCTTCCAGGGAAGCCCTGTAAAGCCTCTAGGTTGTAGATAAAGAAGAGATGCAGTCTGAGAACTGAATACTGTGCAGCTCAGTATTTCATGACTGGAGAAATGAGGAATAACCAGAAAAGGAAATTGAGAGGAACCAGCAAACATGGCAAGAAGAAAATCAGGAGTGTGGTTTTCTGAGAGCAAAAGAAAGTAAAAAAATAAAATAAGGCAGTGCCCAAGCGGAAGTGATCAACTCTCTCCATACTAGTGGGCTAGATAAGTGGAAGACAGAGAATTTGTAGCTATATTTAGAAACTCAAAGGACACTGTGTCCTTGATGAGTAGTTCTGATGAAGTGGTAGGGGCAATGCATGACCAGAGAACGTAAATAGCTCTTTTAAGGAGTTTTGCTAGGTGGGTGGACAGAAATGAAGCATAGATGGAGGGTGATGTGGGAGAAAAAAACACTTCACTTTTAAAGAAAAGAAAAGCATACTTAAATGCTGATAGAAATGATACAGTAGAGGGAGATACTGATGATACAAGAGAGAAAAGTAAATACCATAGTGATATCTTTGTATAGACAACAAAGAATGAGATCTCATGTACACGTTGGCTTCGGATTGCAACATGAACAGTTCATCCATGGTGACAAATATTAACAGAAGTCAGAGATACAGAGGAGAGCCTATGCCATTTCTCTTCTGCTTCTATTTTCTAAGTGAAACAAGATCATAAGCAGATCACAGAGATGGCAGGAAGAGGTTTTGGAATTTTGTTATAAGAGAACGAATGTCTTCTGAATGGGAAGGAACTCAGTGGACCCAGAACATATGACAGGATTAGTGACTACCAGCAAGGCTCAGTTGAAATTAGTGGCTATGAGTTGAAACAGAAATAAATTAGTATGGTTGTACACTGTTCTCCAGTCATGTACAGCTGGAAATAGGAATGAAATAGGAAGTTTTAGATTGAACCTGTGGTGGGATAATGTCAGGAATGTACTATACAGCAGAAGAGATGGGCAAAGGGAGTTGAAGGTGTATTTAAGGAAGCGACTGATGGGCCATGGAATTCAGATTATTTTGGGAAGAAAGAAAGACATGAGCATAAAGGTAGAGGTATCTATTCATGGTAAGTTCCAAAGAGTTAAAAGATTCATACTACCAGAGGCAGAAAGCAAGTAATACAGGAGGTAGTTAGAGAATGGTGATCATGGAAGGGTTATAATGACTGGAGAAATGAGGAATAAACCAGAAAAGGAAATTGAGAGGAACCAGCAAACATGGCAAGAAGAAAATCAGGAGTGTGGTTTTCTGAGAGCAAAAGAAAGTAAAAAAATAAAATAAGGCAGTGCCCAAGCGGAAGTGATCAACTCTCTCCATACTAGTGGGCTAGATAAGTGGAAGACAGAGAATTTGTAGCTATATTTAGAAACTCAAAGGACACTGTGTCCTTGATGAGTAGTTCTGATGAAGTGGTAGGGGCAATGCATGACCAGAGAACGTAAATAGCTCTTTTAAGGAGTTTTGCTAGGTGGGTGGACAGAAATGAAGCATAGATGGAGGGTGATGTGGGAGAAAAAAACACTTCACTTTTAAAGAAAAGAAAAGCATACTTAAATGCTGATAGAAATGATACAGTAGAGGGAGATACTGATGATACAAGAGAGAAAAGTAAATACCATAGTGATATCTTTGTATAGACAACAAAGAATGAGATCTCATGTACACGTTGGCTTCGGATTGCAACATGAACAGTTCATCCATGGTGACAAATATTAACAGAAGTCAGAGATACAGAGGAGAGCCTATGCCATTTCTCTTCTGCTTCTATTTTCTAAGTGAAACAAGATCATAAGCAGATCACAGAGATGGCAGGAAGAGGTTTTGGAATTTTGTTATAAGAGAACGAATGTCTTCTGAATGGGAAGGAACTCAGTGGACCCAGAACATATGACAGGATTAGTGACTACCAGCAAGGCTCAGTTGAAATTAGTGGCTATGAGTTGAAACAGAAATAAATTAGTATGGTTGTACACTGTTCTCCAGTCATGTACAGCTGGAAATAGGAATGAAATAGGAAGTTTTAGATTGAACCTGTGGTGGGATAATGTCAGGAATGTACTATACAGCAGAAGAGATGGGCAAAGGGAGTTGAAGGTGTATTTAAGGAAGCGACTGATGGGCCATGGAATTCAGATTATTTTGGGAAGAAAGAAAGACATGAGCATAAAGGTAGAGGTATCTATTCATGGTAAGTTCCAAAGAGTTAAAAGATTCATACTACCAGAGGCAGAAAGCAAGTAATACAGGAGGTAGTTAGAGAATGGTGATCATGGAAGGGTTATAATTACTGGATGTGAAAATCTGTATGATACATACACAGAAAGTTAAACATAAAGTTATTGGAGAAGGTAGTCAGAAACCTACCACTTGAAGGCTTATCTGTCTGGATATTGATATAACCAAGAATTAGGTTATGAAGGTTTGATGTTAGGGAGAATAACAATAAGACAAGAGCTAAAATTTTCAGGGAAAGAGGGGGTGATATAGGGCTTGTAGATAGCTGTATACAGAGATATTGATAGTTTATCACTTTTAAGTTGCTGAGGGTTAAAGAAGATATGAATATAAAGTGGTTTCTAGAGTACTAGTCCACAATGAATTCAATAAATATGAATTTTTATTTCCCGACAAAATCTATAGCCGAAGCTATGTTGCCAGTACCAGAGCATATCTCACTTTAACACTGGCCAATAGAGGATGACTAGTATACTAAAGTATATGGCTGGTTTATCGTCCAGTTTACTGATGGAGATGGCTGTAGGAGTCTGAAGGGAATGGGTCTTAAGAGCACAGGAAGAAGAACTTCTGTGATGAGATGATTTTGATAGTAATACACTTATATTAAATAGAAATTCCATAAAGTCATGATTTACCTATTTGCATAAAAACTAATATTTTTTCTCTTTTAATTACATTTCCATTTGAACCACTCTGCCCAATGTGCTTATAAATGAAAAATGCAGTGGACCCAGAACATTGAAGATTAGTGACTACCAGCAAGGCTCAGTTGAAATTAGTGGCTATGAGTTGAAACAGAAATAAATTAGTATGGTTGTACACTGTTCTCCAGTCATGTACAGCTGGAAATAGGAATGAAATAGGAAGTTTTAGATTGAACCTGTGGTGGGATAATGTCAGGAATGTACTATACAGCAGAAGAGATGGGCAAAGGGAGTTGAAGGTGTATTTAAGGAAGCGACTGATGGGCCATGGAATTCAGATTATTTTGGGAAGAAAGAAAGACATGAGCATAAAGGTAGAGGTATCTATTCATGGTAAGTTCCAAAGAGTTAAAAGATTCATACTACCAGAGGCAGAAAGCAAGTAATACAGGAGGTAGTTAGAGAATGGTGATCATGGAAGGGTTATAATTACTGGATGTGAAAATCTGTATGATACATACACAGAAAGTTAAACATAAAGTTATTGGAGAAGGTAGTCAGAAACCTACCACTTGAAGGCTTATCTGTCTGGATATTGATATAACCAAGAATTAGGTTATGAAGGTTTGATGTTAGGGAGAATAACAATAAGACAAGAGCTAAAATTTTCAGGGAAAGAGGGGGTGATATAGGGCTTGTAGATAGCTGTATACAGAGATATTGATAGTTTATCACTTTTAAGTTGCTGAGGGTTAAAGAAGATATGAATATAAAGTGGTTTCTAGAGTACTAGTCCACAATGAATTCAATAAATATGAATTTTTATTTCCCGACAAAATCTATAGCCGAAGCTATGTTGCCAGTACCAGAGCATATCTCACTTTAACACTGGCCAATAGAGGATGACTAGTATACTAAAGTATATGGCTGGTTTATCGTCCAGTTTACTGATGGAGATGGCTGTAGGAGTCTGAAGGGAATGGGTCTTAAGAGCACAGGAAGAAGAACTTCTGTGATGAGATGATTTTGATAGTAATACACTTATATTAAATAGAAATTCCATAAAGTCATGATTTACCTATTTGCATAAAAACTAATATTTTTTCTCTTTTAATTACATTTCCATTTGAACCACTCTGCCCAATGTGCTTATAAATGAAAAATGCAGGGCAAAAGAATGGTTCAAAGATTTTGTCAGAACACTGACCTTCCCAGCAACGTGAGTTCTCAATATTTTGAAGGATAGTGTTCTTTATAAAGTCTCCATAAACCAAGGATGTAGGCTCTAATCCTCATACCATGAAAATTAATAGGCTAGATTCTTCATTGAAAACAAATAAGAATGTTTTTTCACATTTTTTCCTATTACTGAAATTTCTGTATTTCTTTGGCAACTCTGAAGATTTCCTTCCATGACTAAACTTGAATGGACTTCTGAAATTTTCTTTTTAGAATAATCTACATTTTCTTGTTTTGCTACCAGATCCATTCTTGTTTTGCTACCAGATTCAGAATGGTAGCCCAGTACTATATATCCACAGAGCTTGCAAACCAGTGAACATTATTTTTACTTTGTTATGAAATGTTACCATTTAGATTCCTCTAGGGATGCAATTTTGTTCTGCTCTCAGCTTTCTATTTTAGCAATGAGCAACCAGAATTAGAAAGAAATCATCATTATCTAGATCTGCAGGGGCTTCTGAAACTGATTTCTACCATTGCTGAATACACAGGAGCATTTTTAATGTGTAATTTCTCTATCTCCATTTGCAATTTAGCACTCAGGGACAACAGAGAAAGAGAAAGATGAGTGCTAGAGAGACAAACAGTGGGAGTTTCCACTATTC
Source organism: Tragulus kanchil (assembly GCA_022376925.1). Taxonomy (NCBI): domain Eukaryota; kingdom Metazoa; phylum Chordata; class Mammalia; order Artiodactyla; family Tragulidae; genus Tragulus; species Tragulus kanchil. Next base: position 260,655,720 of record JAIOJX010000026.1, on the reverse strand, counting down.
ACTTGAGTACTGGGAGAGACTTAAAGATGAGGGGGAAATAGATAAGCACTATGGCAATAAGGTGTGAAGGATACTTCATTTTCTCTTAGTGGGAACTTCTGAAACGTCTGTTTCAATATCTTTTTGTAGTTACAGTGGGGTGGGGAGAACACATAGCAGTGTGTCTATCCTAGGGTTCTGAGTGGAGATGAAATGACTAGGGGTATTAGCCTGATCCAACGAGTGTGAAACAGAAGCTTCAGCACTCCGTAGGGGAATGACCTTGGGATTGCATTGAAAGCTCAGGCAGATTTGGAATCAAAGAAGGAGAGTGAGGAGGGGACTGTGAAAGCTGTCTAGCTCTGGAAGCAGGTAACAGAAAAAGGCGGATCTAAAAGAGCAACTTCAGAGGTTAAAAAAAAAAGTCGTCTTTGGAACATGAGGCGAGGACAGTGAGGTATTATATGATAAAATTAAAAATGCATAGAAATTGTGTTTCAGGAAAAGTTGACCACAGTTGTTTTATCAAATAGCTGTTCCGGTCAGAGGCCTGAATCCACTGCAGAATGACTGATGAGAAAACCTTATCCACGTATGGAGTGATAGTGGCCTCCTAAGACATAGCTGAGGAACATGTGCTGGAGACAGAGAAAGTAGGACAGCAAGGAAGGAGGAAGATTCAGAAGAGCTGGGCCACATTTCTGCAGTGAAACTGTATCTCCATTAGCCCAAATACAGAAACTTAAAAGGATCTGGGTCCTGACAGTGCTCTAGAAAACAATAATGGGTGAATCTTCACTTCTGCTCAGCAGTTGAAGCCTTTTCTGGCTTGCTCAGTTGTCAACAGGAACGATGTAAGCATGTTTTAGTTCACATTTATGTGAAACATAAAGCAAGTTAAAAGAGCTAGAATTTATTTGTCCCAGAAAGACAATGACTCTTAGCGAATTCTAAAGCACTGGCATTTAATTGAGCTGTTAATACCAGTTCTACTCTATTCAAAATAAATTGTCCACTCTGTTCCCCTTGATTTTTCTTTTTCCCACAGGATCACATCATAATTCATCCACAGGCTCATGGATGTACTGAACTGCTCTCTAAAATAAGGCCTTACCTACAACAATATTCTACAATATCAAAATCACATTTTGCCTTTCATCAGCTGGCATCCATTTCTTTTTTCTATGTTGTTCATGCATCACCATGATATTTGAAATTTTTTTTGATTTTTTATTAATGTTTTTTTTTTTTTGCCCAAAAATCACTAATAATAATCACCATGGCCTGAGAAGGTTGTTTATCATTTTATCACTTCTTTAATTCCTTGCTAAAGCTAGGGCTATTTAGCCAGATCTTCAAATATTCAAGGTCCTATGCATATAATGGCAATTGAACTGCTAAAAACTAAATATGCTTCCCACTCTAAAATGTTATGATTTTCAGTGATGAGCAACAGACTGCAGGAAATGCTTTTGGCGGGACTAATGATTTCTTCTCTGCCCATTTCCAAGGTCATTTTGATGATTATCTCTAGATGTTAATACATATGTGAAAGGACACCTCATCTACAACATATGGACTTAAGAAAGACTGAAAGCTCCTTTAGGCAGCCATAACAATGAATCTTCATTGTCCTTTAGAGTCTGTGTGGCCTTGTAGGGGGTTTTAATGGATAGAAAAAATATGGTCTCGTCTTCTTGTCAGGCTAGATTGTGTCACATTCCCTACCCCTTCAATTTTTCCCAGTTTGAGTGCTGGTGAGGAGGTGTATCTTTCAGCAATTTTGTGAAGATTTAAATAGAGTAACATGGAAGAAAAATGTAAGTTCATTGAGAACAATAATATTCTATGTAATAGAGAGCTATCACATTTAAGCTTAAATTACAGTTGAGTAACTAGGGTATATTTCTTAAGCAAAGCAAAACACTGACCCTCTCGCATAGAAAATGCCAGAGCTTATATATAAACCTTTATATCAGCCTAGTTTCATAAGTAGGCAGTTGCAACTGACAATAGGTATAAACTTTCAAACTGGTCCCTTTAAGTTTAAATATGCATTTATTACTCTTTCAACTTTCCCAAATAAATCTATAGGTAATAGTTGTGAACCTTGGAAAGGCTGCATTTTTACACTGAAAAAACTGACAAGCATTTCTGGTACTTTTCAGATTTAATAAGGCTCTGAGATGAAGACTTTATAAAAATGCAGTCTCTATTACCTCAGATTATAAATAGAATCATCTTCACAATATGAAACATCAGCTCAAAATTATTCTTTCAGGCAATCTCAATATTACTAAGAGTAGATTAAATAGACAGATTCAAAGAATTCAAGAATTTGAAAGTAGATCCCTTTAAGTAAGTCATAAAACTCTTTACTATTCTAGGTATATGCAGTGTATATATATGTATATTTCCTCAATAAAAAAAGAAAAAAAATATATATAACCTCAGTAAAACAATTACCAAAAGTTGAAAGGACAGGAATGCAAGGAAGTGGGAAAATATTTTTAAAAGTGAATTGCTCTTTATTTAGATGGGAATAGAAATTCCTAAAGGAGTAGTTTTGGAAAATGTCATGAATATGGATTGTATTAATTTTGACATAATTCTGTCTAAACCTTCTATTTAAAGATTATCCTGTCCACAATAGATTCTTCACAGAAATATTCAGATACCATGATTAAATGATTCTCTAATGTCACTTAAAAAAAAGGCTACTAGTAGGTTTTATGTGCTTGCTCATGTTCACACTTCTCAGTTTTTAGGATGTAACAATTTCCAAACAGTTTAGGCGGCTTTTGCTTGAAAATAACAAATATTATGACTTAGTCTGAAGCTTTTTGTTTTATGTCACAATACTGAAATTCTTGTTCACCATCTTTGCTATAAGACAAAGACTTTTGGTTATAAATAAATGATATGAAAATAACATTATTTTCTATGCAAACCTAGTTATAAGATAAATATTGTAATATGTGATAGTCTGGATAATTCAAATTCAAACATGTTTACTGGGCAGTTTGCCATGTGTTAGGCAGTAATGTCATTTAATACTCAGAGTATCTTGGAGAGGCCTCTGTTACTCATCCCAGTTTATGTTAAAGAGGAGGAAGTAGTACTTAACGTAAGACTCTTAATAAATGGTAGAAATGAGACTCAATCATGTCTTCATAGCAAGACCATGTTTTATCCATGATAAAAAAAATTATACAGGCAATTTTAAGACTCTTGGAAAGGCTGCATTTTACAGATAATTCTGGTACTTTTCAGATTTAATAAGGCTCTGAGATGAAGACTTTATAAAAATGCAGTCTCTATTACCTCAGATTATAAATAGAATCATCTTCACAATATGAAACATCAGCTCAAAATTATTCTTTCAGGCAATCTCAATATTACTAAGAGTAGATTAAATAGACAGATTCAAAGAATTCAAGAATTTGAAAGTAGATCCCTTTAAGTAAGTCATAAAACTCTTTACTATTCTAGGTATATGCAGTGTATATATATGTATATTTCCTCAATAAAAAAAAAGAAAAAAAATATATATAACCTCAGTAAAACAATTACCAAAAGTTGAAAGGACAGGAATGCAAGGAAGTGGGAAAATATTTTTAAAAGTGAATTGCTCTTTATTTAGATGGGAATAGAAATTCCTAAAGGAGTAGTTTTGGAAAATGTCATGAATATGGATTGTATTAATTTTGACATAATTCTGTCTAAACCTTCTATTTAAAGATTATCCTGTCCACAATAGATTCTTCACAGAAATATTCAGATACCATGATTAAATGATTCTCTAATGTCACTTAAAAAAAAGGCTACTAGTAGGTTTTATGTGCTTGCTCATGTTCACACTTCTCAGTTTTTAGGATGTAACAATTTCCAAACAGTTTAGGCGGCTTTTGCTTGAAAATAACAAATATTATGACTTAGTCTGAAGCTTTTTGTTTTATGTCACAATACTGAAATTCTTGTTCACCATCTTTGCTATAAGACAAAGACTTTTGGTTATAAATAAATGATATGAAAATAACATTATTTTCTATGCAAACCTAGTTATAAGATAAATATTGTAATATGTGATAGTCTGGATAATTCAAATTCAAACATGTTTACTGGGCAGTTTGCCATGTGTTAGGCAGTAATGTCATTTAATACTCAGAGTATCTTGGAGAGGCCTCTGTTACTCATCCCAGTTTATGTTAAAGAGGAGGAAGTAGTACTTAACGTAAGACTCTTAATAAATGGTAGAAATGAGACTCCAATCATGTCTTCATAGCGCAAGACCATGTTTTATCCATGATACTTCAGGAAAAGCAAAATTCTGTGATTAATTATTACCAGTGCATATTTTGAAGGAATTTCCATGTCATTATTGCTTATGTAGGTTTTCTCCATGAGACTGAATACCAAAATAATAAGGCAATTGTTGAGGAACTGATATAGCAAACCAAAAAATTAACTTGTTCAGGAACAGGGCTGAGCAGGAAGTTTTGAGTTCCATATCACACTTTTCTGGGCATTTGTGTGCTTTATCATGAGTGTGCATTATATTTACAATAAAAAACAAAAACTACAACTTAAAATACTTTAGGTTTAAAAGCAATATGCACCATTATTCTTTATTACTTTTATCAACTGGTATGGTATAAAATAATGTAAAGTATATATATGCAACCAAATATTGATAGTAGGTACCTCTGGGTATTAATGTAAGAGGCTTTAAGGTTTTTCTAAATTGTATTCTTAATCGTTTTTCTTTTTTAAATACAGCTTTCTGCACACCTTATAGTTTTCTTATCATTATCATGACTTATAGCCAAGGGTAAAATCTACAAAAAGAAATATCCTTTTTATTTTGAAAATAATTATCTGCACAGGTACTCTTATTTCCTGGGTAACATTCTGGTACCTTTTGGAATATTTAGGTCAAACTGGAAAGAGAAATCATTGACAAACCAGGCATTCTATGCAGGTACTTAATAGAAAAAAGAAACACCAACTGCCAATATGCACATGAAAAGATACTCAACCTCTCTAATAACCAGGAAAATGCAAATTAAACTCCACAGATACCAATAAAGAACACACACACACACACACACACACACACACACACTCCAGACTGGCAGACATCAAGACTGATGATATTCAGTGTTGGTGAAGGGCTCTGATAGCAGGCTTTTGCCTACTTTGTTGCAGAGGTCACTGTTTAGTTCAGTAACTTGTTCAGTAATTCTGTCAAAATTTTTAGTGTCCAACTCTTTTGACCAGTAATTCTATGTCTATGAGTCTATAGTCTCTGGGAATACACAGGTGCTTTTTATAGCATTAAAGGAGCAAAGACACATTCATGACATGGGATGCTCAGCAGATGTAAAAATAAGTGTGGCTCCTATGTATGTTACAAAACAAAGAACACCAAGGTAACATTTTTACCATACACATAAAGGCTTCAAAGAAGACACACCTTTGACTATGTTTACCAATTAGCAGAAAGGATATAAAGAAGCTTCCAGTTTTTTCTTAATATATTTAATATTATTTGAAAAGATTTTCACAGTGCTTACTAATATCCTTCCAATTTCTGAAAAACTAGAATATAACAAAAATAATTCCTGTTACCTACCCAATGAATTAAATCCTGTACTTTTTCAGTAAGAATTCCATCTCTGAAAAAAGGACAAGTAATTCACTTTATGCTTTGTAATGTTTTCCAGGGTCTCAAACTCTGAATGGGATTCAGTATTGCAAGTTCCTTCTCTTCTCCTACCTTCCTCCCCCAGGCGGAGGGGTCAGTATCTATCAGAAAAGTGATTTGGCTACACACTGTTATTTGAGAGAAATTCTCTGAACTCATTCAAATGTGCTTCTCCATTCCTTAAAAGGTTACTAATTAAAAATACATTTTAAGTCAAGATAAAATGCTAGGAAACAATTCTGGGAAAACAAAAAATATCCTTTTTATTTTGAAAATAATTATCTGCACAGGTACTCTTATTTCCTGGGTAACATTCTGGTACCTTTTGGAATATTTAGGTCAAACTGGAAAGAGAAATCATTGACAAACCAGGCATTCTATGCAGGTACTTAATAGAAAAAAGAAACACCAACTGCCAATATGCACATGAAAAGATACTCAACCTCTCTAATAACCAGGAAAATGCAAATTAAACTCCACAGATACCAATAAAGAACACACACACACACACACACACACACACACACACTCCAGACTGGCAGACATCAAGACTGATGATATTCAGTGTTGGTGAAGGGCTCTGATAGCAGGCTTTTGCCTACTTTGTTGCAGAGGTCACTGTTTAGTTCAGTAACTTGTTCAGTAATTCTGTCAAAATTTTTAGTGTCCAACTCTTTTGACCAGTAATTCTATGTCTATGAGTCTATAGTCTCTGGGAATACACAGGTGCTTTTTATAGCATTAAAGGAGCAAAGACACATTCATGACATGGGATGCTCAGCAGATGTAAAAATAAGTGTGGCTCCTATGTATGTTACAAAACAAAGAACACCAAGGTAACATTTTTACCATACACATAAAGGCTTCAAAGAAGACACACCTTTGACTATGTTTACCAATTAGCAGAAAGGATATAAAGAAGCTTCCAGTTTTTTCTTAATATATTTAATATTATTTGAAAAGATTTTCACAGTGCTTACTAATATCCTTCCAATTTCTGAAAAACTAGAATATAACAAAAATAATTCCTGTTACCTACCCAATGAATTAAATCCTGTACTTTTTCAGTAAGAATTCCATCTCTGAAAAAAGGACAAGTAATTCACTTTATGCTTTGTAATGTTTTCCAGGGTCTCAAACTCTGAATGGGATTCAGTATTGCAAGTTCCTTCTCTTCTCCTACCTTCCTCCCCCAGGAGGAGAGGTCAGTATCTATCAGAAAAAGTGATTTGGCTACACACTGTTATTTGAGAGAAATTCTCTGAACTCATTCAAATGTGCTTCTCCATTCCTTAAAAGGTTACTAATTAAAAATACATTTTAAGTCAAGATAAAAATGCTAGGAAACAATTCTGAATTTATGGGGTGAAGAAACTGCTTAGGATGAATTCAATTCAAAGAAAATGTTGCATTACATTTTGGGGTAATATTTTTATGCAAGAGTACCAGCACTGCAAAGACAGACTCATGAAACAGGAAGAGCAGGAGGTCAGACCGAACCAGACTGAGTCCACATCTCTCACTTCACCTTGTGCTTTTAAGCAAGATACTTAATATCACTAAGCTTCAGTTTCCTCATTTCTAAAATGGCTTATTCGTAATATCTTACTACATAAATGCAAAACTCTACCACAATATTGACATCCAATACATATTGGCTTTTTGTTTCTTTTTTTAAAGATTTATTTATTTATTTATTTTGGGCCGGGGTCGGGTTGGGGAGGTAGGGGAGCAGACGGGCCACTTCTATTGGTCTTTCATTTCTCTATTTTCATCCGTCTTTGTTCTTTGGCTCCTGTGGGCCTCCCATCACGGTGGCGTCTGTCGTTGCAGAGCGCTGGCTCTGGGCGCATGCGCTCCAGAGCTCCGGCTTGGTGATTGGACACATCGGTCCACCCAGGCCAGGGATCGAACCGGCGCCCCTTGCACTGCAAGGCGGTGTCCTTACCCACTGGACCACCGGGGGAAGCCCCATATTGTTTTTATTTTGGTTTTGCCAACTAAATATTGCTACATGTCCCCTGCCTCTACATGGATTAAGTTGCTAGCCATGGCAACCTCTGACCTTCAATACACCCTGAAAGGAGTTTCAGGTGGAGATCAGGAGTGGGATATTTTGTGCTCTTGGAAAAACGGGCAGAACATACCTTCAGATAGTTAGATATTTTCAGGAGAAGATTTTATGAGCTCAAAGTCTTGCATCTCCTCATATCTAGAAAAGCACTAAAACTATTAACGGAGACATCTGCTCTTCATGACTAGTAGCAAGCCTCTGCCAAAATGTGTGCTTCACTGCACGTATCCCTCTTCACTCAAATCATATATAACACTGACTCTGCCTCTCTGGAGCAGTTCCTCAGAGCTGAGATGTTGTCCCATGGGCTAGAGTCCTCATTTTGCCCCCAAATAAGTCTTAAGTCACAACTCTCACATTGTGCTTTTTTTTTCAGTCAACAGTTCAGAATTACATAGTATTTAGCAAATCACCCAAGGCAGAATATTTTTCAAATATGGCTTTTCACTTGAAATCACCAATGATAGGTTCCTAAATTAATTAGTTTCTTTAAAATTAATAATGTTCTTTCTTGAATTTAGAAAGTAATAAAGATATACACCTTAAATTCATACAGTGTTATATGTCAATTGTATCTCAATAAAACTGGAAGAAAAAAGTAGTAAGCGTAAATTACACTTAATATAAGAAATGCAAAAAATAAAATGTCTCCTTCACCTGATCAGTCAATTAGAATATATTTATTAGGCACTTCTTTAATGTGCCAGAACCCATCCTGTGCATTAGGCACATAGGATAAATAAGACAGATATGGTCACTATCCTCATGGCCCCTGAATTAATAACCTAGAAATAAATGACAGTAAGTTCAGATCCCTGTGCACATGCCTCCCATGTCTGCTGTGAATCTTGGACTCTTTGTACTATTCACAATGACACTTTCAACACTGTCAAAGCAGTATATTAAAAATTTCCCAATATGCTCACTTTTTTTATGCACTAGAACCCACTCCATAGTCAAAGCTATGGTTTTCCAGTTGTCATGTATGGATGTGAGAGCTAGACAATGAAAAGGCTGAGTGCCAAAGAACTGATGCCCTATTTTGGTTTTGCCAACAAAACCTGTCAGATAGTTAGCCATGGCAACCTCTGACCTTCAATACACCCTGAAAGGAGTTTCAGGTGGAGATCAGGAGTGGGATATTTTGTGCTCTTGGAAAAACGGGCAGAACATACCTTCAGATAGTTAGATATTTTCAGGAGAAGATTTTATGAGCTCAAAGTCTTGCATCTCCTCATATCTAGAAAAGCACTAAAACTATTAACGGAGACATCTGCTCTTCATGACTAGTAGCAAGCCTCTGCCAAAATGTGTGCTTCACTGCACGTATCCCTCTTCACTCAAATCATATATAACACTGACTCTGCCTCTCTGGAGCAGTTCCTCAGAGCTGAGATGTTGTCCCATGGGCTAGAGTCCTCATTTTGCCCCCAAATAAGTCTTAAGTCACAACTCTCACATTGTGCTTTTTTTCAGTCAACAGTTCAGAATTACATAGTATTTAGCAAATCACCCAAGGCAGAATATTTTTCAAATATGGCTTTTCACTTGAAATCACCAATGATAGGTTCCTAAATTAATTAGTTTCTTTAAAATTAATAATGTTCTTTCTTGAATTTAGAAAGTAATAAAGATATACACCTTAAATTCATACAGTGTTATATGTCAATTGTATCTCAATAAAACTGGAAGAAAAAAGTAGTAAGCGTAAATTACACTTAATATAAGAAATGCAAAAAATAAAATGTCTCCTTCACCTGATCAGTCAATTAGAATATATTTATTAGGCACTTCTTTAATGTGCCAGAACCCATCCTGTGCATTAGGCACATAGGATAAATAAGACAGATATGGTCACTATCCTCATGGCCCCTGAATTAATAACCTAGAAATAAATGACAGTAAGTTCAGATCCCTGTGCACATGCCTCCCATGTCTGCTGTGAATCTTGGACTCTTTGTACTATTCACAATGACACTTTCAACACTGTCAAAGCAGTATATTAAAAATTTCCCAATATGCTCACTTTTTTTATGCACTAGAACCCACTCCATAGTCAAAGCTATGGTTTTTCCAGTTGTCATGTATGGATGTGAGAGCTAGACAATGAAAAAGGCTGAGTGCCAAAGAACTGATGCCTTCAAACTGTGGTGCTGGAAGAAACTCTTGAGAGTCCTTTGAACAGCAAAGAGATCATACCAGTCGATCCTAAAGGAAAGCAACCCTGAATATCCACTGGAAGGACTGATGCTAAAGCTGAATGAAGCTCCAATACAAATCACTGGAAAAGACCTGAGGTTGGGAAAGACTGAAGGCAGGAGGAAAAGGGGACAACAGAGGACGAGATGGTTAGATGGAATCCCTGAGTTGATGGACGTGAGTTTGAGCATGTCCAGACTCATGCTTAAACTTGAACATCTAGAAGATGGTGAAGGATAAGGAAGCCTGGCATGCTGCAGTCCATGGTGTCACAAGAAATCAGACACGACTGAGCAACTGAACAACAATAGACCTCACCCCATCTTGCTTACTCAAGGACACTGAATAAGTCTCCTATATTATTCTCCTATGTTATTAATTTTTCACTGTTCAGTGGATCTTTCTCACATAAATATGCTGTTGTCTCTCCCACTTAAGAAAACGACAATCTTTTCCCAACACCATTTTCCATCCAGTTCCTGGACCTTCTTCTTTACTGCTGTTTATGGCAAAAACTCCTTGAAATAACTATATACACATACACTAAATCTCCACTCATTCTCTGTTAAAACCACTTAAATCAGGCTTTAATTCCACTGGCCTTCTTAAGCAGTTATCATCAAGAACATCCGTTGTCTCCACAATGGCCAGTTCTCAATATGCCTTTCCTTGGCCCATCAGAAGCAACTGACACAACCAATCACTTCCTTCTCTTTGATGCACATTCTTGTGACCCATGATGTCACATTCCTTGTCTTTTCTACTTTACTGGTCCTTCCCAGTCTCTTTCCTAGTAGTCCTCTTCTCCCCAGCCTCTTGGAGTGGGTCAGGTCTCCATCTTTGGAACTTTTCTCTATTTACATTTACTGCTTTTGTGAGCGCATGGTCTATTTCATGGTTTTTATCTATCGTTTCCTTGTGTTCTGAGTACTAAAATGCTTCAGTTGTGTCCAACTCTTTGCGACCCCCTGGACTATCCATGCAGTACTGAGTGGGTTGCTGTGTCCCCTCCTCCAGAGGACCTCCCACCCAGGGACTGAACTTGCGTCTCTTATGTCTAACTACATTAGCAGGTGGGTTCTTTGCCGCTTGGAAAGCCATCATCTCCCTGTTGAAGCTATATATTTGGTCCAGGCTCTTCTAACTCCATGCCCCAACACCTAACTGTATCCTCGCTATCTCCACTTGAAAGTATAATGGATATTTTAAACTTGTTGTTCTCACTTGAGCTACAGATTTTCCCACTCGATCCTGTTATCCATGGCCTTTTCCATCTCTATGGATCATATTTTGATCCCAGTTGCTCTGTTGTGTTTATCCTCTCTTTTTCCAGCACTTCATAACATGTCAGTAGGAACCACCTACAGCACATCCAAAATTAGACCATTTCTTACACTTCCACTGCTATCACTCTGGTTTAACTCTTTTTCTTAGTCATTCCTCTTAACCATTTTAGCCCTCCATGGCCTCACTGGTGCTCTTTAAGTGGAGGCACTCCCACCTGAGGGCCTACACTCCAGTTGTTTCCTCTGCCTGCTGACCTTTTGCCCGCTGGCAACCCATGACTACCTCCTCCACTCCTCTGCTTCTTTCAGTTCTTCTCTTTTCTCTGTAAACTGTGCACCTTATTTAATTCTAAAACCTGCCCCCCCATCCTCATTCCATACTTAAGATTTCACTTTCTCAATTCTATTTTTCTTTTTTCCTATCACTTTCTAACCTACTATATGATATTCTGGAGAGTTTACATACACAGAATCTGTATTATTCTATATTAAAAAGTATATAGGATATATATAAATATATGACTTATACACAGAACATAATATTACAGTAATTGCTAATTGTCTATCTTCTGTCATTAGGAAATAAATTCTTATAGGGAAGGTATCTTTTGGTTTTTTTTTACCTCTTTTATTGGTTTTTTATTTATTTATTTTCATCTAATTCTTTGGCCCGTGTGGGCCTCCCACTGCAGTGGCCTCTCTCACTGCAGAGCACTGGCTCTGGGCGCATGCGCTCCAGAGTGCTGGCTCGTAATTGGACATACAGGTCCAGCTGCTCTGCGGCACATGGGATCTTCCAGAGCCAGGGATGGAACCAGTGACCCTTGCACTGCAAGCCGGACTCTCTACCTACTGGACCACCAGGGAAGCCCTAGGGAAGGTATCTTGAATTTGTTGATGTGTTCAAGGCCCTAGAATAATCTTGCATGCAAAGGAGAAACTTAATCAATATTTATTGAATGAAAAATTTAAAACCATTATTTTATTACAACCTCAAAATAAGCTAAATCCTACCATTTCAATTAACTTCTGCCTTCATTAGAATATCAACACAACCTTGAATAAGAAGAAAACAATTAAGTTTGATGACTGAGAAGTCTTTCCCTCTCCCTTTGGTAAATCAACCTTTTAAAAATAGACAGAAAATAACATATCTGACCTTTTAAAATTATAACTAAATGATAATGTAGACATGGTAATAATTACATGTCCAGTTTCGAATTCTGATTAAAATATAATTCAAATGTTCACATGAGCTTATTTAAATCATTTCAAGTAAGTGCTATCTTCACTACTAAATGTACCCTTAAGTCGCAGACTCTTTGCTACATGTATTTTCTTCTACTTTACAAAAACCAGACCAATTAGATAAAAACCTCAATAGTAAAAAAAATAACAGATATAAGAATCCAGGAAAGTCTCAGAAACAAGGGCAGCTATAGCTCTCCAGACTAGGGAGATGGGCATAGTTAAGGAAGATGGATCAAACAACCTGGTCTAGTAAAGGCAGAAAATCCTAAAGTCTCAGATATGAGTCAATTGATGTTTCAGCCAATCCAGGAAGCCAGACAACTGTCACCCACAGCGTGTTCAGGAGAGCACACAGCCACAAAAGATACTGTCCACTGAGTTGTCATTTCTAATCAAAAGTCTTAAAATTCATTTCTAAGAATTTATAAATAGAAAGTAATCATAAATGAATATAATTTAAATGTTTACCTCTAAGGATCTCTATAAATAATGGAAAAATATAAGCAATCTCACTGTTTAGGAACAGAAAACTTATCATATAATTTGGTATACCCATAGTATATTATTATTCAATCATTAAAATTATGTGTTCATTGTATATCTGCTGATATGAGATTTATAATATATTGACAACTGAAAAAGAAGTTAACGATACATAATGGTAAATGCTTGAGTCTTTTTAAGCATTACATATTTATATACATATATTCTTATATGCATATTCATATACTATATTTCACTATATATGTTTCACAATATATATATATCTTACCTATATCATATATATATACATACACACACACACATATGTATACGTATACATGTATCTCACTAATACTGACAGGGTCAATACCAAATGGTAATAATTTGTTTTAAGAGATTTATGAGTCCTAGGAAAGTTTATGCAAAAATTTGTGCATATGCCTTTTATTTTTCAAGGACACTTCATTTAATTTTCAAAGGTTTTGTAGTCAACACCTTATTTCTTATAGCAAACTTTTTTTAATTTTTAAAATTATAACTAAATGATAATGTAGACATGGTAATAATTACATGTCCAGTTTCGAATTCTGATTAAAATATAATTCAAATGTTCACATGAGCTTATTTAAATCATTTCAAGTAAGTGCTATCTTCACTACTAAATGTACCCTTAAGTCGCAGACTCTTTGCTACATGTATTTTCTTCTACTTTACAAAAACCAGACCAATTAGATAAAAACCTCAATAGTAAAAAAAATAACAGATATAAGAATCCAGGAAAGTCTCAGAAACAAGGGCAGCTATAGCTCTCCAGACTAGGGAGATGGGCATAGTTAAGGAAGATGGATCAAACAACCTGGTCTAGTAAAGGCAGAAAATCCTAAAGTCTCAGATATGAGTCAATTGATGTTTCAGCCAATCCAGGAAGCCAGACAACTGTCACCCACAGCGTGTTCAGGAGAGCACACAGCCACAAAAGATACTGTCCACTGAGTTGTCATTTCTAATCAAAAGTCTTAAAATTCATTTCTAAGAATTTATAAATAGAAAGTAATCATAAATGAATATAATTTAAATGTTTACCTCTAAGGATCTCTATAAATAATGGAAAAATATAAGCAATCTCACTGTTTAGGAACAGAAAACTTATCATATAATTTGGTATACCCATAGTATATTATTATTCAATCATTAAAATTATGTGTTCATTGTATATCTGCTGATATGAGATTTATAATATATTGACAACTGAAAAAGAAGTTAACGATACATAATGGTAAATGCTTGAGTCTTTTTAAGCATTACATATTTATATACATATATTCTTATATGCATATTCATATACTATATTTCACTATATATGTTTCACAATATATATATATCTTACCTATATCATATATATATACATACACACACACACATATGTATACGTATACATGTATCTCACTAATACTGACAGGGTCAATACCAAATGGTAATAATTTGTTTTAAGAGATTTATGAGTCCTAGGAAAGTTTATGCAAAAATTTGTGCATATGCGCCTTTTATTTTTTTCAAGGACACTTCATTTAATTTTCAAAGGTTTTGTAGTCAACACTTTTGCTTTCTCTGTATTTCTCTATATTTAGCAAACTAATTTTTTAAAGGAAGGATGTGTTAGGATAAAGTTATCAAAAGTTCTGGAAAGGAATAGGCAATTTGAAAAATATCTCTGAAAATTCTAATCACAGCTCCATGGCTAAGATTTTGGACAAATCACTAGACCATAGACCACAGGAAGTCTCAGGTTCCTCATTGGTAAGAAGCCAATTCTGCTATCCCCCTATGTTACCTTGCTTTTATGACATTATATAAATGTTTTTAGAAATGCAAAATCCATAGAAGGGAATAACAGACTCTTCTGCAGTACACCAGTATGAGTTAAATCCCTTAACCCTGGGGTAACCGGGAAGTTGTGCTCTCATGAAGTACACAATGGAATGGATGGGGACAACTGCTCAGACTGTGCCTCACTCAGAACAGAAAGAGCTGTTGAGAGCATAAGGTCTTCAGGGACACCATGAAGGTGCTGCAAGCATTGCTTTTTTATTTTCATCAAGAACATTTTGATTGGGGTATAGCCAAGCAGCAATTTTGTGATAGTTTCAGGTGAACAGTGAAGGGGATCAGTCATACCTATAGGTGTATCCATTCTCTCTTGGACTCTCCTCCCATCCAGGCTGGTATATGACATTAAGCAGAGTTCCATGTGCTACACAATAGATTTTTACTGGTTATTCATTTCAAATATGGCAGTGCGTACATGACTTTCCCAAAGTCCCCAACCATCCCCTCCCCGCTGCAACCATGAGTTCATTTTCTAAGTTTGTGAGTCTCTTTCTGTTTTGTAAATAAGTTCATTTGTATTATTTGTATTCATTTGTATTATTTGTATTCATTTGTATTATTTCTTTTTAGAATCCACATAAAAGGGATGTCATATGATATTTCTCCTCTGTCTGACTGACTTCACTCTAGGTCCATCTATATTGCTGCAGATGGCCTTATTTCATTCTTCCTAATGGCCCAGTAATATATATATATTCATATATATATATATATGTGTGTGTGTATATACATCACATCTTCTTTATCCATTCCTCTGTCGATGGACATTTAGGTTGTTTCCATGTCTTGGTTATTGTAAACAGTGCTGCAATGAACACTGGGAAGTATGTATCTCTTGGGCCATGTTTTCTCTGGATTTAAGGCATTGCATTTAGATTCAAGGGCTTTATAAGGATAGACGGTTTAATTCACCTTCATAACCCACGGAGTGCGCTCCCTGGGCTGGAAGAACTACAGTGCTCTAGATATGGGAAAAGAATCCGTGCTCTAAAAGGTTCAGAACACTTTGATGGGAGGTACCATCCATTACCTAGTAGGCAGACCTACAATTTCAGGTCATCCTGAAGCAGCTAAAGACAGAGGAGAGGGGTCTTTGGATAATCAGTGTCCTAGAGGACAATTTCTATTAGTGCTCATGAGTCACTGAGAGCCTGCATTCCAGAAGCAACGTGAATAGTCACCACATTGAGAATAAGGTAAAGGGACTTTCCTTTGTGAACATCTCCAATATATAGGTTACACAGTAAGTCAAAACACCTGACAGCCCTTTCTCACTATCTAAAAATTCCACTTGGTAGGACATAAGGTCTTCAGGGACACCATGAAGGTGCTGCAAGCATTGCTTTTTTATTTTCATCAAGAACATTTTGATTGGGGTATAGCCAAGCAGCAATTTTGTGATAGTTTCAGGTGAACAGTGAAGGGGATCAGTCATACCTATAGGTGTATCCATTCTCTCTTGGACTCTCCTCCCATCCAGGCTGGTATATGACATTAAGCAGAGTTCCATGTGCTACACAATAGATTTTTACTGGTTATTCATTTCAAATATGGCAGTGCGTACATGACTTTCCCAAAGTCCCCAACCATCCCCTCCCCGCTGCAACCATGAGTTCATTTTCTAAGTTTGTGAGTCTCTTTCTGTTTTGTAAATAAGTTCATTTGTATTATTTGTATTCATTTGTATTATTTGTATTCATTTGTATTATTTCTTTTTAGAATCCACATAAAAGGGATGTCATATGATATTTCTCCTCTGTCTGACTGACTTCACTCTAGGTCCATCTATATTGCTGCAGATGGCCTTATTTCATTCTTCCTAATGGCCCAGTAATATATATATATTCATATATATATATATATGTGTGTGTGTATATACATCACATCTTCTTTATCCATTCCTCTGTCGATGGACATTTAGGTTGTTTCCATGTCTTGGTTATTGTAAACAGTGCTGCAATGAACACTGGGAAGTATGTATCTCTTGGGCCATGTTTTTCTCTGGATTTAAGGCATTGCATTTAGATTCAAGGGCTTTATAAGGATAGACGGTTTAATTCACCTTCATAACCCACGGAGTGCGCTCCCTGGGCTGGAAGAACTACAGTGCTCTAGATATGGGAAAAGAATCCGTGCTCTAAAAGGTTCAGAACACTTTGATGGGAGGTACCATCCATTACCTAGTAGGCAGACCTACAATTTCAGGTCATCCTGAAGCAGCTAAAGACAGAGGAGAGGGGTCTTTGGATAATCAGTGTCCTAGAGGACAATTTCTATTAGTGCTCATGAGTCACTGAGAGCCTGCATTCCAGAAGCAACGTGAATAGTCACCACATTGAGAATAAGGTAAAGGGACTTTCCTTTGTGAACATCTCCAATATATAGGTTACACAGTAAGTCAAAACACCTGACAGCCCTTTCTCACTATCTAAAAATTCCACTTGGTAGAGAGAATGTGATTACCTAGCAGGTAATCAGATAGAGAAGTTCTATAAAAAGAAAGAGCCAAAATTTGAACATTAACAAATCCTTTGGATGGATATTCAAGTAAAAAAAGATTGATTGTTAGAATATAAAATCCAAACTACAAATTTAAGCAGTCAGAGCAATACAAGATGTTATAATGCAACATTTTCTTTGGAAAGACATGCTTTCCAGAGAAAAACTTGCCATATAGAAATATTGGATTTTTTAAAATATATGTAAAATGTTCCTGTGATGTTATTTCTAGATGCATAAATTATACAAATTATCTAAAAACTGTGTTAAAGATAAATACAGAATGACTACCAAACTTTTAACCACAGAAATGCATTGTCTTTCCTGGCAGGCGAGGCAGCTAACTTCTCTCTATGATTTACCAGAATCCAGGATTTGGGCTTCAGACTAAGTAGGTAATTCAGAATGTAACCAGGATCCTGTAGGGACAAACTAGCTGGGATTCCTGTGGAAAACAATCAGCTGGTGTAATAAAACTGGAAAGATCTGGGCTTCCCCTGGAGGTCCAGTGGGTAAGGACACCGCCTTGCAGTGCAAGGGGCGCCGGTTCAAGCCCTGGCCTGGGAAGATCCCACGTGCAGCGGAGCGGCTGGACTGAAGTGTCCAATTACCGAGCTGGAGCTCTGGAGTGCATGCGCCCAGAGCCGGCGCTCAGCAACGACAGACACCACCGCGATGGGAGGCCCACAGGAGCCAAAGAACAAAGACGGATGAAAATAGAGAAATGAAAGACCAACAGAAGTGACCCGCCTGCTCCCCTCCCTCCCCAACCCGACCCCCGCCAAAAATAAATAAATAAATCTTAAAAAAAAATAAATAAAACTGGAAAGATCAATAAGATCAATGAGGTGTCTTGTGGAATAGAAGGGGAAAGTCTGTGGGGCTTAGTGAGCAGAAAATGATGAAGAGAAGCTGACTTCACAGTTAAGCGCTGGAAGGAAATACACAGAGAGAAAGAATGCCTTACCCAGATGTAGAGCAAAGGACAAGTTCACAGGCATTCATTATGTTTCCCATAGAATTAACATAATTTTAGATGGAAAAATAAAGACTTTCTAGGTATCGGGTAAAAGAATTCCAAATAGAGGATAAAATATATTTTATAAGGTTCTTTCTCAGAAAGAATATCAATTTATCCAATATTGTTTACACTTCATGGAAATGTTAAACCCTGGGCTACCAACTAAAATTAAAACATGGACAATCGTTTAAATAATGCAACATTTTCTTTGGAAAGACATGCTTTCCAGAGAAACTTGCCATATAGAAATATTGGATTTTTTAAAATATATGTAAAATGTTCCTGTGATGTTATTTCTAGATGCATAAATTATACAAATTATCTAAAAACTGTGTTAAAGATAAATACAGAATGACTACCAAACTTTTAACCACAGAAATGCATTGTCTTTCCTGGCAGGCGAGGCAGCTAACTTCTCTCTATGATTTACCAGAATCCAGGATTTGGGCTTCAGACTAAGTAGGTAATTCAGAATGTAACCAGGATCCTGTAGGGACAAACTAGCTGGGATTCCTGTGGAAAACAATCAGCTGGTGTAATAAAACTGGAAAGATCTGGGCTTCCCCTGGAGGTCCAGTGGGTAAGGACACCGCCTTGCAGTGCAAGGGGCGCCGGTTCAAGCCCTGGCCTGGGAAGATCCCACGTGCAGCGGAGCGGCTGGACTGAAGTGTCCAATTACCGAGCTGGAGCTCTGGAGTGCATGCGCCCAGAGCCGGCGCTCAGCAACGACAGACACCACCGCGATGGGAGGCCCACAGGAGCCAAAGAACAAAGACGGATGAAAATAGAGAAATGAAAGACCAACAGAAGTGACCCGCCTGCTCCCCTCCCTCCCCAACCCGACCCCCGCCAAAAATAAATAAATAAATCTTAAAAAAAAATAAATAAAACTGGAAAGATCAATAAGATCAATGAGGTGTCTTGTGGAATAGAAGGGGAAAGTCTGTGGGGCTTAGTGAGCAGAAAATGATGAAGAGAAGCTGACTTCACAGTTAAGCGCTGGAAGGAAATACACAGAGAGAAAGAATGCCTTACCCAGATGTAGAGCAAAGGACAAGTTCACAGGCATTCATTATGTTTCCCATAGAATTAACATAATTTTAGATGGAAAAATAAAGACTTTCTAGGTATCGGGTAAAAGAATTCCAAATAGAGGATAAAATATATTTTATAAGGTTCTTTCTCAGAAAGAATATCAATTTATCCAATATTGTTTACACTTCATGGAAATGTTAAACCCTGGGCTACCAACTAAAATTAAAACATGACCCTTACACTGAATTTAACAATAAAAACAGGCAGTAATTTGCCAAGGCAAGCCACTGAAGCAAATAATATAAACAAGTTCAACAGCCTATTCAATGCATTTTAGAGCAAAAAGAGAGAGAGAATTGGTTGCCTGCCAACACCTTACCTCGGTGAAACAATGCACTCTGCTCTCCAGGAATAGTAATAGGTAAGAAATTTGGGCTAAAGAGTATTGTAATTTCATGTTGTTTTATTGGAGATGGACTACAGGTCAATTACTTCTGGCATTTTATCGTTTGAGTTTATTGGCAAATTGCCAGCAACTCTGGAGATCTCTTGAGTTCAAGGATTAGGCGAAACCTATGGATTTATTCTGATTCCCAGTACAGTACCTCTAGTTTTAAGTCAAGAAATTTCCTTACAGTTTGCTGCAGCATAGTCACTAACAGATACCCTTACCAAGAATCAGTCTCAAGTGAAAGCAAGCATGTATTGTTTAAATGTATGCTATTTTTATATTAATCACTATTGTTATTGCTGATTTCTTTCTTATTGTAAACTATGTCTTCAATAGGTAATCACTTGCATTGCAAATATAAATATACCTTCATTCAAGAAAGAAGGTTATACAAAGAAAACTATGGAAAGGGAAATTTAAAAATCATCATTAAAATGCATTTATTAAACATCTTGTTATACATTAGCTGTACAAGTCACACTATAAATTGGATTAAGAAGCAAAGCTTTTGTCTTCTTGGAGTCCTCAATCAGACAACTAAAAGGATCTAAATTTTTACAAAAAATCAAACAATGACTTCACAGTTAAGCGCTGGAAGGAAATACACAGAGAGAAAGAATGCCTTACCCAGATGTAGAGCAAAGGACAAGTTCACAGGCATTCATTATGTTTCCCATAGAATTAACATAATTTTAGATGGAAAAATAAAGACTTTCTAGGTATCGGGTAAAAGAATTCCAAATAGAGGATAAAATATATTTTATAAGGTTCTTTCTCAGAAAGAATATCAATTTATCCAATATTGTTTACACTTCATGGAAATGTTAAACCCTGGGCTACCAACTAAAATTAAAACATGACCCTTACACTGAATTTAACAATAAAAACAGGCAGTAATTTGCCAAGGCAAGCCACTGAAGCAAATAATATAAACAAGTTCAACAGCCTATTCAATGCATTTTAGAGCAAAAAGAGAGAGAGAATTGGTTGCCTGCCAACACCTTACCTCGGTGAAACAATGCACTCTGCTCTCCAGGAATAGTAATAGGTAAGAAATTTGGGCTAAAGAGTATTGTAATTTCATGTTGTTTTATTGGAGATGGACTACAGGTCAATTACTTCTGGCATTTTATCGTTTGAGTTTATTGGCAAATTGCCAGCAACTCTGGAGATCTCTTGAGTTCAAGGATTAGGCGAAACCTATGGATTTATTCTGATTCCCAGTACAGTACCTCTAGTTTTAAGTCAAGAAATTTCCTTACAGTTTGCTGCAGCATAGTCACTAACAGATACCCTTACCAAGAATCAGTCTCAAGTGAAAGCAAGCATGTATTGTTTAAATGTATGCTATTTTTATATTAATCACTATTGTTATTGCTGATTTCTTTCTTATTGTAAACTATGTCTTCAATAGGTAATCACTTGCATTGCAAATATAAATATACCTTCATTCAAGAAAGAAGGTTATACAAAGAAAACTATGGAAAGGGAAATTTAAAAATCATCATTAAAATGCATTTATTAAACATCTTGTTATACATTAGCTGTACAAGTCACACTATAAATTGGATTAAGAAGCAAAGCTTTTGTCTTCTTGGAGTCCTCAATCAGACAACTAAAAGGATCTATGTAAAAATGTTTAAAAATACATATAAATTTGGGGAAAGTAACCAAATATTAGACAAATTGGTGAGGCTTTTATATCATGTCAGGTGTACTGGCATGTAGGAGTAAGGAGAAAATTGGAAATGTCCATGACAAAGAAGAAAATCAAATTGATTAACCATAAAAACTCAGTGTCCTAGTTGGGCAGGGTGAAGGAAAACACGAATTATTGTCTATTCCTGTTTCTCTATCAGGGAAGCATAACAGACCTACCATAAAGCCACAGAATAAAAACAATGCATACTGATCTGTCACTTTTACTGAAAAAATCTACAGAAAATGCTGCAAGTAATCAAAACATCTTATTACATTATAATAAACATAAATATACCACAGAGTTAAATGCAAAGAGTGCATTAATTTTAAAGATAAAGGGTAAGAGTCAAAGTTTAAGCCTGTCTTGGTTGCTTAAATGTCACTTCACCTTCCCAATCTGCTGACCCAAGATAGTTCATATTTTCCCAAAATCCATCAATAAAAGTATTTCTTCATCAACTGTAGGGAAAATTCTAAATATAGTTTCAGTGATTTTAAAGTAAGAAGTGATGGAAATTTATACACAACAATTTTTTCTGTTTGAGAATTGGCTAGGGCAGGTACCTAGCAATGACAACAGATGCTAGATACTTCAAAAATGAGGTGCTGTCCCTAAAATAGTATTCACAAATGTACTGTCACATTCTGGAAAATATGTCAAGATTCAATGAAAGAGAAGTCATTTCATTATTCTTTAAGGAAGGGTAGGGGGACCCATCAACTGAAGCAAGATACTATTTCTATTCCTGGAGACAATGCTGAAAAAAGTGGGAGAAATGTCAAGGCAAAATACTAATGAAGATGTCATTGAAAATGTAAATGACTCATTTCCAAATTAAGTCCATAGAATGGCCCTCTAAGACCATGTGAAAACAGTGGAAGACTAGACACACTTCTGCCATCCCCAAAAGTCATGGAGGGAGAGATGGGGTGGAAGTGGCGGCAGTGGCTAAGAGATGTAGAGCACAGAGGTAACTACTTATGGAAGTAGGAGAAATTAGAGACAGCTAAGGCAGTCTTCAAAGAAGCAAGATGACTAGGGAGAGGGATCAAAGTATCACAGGAAATTAGAATCCTAGAGCCTTAAAATGGCCTGTCCCACTTTTCTCCTACTGTTTGGGGGAAATAGCACAGTTAGAGGCAGGATAGTATATAATGATAATAATAATAATAAAAGAAATTAAACAATGCACCATGGGAATTTCAAATAGGGAGAGCTTAATTAACTAGATTTTTCTCATGGGTATTTGTATTTATAGATATTCCTATTGTGTAGAATGAAAGATTTTGCTCCTTTAAGGACTTGTAGTCACTACTGAACTGCTGAGGGATCCTGCTGAAGCAAAACATTATTATAATAAACATAAATATACCACAGAGTTAAATGCAAAGAGTGCATTAATTTTAAAGATAAAGGGTAAGAGTCAAAGTTTAAGCCTGTCTTGGTTGCTTAAATGTCACTTCACCTTCCCAATCTGCTGACCCAAGATAGTTCATATTTTCCCAAAATCCATCAATAAAAGTATTTCTTCATCAACTGTAGGGAAAATTCTAAATATAGTTTCAGTGATTTTAAAGTAAGAAGTGATGGAAATTTATACACAACAATTTTTTCTGTTTGAGAATTGGCTAGGGCAGGTACCTAGCAATGACAACAGATGCTAGATACTTCAAAAATGAGGTGCTGTCCCTAAAATAGTATTCACAAATGTACTGTCACATTCTGGAAAATATGTCAAGATTCAATGAAAGAGAAGTCATTTCATTATTCTTTAAGGAAGGGTAGGGGGACCCATCAACTGAAGCAAGATACTATTTCTATTCCTGGAGACAATGCTGAAAAAAGTGGGAGAAATGTCAAGGCAAAATACTAATGAAGATGTCATTGAAAATGTAAATGACTCATTTCCAAATTAAGTCCATAGAATGGCCCTCTAAGACCATGTGAAAACAGTGGAAGACTAGACACACTTCTGCCATCCCCAAAAGTCATGGAGGGAGAGATGGGGTGGAAGTGGCGGCAGTGGCTAAGAGATGTAGAGCACAGAGGTAACTACTTATGGAAGTAGGAGAAATTAGAGACAGCTAAGGCAGTCTTCAAAGAAGCAAGATGACTAGGGAGAGGGATCAAAGTATCACAGGAAATTAGAATCCTAGAGCCTTAAAATGGCCTGTCCCACTTTTCTCCTACTGTTTGGGGGAAATAGCACAGTTAGAGGCAGGATAGTATATAATGATAATAATAATAATAAAAGAAATTAAACAATGCACCATGGGAATTTCAAATAGGGAGAGCTTAATTAACTAGATTTTTCTCATGGGTATTTGTATTTATAGATATTCCTATTGTGTAGAATGAAAGATTTTGCTCCTTTAAGGACTTGTAGTCACTACTGAACTGCTGAGGGATCCTGCTGAAGCAAAGCTGGTTTTTGCTAATAATTTTAGACTGGCTTTGCCCTCCTCTTTTATCCATAAACATTCTGGTTTTGTTTTCTGTTCTCTCCTCAGGAGCCAAAGAGATTAAAAATCAAGGCAACAGCCATTTCTTCTTCACTTAAGAGTCTCAATGCCTGCACATGAGGTAGATAAAAAATGTTTCTTGAATTAAACAAATCAAAAAAAAAAGGAAGGCAAACAGCAGTTCTAGGTTATAAATGTAATCAAGGTGAGGGAAGATCAATAAGAGGAGAATAAATTGAAAGGGAAGGGTGGAAAAATGAAAAGCAAAAGAAATAAGTGAAAGTAAACATTAAGAGGGCACAGAAAAGGAAGTATGGAGTGAGTAACATAATGTTTCCTTGAGGTACCATAATGAAACATGAAAAAAATTATGAGCTCTTTGAGAGGAGGTGTTACATTTCGACAACTGCTAGTAATTCCTAACAAATGAGTTTAAAGTTAATGATAATTTTTTGCTCCCATGCACACTTATAATACTGACAAAGGATAGTAATTGATGATAAGAACTCAACTACCTTATATAACATTGATGTGAAACTGCAGATTAGTATTACTCATTATAGGTCTAGGATTTAGGAATACGGTTATTCATAAAATCTTAAGGTTGGTTTCTGATGTAAAGGGCTTTGGGGTCCCCTGTTGTTCAGGCTCTGAATATCTTTACCATGCTGCCAACAAATCCTGAAAGCTCAGCATTCACAAGGTCAGGATCTGTAAACCCACTGGCATTCAGTAAGGAGCCTCCTTCACCCTTGTCTTGTCTCTTTGCCATAAACATGAAAAAACAGCATGGCGCTGAATGTCAGTAACAGTCGAGTTTGCGATAGCCTTCCTTCTCTCCTGACATTTGAAGACATTGATTTATCTTCTTTCCTGGGCAGCAGAGACAATAAACTGATGGGGAAAGTAGAAATCTGGACTGCTGTGATTCTTTTAGAGAATCCAATGAGATAGAGAAAGGGGAAGGCAGGCTTTCCTTCTTGATTGTTTTATAGATCCTGTTTTCAATTTCTCTTTGGGGACTACCATACATCCAATACAATATGTAAAACAATGGCTTAACGCAGTGCAGTATATGGTCTCTTCACAGATCTTAATTAATTCATATGGACTAATATCAATGCATATTATTTATTCATCTAGTAATTGAAAACACACTTCAAAATATTGTTCTAACATTAAATGAGTCCAATAACTGACACACAAGAAAAATTACATATAATGGACCATGACAATATATATAAGCATCACTTTTGTAAGAATGAGCAGATTTCACCAGAATTCATCTAAGTCAGTGTCTCTGTGGCAGAATGTTTAGTGTCTCAGTCATGCCTGACTCTTTGTGACTGAGCCTATCAGGACTCTTTGGATTATAGCCCATCAGGCTTCTCTGTCCATGGAATTTTTCTTTTTTTTGGCAAGAATACTGGAGCGGGTTGCAGTTTCTTTCTCTAGGGATACTCCCAATCCAGGGATTGAATCCGCACCTCCTGGGTCTCCTGTATTGTATGTGTAGCACAATCTTATACATATTTCCATTTATTGTATTGAACTGAAGGGTCTAACATATGTTCAAGATCACATACTCTAGAAATTCTATGAGTAATCAGGTGAGGTTAATAAATACCCAGAACAATACAGTCTTAAGGAGTTATTCATAAAATCTTAAGGTTGGTTTCTGATGTAAAGGGCTTTGGGGTCCCCTGTTGTTCAGGCTCTGAATATCTTTACCATGCTGCCAACAAATCCTGAAAGCTCAGCATTCACAAGGTCAGGATCTGTAAACCCACTGGCATTCAGTAAGGAGCCTCCTTCACCCTTGTCTTGTCTCTTTGCCATAAACATGAAAAAACAGCATGGCGCTGAATGTCAGTAACAGTCGAGTTTGCGATAGCCTTCCTTCTCTCCTGACATTTGAAGACATTGATTTATCTTCTTTCCTGGGCAGCAGAGACAATAAACTGATGGGGAAAGTAGAAATCTGGACTGCTGTGATTCTTTTAGAGAATCCAATGAGATAGAGAAAGGGGAAGGCAGGCTTTCCTTCTTGATTGTTTTATAGATCCTGTTTTCAATTTCTCTTTGGGGACTACCATACATCCAATACAATATGTAAAACAATGGCTTAACGCAGTGCAGTATATGGTCTCTTCACAGATCTTAATTAATTCATATGGACTAATATCAATGCATATTATTTATTCATCTAGTAATTGAAAACACACTTCAAAATATTGTTCTAACATTAAATGAGTCCAATAACTGACACACAAGAAAAATTACATATAATGGACCATGACAATATATATAAGCATCACTTTTGTAAGAATGAGCAGATTTCACCAGAATTCATCTAAGTCAGTGTCTCTGTGGCAGAATGTTTAGTGTCTCAGTCATGCCTGACTCTTTGTGACTGAGCCTATCAGGACTCTTTGGATTATAGCCCATCAGGCTTCTCTGTCCATGGAATTTTTTTTTTTTTTTTTTTGGCAAGAATACTGGAGCGGGTTGCAGTTTCTTTCTCTAGGGATACTCCCAATCCAGGGATTGAATCCGCACCTCCTGGGTCTCCTGTATTGTATGTGTAGCACAATCTTATACATATTTCCATTTATTGTATTGAACTGAAGGGTCTAACATATGTTCAAGATCACATACTCTAGAAATTCTATGAGTAATCAGGTGAGGTTAATAAATACCCAGAACAATACAGTCTTAAAGACAGTTACTATCTATTTCATGTGCTGATTGGATATTGACATGTTCATTCATGGGGGCAATCAAGTGAAATCATATTCAGCTGAAACTTATGGAGACATTATGGGAACATTAGTCAACTGATTCTCAGGAAGTAAGTAAAAAGCATTCCTAGACTCACTTTGAAGAAATCTGTTCAATTATGATCAATAGTAAAGAGATAAACAAGAGAAATTTGAGGTCAAATGAAACTATTTTATGAAACATTGAGTCTACGTATCCTGGACTAATGTTAAAATGGCAGCAACAACAAAACTGCCATGGTTCATCAAGCAATCAAAATGTCTGACATTTTAACTGACAAGTACACAGAAAGGTTGTGTTGCTGTTTAATTGAAATGAATTTTGGGAACATGCTATTGTTGCACAAATGTGCATATTACCCTGGAGTTCAAAATCAGATTGTCTTTTCTATCTTTTGTGCTAACCTAAGAAAAAATTTTAAAGGGAAATCAGGGACCTATGGATGATTTTACATGCAAACTTTGTGTGCATTTTTATGAGGAGAAGAGTCATAGTTTCATAGGAAACAGAAACTTCTGAATGTTACCAGTTCTGGTGATGTCAAGAATGACTAAATATACCATTAAGTCAACTTTGTAAATATACATCATTCTGTCAGTTTCTCCCATGGGTTTAAAACTTCAGCCTCAGCACACTTAATTCAGTGCCTTTAGTCTACTGGCTTCTCAGTATACATTTGCTATCGATAATGATGACAATAGTCCAGGCCATGATCTCATTTTTCAGACTATGATCCTCTCACTATTTTTAAGTCCCTCTCTAGGCCAGGCAGTTTTAATTCTCTCTCATAAACCTGTCATTGTGATCAGGTCAGACATAAAATTTTCCAAGGCTAGCACACAAATTCCTTCTCCTGCAAGCAAGCTTGCTTCATTCTTGATCTGATCCTTGATGACAAGAAGGTCATCTTGTATATCATCTGTCCATTTGCAGACTAAATGGTCTACAAGGGTAGGGCATCTAAATTTTGCCAAGTATATTTTGTAACCCACTGCCTAGCTCATGATTAAGGCAGAGATAACAAATTTTTCATCTTAACAGCAGGAGGAATATGCTTTTTCTTTCCTTCCAAAATGGGTTATTACAGAATTTTAAAATGTGACTCAAAGAAGAAATTCCTAACGCATCGAGAATAGACCTAGTCCACAGCACAAAAGTATTCATGAAGCTCCAAATAAGTTTCTCTCCTTAAGTCTATGAAAAATATGTACTAAAAAAGTGGTTTTTTTCTTCCTGAGAATATATCAGAGTGTAACCATTTTACTTATATCTCTAACAATGCATTTTATTCATTTAAATAAGAATACAAAAAAAGTAACAAAGAGCTGGTAAACACAATCCAATGAATGTTTATAATCTAGACAACATAATGTACTACTGTTCTTAAATTACGTCTAAGGTATAAATGTGGGATTCTCAGGTATCTCAGTGATAAAGAATCCACCTGTCAATGCAGGAGCCACAGGAGATGTGCGTTTAATCCCTGGGTCAGGAAGATCCCCTGGAATAGGAAATGCCTACCCATTCCAGCATTCTTCCCTGAAAAGTTGCACTGACAGAAGAACCTGGCAGGCTGCAATTCATGGAGTTTCAGAATTGGACATGACTGAATGACTGAGCACACACACAAGGTGTAAGTGGAGAAAAATGTTTTCTTAACTGATAATATTTTAGAGAAAATTTCAGCGTTTTGGATGTCTATAGTTTAGCTTTTTATTATGAATTTTCACGTTTGCTTTAATAATTTAGATATTATAGGAATATGGATTTAAAGTACATGAAAGTCATCATAAAAGATAGCTACCATTACCAGCTTGGTATACATTACCAATATACTCATATAATGTCATTTTAATAACATAAGATTATTCACAGAAACATAGAAATGTTTTGTTACTTTTTTTCTCAACATATACTTGATATACTTTCATATTAAAGCACATTAGAACTACCTCATTTTTTATTAAAGAGCTTTATACTATTTTATTATATATTTATTATAATTTATTAAACCATTATAGACAGGTATTGAAATGGTTTCTTAAAAATGTGACTCACAAGTAAAAGAAATATTTTGTAACCCACTGCCTAGCTCATGATTAAGGCAGAGATAACAAATTTTCATCTTAACAGCAGGAGGAATATGCTTTTCTTTCCTTCCAAAATGGGTTATTACAGAATTTTAAAATGTGACTCAAAGAAGAAATTCCTAACGCATCGAGAATAGACCTAGTCCACAGCACAAAAGTATTCATGAAGCTCCAAATAAGTTTCTCTCCTTAAGTCTATGAAAAATATGTACTAAAAAAGTGGTTTTTTTCTTCCTGAGAATATATCAGAGTGTAACCATTTTACTTATATCTCTAACAATGCATTTTATTCATTTAAATAAGAATACAAAAAAAGTAACAAAGAGCTGGTAAACACAATCCAATGAATGTTTATAATCTAGACAACATAATGTACTACTGTTCTTAAATTACGTCTAAGGTATAAATGTGGGATTCTCAGGTATCTCAGTGATAAAGAATCCACCTGTCAATGCAGGAGCCACAGGAGATGTGCGTTTAATCCCTGGGTCAGGAAGATCCCCTGGAATAGGAAATGCCTACCCATTCCAGCATTCTTCCCTGAAAAGTTGCACTGACAGAAGAACCTGGCAGGCTGCAATTCATGGAGTTTCAGAATTGGACATGACTGAATGACTGAGCACACACACAAGGTGTAAGTGGAGAAAAATGTTTTCTTAACTGATAATATTTTAGAGAAAATTTCAGCGTTTTGGATGTCTATAGTTTAGCTTTTTATTATGAATTTTCACGTTTGCTTTAATAATTTAGATATTATAGGAATATGGATTTAAAGTACATGAAAGTCATCATAAAAGATAGCTACCATTACCAGCTTGGTATACATTACCAATATACTCATATAATGTCATTTTAATAACATAAGATTATTCACAGAAACATAGAAATGTTTTGTTACTTTTTTTCTCAACATATACTTGATATACTTTCATATTAAAGCACATTAGAACTACCTCATTTTTTATTAAAGAGCTTTATACTATTTTATTATATATTTATTATAATTTATTAAACCAATACATTATAGACAGGTATTTGAAAGGTTTCCTATTTTTCATTCTTCATCAATTTATCAGTCAACATCTTTTACACACTTATGTGTTTCTGCAGAATAACTTCAGCAAGATGGAAGATTTAAACAAATTAATGTGCTAGTAAATATTGGCAAATACCCTCAAAAAACACTGCAAAGAATTTACATATCTACTGATAGCAAATAAGAGAATCTGTTCTACCTACTTGCTAATGTCTTTAAAATCATGCAATAATTTTTTTGAAGCTGGGTTACAAAAACCAGATGATTTCGGGACCATACAGATAACAAATATGTCAATGTCTTATGTGCAGAATAAAGAACTGGGAAGTAGTGCAAACTCAGCAAATTTAATTTTTAAAAAAGCCAACTCTTATAACCAAGAATATATATCTTCAGTTTTCAGGCTGCCAGCTTCAGTCTTTATGGAATATATTTGATTCTTTAATTTTGAAACATATATATTCTTTACTACAGAAAGCAACAATCCATGATAAGATTATTTCACCACGTTATTTTTATCATATTTTCCTTCTTTGACATTTTTTCAAATTTTACAATTATGAAAAGAATTAATTCTCTCCTAGATCTAAGATTCATTTCATGTTGTGTTGATTTCATCAACACAAATCTTTATAAGAAACATGTTGAAAACAATAGAAAACATAGTCATATTTTGCCTATTCATAAATACAAGTAAAATTTCTTATCAATTTGGTACAAAGCTTTCAAATTAAATATGTTCATTTTAATACTCTTAGTACTCATATCACTTATAGAGGGAAAGCAATGAAAATACACTACTTATTCTGGATATAAGAAATATTCTGCTAAGATTTATATATGATTTTGTGAAATGCCCTTGGGAAGAAAATAGAAACCCCATTATTTTAGTTTGACAAAAAGCAGAAGAGGAAAATTTTAGTTTCCTTTGGATGATGATTGTTATCTTGTGGTCTATGGGAAAGGGTGAAAGCCAGGGAGAAAATTGGTTCTTCTTTCAGTTTTCTAGTTCCACTGCATCAAAAAACTTCTGGAAATTTCAAGAGAGAGCACACAATGTGAGCAGGAGGCAGCTTGGCCTCTGTTAGCACTTTGTTATGCCCTCTACCCTCACAGGATTGTCAAATCAAGGCGGCTAAATACGAGATTTTCATTGCTACAGAATACATCAGAAAGTGGATTTCAAAGCAGAATAAGTCTTCCAGTCAGTCTCACAGGAGGGTGATGCTGATTAAAAGGAGAGGTTGGAAATCGCATGTTATAATAACTGTACTTTTGTGTTTTGAGTGTTATTTATGCTGTATTTCTTTTTTAGAAATCTATAAAGTAGAATACCTATAGATACAATAAAGCATAAAACTGCATCTATTTTCCCAACCTACTTGCTAATGTCTTTAAAATCATGCAATAATTTTTTGAAGCTGGGTTACAAAAACCAGATGATTTCGGGACCATACAGATAACAAATATGTCAATGTCTTATGTGCAGAATAAAGAACTGGGAAGTAGTGCAAACTCAGCAAATTTAATTTTTAAAAAAGCCAACTCTTATAACCAAGAATATATATCTTCAGTTTTCAGGCTGCCAGCTTCAGTCTTTATGGAATATATTTGATTCTTTAATTTT
The DNA here is from genome assembly GCA_022376925.1 of Tragulus kanchil. Taxonomy (NCBI): domain Eukaryota; kingdom Metazoa; phylum Chordata; class Mammalia; order Artiodactyla; family Tragulidae; genus Tragulus; species Tragulus kanchil. Next base: position 260,624,150 of record JAIOJX010000026.1, on the reverse strand, counting down.
GAAACATATATATTCTTTACTACAGAAAGCAACAATCCATGATAAGATTATTTCACCACGTTATTTTTATCATATTTTCCTTCTTTGACATTTTTTCAAATTTTACAATTATGAAAAGAATTAATTCTCTCCTAGATCTAAGATTCATTTCATGTTGTGTTGATTTCATCAACACAAATCTTTATAAGAAACATGTTGAAAACAATAGAAAACATAGTCATATTTTGCCTATTCATAAATACAAGTAAAATTTCTTATCAATTTGGTACAAAGCTTTCAAATTAAATATGTTCATTTTAATACTCTTAGTACTCATATCACTTATAGAGGGAAAGCAATGAAAATACACTACTTATTCTGGATATAAGAAATATTCTGCTAAGATTTATATATGATTTTGTGAAATGCCCTTGGGAAGAAAATAGAAACCCCATTATTTTAGTTTGACAAAAAGCAGAAGAGGAAAATTTTAGTTTCCTTTGGATGATGATTGTTATCTTGTGGTCTATGGGAAAGGGTGAAAGCCAGGGAGAAAATTGGTTCTTCTTTCAGTTTTCTAGTTCCACTGCATCAAAAAACTTCTGGAAATTTCAAGAGAGAGCACACAATGTGAGCAGGAGGCAGCTTGGCCTCTGTTAGCACTTTGTTATGCCCTCTACCCTCACAGGATTGTCAAATCAAGGCGGCTAAATACGAGATTTTCATTGCTACAGAATACATCAGAAAGTGGATTTCAAAGCAGAATAAGTCTTCCAGTCAGTCTCACAGGAGGGTGATGCTGATTAAAAGGAGAGGTTGGAAATACGCATGTTATAATAACTGTACTTTTGTGTTTTTGAGTGTTATTTATGCTGTATTTCTTTTTTTAGAAATCTATAAAGTAGAATACCTATAGATACAATAAAGCATAAAACTGCATCTATTTTCCCAACCTTTCCTATTTATATTTAACAGAATGACTGAAGCTACTATCTGTGCTAGATATAAAAGAAATTAGTTATATAATGTTGACAACTGGAAACCAACCATACGTTTAAGGCAATTCTCTAAATGTTTGGCTTCAAAATGTACCATATTATACTGGGTTGAAAAATCCTTTGGAGAATAAAAAAATTTTGAAAGTCAGGGATTTTTAGGTGTTCTGAAATGAGTTCCATCTGTTATTTTTCATTTTTTCTTAGTATATGAGGCCATACAAGAAATACAGCATACCAAAGATTCATTTCTTTTGATTCTTAAAGATAATCATGAGTGAGATAAAAATAACATTGTTTCAGGAAATGTATGTCTTAGGGTAGGACAGAATTGTCCAAGAGTAACACAAATTTTAGATGCTTACATTTGGCTTGATGTTTAAAACCTAAGGAAAAAGAATAGCTAAATTCGGATGAGCTCTAATCAAAATGAAGAAGGGGCAGGAAAACATAGAGCTATAATATTTTATAAGAAAAAAAAAAAGTCAAAGAGGGCCTCCTTATTCATTGTGTTCATAAAGTTTTCTGAAAGAAATGAATTAGAACAGAAAAATTCCTTTCCAACATCTGATGTTATATTTAGATATATGCTTTCAAATTCATCCTGAAACCAACACCAAAACAGAGCCTGAAAATATTTTATTCATTCATTTGTGTACCCATGTGTTCTTTTACAAAACATGAAGGTGACTTTCCTTTACATTTTCCCTACATTTTATGCCTGGAATTACAGATAACTAGAACTATGATTTTATTAAAATCAAAAGAAACATTTATGGAATTTTCAATTTTTTGTGAGCAGGAGGCAGCTTGGCCTCTGTTAGCACTTTGTTATGCCCTCTACCCTCACAGGATTGTCAAATCAAGGCGGCTAAATACGAGATTTTCATTGCTACAGAATACATCAGAAAGTGGATTTCAAAGCAGAATAAGTCTTCCAGTCAGTCTCACAGGAGGGTGATGCTGATTAAAAGGAGAGGTTGGAAATACGCATGTTATAATAACTGTACTTTTGTGTTTTTGAGTGTTATTTATGCTGTATTTCTTTTTTTAGAAATCTATAAAGTAGAATACCTATAGATACAATAAAGCATAAAACTGCATCTATTTTCCCAACCTTTCCTATTTATATTTAACAGAATGACTGAAGCTACTATCTGTGCTAGATATAAAAGAAATTAGTTATATAATGTTGACAACTGGAAACCAACCATACGTTTAAGGCAATTCTCTAAATGTTTGGCTTCAAAATGTACCATATTATCCTGGGTTGAAAAATCCTTTGGAGAATAAAAAAATTTTGAAAGTCAGGGATTTTTTTAGGTGTTCTGAAATGAGTTCCATCTGTTATTTTTCATTTTTTCTTAGTATATGAGGCCATACAAGAAATACAGCATACCAAAGATTCATTTCTTTTGATTCTTAAAGATAATCATGAGTGAGATAAAAATAACATTGTTTCAGGAAATGTATGTCTTAGGGTAGGACAGAATTGTCCAAGAGTAACACAAATTTTAGATGCTTACATTTGGCTTGATGTTTAAAACCTAAGGAAAAAGAATAGCTAAATTCGGATGAGCTCTAATCAAAATGAAGAAGGGGCAGGAAAACATAGAGCTATAATATTTTATAAGAAAAAAAAAAAGTCAAAGAGGGCCTCCTTATTCATTGTGTTCATAAAGTTTTCTGAAAGAAATGAATTAGAACAGAAAAATTCCTTTCCAACATCTGATGTTATATTTAGATATATGCTTTCAAATTCATCCTGAAACCAACACCAAAACAGAGCCTGAAAATATTTTATTCATTCATTTGTGTACCCATGTGTTCTTTTACAAAACATGAAGGTGACTTTCCTTTACATTTTCCCTACATTTTATGCCTGGAATTACAGATAACTAGAACTATGATTTTATTAAAATCAGGAGAGTCATTCACTGTAACCAAACATTTGAATGGAATTTTTCTCTCAGGTTTAGACTTTTTCCTTCTATCAGTATTAAAACTAACTGGCAGATATTCAAAGACACATACAAACTGGGCAACTCCTTGAAAGGGGAATTTTAAAAGGACTTTCATGTTCCGAGTTTACCGAATTGGGGTACACAAACACACTCTAGTGGGCTTTTGCTGGTGACTGTGGTAAAAAAAAAAAAATTGCCTGTCAGGGCAGGAGATGCTGACTTGATCCCTGGGAGATCCTTTGGAAAAGAAAATGCAACCCACTTCAGTATTCTTGCCTGGGAAACCCCATGGACAGAGAAACCTGGCAGGCTAGAGCCAAGCAGGGGTTGCAAAAGGTTTGGACAGGACCTAGTGACTAAACAACAACAGACTCTATCCTTAAACTTTCATTTCCTTTGAAATGGTATACTCCCTTTTATAATTCTTACAGATCTAGCCTAAGACAGCATTGTATTTTTACTATATCTGGGAAAATACAAGCATGCATCTATTAAAACTTCATATTCTTCATGATTTAAAACCATTTGAAATGATGAAAGCTACTTTAGTCAAATTTTTTCTTCTATTGCTTTCTACTTTTCTTTCTTCCTCTAACACTCATATTCATCAACTTTAGTAATCAAGAAAGAGAGAATTTTCTACCTTAGTCTAAATTTTTAATCACTTCGTAACTACTTTCATAAACGTGGATAAGTGCTTGCTAATATTTTATAAGAAAAAAAAAGTCAAAGAGGGCCTCCTTATTCATTGTGTTCATAAAGTTTTCTGAAAGAAATGAATTAGAACAGAAAAATTCCTTTCCAACATCTGATGTTATATTTAGATATATGCTTTCAAATTCATCCTGAAACCAACACCAAAACAGAGCCTGAAAATATTTTATTCATTCATTTGTGTACCCATGTGTTCTTTTACAAAACATGAAGGTGACTTTCCTTTACATTTTCCCTACATTTTATGCCTGGAATTACAGATAACTAGAACTATGATTTTATTAAAATCAGGAGAGTCATTCACTGTAACCAAACATTTGAATGGAATTTTTCTCTCAGGTTTAGACTTTTTCCTTCTATCAGTATTAAAACTAACTGGCAGATATTCAAAGACACATACAAACTGGGCAACTCCTTGAAAGGGGAATTTTAAAAGGACTTTCATGTTCCGAGTTTACCGAATTGGGGTACACAAACACACTCTAGTGGGCTTTTGCTGGTGACTGTGGTAAAAAAAAAAAAAAAAAATTGCCTGTCAGGGCAGGAGATGCTGACTTGATCCCTGGGAGATCCTTTGGAAAAGAAAATGCAACCCACTTCAGTATTCTTGCCTGGGAAACCCCATGGACAGAGAAACCTGGCAGGCTAGAGCCAAGCAGGGGTTGCAAAAGGTTTGGACAGGACCTAGTGACTAAACAACAACAGACTCTATCCTTAAACTTTCATTTCCTTTGAAATGGTATACTCCCTTTTATAATTCTTACAGATCTAGCCTAAGACAGCATTGTATTTTTACTATATCTGGGAAAATACAAGCATGCATCTATTAAAACTTCATATTCTTCATGATTTAAAACCATTTGAAATGATGAAAGCTACTTTAGTCAAATTTTTTCTTCTATTGCTTTCTACTTTTCTTTCTTCCTCTAACACTCATATTCATCAACTTTAGTAATCAAGAAAGAGAGAATTTTCTACCTTAGTCTAAATTTTTAATCACTTCGTAACTACTTTCATAAACGTGGATAAGAGCTTGCTAAAATTTTACTTTCAGCTAAGATCAACAGAGTCCCTATGCCCAAAACTTTGCCATATGGATAAAAAGGCATATTCCTTACCCTTGCAAAGTTGAGAGCAATGGTCTTCAAGCATGGTAAACCATAGATTCTCACTAGCAAAAAAAAGTTTTTGCGTATATTTCACTCTTATATATATGCATTTATATATAATGTATTATTGTACAAATATCTCAATTACATGAACGCTTAAACATAGAAATTAGAAACATTAAGTGGAGATACTAATATTTTTACTTTGCTTCTCAAAAGATCTTGCTCTTTCCATAGGTTATATTCATTATGCTTTGGAGCTCACTGGTCTTGAGGGGAGGATAACACATAAATAGATAATTTGAAAAAAGCTGTTAATTATTTGATAGATAGTAAATATAAGGAGCTAAAATATGGAAAAAGCTCTGAAGAAAAAACTTTTATGCTTGAGGAGTCACTAGGTCTAAGACTTCTAATATAAAGAAAAGTGAGCGAAGCAATGAAAAAAGAGAGGATGAACAGAAGAGCGTTCTAATCAGAACAAGCATCTATATCAAGGCACAGAGGTATGGAACCAAGGGGGTGAGTGTAAGAGTGCAGGATGATGAAATGTAGAATCAAAGTTGAGCATAATGAGTGAAGATGCTGTAGGAGACTGCAAAAGGCAGGTACTTGAGACAAGTGGCTTGGATCTCATCAACGTATGAGACACTGCTGAAGAAATGTAGGAGGATGAACAAAGGTCACAGCCAGACATTTGTTTTAGATTGAGTCTCCCGGGAGCCACATTGAAAATGGACTTGGAGGAATACAAATGGAATCAGCGAAACTCATCAATTAGGCTATTACTGTATCCAGCTGATAGATGAAAAGCAACAGAATTAAAGTAGTTACCACAGTGCAGCTCTCAGGAGGGGATGAAAAGAGCTTGAAGAAAAGACTCAGTCAAATTTGGTTGTGGTTTTCTGGAAATGACTGATGAGTGAGAAGCTTCCTGACTTTCACAACTGGCTATTTTTAAATGAGATGGTAAATACAGTAGCTCTAACATTCTAACTTTGTAAAAGTAGGGCTTGCTAAAATTTTACTTTCAGCTAAGATCAACAGAGTCCCTATGCCCAAAACTTTGCCATATGGATAAAAAGGCATATTCCTTACCCTTGCAAAGTTGAGAGCAATGGTCTTCAAGCATGGTAAACCATAGATTCTCACTAGCAAAAAAGTTTTTGCGTATATTTCACTCTTATATATATGCATTTATATATAATGTATTATTGTACAAATATCTCAATTACATGAACGCTTAAACATAGAAATTAGAAACATTAAGTGGAGATACTAATATTTTTACTTTGCTTCTCAAAAGATCTTGCTCTTTCCATAGGTTATATTCATTATGCTTTGGAGCTCACTGGTCTTGAGGGGAGGATAACACATAAATAGATAATTTGAAAAAAGCTGTTAATTATTTGATAGATAGTAAATATAAGGAGCTAAAATATGGAAAAAGCTCTGAAGAAAAAACTTTTATGCTTGAGGAGTCACTAGGTCTAAGACTTCTAATATAAAGAAAAGTGAGCGAAGCAATGAAAAAAGAGAGGATGAACAGAAGAGCGTTCTAATCAGAACAAGCATCTATATCAAGGCACAGAGGTATGGAACCAAGGGGGTGAGTGTAAGAGTGCAGGATGATGAAATGTAGAATCAAAGTTGAGCATAATGAGTGAAGATGCTGTAGGAGACTGCAAAAGGCAGGTACTTGAGACAAGTGGCTTGGATCTCATCAACGTATGAGACACTGCTGAAGAAATGTAGGAGGATGAACAAAGGTCACAGCCAGACATTTGTTTTAGATTGAGTCTCCGGGGAGCCACATTGAAAATGGACTTGGAGGAATACAAATGGAATCAGCGAAACTCATCAATTAGGCTATTACTGTATCCAGCTGATAGATGAAAAGCAACAGAATTAAAGTAGTTACCACAGTGCAGCTCTCAGGAGGGGATGAAAAGAGCTTGAAGAAAAGACTCAGTCAAATTTGGTTGTGGTTTTCTGGAAATGACTGATGAGTGAGAAGCTTCCTGACTTTCACAACTGGCTATTTTTAAATGAGATGGTAAATACAGTAGCAGGAAAAGGTTTAAGATGGAACGGAGATAACAATTTTTAAAAAATGAAGATTTACAAAACACTCAAGGACATAAATCAAAGCAAGATCTTCTCTGACCCACCTACTAGAATAGTGGAACTAACAACAGAAATGAACATGTGGGACCTAATGAAACTTAAAAGCTTTTGTACAGCAAAAGAAATCACAAAAAAGCTGAACATACACCCCACAGAGTGGGAGAAAATCATAGCAAATGAAATAACAGACAAAGAATTAATCTCCAAAATCTACAAGCAACTCAGACAACTCAGCACCAGAAAAATGAACAACCCAACCAAAAAATGGGAAAAGGACCTAAACAGACACCTCTCCAAAGACGACATACAGATGGCCCAAAAGCACATGAAACGATGCTCAACTTCACTTATAATTAGAGAAATGAAAATTAAAACTACAATGAGATATCACCTCTCTCCCGTCAGAATGGCCATCATCCACAAATCGACAGACAATAAATGCTGGAGAGGGTGTGGAGAAAAGGGAACACTCCTGAACTGCTGGTGGGAATGTCAATTGATACAGCCTCTATGGAAGACAGTATGGAGATGCCTTTAAAAACTAAAAATAGAAGCACCCTATGACCCAGCAATCCCACTCTTAGGCTTATACCCTGATGAAATCAAATCTGAAAGAAGCACCTGTACCCCAATGTTCATTGCAGCTCTCTATACAATAGCCAGAACATGGAAGAAATGTAGGAGGATGAACAAAGGTCACAGCCAGACATTTGTTTTAGATTGAGTCTCCGGGAGCCACATTGAAAATGGACTTGGAGGAATACAAATGGAATCAGCGAAACTCATCAATTAGGCTATTACTGTATCCAGCTGATAGATGAAAAGCAACAGAATTAAAGTAGTTACCACAGTGCAGCTCTCAGGAGGGGATGAAAAGAGCTTGAAGAAAAGACTCAGTCAAATTTGGTTGTGGTTTTCTGGAAATGACTGATGAGTGAGAAGCTTCCTGACTTTCACAACTGGCTATTTTTAAATGAGATGGTAAATACAGTAGCAGGAAAAGGTTTAAGATGGAACGGAGATAACAATTTTTAAAAAATGAAGATTTACAAAACACTCAAGGACATAAATCAAAGCAAGATCTTCTCTGACCCACCTACTAGAATAGTGGAACTAACAACAGAAATGAACATGTGGGACCTAATGAAACTTAAAAGCTTTTGTACAGCAAAAGAAATCACAAAAAAGCTGAACATACACCCCACAGAGTGGGAGAAAATCATAGCAAATGAAATAACAGACAAAGAATTAATCTCCAAAATCTACAAGCAACTCAGACAACTCAGCACCAGAAAAATGAACAACCCAACCAAAAAATGGGAAAAGGACCTAAACAGACACCTCTCCAAAGACGACATACAGATGGCCCAAAAGCACATGAAACGATGCTCAACTTCACTTATAATTAGAGAAATGAAAATTAAAACTACAATGAGATATCACCTCTCTCCCGTCAGAATGGCCATCATCCACAAATCGACAGACAATAAATGCTGGAGAGGGTGTGGAGAAAAGGGAACACTCCTGAACTGCTGGTGGGAATGTCAATTGATACAGCCTCTATGGAAGACAGTATGGAGATGCCTTTAAAAACTAAAAATAGAAGCACCCTATGACCCAGCAATCCCACTCTTAGGCTTATACCCTGATGAAATCAAATCTGAAAGAAGCACCTGTACCCCAAAGTTCATTGCAGCTCTCTATACAATAGCCAGAACATGGAAGGAATCTAGATGCCCATCGACAAATGAATGGATCCAGAAGCTCTGGTACATATATACAATGGAATACTACTCAGCTGTAAAGAGAAATGCAGAAGAATCAGACCTAAAGAGGTGGCTGAATCTAGAACATATCATAAAAAGTGAAGTCAGTCAGAAAGAGAAGGACAAATACAGTATATTAACACATATATATGGAATCTAGCAGTATGGTGATGATGGCACACACAGTGAATCGATGGAAAGACAGACATGGACAGTGGACATATGGACATTGTGGGGAAGGAACAGAGGGTGGGAGGCGTAAAGGAAGTAGCATGAAGGCTTGTACTACCATAAGTGAAGAAAATAGCTATAGTCATTGCTCTGTGAGAAAAGAGGATCCTTCAAGGGTGCTGTGTGATGGTCGGGAGCGGTGTGAAGGGGGGATATACATATGACTAATCTGGGAACATACATATCTGTAAACAACAAAACTCTATAAAAGTTAAAAGTAAAATAAAGGTTTAAAAATATATATATATATCATCTTAATAAACATTTCTGTATACGTAGCTTTGTGTTCATAATTGATTATTTTATTACAGTTTTTAAATATTTGGAGTTCCTAAGAATATGCAGAGTACAATTATCTGACTCATAATGATAAACTGCCATTTAGAAAAATTGAACCAATTTATTTGTCCATCCCTGTAGCATGACAGTTCATTTCTCCACATCTTCATCAATAATAATGCAATTTATATTTACAATGTATTAGATTCTATATCTATCTAATTGATAGAGTGTCTATTTAATTGAACATTAGAAGATTGAAACAGTTTGCATAAATCCTCAGAGGTAATGAGCTCAAACTTCAGTCTGACCTTTCAAATGATGCTCTCTGTTAATATGCTATATTATCTCTCAAAGTCTTATATGTTTACGTGGCATTACACACCATATGTCTTTATTTGCTTAAATTGTTCTAACGTTTCTTTTTTAAATTTAGAGGTGACCAGAACACCTTTTATAAGAAGTTCTCAGAAGGTCTTGTTATATGCTGAGACTGCCCAGTCGTGTCCAACTCTTTGTTACCCTTTGGACTGTAGTCTGCCAGGTTCCTTTGTCTGTGAGATTTTCCAGGTAAAAATACTGGAGTGGGTTGCACATTTCTTCCTCTTGGGAACATTCTAGACCCAGGGATTGAACTTTCATCTCCTGTATTGGCAGGCAGATTCTTTACTACTGATCTACCTGCAAAGCCCCAAAAGGCCTTAGCAGTTCTCTTAATGAGACTTATATTTTCTTAGTGATACCTAACAACGCTGTACTTTAATAATATTGACTGTGTTTTCAAGTGTTTTTTATTTAAAAAGAAAACTCTGGAGCATTAAAAAATGTGTATCAATGAGTTTCCAATTAAAATCTCTGCAGGATCTTTTTGTAGCTATCAACAGCTGATTGTCAAATGCACAGGGCAAAGCAATTTTGAAAAAAGAAGAGGACACTATCTGATCTCAAGAATTACGACTGAGCTACAGGAATGAAGACTGTGATAATGGGAAAAATTACAAATGCATACATCAGTGGGACAGAAAAGTGAGCCAAAAATAGACCTACCCACACAAATGTAATTGGTTTTTGAGGAAGGTGCAGAGGAAATTTAATGGAGAAAAGAGAACCCTTTTTTAAAAAATAGTAATGAAATAGTTGGATGTCCATATGCAATATACTGAAACTCAGTCTCTTACCCTATACAAAAATTTACTCAAAATTGATCATATATCTAAATGTAAAACATGACATTGTAAAACATTTGAAGAAAAATAGGAAAAAATCTTTGTGACCTTGGGATAAGCAGATCTCTTAGATACTATCCCAAAACTGTAATTCAGAAAAGAAAAAAATTAATAAATATGACTCCATCAACACTAAAACTCCTACTCTGTGGGAGAAAAAATCAAGAAAACAAAAACAAGTCACAAAAGGGTAAAATACCTGCAAACTACACATCTCCCATAGGATTTTAATACAAAACATATTATTAAGAACTCTCAAAACTAAATGACAGAAAGTCAATTCAAAAAACAAAGAACTAAAAATTAAGGAAAGATATGGCATTACACACCATATGTCTTTATTTGCTTAAATTGTTCTAACGTTTCTTTTTTAAATTTAGAGGTGACCAGAACACCTTTTATAAGAAGTTCTCAGAAGGTCTTGTTATATGCTGAGACTGCCCAGTCGTGTCCAACTCTTTGTTACCCTTTGGACTGTAGTCTGCCAGGTTCCTTTGTCTGTGAGATTTTCCAGGTAAAAATACTGGAGTGGGTTGCACATTTCTTCCTCTTGGGAACATTCTAGACCCAGGGATTGAACTTTCATCTCCTGTATTGGCAGGCAGATTCTTTACTACTGATCTACCTGCAAAGCCCCAAAAGGCCTTAGCAGTTCTCTTAATGAGACTTATATTTTCTTAGTGATACCTAACAACGCTGTACTTTAATAATATTGACTGTGTTTTCAAGTGTTTTTTATTTAAAAAGAAAACTCTGGAGCATTAAAAAATGTGTATCAATGAGTTTCCAATTAAAATCTCTGCAGGATCTTTTTGTAGCTATCAACAGCTGATTGTCAAATGCACAGGGCAAAGCAATTTTGAAAAAAGAAGAGGACACTATCTGATCTCAAGAATTACGACTGAGCTACAGGAATGAAGACTGTGATAATGGGAAAAATTACAAATGCATACATCAGTGGGACAGAAAAGTGAGCCAAAAATAGACCTACCCACACAAATGTAATTGGTTTTTGAGGAAGGTGCAGAGGAAATTTAATGGAGAAAAGAGAACCCTTTTTTAAAAAATAGTAATGAAATAGTTGGATGTCCATATGCAATATACTGAAACTCAGTCTCTTACCCTATACAAAAATTTACTCAAAATTGATCATATATCTAAATGTAAAACATGACATTGTAAAACATTTGAAGAAAAATAGGAAAAAATCTTTGTGACCTTGGGATAAGCAGATCTCTTAGATACTATCCCAAAACTGTAATTCAGAAAAGAAAAAAATTAATAAATATGACTCCATCAACACTAAAAACTCCTACTCTGTGGGAGAAAAAAAAATCAAGAAAACAAAAACAAGTCACAAAAGGGTAAAATACCTGCAAACTACACATCTCCCATAGGATTTTTAATACAAAACATATTATTAAGAACTCTCAAAACTAAATGACAGAAAGCAATTCAATAAAAATTAGGCAAAATAAGAGATACAAAGAACTCTTAAAAATCAACGATAAGGGAAAAAAAGACTAAAAAGTGGGAACAAAGACCTGGACAGACAACTCACCAAAGATGTAAAAATGGCAAATAATCATATGGAAAGATGTTCTACATCATATGTCATCAGGGAAATAAAAACTCTGAAAACAAGACGGCACTACCCACCTATTAGAACAGCCCAAAATTCAAAACACTGACAATACCAAATGCTGGAAAGGATGTGGAGCAATAGGAACTCTTCACTGCTGCTGGAATGCAGAATGGTATAGACACCTTAAAAGACAGTTCAGTGGTTTTCGCAAAATTAAAATTATAATCTTACCATGCTGTGCTAAGTTATTTCAATCATGTCCGGCTCTTGCAACCCCATGGACTCTAGCCCACAAGGCTCCTCTGTCCAGGGGATTCTCCAGGAAAGAATACTGGAGTGGGTTGCCATGACCTCCTTCAGGGGATCTTCCCTACCTAGGGGTTGAACCTGTGTCTCCTGCTTTGCAGACAGATTCTTTACTGACTGAGCCATCAGGGAAGTTCCATATGACTAACAATTAAACTTTTTAGAATTTACCCAAAGAGGTTGGAAACTTAAGTCCATACAAAAATCTGCTCTTGAATGTTTCTAGAAGTTTTATTTGTAATTACCAAAACTTAGAAGCAACCAAGTTGTCCTTCAGTAGGTGAATGGGTAAAGTATGATACATCCAGACAATGGAATATTTTTTAATGCTAAAAATAAACGTGACTTTTGAAGCCACAAAAAGACATGGAGGAAACTTAAGTGCATATTACTAAGTGAAACCACTCACTCTGAGAAGGCTATGTACTATACAATTTCAACTGTGTGACATTCTGGAAAAGGCAGAAACTATGGAGACAGTAAAAAGATTAGTGGTTGCCAGGGACTGAGTGTGGAAAGGACAGATACATAATATTACAATGATGGATACATGTCATTATATATTTATCCAAACCCATACAATGTACTATACCAAGAATGAAACCTAGTGTAAACTATAGACTTTGAGTGATTAAGATGTGTTAATGTAGGTTCGTAAGTTACAACAAAAGTAGCATTCAGTTAAGGGAAGCTGGTAATGAGGGAAGCTACACATGTTTAGAGGTGGGAAATACATGGGAAATCTCTGTACCTTCATCTCAGTTTTTGCTGTGACCCTAAAACTGCCCTAAATAATTAAGTCTTTTTAAAAACTGGACAAAGTGACTGAATACTTCACAAAAGTATATATAGATGGTGAATAGGCACAAGTAAAAATGGTCAATATTATTAATTAAGGTCATGCAAATTAATAAAAACCACAGTGACAATTAGAATGGCTAAAATAAATTAAATAAAAATTGACAATACAAAACATTTATAAGTGTGTGAAGTAGTGTGAAATCTCATACACTGCTGATGGAAATGCAAGATAATACCAATCATTTTAGAATACACTTTTTCATTGTCTTAGAAAGTTATAAACATATACTTAACATGTGACACAATCCCACCAGAGCATTTACCCATGATAAAATGAAAATTTAGGTTCTCACAAAAAACTCTACCTGAGCCCTTACAGCAGTTTTATTTGAAACACAGAAATCTAAACAACCCACATATACTTTAATGGATAAACAAACTATCATACATGTATATAATGGAATATTACTTGGTAATAATAAGGAACAAACTACTGAAACACACAACAGTATAAATCTATCTTGAATGCATTATAATTTATGGAAAGAGACTAGATGCAAAAGACTACATTCTGTATGTTTCCAGTGATATGACATTCTTGAAAAGGCAAAACTACAGTGACCTAAAACAGGTCAGCTGCCAGGGATTGAGATGGGGAGTTGCTGACAGGGAGCAGCTCAAGGAAATTCTGGGGGTGACTGTTATTTATCTTGATTGTGGGAAGATTACATGACTGTATGCAGCAGTCAAATCTCATGAAACTACACACCAATAAGAGTGAATTTTACTGTTAATATAAAAATGAATAAACGATATTTCAGGGGTTTTTTTTTTTGGCCTTCTTGCATTTCCTAAGTGCTTTCCTAAACCAAAGACACATAAATATCTGTGAGCTATCAAATTACAGAATGTTCAATAACAATTTTAAAATATTTAAAGTAATTTAAGATACTTTAAATCTTTTTTAGTGTATTTGGGGGGGAGCCACTTCTATTGGTCTTTCATTAATTTATTTTCATCCATCTTTGTTGGGCCTCCCATCGCAGGGGCCTCTCTCGTTGCAGAGCACCAACTCTGGGCGGATACACTCCAGAGCTGTGGCTCAGTAGTTGGACACATTGGCCCAGCCACTCTGAGGCACGTGGGATCTTCCCAGGCCAGGGATCTAAGTGGTGCCCCTTGTACTGCAAGGTGGTCTCTTTACCCACTGGACCACCAAGGAAGCCCCTACTTTAAATCTTTATCTGCAATTAAATATAGTATGATGTATGGATCACACCTTTTTTTCTCCAAGTAAAGAACTGTTCTAGTATCTTCTACTAAATAAGCCATTGTCATTTCCCACTTCCCCTCACTCAAACTGCCTTCTTTATCAGACAGTAATTGTGTATCTAGGGTTGTTAATAGCCTTCCACTGGAAGGTCTCCCCCATTGTCTGATGATTATTTCTTTGTTGCATTTTATGATCACATGTATGTAACATCTGATTTGGGGGTTTGTATTTCCATTGCTCTGAAGACTTGTCTTTGGGTCTATCTTTACGAGGCATTGATATCCTATAGCCATGTGTGTGTAATATGCAATGCTGTAGTTAAATCAAAGAACAGGGTTGGCGTCACTGCCACCTATGTCACTAATAAACTCAGAAGAGTGGCTTTGCATCATCAGGGACAGCTGGGAGGGTGGAGGAGCAGGAAGCTGAGGATGGATCCCTAGGAAGCACTATCACCCTTGCAGGCGGAAAATATAAAGACCTTTTGTGGGCATGTTGTTTGGTCTCTACAGTGTTTATTGTTTTCCATGAGCTGATTTCACTCATTACCTATGGCTGCCTATCACTATCTGAGTTGTGGTTCCTAACTTTGGGAAAGAACAGAGAAAGAAGAACCTGTGAAAGAGAACTTTATAAAAAGGTCTCCAAGGAATGAGGCAGACCAAGAGGGATAGGTGTCACAACAGCCCAGGGAATGAAAGAAGAAAAATGAAGTTAAAAGCGTCAAATACCCCTGAGAGAGCCAGTCAAGATAAGGGCTGCAGGTCATCTGAGCCTTTAGAGAGAGCGTGCTCTGTTAAATGCGGTTAGAAATCAGATCGCACTGTGGTGAGCGGGGTCTGGATGTTGGAAGCTGGAAATAATGAATGTAGTCTGCTGCTGCTATGGAGAGTCTGAATGGGCTGGGAGCAGAGAAACTGGATGAAAGTGGCAGTGAAATTGAGTGAAGGGAGAGATCAGTTTGCTTTTGTTTGTTGACATACCATTTTGGATAGAAGTCTGAAGAGACATATACAGGTTGAAGAAAAAGGGTCAGCAAAGAAGAAAATGTTGAAAGTACAGGATATAAAAGAAATTAACGGCAAAATCCTCAGCATCACTGGTAGGGAGTAAAGTCAAATCCAGGCTTTGCCTTGAATAACAGGAAGAACTCCTGATCCCTTAAGACTGGAGGAAAGAAAGAATGATGATAGATGTTGCTGTTTGGTGCTGGAGGGAATCATAAGGATGCACAAGGAGTTTTCTCATAATGATCTTAACTTTCTTGTCAAAATAGCAGGTTCACTGAGAGTGAAGGGGAGAAAGTGGATGGCTTGAGTGGCTTGACTTTTGAAATGGTAGCTGACCAGTCACAGTGACAGGATTACTGAATGCTACTGAGGGGCTAACTCAGATTAGCAAGCCATCTATCTGCAGAGTGGTATATTTCACACCTGGAGCACTCCTGTGCCTGCATGTAAGAAAAACTATTTCCTTTATGAACTCAGGTTTGCATCGACAGTGTAAAAAGGACAGGCTGTAGAAATGTGGAGAGTAAGCTTCTGGTGTCCAAGCCAAACTCCAAGTAAGACTCAGAGAACACAGAAAGAGCCATGGATTCAAGAAAAACAAAACTAAAAGGAAAACGATTTATTCATTTGCAACCTAAGACTGTGTAGCTCCCAATATAAATCTATACTTTTATCATATTTCTCTTCTCTCCTAATTTTCTCACTTATTTTATATTCATTCATTATTCTGTTAGACACATTTCAGATATAAGACGAGGTGAAAGCAAATAAAAGGAAACTAAAAACATATACAGATGGTTAGAAGTCGGTTTCCCTGAGAGAGCCAGTCAAGATAAGGGCTGCAGGTCATCTGAGCCTTTAGAGAGAGCGTGCTCTGTTAAATGCGTTAGAAATCAGATCGCACTGTGGTGAGCGGGGTCTGGATGTTGGAAGCTGGAAATAATGAATGTAGTCTGCTGCTGCTATGGAGAGTCTGAATGGGCTGGGAGCAGAGAAACTGGATGAAAGTGGCAGTGAAATTGAGTGAAGGGAGAGATCAGTTTGCTTTTGTTTGTTGACATACCATTTTGGATAGAAGTCTGAAGAGACATATACAGGTTGAAGAAAAAGGGTCAGCAAAGAAGAAAATGTTGAAAGTACAGGATATAAAAGAAATTAACGGCAAAATCCTCAGCATCACTGGTAGGGAGTAAAGTCAAATCCAGGCTTTGCCTTGAATAACAGGAAGAACTCCTGATCCCTTAAGACTGGAGGAAAGAAAGAATGATGATAGATGTTGCTGTTTGGTGCTGGAGGGAATCATAAGGATGCACAAGGAGTTTTCTCATAATGATCTTAACTTTCTTGTCAAAATAGCAGGTTCACTGAGAGTGAAGGGGAGAAAGTGGATGGCTTGAGTGGCTTGACTTTTGAAATGGTAGCTGACCAGTCACAGTGACAGGATTACTGAATGCTACTGAGGGGCTAACTCAGATTAGCAAGCCATCTATCTGCAGAGTGGTATATTTCACACCTGGAGCACTCCTGTGCCTGCATGTAAGAAAAACTATTTCCTTTATGAACTCAGGTTTGCATCGACAGTGTAAAAAGGACAGGCTGTAGAAATGTGGAGAGTAAGCTTCTGGTGTCCAAGCCAAACTCCAAGTAAGACTCAGAGAACACAGAAAGAGCCATGGATTCAAGAAAAACAAAACTAAAAGGAAAACGATTTATTCATTTGCAACCTAAGACTGTGTAGCTCCCAATATAAATCTATACTTTTATCATATTTCTCTTCTCTCCTAATTTTCTCACTTATTTTATATTCATTCATTATTCTGTTAGACACATTTCAGATATAAGACGAGGTGAAAGCAAATAAAAGGAAACTAAAAACATATACAGATGGTTAGAAGTCGGTTTCACTTTAACAATGGGGACTGGAATTTGAAGCGGTGCAGTTAAGTTTTAATTGAGAACCAGACGCTGTAGGTGGTTGGGAGATTTTTTGTTGATGTGGAATGGATGTTTATTGAGGTTGTGGAGTTAGGATTTGATCACTGATTCTCATCTTGGGATAATTTTGTCCCAAGGGGTATTGGGCAACATCTGGAGACATTTTCGGTTTTCACAATTTAGGTGGGTGGAGTCCTACTTGTGCTTAGGGCCAGGTATGCTGCATCTTAAGACAGTACCCTTTTAGAAGTTTTTTGTGAGAAGCCTGGTACTGTGCAATTCGCCTCCAGGGTAGTTGGGACACGTACTCCACTGCAAATCTCTTAACTTACCCAGCTATTTGCATATGGATTCCTTAGGGGTTTATCGCATTCAAACCTACATTACAAGCATTGCAAATCTAAGCATTGCAAATCTACATGCCTTTCTAGGTCCCTAGGGAAATGAATTAATTCTCTGGTGAGCTTAATAAAGAAGTTGCCAGTACAGGAATAAGAAAAACTAAGTAGGCAATGCTCACCTTTGTTCTTTTCATGTGTTTGCATAACTATTTTCTACAACATTAAATTTGCAGTTGTGGCAAAAAAAAGAGACTTTTCTTTCTTGGAATCTCATATTACTTACTAGTGTTGTACTTGAAGAGCTACTTTAATAAAAGGTCATTTGAGTGTGGGTTGTAATGGAGCATCGCTCCCATTGGTATAAACTCAGTATTGTGGCTAATAAAAGTCATAATGTGAAATTATGAATAATCCCCAAATAATTCCCACTGTGCTTTAGAATTCATTACTTGCCCTTTTAAATCAAGTCTGTCTTTTTAATTATGTGTTGCTTGCATTAATAATAAAATTAATTTCCAAGTAACATATTTATACCTTGTGTAGCTCCCAATATAAATCTATACTTTTATCATATTTCTCTCTCTCCTAATTTTCTCACTTATTTTATATTCATTCATTATTCTGTTAGACACATTTCAGATATAAGACGAGGTGAAAGCAAATAAAAGGAAACTAAAAACATATACAGATGGTTAGAAGTCGGTTTCACTTTAACAATGGGGACTGGAATTTGAAGCGGTGCAGTTAAGTTTTAATTGAGAACCAGACGCTGTAGGTGGTTGGGAGATTTTTTGTTGATGTGGAATGGATGTTTATTGAGGTTGTGGAGTTAGGATTTGATCACTGATTCTCATCTTGGGATAATTTTGTCCCAAGGGGTATTGGGCAACATCTGGAGACATTTTCGGTTTTCACAATTTAGGTGGGTGGAGTCCTACTTGTGCTTAGGGCCAGGTATGCTGCATCTTAAGACAGTACCCTTTTAGAAGTTTTTTGTGAGAAGCCTGGTACTGTGCAATTCGCCTCCAGGGTAGTTGGGACACGTACTCCACTGCAAATCTCTTAACTTACCCAGCTATTTGCATATGGATTCCTTAGGGGTTTATCGCATTCAAACCTACATTACAAGCATTGCAAATCTAAGCATTGCAAATCTACATGCCTTTCTAGGTCCCTAGGGAAATGAATTAATTCTCTGGTGAGCTTAATAAAGAAGTTGCCAGTACAGGAATAAGAAAAACTAAGTAGGCAATGCTCACCTTTGTTCTTTTCATGTGTTTGCATAACTATTTTCTACAACATTAAATTTGCAGTTGTGGCAAAAAAAAGAGACTTTTCTTTCTTGGAATCTCATATTACTTACTAGTGTTGTACTTGAAGAGCTACTTTAATAAAAGGTCATTTGAGTGTGGGTTGTAATGGAGCATCGCTCCCATTGGTATAAACTCAGTATTGTGGCTAATAAAAGTCATAATGTGAAATTATGAATAATCCCCAAATAATTCCCACTGTGCTTTAGAATTCATTACTTGCCCTTTTAAATCAAGTCTGTCTTTTTAATTATGTGTTGCTTGCATTAATAATAAAATTAATTTCCAAGTAACATATTGGTTGGGCAAGTCTTGAGAACAAGAACCATATCTTACTCGTTTTGAAACAACCAAAGCAGCACTCAGCCCATTGTCTTGCTTATGGTAAGTCCTAAGTAAATTTTGAATGAATGTATCCTTGGATGAGTGAGGAAAAGAAGATACTGGAGATAAGTTTGACCAAGGCATTCCAAATCAAAAGATTGTTACAGAGAACAGAGTAGTGCTTACCAGAGGAAAAGGGGCCGGGAGGCAGTAAAAGGTCAGGGACGGTTAAGGAGGGTCAACTGTATGGTTACGGATCGAAGTCTAACTTTTTACGGTGAGCATGCTGTGTTGTACGTAGAAGCAGAAATATAATGTTGTACACATGCAACTATATAATGCTATAAACCAGTGTTACATAAAATAAACACATAAAACAAATAAAAACAAATAAGGATCATTAACATGTTTCATTTAAAATTCTGAGTAGGGGCTTCCCCTTCCCCTGGTGGTCCAGTGGGTAAGGATACCACCTTGCAGTGCAAGGGGCGCCGGTTCGATCCCTGGCCTGAGAAGATCCCACGTGCCGCGGAGTGGCTGGACCAATGTGTCCAATTACTGAACCAGAGCACATGTGCCCAGAGCCGGCGCTCTGTAAGGACAGAGGCCACCGCAATGGGAGGCCCACAGGAGCCAAAGAACAAAGACGGATGAAAATGGAGAAATGAAAGACCAATGAAAGTGGCCCGCCCACACCCTTCCCTCCCCAACCCGACCCCCACCCAAAAATAAATAAATAAATAAATAAAATTCTGAGTATTTGACACAGCGTCTGATAATACAAAGTATTCAGAAATTATCCACTTTCTCAAGCTATCCCATCAGAATGAGCTGTATTAACCTACACTGTAACTCAAACTTTCAATGAATATTTCATATCCATTTATTATTAGAATAAGCTGTTTAATAAGAGCAGGCATATTTTGCTTTTCTAGATTTGTGACTCTAAACAGCTCAGACAATTCTTAATCCCCAAATAATTCCCACTGTGCTTTAGAATTCATTACTTGCCCTTTTAAATCAAGTCTGTCTTTTAATTATGTGTTGCTTGCATTAATAATAAAATTAATTTCCAAGTAACATATTGGTTGGGCAAGTCTTGAGAACAAGAACCATATCTTACTCGTTTTGAAACAACCAAAGCAGCACTCAGCCCATTGTCTTGCTTATGGTAAGTCCTAAGTAAATTTTGAATGAATGTATCCTTGGATGAGTGAGGAAAAGAAGATACTGGAGATAAGTTTGACCAAGGCATTCCAAATCAAAAGATTGTTACAGAGAACAGAGTAGTGCTTACCAGAGGAAAAGGGGCCGGGAGGCAGTAAAAGGTCAGGGACGGTTAAGGAGGGTCAACTGTATGGTTACGGATCAAGTCTAACTTTTTACGGTGAGCATGCTGTGTTGTACGTAGAAGCAGAAATATAATGTTGTACACATGCAACTATATAATGCTATAAACCAGTGTTACATAAAATAAACACATAAAACAAATAAAAACAAATAAGGATCATTAACATGTTTCATTTAAAATTCTGAGTAGGGGCTTCCCCTTCCCCTGGTGGTCCAGTGGGTAAGGATACCACCTTGCAGTGCAAGGGGCGCCGGTTCGATCCCTGGCCTGAGAAGATCCCACGTGCCGCGGAGTGGCTGGACCAATGTGTCCAATTACTGAACCAGAGCACATGTGCCCAGAGCCGGCGCTCTGTAAGGACAGAGGCCACCGCAATGGGAGGCCCACAGGAGCCAAAGAACAAAGACGGATGAAAATGGAGAAATGAAAGACCAATGAAAGTGGCCCGCCCACACCCTTCCCTCCCCAACCCGACCCCCACCCAAAAATAAATAAATAAATAAATAAAATTCTGAGTATTTGACACAGCGTCTGATAATACAAAGTATTCAGAAATTATCCACTTTCTCAAGCTATCCCATCAGAATGAGCTGTATTAACCTACACTGTAACTCAAACTTTCAATGAATATTTCATATCCATTTATTATTAGAATAAGCTGTTTAATAAGAGCAGGCATATTTTGCTTTTCTAGATTTGTGACTCTAAACAGCTCAGACAATTCTTCAAATATTTTTTTGCTCATTCATACCAACTGTCATTTTACTGAGGTCACATTTTCAGACAAAAGTAAAAATTTTTGACTGCACTTGGGAAAGTCAGGGAATGGGGTTCTAAGAATTTTAGAAGAACTGCTGATCAGTGATCCTTCCAAACTATGTGTGTATATATGTGTATATTGTAGCAAAAGATATACAAAAGAAATTTCAAAATTGGCTAAATAGGCATACATTCCTTAACAAATCAAAAATAAAATTTCGGGGCTTCCCTGGTGGTCCAGTGGGTAAGGCCAGTGCCTTGCAGTGCAAGGGGCGCCAGTTCGATCCCTGGCCTAGGAAGATCCAACGTGCTGCAGAGCAGCTGAACCCATGTGTCCAACTACCAAGCCAGAGCTCTGGAGCACATGGGCCCAGAGCCAGTGCTCTGCAGCGAGAGAGGCCCTTGTGATGGGAGGCCCACACAGGCCAAAGAACAAAGATGGATGCAAATAGATAAATGAAAGACGAACAGCAGTGGCCAAAAAAAAAAAAAATTAAATTTTTATAGGAATACCTAATATTTATTTTTATGCTAACAGTGTTACCCTTTTAAAAGATGAAGAAAATTTTCATAAGCAATGGATTCTATACGAAAACAATATTGTCTTGTAACCATCCCCAACTGAATAAAGTAATATATTTCTAATATAAATGAATTTCTAAAAATCTTAAAGAGATAATTTTAAATATATGTATTTTATATAAGAGTATTTTTCCTTATTATCTAATTACACATTAGCAATAACAGCATGGAACAGCGACACAAGTAAAGGAACTGTAAAGCATGGAAAGAATACTGCATACTGACCTTGAGACCACATGAATGCCAGTAGTTTCCTGAAGACTCTATGGCTCTGAAAACATCTTCTCAGTCTGTGGATGTCTCCTTATTTTTTCCTTAAATAAGAAAATGTTTCAATATGTTACATAAGGCTATATTTTCAAGAAGTAAAGCTGACATAAGGTATAAATATAATATGACACAGAGCAAAATCAATAGGAATCATGGAATATAAAAATGAACGATTGGGCCTAGGCTCGGCACTCGAGGGAAAAGGTTGTGGGCACGTGATTTGAGCTCCAACCAGGATGATCGAGGTTGTTTACAATGACCCTCTGGGGAAGAAGTTCTGCGTTAAGCGCAATACTGACCACCCAGGACTTTAAGAAGCTGATCGCAGCCCAAACTTGCACCCGTTGAAATAAGACTGTATTGCAGAAATAGTGCATGACTTTTAAGGACCACGTGTCTCTGGGGGTATGAAATCCATGATGGGATGCGTCAATACCAGCAGAGCAGAATTGCTTCTCCCAGCCCTTTCCCCTTCCTCCCACCCTCACACCCTACACTAATATGGATGCTTGTTTTTAGAAACTCACATTAATAAAAACTTAAGAGGCAGAAAAAAAATGAGCAATTAAATTTAGAAGGGAATGATCACACTGTCCATAAATTAGTACAGAAAGAATATCCATCTTAGAAGAATGTAGGAAATTTCTAATCATTCATATAGCTCCATTTATTTATTTATTATTCAATCAACAAGCGTTACTATGGACAAAAAAATTAAAGGTACTTTATCTTAGCAATTAGCATTACACTAAATTCAAATAATCATTTCTAGTCTCCAGGAGACTTGTATCTTGAAGAAACAAAAAATACACAAGAAAATCAATCAAAATATTGTAGCTACTTGATGAAAATCACAATAAACATTCATTATGATTAGTGCAATAATGATACATTTACACATTATATATATTACTATTTATATATAATTAAATATATTTATATATAAGAGTATTTTTCCTTATTATCTAATTACACATTAGCAATAACAGCATGGAACAGCGACACAAGTAAAGGAACTGTAAAGCATGGAAAGAATACTGCATACTGACCTTGAGACCACATGAATGCCAGTAGTTTCCTGAAGACTCTATGGCTCTGAAAACATCTTCTCAGTCTGTGGATGTCTCCTTATTTTTTCCTTAAATAAGAAAATGTTTCAATATGTTACATAAGGCTATATTTTCAAGAAGTAAAGCTGACATAAGGTATAAATATAATATGACACAGAGCAAAATCAATAGGAATCATGGAATATAAAAATGAACGATTGGGCCTAGGCTCGGCACTCGAGGGAAAAGGTTGTGGGCACGTGATTTGAGCTCCAACCAGGATGATCGAGGTTGTTTACAATGACCCTCTGGGGAAGAAGTTCTGCGTTAAGCGCAATACTGACCACCCAGGACTTTAAGAAGCTGATCGCAGCCCAAACTTGCACCCGTTGAAATAAGACTGTATTGCAGAAATAGTGCATGACTTTTAAGGACCACGTGTCTCTGGGGGTATGAAATCCATGATGGGATGCGTCAATACCAGCAGAGCAGAATTGCTTCTCCCAGCCCTTTCCCCTTCCTCCCACCCTCACACCCTACACTAATATGGATGCTTGTTTTTAGAAACTCACATTAATAAAAACTTAAGAGGCAGAAAAAAAAAAATGAGCAATTAAATTTAGAAGGGAATGATCACACTGTCCATAAATTAGTACAGAAAGAATATCCATCTTAGAAGAATGTAGGAAATTTCTAATCATTCATATAGCTCCATTTATTTATTTATTATTCAATCAACAAGCGTTACTATGGACAAAAAAATTAAAGGTACTTTATCTTAGCAATTAGCATTACACTAAATTCAAATAATCATTTCTAGTCTCCAGGAGACTTGTATCTTGAAGAAACAAAAAATACACAAGAAAATCAATCAAAATATTGTAGCTACTTGATGAAAATCACAATAAACATTCATTATGATTAGTGCAATAATGATACATTTACACATTATATATATTACTATTTATATATAATTAAATATATTTATATATTATATATGATACATATATAAATATATAAATTTTTCTAAAGAATTAATAAGATTTTCATTATACTAAGTTATTATGTCTATATACAAATGTAAAAACTTTCCTTAACATGAGTAGAGAATCTTATGAACGGTGGTTCATTTATTGTGTTTGTACAATATCCAGAAATGAACTATCACTGATCATAGTCAATAATAATAGCTAATGCAAAAATACTACAAATGGATTACTGAGTGAAGAAAGAGACTGAACAATTTATGTTGAAGTCATTCAAACAAGCTTAAAACAGCAAAATTCTTTAAAAAAAAAATTGTCTTAGGACAACTGTGCCTCTAGGAGCCTCTTTCTCCATTTAAACTTTATGTGTATCTACACAAATACACATGGTTAAATGGCTTTACAGCAAACTAGAATACTGGCAGTACTCACAACAATAGCACAGTGCTATCAAACTGCAGTTAGAATTACAGGGGTAATAGAGATTACTGAGTTCAGTTTGGTTCTGAGGAAGCCTAGATTCAGCAGAAGAAAGAGAAATTTTGGAAAGATCAATTCAAAATCCAATTTTAAGTATAATTTAAAATGTCTTAAAATCCTGCTGTAAATACCATACATTAAAATGAGGACCTCCTAAATACTACTAAAGCAATACTTTTCATCACCTTTGCACTTATTTTGAGGAATATTTTCTGTATTCTGTTAATATACATATCCTAGATTACAAATTAAGAGGCAGAAAAAAAAAAATGAGCAATTAAATTTAGAAGGGAATGATCACACTGTCCATAAATTAGTACAGAAAGAATATCCATCTTAGAAGAATGTAGGAAATTTCTAATCATTCATATAGCTCCATTTATTTATTTATTATTCAATCAACAAGCGTTACTATGGACAAAAAAATTAAAGGTACTTTATCTTAGCAATTAGCATTACACTAAATTCAAATAATCATTTCTAGTCTCCAGGAGACTTGTATCTTGAAGAAACAAAAAATACACAAGAAAATCAATCAAAATATTGTAGCTACTTGATGAAAATCACAATAAACATTCATTATGATTAGTGCAATAATGATACATTTACACATTATATATATTACTATTTATATATAATTAAATATATTTATATATTATATATGATACATATATAAATATATAAATTTTTCTAAAGAATTAATAAGATTTTCATTATACTAAGTTATTATGTCTATATACAAATGTAAAAACTTTCCTTAACATGAGTAGAGAATCTTATGAACGGTGGTTCATTTATTGTGTTTGTACAATATCCAGAAATGAACTATCACTGATCATAGTCAATAATAATAGCTAATGCAAAAATACTACAAATGGATTACTGAGTGAAGAAAGAGACTGAACAATTTATGTTGAAGTCATTCAAACAAGCTTAAAACAGCAAAATTCTTTTAAAAAAATTGTCTTAGGACAACTGTGCCTCTAGGAGCCTCTTTCTCCATTTAAACTTTATGTGTATCTACACAAATACACATGGTTAAATGGCTTTACAGCAAACTAGAATACTGGCAGTACTCACAACAATAGCACAGTGCTATCAAACTGCAGTTAGAATTACAGGGGTAATAGAGATTACTGAGTTCAGTTTGGTTCTGAGGAAGCCTAGATTCAGCAGAAGAAAGAGAAATTTTGGAAAGATCAATTCAAAATCCAATTTTAAGTATAATTTAAAATGTCTTAAAATCCTGCTGTAAATACCATACATTAAAATGAGGACCTCCTAAATACTACTAAAGCAATACTTTTCATCACCTTTGCACTTATTTTGAGGAATATTTCTGAAAATAACTCTGTATTCTGTTAATATACATATCCTAGATTACAAATCAAACAACTAAAAAACAACAAGCAAGCATGCTAACAGATTTCTACCTGCTTGTAATGTGCCACTGAATACAGACTTTAAAATATTATCTGCAGTTAAAAGCAAATACTGAAAATAAGCTAGATGCTGAAATAAATCTGTCTTTAAATGTCATTCATAAGCTCAACTCTAATGTTCTTGTTAATGAAAATGAATCCCATATTATTTAAATGTCATTTTTACCTACTGAGGTATCATTTAAGATTTCATCCTAAAGATAAGTTTTTGCTGCTATAGAAAAGTAGAGAAACTGCTATTTAGTTCAGTTCTCCCTATCTTACAAATAAGAAAAATTGGTTACCATATATTTGTGATGCATAGCTAATTCAAAAGGAAGAGACTACGTGTTTTTTTACTACTAGTTGGAAAAACTGAAATTTAAAGCATAACTGCACTTTACAACCAAATAAACAAAATACTTTATTTAATCATTTAAAGTAGTCTACAGAGAAAAGCAAAAGTATTGAGATATCTCATGATCTAAATTTACATACCTGTAATTAACCTATAATTCAGACAGAGACCAAGGGACCCTTGGTGATGGAAAAAAAAGGGATTCAAACTCTGATCTGTTTGAATGTCAAGGATGTAAAAATATATTTGATGGATGGGATTGACCCTAATTGAGGTCAACTGGGTCCCTGGGAGGAAACCATCACAAAAGTAGAATTAATTTTAAAACAAGTCATATTTTGTGACATGAGACAAGTACTGGAAATAGCAGAATAGCAGGATCAACACCAGTTCTGGGCACAATGTGCCATGGCTGATGCTGGAAACCATTCCAGTTTAGCCCTTGGCTCTGTGGATGTGACTAAGGGTCACTGGCTGTATGAGACCGTGTAAGGAAGCATGTGTACACATGTGAAAGAGAATGTCAAGAGGGGTGGCGTTACCCAGGCAATACATAGAGGAATACAGCCTAGATAATGAACCCCAGGAAGATCTAAGGACTGATGGTCTTCCTTTGCTAGCCCTCAGGGCACATCAGTGGTGGTCTACACAAGATCTGTGGGAATAGCCACTTTCCTGAAATCCTACGTCTATGATGGGATCATGATCTGAGTAGGATCCTCCCAGCATAGCCTATGTAGCCATTACTTGAGTGGGATTGCAGTCCCATGAGTGGCCTTAGCAGTGACAAGTTACAACTGGGACTGATTTGTGGATACACATAGCTGTCTCAAGAACTATGGATAATATTCAAGGAGGGTGACATTGATGGAAAACTTGGAACATGTATACTAATGTAAATGTAGCATCATTTGTCCTAACAGATCTTTTGCTGTGTTCATCTAAAGAACCTCAGTTTCTGATTATGAGTTCTGTGCAAAGCACAAAGGACATAAACCTACATTATCATTTTTAAATGTGTACCTAATACTTATGGTTCACCTCCGGTATTTCCTAATACCTAGGGTTCAACTGAGAAATTCTCTGAGAACCACTTTTTCACTCACAGAAAGTCTTGCAATATTGCAGGGCTCACGGGAAAGAAGAACACCACCTCTTCTAGTTTCCAGGCCCTATGGCTTCTTGGGGCCCATGCACATTACAGCAAATCAGGGTACAAATCCCAGTAATCATTCGGAATGGCAAGTGAGGGTCAAGGCACTCTCCTACATGTGTCAACATTTTTTCTAAATGGCACCTTTAGCAGATCAGTGAGGCACAAAGCTCTTGCTGGCATGTTTTAATCAACAGTCATGCTAGACTACACTGAAGTCATCGAAAGTCACATCTCAGTGGTATCCTTGACTGAGCTATAATATCAATTTGTGTTGTTTTCAGTATATGATTCAATAGTTAGATATAATAAAATATAACTTGCTACAACACTCTTAACTTGTTCCCATCTTTAAAATTTTTATCTTTCTTGCAAATGTCAGACTAAGCTTGTTCCTCCATGGAGTTTGAGACCCTCAAGCTCATCACTTTTCCATGTGTGGCTCATATCACAATTTCAATATGTCAAAAGGAAACACTGCAGATGAACCCAGGGGTGGCGTTACCCAGGCAATACATAGAGGAATACAGCCTAGATAATGAACCACAGGAAGATCTAAGGACTGATGGTCTTCCTTTGCTAGCCCTCAGGGCACATCAGTGGTGGTCTACACAAGATCTGTGGGAATAGCCACTTTCCTGAAATCCTACGTCTATGATGGGATCATGATCTGAGTAGGATCCTCCCAGCATAGCCTATGTAGCCATTACTTGAGTGGGATTGCAGTCCCATGAGTGGCCTTAGCAGTGACAAGTTACAACTGGGACTGATTTGTGGATACACATAGCTGTCTCAAGAACTATGGATAATATTCAAGGAGGGTGACATTGATGGAAAACTTGGAACATGTATACTAATGTAAATGTAGCATCATTTGTCCTAACAGATCTTTTGCTGTGTTCATCTAAAGAACCTCAGTTTCTGATTATGAGTTCTGTGCAAAGCACAAAGGACATAAACCTACATTATCATTTTTAAATGTGTACCTAATACTTATGGTTCACCTCCGGTATTTCCTAATACCTAGGGTTCAACTGAGAAATTCTCTGAGAACCACTTTTTCACTCACAGAAAGTCTTGCAATATTGCAGGGCTCACGGGAAAGAAGAACACCACCTCTTCTAGTTTCCAGGCCCTATGGCTTCTTGGGGCCCATGCACATTACAGCAAATCAGGGTACAAATCCCAGTAATCATTCGGAATGGCAAGTGAGGGTCAAGGCACTCTCCTACATGTGTCAACATTTTTTCTAAATGGCACCTTTAGCAGATCAGTGAGGCACAAAGCTCTTGCTGGCATGTTTTAATCAACAGTCATGCTAGACTACACTGAAGTCATCGAAAGTCACATCTCAGTGGTATCCTTGACTGAGCTATAATATCAATTTGTGTTGTTTTCAGTATATGATTCAATAGTTAGATATAATAAAATATAACTTGCTACAACACTCTTAACTTGTTCCCATCTTTAAAATTTTTATCTTTCTTGCAAATGTCAGACTAAGCTTGTTCCTCCATGGAGTTTGAGACCCTCAAGCTCATCACTTTTCCATGTGTGGCTCATATCACAATTTCAATATGTCAAAAGGAAACATTCTACAAGCACAAGTGAAGAAATGTGAATTAGTGCTTCTAAGGTGATAATATGACTTTTAAGTTTAGTTACATTTGAAATTGCATCTCAAAATACAGTACTGCATATTTAATATGCCTGCAATCAACAAAAGCATGTTTTACTCTGAAGGGCAACTTCCTGACAAAGGAATCTAGTAGGAAAGATCAATCTGCCATGTAAAGTTTGGCCCTATTTCTTTTTTAAGACAGTAAAACACCACTGACAATCACATTGATTCTATTTAGATTTACCTCTTAAGTAACAATACCATTTCAATTTTGTATCTCTATATATCTGATAAAGCAGTTATCAAAAATATGCACACCTTAATCCATTTTTCCTAACGTGCTGATCTAGACTGAACAGTATCACATGACCAAAAAAAATTTCTAAAATAGTAATAGCATTTAGTCATTCTATTTCTGTAAAAATGGACAAGAATTGCTGAAACAAATTAAATCAGTCCTAGTTAGGCTATTTATATATCAGGTTCACCATGGGATTCTTCCACTCAATCAGCTGTGCTCTAAAGTGTACAAAACAATTCTCTGCAATAGTCCAGATAGATATCTATTTAAAGACATGGGGAAGACAGAACTATAATTACCAGGAATTTGCAAGAGCAATAAAAAAAAACTGGGGTGAAAATTCAGGTAAAAATGAAAAAACCCAAAGAAGTACATACTTTCTGAGAAAATTATAAATTAGCAAAACTGACCCAAGAAGAGATGTAAACTTAACTAGACAGATTATCATAAAAGAGATTGAAAATACTTTTCAGAATAAAACTTACATCATCCTTAGTAAAAAGATTCAGTGAGGCACAAAGCTCTTGCTGGCATGTTTTAATCAACAGTCATGCTAGACTACACTGAAGTCATCGAAAGTCACATCTCAGTGGTATCCTTGACTGAGCTATAATATCAATTTGTGTTGTTTTCAGTATATGATTCAATAGTTAGATATAATAAAATATAACTTGCTACAACACTCTTAACTTGTTCCCATCTTTAAAATTTTTATCTTTCTTGCAAATGTCAGACTAAGCTTGTTCCTCCATGGAGTTTGAGACCCTCAAGCTCATCACTTTTCCATGTGTGGCTCATATCACAATTTCAATATGTCAAAAGGAAACATTCTACAAGCACAAGTGAAGAAATGTGAATTAGTGCTTCTAAGGTGATAATATGACTTTTAAGTTTAGTTACATTTGAAATTGCATCTCAAAATACAGTACTGCATATTTAATATGCCTGCAATCAACAAAAGCATGTTTTACTCTGAAGGGCAACTTCCTGACAAAGGAATCTAGTAGGAAAGATCAATCTGCCATGTAAAGTTTGGCCCTATTTCTTTTTTAAGACAGTAAAACACCACTGACAATCACATTGATTCTATTTAGATTTACCTCTTAAGTAACAATACCATTTCAATTTTGTATCTCTATATATCTGATAAAGCAGTTATCAAAAATATGCACACCTTAATCCATTTTTCCTAACGTGCTGATCTAGACTGAACAGTATCACATGACCAAAAAACATTTCTAAAATAGTAATAGCATTTAGTCATTCTATTTCTGTAAAAATGGACAAGAATTGCTGAAACAAATTAAATCAGTCCTAGTTAGGCTATTTATATATCAGGTTCACCATGGGATTCTTCCACTCAATCAGCTGTGCTCTAAAGTGTACAAAACAATTCTCTGCAATAGTCCAGATAGATATCTATTTAAAGACATGGGGAAGACAGAACTATAATTACCAGGAATTTGCAAGAGCAATAAAAAAAAACTGGGGTGAAAATTCAGGTAAAAATGAAAAAACCCAAAGAAGTACATACTTTCTGAGAAAATTATAAATTAGCAAAACTGACCCAAGAAGAGATGTAAACTTAACTAGACAGATTATCATAAAAGAGATTGAAAATACTTTTCAGATTCCACCCTTGCAAGAGCAGATAGCATCAACAGGGTGCAGGGAAGCCTTAAAGAATCTTTATAACAAAAGTCACCAATAAATCATACTTCATCAACAAGAAAGCTTCTTGTCCTCTACACATTTTTCTCTCATCCCACTCACATTCACATTTCCCAGCTTACTGAATTTAGGGTCCATTATTCATCATTGTGGTCTCTCCACCACATATACACTCACCATTAAGGACTTCTCCCTTTCTCCAGATAAATGGGACAAAAATAGCTACTTAAACTTAGCTTTCTTCCTACTATGAACATATGTCTAGTAGCTAAAACATTATAATGACAAGAGAAAAGATAGGCTATTTCAAGTGGTTCCCCAGTAGTAGTACCTGACAATCTTATATCACATTTCCCTCATTAATTCATACTCTAACTCTATAATACCACAGAAAGATATCTTTACTTCTTTTCAACTGTCCAACATTTCCTACCATCTTTTCCACTTCAGTTTATGATATTGCTTCTAAGAAAATTGAAAGAACCCCTATTCAATTTCCTTTTTTTACCACATTATTGCATATTGTATTAAGAATATTGTATATTCTTACACCCACATATAGTCAGCCTTCAAACCTGTTATGAAGGAGAAACTGTTCTTTCTCCCAACTAAGGTGATTTCCCTCTTTTAAGTTTTGGATTCCATTTCCTCTCACCAATTCTAGGTCCTTTGCCACTTTAATAATCCCCTCTCTCTTCTGTATCATCATTACCCCCTTATTTTACTGGATTATTCCCATTCAACTGCAAATATGCCATAATTTCTCCAAAGTTAAAAATAAATTCCCTTTCCATCAGTCACTCGGGTCCTAGTTAGGCTATTTATATATCGGGTAACTATAATTTTAAACCAATTCTCTGCAATAGTCCAGATAGATATCTATTTAAAGACATGGGGAAGACAGAACTATAATTACCAGGAATTTGCAAGAGCAATAAAAAAAAACTGGGGTGAAAATTCAGGTAAAAATGAAAAAACCCAAAGAAGTACATACTTTCTGAGAAAATTATAAATTAGCAAAACTGACCCAAGAAGAGATGTAAACTTAACTAGACAGATTATCATAAAAGAGATTGAAAATACTTTTCAGATTCCACCCTTGCAAGAGCAGATAGCATCAACAGGGTGCAGGGAAGCCTTAAAGAATCTTTATAACAAAAGTCACCAATAAATCATACTTCATCAACAAGAAAGCTTCTTGTCCTCTACACATTTTTCTCTCATCCCACTCACATTCACATTTCCCAGCTTACTGAATTTAGGGTCCATTATTCATCATTGTGGTCTCTCCACCACATATACACTCACCATTAAGGACTTCTCCCTTTCTCCAGATAAATGGGACAAAAATAGCTACTTAAACTTAGCTTTCTTCCTACTATGAACATATGTCTAGTAGCTAAAACATTATAATGACAAGAGAAAAGATAGGCTATTTCAAGTGGTTCCCCAGTAGTAGTACCTGACAATCTTATATCACATTTCCCTCATTAATTCATACTCTAACTCTATAATACCACAGAAAGATATCTTTACTTCTTTTCAACTGTCCAACATTTCCTACCATCTTTTCCACTTCAGTTTATGATATTGCTTCTAAGAAAATTGAAAGAACCCCTATTCAATTTCCTTTTTTTACCACATTATTGCATATTGTATTAAGAATATTGTATATTCTTACACCCACATATAGTCAGCCTTCAAACCTGTTATGAAGGAGAAACTGTTCTTTCTCCCAACTAAGGTGATTTCACTCTTTTAAGTTTTGGATTCCATTTCCTCTCACCAATTCTAGGTCCTTTGCCACTTTAATAATCCCCTCTCTCTTCTGTATCATCATTACCCCCTTATTTTACTGGATTATTCCCATTCAACTGCAAATATGCCATAATTTCTCCAAAGTTAAAAATAAATTCCCTTTCCATCAGTCACTCGTCTCACTATCACCTATTTCTCTACTCCATTTTGTAGCAACTTCTCAAAGGAAGGTATTACATCTGTTTCTCAGATATAATTCTACATTGAACTCCCCCAAATTAGGCTTCATTTTCACAGCTCACTGAAATAGCATTTATCAAGGTCATCAGTGAGCTTGAATACTACCAAATCCAATGGTAAATTTTCAGCCCTTATCTTCATTAATATCTAAAGAAAGTTTGACTCAGATTCCCTGTCTTGAACTATCTCTTTACCTGGCTTATATGATACCACACATAAAGTAGAATTTTCTCTGGCCTCATTTGCTACCCTTTCTCAACTTCCTTGCCTGATTTCTTATATTCTTCTTAACCTTTAAATCATCCTATGGATTAAGGTTTGAGACTTTTCTATGTGATTCTTAGCAAAGCAGACCTGATCCTATGTCTTTTTAAATACCACCATTTATTCGTGAATCCCAAATGTAGATACGGATCCTGAACCTCTTCTCTTAGCTTTAGGTTCTTATACCTACTGCCTATTCTACTTTACAGGTCCACTTATATGGTTAGTAGGCTTTTCCAATTTAACATGTTAAAAAATAATAAAAAAGAAAGAAAGCAAGAACAAAGGGAGAACAGAAAGAGAGAAGGAAGGTAACACTCTCCTATTTCAGTAAATGGCATCACCATTTACCCAATGACTGGTATTAAAAAATCCTCTTTCAGAAATGGCTATTTCTAGGATTCGGGAAGGTAAATGCAAATAGAATGAAGGAATCTTCTAAGAAAATTGAAAGAACCCTATTCAATTTCCTTTTTTTACCACATTATTGCATATTGTATTAAGAATATTGTATATTCTTACACCCACATATAGTCAGCCTTCAAACCTGTTATGAAGGAGAAACTGTTCTTTCTCCCAACTAAGGTGATTTCCCTCTTTTAAGTTTTGGATTCCATTTCCTCTCACCAATTCTAGGTCCTTTGCCACTTTAATAATCCCCTCTCTCTTCTGTATCATCATTACCCCCTTATTTTACTGGATTATTCCCATTCAACTGCAAATATGCCATAATTTCTCCAAAGTTAAAAATAAATTCCCTTTCCATCAGTCACTCGTCTCACTATCACCTATTTCTCTACTCCATTTTGTAGCAACTTCTCAAAGGAAGGTATTACATCTGTTTCTCAGATATAATTCTACATTGAACTCCCCCAAATTAGGCTTCATTTTCACAGCTCACTGAAATAGCATTTATCAAGGTCATCAGTGAGCTTGAATACTACCAAATCCAATGGTAAATTTTCAGCCCTTATCTTCATTAATATCTAAAGAAAGTTTGACTCAGATTCCCTGTCTTGAACTATCTCTTTACCTGGCTTATATGATACCACACATAAAGTAGAATTTTCTCTGGCCTCATTTGCTACCCTTTCTCAACTTCCTTGCCTGATTTCTTATATTCTTCTTAACCTTTAAATCATCCTATGGATTAAGGTTTGAGACTTTTCTATGTGATTCTTAGCAAAGCAGACCTGATCCTATGTCTTTTTAAATACCACCATTTATTCGTGAATCCCAAATGTAGATACGGATCCTGAACCTCTTCTCTTAGCTTTAGGTTCTTATACCTACTGCCTATTCTACTTTACAGGTCCACTTATATGGTTAGTAGGCTTTTCCAATTTAACATGTTAAAAAATAATAAAAAAGAAAGAAAGCAAGAACAAAGGGAGAACAGAAAGAGAGAAGGAAGGTAACACTCTCCTATTTCAGTAAATGGCATCACCATTTACCCAATGACTGGTATTAAAAAATCCTCTTTCAGAAATGGCTATTTCTAGGATTCGGGAAGGTAAATGCAAGATGAACCTGAAGGATCTTATAGTGACAAAAAAATTAAGAAAGGGAAGGAAAAAAAGATAGACACGGTCATGTCAGAAAGACATAAGAATTGACCTGAAATAACTCTCAATGGTCAAAGCTGGAATAATTTAAGCAATAAAAATTAAGGACAATATTAGATTGAAACCCAAAGAATAAAATGAATATCTATGAGTCTATATTGATATAAATAAATGACCAAATCATAAATAGGAGAGGAAGAACAAATCTTCCTTACATTAAACAAATTTGGTGATATGACATTTATGACTTCAAATAAAAATGTATATGTGTCTGCAGAAAAGAGGATTATTCAACAAAATAAATTTTGAAACACAGAATAATTTTTGGATATAGGGTTCACTTTTTTTTTCAAACATAAACCAACTTTTACACATAAGGTTAATTGAAGGGATCTTCAATTTTACAGAGAAAATAGAGAATGGCTGCTAGAATTGATCAGATTCCCAGGAAATGCATAAATTCTTACAGATGGTCCTAGGAACACAGCTAAATTACAGACTATGTTAGTCAGTGTACTTTCATACTCAGCTGCAGAAAACAGAATCAAACCTAAAAAGAGAAAAAGCAGTATCCTCTGACAGTCATGAAAGAGGAAGATCTTTACAGCATTTGTTCCATCCACTTCCAGCTAATGAAGCAGCCTACAGTATCTACCTTAATTGTTTGGATTCTCCCTCATGGACACCACGCAGTTACTATTCTGCAGGGTAGTAATGCCAAAATAAAGTCTTGGCATTGCACTTCCCTGACAAATTCCATTCCCTTAAGGAAATGAGAAAAAAACACAAATTGGTTACATGGGTCCTTATCTTCTCTGCAACTGTAAGAGGGAAGAAGCCTCACCAGTATTTCCCCATAGAAAGTCCCCAGCACTTATTAACAGTTACTACTTAATGTATTTATATACTTTCTCCACATTTCAGAAACAGTGCATGTAGTGGTAGGCAGATATGGGGAATATATATAATTATGTAATTAATCTGACCCCAATATCTGCTTGTAACATGAAGGAGCACAGCAGGCTAGTATAAGGTATAATGTGCAGATGAAGAAAAGAGGGATTCAATCTAGTTATTAGATGAGAAAATCTTGTCAAAGAAGTCTATCTGCTGATAGACCTCATGATAGATGACTTAATAATAGAGTGATTTTACCATAAAGTGAATAATAAATGAGTCCTATGAGGGAATTTTCACAGATATGAGTAGACAAAGGAAGATTCAATGCAGTTCAAGAGAAATATTTAGTGGCACGACATTGTAATAAAAAATGTTCAGGCTCTGGAATACCAGAAAACAGAGGTTGCCATCCTTTTTTATGTTTTCATCTTTGTTACTTCTGTGACTTTGGTCACATCAGTTTACTTAACATCAATTTCTTCATTTATTAAATGGGCACATGGAGTGCCATTTTGCATTTTTTAAGGAAATGAGTGGCTTCTCAGGTGGCACTAGTGGGAAAGAACCTGCCTACCCAAACGGGAAACTTAAGAGAAGCAAGTTTGATCCCTAGGTTGGGAAGATCCCCTGTTGGAGGGCATGGCAACCCACTCCAGTATTCTTGCGTGGAAAATCCCAAGGATAGGGGAGCCTGGGAGTCCATAAGGTTTCAAAGAATCAGACACAGCTGGAGCGACTTAGCATGCACATGCTCAGGGAAATCAGGCAAGGCAGTCAGGAAATGCAATTTTTCAGAGGAAGAACGGAGAATGAATACAAATGAGTATACAGTTGACACGCTAAGAGAATTCTCATGAAGACATGAACTATTTCACCATCTGAACTGTTGGAGCCAAGGATAGAAGGGGCTGTTCGTTATCCTCAAGAATACAGTGCCAGGAAGATGTGTATGTCTACTTGTAGGCAGATATCTTTCACAGATATTAAGAGAAATCCATAATCCCATATGCAGTGCAAGAAAGTGAGGGCCTCCCATAGTGAGAACAGAGCCAAGTCATGGTGGTGGGAGGACACAATGAAGTTGGTATTTGAGCCCTAGAACTAATTTTGCCTGGTATGGTCTCACCCATGTGACTCTCAGTTAGATGAAATAAGATATCTCTTTTTTGTTTAAGCCAGATTGTATAGTGCTTTTTACACTGGCAATAAGAAGTCTTGACTAACATAACCATGACCATTAGTTGAATATTATAAAGAAGTGCCAGGACAAATGCCAAGTATTACCAGTAAGAAATGCAATTAAAGAACAGATATAGTTAATATTACCCGTAAGAGAAATTAAGTGAATGTGGCTGTGTTGTCAGGTCTTTAGTGATCATCATACTGAGTCAATTCTCTCTCCCTTTTATCTTAGAAAATTTAAATACCAAAAAATTTTAAAAAAGAAGAAACCTAAAAAGGAAATTTCTCCCAGTCTTTTAAGATAGAAGAATCAGTTTATTTCTTTGATTTATGTGTGGTAATTAGACTACAAAAAGAATGCAGATCAATACCAGATGGAGGCTGTCAAAACAAAAATTGGCCACAAAGAAACAAAAATGTATTTAAAGTTAATCCACAGCTACAATTTACAGGATGCTAAACAGAGCAATTTCATTCCCTTTTATTGCACCTCGATGTTGAAGATTTTTTTTTAAATAAAGTGGATGATTTTAACCCATTGCAAAATAGATAAAGGAGACTCAACAAACCACTATATCTACTTATTTGTATTAAACACTCATGCTTCTAGCTTTTCCTTCTTTCACATTAAGCAATACCTATACTTTTTCTTTTACT
Source organism: Tragulus kanchil (assembly GCA_022376925.1). Taxonomy (NCBI): domain Eukaryota; kingdom Metazoa; phylum Chordata; class Mammalia; order Artiodactyla; family Tragulidae; genus Tragulus; species Tragulus kanchil. The sequence goes on along the minus strand of JAIOJX010000026.1, from coordinate 260,586,307 downwards.
ACTTCCCAAATAAGTGGAAAGTAATTTAGGGCTTTTTGTACTTCCCGTCAGGAAATGCAATTTTTCAGAGGAAGAACGGAGAATGAATACAAATGAGTATACAGTTGACACGCTAAGAGAATTCTCATGAAGACATGAACTATTTCACCATCTGAACTGTTGGAGCCAAGGATAGAAGGGGCTGTTCGTTATCCTCAAGAATACAGTGCCAGGAAGATGTGTATGTCTACTTGTAGGCAGATATCTTTCACAGATATTAAGAGAAATCCATAATCCCATATGCAGTGCAAGAAAGTGAGGGCCTCCCATAGTGAGAACAGAGCCAAGTCATGGTGGTGGGAGGACACAATGAAGTTGGTATTTGAGCCCTAGAACTAATTTTGCCTGGTATGGTCTCACCCATGTGACTCTCAGTTAGATGAAATAAGATATCTCTTTTGTTTAAGCCAGATTGTATAGTGCTTTTTACACTGGCAATAAGAAGTCTTGACTAACATAACCATGACCATTAGTTGAATATTATAAAGAAGTGCCAGGACAAATGCCAAGTATTACCAGTAAGAAATGCAATTAAAGAACAGATATAGTTAATATTACCCGTAAGAGAAATTAAGTGAATGTGGCTGTGTTGTCAGGTCTTTAGTGATCATCATACTGAGTCAATTCTCTCTCCCTTTTATCTTAGAAAATTTAAATACCAAAAAATTTTAAAAAAGAAGAAACCTAAAAAGGAAATTTCTCCCAGTCTTTTAAGATAGAAGAATCAGTTTATTTCTTTGATTTATGTGTGGTAATTAGACTACAAAAAGAATGCAGATCAATACCAGATGGAGGCTGTCAAAACAAAAATTGGCCACAAAGAAACAAAAATGTATTTAAAGTTAATCCACAGCTACAATTTACAGGATGCTAAACAGAGCAATTTCATTCCCTTTTATTGCACCTCGATGTTGAAGATTTTTTTTTAAATAAAGTGGATGATTTTAACCCATTGCAAAATAGATAAAGGAGACTCAACAAACCACTATATCTACTTATTTGTATTAAACACTCATGCTTCTAGCTTTTCCTTCTTTCACATTAAGCAATACCTATACTTTTTCTTTTTACTACTTCCCAAATAAGTGGAAAGTAATTTAGGGCTTTTTTGTACCCTTTTTTCCTACTACCATCTGTGTAAGTTTGAAATAAACTTTGAAACATTTTGTTTATTTTTGTAGGCACTGACGAACATCTTCCTATTTCTTCTACCCTCCAGCTTCTGGTAACCACAGACTATTCTGTTTCTATGAGTTTGTTTATTTTTTAATATCACATATAAGCGAGATCATATAATATTTGTCTTTCTCTGCCTGATTTAGCATGAATGCCCCAAATTCCATCCATGTTGTCAAAAATGGCAGGATTTTCTCCTTTTTGTGGCTAAATAATATTCTACTGTATGTATGTGTACACACACACGCACACACACACAACTTCTTTATTCATTCATCCATTAATGGACACACGTTGGCTATTGCAGATAACCCTGCAATGAACATAAGGGGTGCATATGTCTTTTTGAGATAGTGACTTTATTTTCTTTGCACATTTACCCAGAAGTGGCAATATGGTTTTAATTTTTTGAGGAACTTTACATTGTTTTCCATAGTGGCTCTGCTAACTTACATTCCCACCAAGAGTGCATAAAGGTTATTTTTCTCCACATTCTTGCCAGCACTTCTTATCTCTTGTCTTTGATACTAGCTGTTGTATTAAGTGTGAGGTGATTTCACATTGTTGTTTTGATTTGCAGTTCCCTAAAGTTGAGCACATTTTCATGACCTTACTGGTCATTAAATGTCTGGAAAATTTTTATTCCAGTTTCTTGGGCAATTCTTTAAGGTATCATTTATTATTCAGTGTCACGAGTTTCTTACATATTTTGGAGATTAACTCCTTATCAGACGTATTATTTGCAAATACTTTCTCCATTCCATAGACTGCTTTTTCATTTTGCTGATCATTTTATTTGCTCTACAGAGCTTTTTTAGTTTGATATAGTACTGCTTGCTGATTTTTGCTTTTGTTGCTTGTGCTTTTACTGTCATATACAAAAATTCAGTGCCAAGATCAATGACAAGTCGATTAATTTCAGTATTAAACACTCATGCTTCTAGCTTTTCCTTCTTTCACATTAAGCAATACCTATATTTTCTTTTTACTACTTCCCAAATAAGTGGAAAGTAATTTAGGGCTTTTTTGTACCCTTTTTTCCTACTACCATCTGTGTAAGTTTGAAATAAACTTTGAAACATTTTGTTTATTTTTGTAGGCACTGACGAACATCTTCCTATTTCTTCTACCCTCCAGCTTCTGGTAACCACAGACTATTCTGTTTCTATGAGTTTGTTTATTTTTTAATATCACATATAAGCGAGATCATATAATATTTGTCTTTCTCTGCCTGATTTAGCATGAATGCCCCAAATTCCATCCATGTTGTCAAAAATGGCAGGATTTTCTCCTTTTTGTGGCTAAATAATATTCTACTGTATGTATGTGTACACACACACGCACACACACACAACTTCTTTATTCATTCATCCATTAATGGACACACGTTGGCTATTGCAGATAACCCTGCAATGAACATAAGGGGTGCATATGTCTTTTTGAGATAGTGACTTTATTTTCTTTGCACATTTACCCAGAAGTGGCAATATGGTTTTAATTTTTTGAGGAACTTTACATTGTTTTCCATAGTGGCTCTGCTAACTTACATTCCCACCAAGAGTGCATAAAGGTTATTTTTCTCCACATTCTTGCCAGCACTTCTTATCTCTTGTCTTTGATACTAGCTGTTGTATTAAGTGTGAGGTGATTTCACATTGTTGTTTTGATTTGCAGTTCCCTAAAGTTGAGCACATTTTCATGACCTTACTGGTCATTAAATGTCTGGAAAATTTTTATTCCAGTTTCTTGGGCAATTCTTTAAGGTATCATTTATTATTCAGTGTCACGAGTTTCTTACATATTTTGGAGATTAACTCCTTATCAGACGTATTATTTGCAAATACTTTCTCCATTCCATAGACTGCTTTTTCATTTTGCTGATCATTTTATTTGCTCTACAGAGCTTTTTTAGTTTGATATAGTACTGCTTGCTGATTTTTGCTTTTGTTGCTTGTGCTTTTACTGTCATATACAAAAATTCAGTGCCAAGATCAATGACAAGGCGATTTTCCCATATGTTTTCCTCTAGAAATTTTGCAGTTTGGGGGCTTACATTTAAGTCCTTGATTCATTTAAAGTTAATTTTCGTGTGGGGGGGTCCAGTTTCATTATTGTTATGTGAATATACATATGCAGTTATTCCAATACCATTTATTGAAGAGACTATACTCTTTTTTTGGCCTCTTTTATTGGTCTTTGATTCATTCACTTTCATCCATCTCCATTCTCTGGACTGTGTGGGCCTCCCACTGAAGTGGCCTCCCTTACTGCAGATCATTGGCTCTGGGCGCATGCCTCCAGAGCGCTGGTTCACAATCGGACACGCTGTCCAGCCACTCAGCAGCACGTGGGATTCTCCCGGGCCAGGGATTGAACCAGCCCCCCGGAACTGCAAGGCAGACTCTTAACCTACTGGACCACCAGGGAAGCCCGACACTGTCCTTTCTTAACAGAGTGCTTTTGACTCCCTTGCAAAATATTAGTTGGCCAAATATGTCTGAGTTTATTTTAGGGGCCTTTATCTGTCCCATTGTTCTGTGTCTGTTTTTATGCCCACATCATACTGTTTTCATTACTATAGTTTTTGTAATATAGCTTGAAATCAGGAAAAGTGATGCTTTAAACTTCGTTCTCTTTCAGTGAAATATACTTTTAAGTGGATTTTAAAATAAACTTGAACATTTTTAAAGACCTTTTATGTGCATGCATTATTGATTTTTTGCCTCTAAGTCATTGTTTATTTTTCATCCATCTTTATTCTTTGGTATGTGTGGGCCTCCCATCGCAGTGGCCTCTCCCATTACAGAGCACTGGTTCTGGGCACATGCGCTACAAAGCGCTGGCTAGTAATTGGACACACCAGTCCAGCCTCTCCTCAGCACGTGGCATCTTCCCGGGCCAGGGATCGAACCAGTGCCCCTTGCACTGCAAGGCGGTCTCTTTACCCACTGGACCACCAGGGAAGCCCACATGCATGCATTTTAAGTCACGTCCACTGTATCTCTTTGTGACCCACCAGGCTTCTCTGTCCCTGGGATTCTCCAGGCAAGAATACTGGTGTGAATTGCCATGTCCTTCTCCAGGATATCTTTCTGATTCAGCAATCAAAACCCCATCTCTGACATCTCCTTGCATTGGCAGGCAGGTTCTTTACCATTAGTGCCACCTGGGAATCCCAATGATCTTTTAATAATTCACATTTCAAATTAAATGAGAGTCTCATGTGAAACTAAAGATATTATTTTATGATAAAATAAACTCCAAGGAAATATTATTTCTATATTAAGAAAAATATTTTTCAGCTAATCATATTAGAAGTTTGAAGAAAAATAGGATTATATTTAAAAGGCTGATAACGGGAACAAAAATATTTTAAAAACTTAGGGACTCAGCAAGAAAACTACATTGCAAGAAGAAATGCACAAAACTCTTCCGTGGGTAGAATGACAGTTAAATATAGAAAGATATCTGGCATTCCTGGAATGAAAATGTAAAGATGGCAATTTGCCTTATGGCTCAAATTAACCTATCAATATAATGTAACTCCAATGGCATGGCAGTAGTTTGGTAGTTTGGCAATATTCTTATAATATTAAAAAAATATATTAATTATGTAAGAATAATTAATAGAGTCTTTAAAGAGTATGGTAGTGTATTATGTTTCTGTTTATAGTAGTGGGTTAGAGAAAACTGGAAAATATTAGGTGAAATAAAATTTACTGCAGTCAGTGTTGCTGGTTTTATCTAGATCACGAAACAGAAAGAAAACTACAGACACTGATCCCACTGTATATAAGAGTTTGGTTCAAGAGGAGGACAGAACTTTGAATAGATAGAAAATATGATATTATTCAATATTTTATTTTAGAAAAACTAGAAATTGTCTATTTAACACAGTATGCCAACATAATTTTCAATTGGACCGATGATCTAAACTTTTAATAGAAACTTATAAAAGTCCTAAAGGAAATTATTCGTATGCAATTAATCTTGGGAGCTGAGGTCTGCTTAATATTTCTTAAAAGTGAAACCCATGATATATTTGACCACATAAATGTATTTCTGTGGCAAACACAGAGTTGAAAGACCAGTGACAAAATATGAAGGATATTACTGCATAAAAGTTACACGTCCACTGTATCTCTTTGTGACCCACCAGGCTTCTCTGTCCCTGGGATTCTCCAGGCAAGAATACTGGTGTGAATTGCCATGTCCTTCTCCAGGATATCTTTCTGATTCAGCAATCAAAACCCCATCTCTGACATCTCCTTGCATTGGCAGGCAGGTTCTTTACCATTAGTGCCACCTGGGAATCCCAATGATCTTTTAATAATTCACATTTCAAATTAAATGAGAGTCTCATGTGAAACTAAAGATATTATTTTATGATAAAATAAACTCCAAGGAAATATTATTTCTATATTAAGAAAAATATTTTTCAGCTAATCATATTAGAAGTTTGAAGAAAAATAGGATTATATTTAAAAGGCTGATAACGGGAACAAAAATATTTTAAAAACTTAGGGACTCAGCAAGAAAACTACATTGCAAGAAGAAATGCACAAAACTCTTCCGTGGGTAGAATGACAGTTAAATATAGAAAGATATCTGGCATTCCTGGAATGAAAATGTAAAGATGGCAATTTGCCTTATGGCTCAAATTAACCTATCAATATAATGTAACTCCAATGGCATGGCAGTAGTTTGGTAGTTTGGCAATATTCTTATAATATTAAAAAAATATATTAATTATGTAAGAATAATTAATAGAGTCTTTAAAGAGTATGGTAGTGTATTATGTTTCTGTTTATAGTAGTGGGTTAGAGAAAACTGGAAAATATTAGGTGAAATAAAATTTACTGCAGTCAGTGTTGCTGGTTTTATCTAGATCACGAAACAGAAAGAAAACTACAGACACTGATCCCACTGTATATAAGAGTTTGGTTCAAGAGGAGGACAGAACTTTGAATAGATAGAAAATATGATATTATTCAATATTTTATTTTAGAAAAACTAGAAATTGTCTATTTAACACAGTATGCCAACATAATTTTCAATTGGACCGATGATCTAAACTTTTAATAGAAACTTATAAAAGTCCTAAAGGAAATTATTCGTATGCAATTAATCTTGGGAGCTGAGGTCTGCTTAATATTTCTTAAAAGTGAAACCCATGATATATTTGACCACATAAATGTATTTCTGTGGCAAACACAGAGTTGAAAGACCAGTGACAAAATATGAAGGATATTACTGCATAAAAGTTAATCAAATAATCCTTAATATAAAATAATGAAAAAGATAATCAGAGTAAAAATGACATATTTATACTGATAATATTACATGCATACATTGGAAACTTCATGAACATGTGATATAAAATCACTTTTCCTATGTGTCGGTACCTGTTGAAAGAGACCCCAATTGTATACAAAAATCTTAATTACTGGGTTAGCCTAAAGGTCATTCAGATTTTCCTGTAACATCTTATGAAAAAATCCAAATGAACTTTCTGACCAACCCAATAATTTCTATAGAATTAGCTAGCCTATTTCAGTTCATTCATTTCATTCTTTTTTTTTTTTTTAACTTTTTATTTATTTATTTTTGGCTGTGCTGGGTCTTTGTTGATGTGTGCGTTTAGCTGCTCTGTGGTATATGAGATCTTCCTGGTTCAGGGATCGAACTTGTGTCTCCTGCATTGGCCAATGGGTTCTTATCCACTGAGCCACAAGGGAAGCCCCCATTTCATTCTTGAGATAACATAAATCATCTGATCAATTAAGATATGTACATTTTAGAAAAAATCTTGAATATATCAATCACAAATAAACTTAGGACCAACTATTATAAAAATCAAAATAATCTGGGGAACTCCTTCGTGGCCCAGTAGTTAGGGCTGGGCACTTTCACTGCTGTGTACTGGGTTTGATCCTTGGTTAGGGAGCTAAGATCACAGAAACCACCGAGTGTGATAAAGGAAAAAAAGTTCTGAAAAACAAATTCTATAATGAAACTCAGAATAATAATAATGATAAAAATAATTTATTTAAAACATCTAGCATAATGCCTGCTAAATGATAGACTGTGTAATAAAGACTGCTACTATGATTATTAACATGAAGTAAGACGGCGGAAATATAAGACAGCCTTTGACATCAGATACCTAAAATATCGTGTTTATAAATTTCAACCATCTCTATATTCTAGTTGCAAAACTAGTGAATGCTAAAAAATAATACAAGTTGCTCTGTTGAAAAGAACAGACTTCATTTAGACTGTTTATCCTGAATTTCATTCATTCTTTTTCATCAAAATATCTATCTCATATTAAGATGACTTTTTAAATATATATATGCTTTATTAGTGTCCGTAAATTTTAATCAACTTTACTCTCTTGGTTTTCTTTTGCAGCTCCTCTAGTTTTCTGCATACATTTAAAAAATCTAGGCCAAATATATGGTATATGTCTTACATAGCCATGATTTTAGCATAGAATTTAATTATCATACTGGTTAATGACCACAATAATAGCCTAATTAAAAGTGAGTGTGTGTATCTGTGTGTGTCTAGAATTTTATATGTATATATATATACATGAAATATGTGACACTCTCACTAAGTCAACATAATGGTTGTCAGAGAAATAGCAAACAGCAGAAAGTCAGAGCTGACCTAGCAAGAAGGTAAGAGACAACATCTTTGGAGAAATTATGAAATACAATAGGCCAAAAAAAATTTTTAATTAACTGTTTAAAATTAATAGTTCTTATTTCTTCCAAACAAGCTTCCTCAAAGATGGGATTAAATTCCCCAGATGCAGGCATTGTTAAGATTCAAAATACATACATTTCTTAAAATGTAGAAATTACAGAAATTAGTACAAATTTTAAATTAAATATATGAAGTATACTTTGTGAATATTTAAAAGTAATTTATTAATATGATTTAAAAATGAAATACATGTATTTTTATATCCACGAACATTATCATCTAAGCATGACATAAAAATATATATGGCACTGAATGCATTTCACTCTCTGGACATCACCATTAGTGTACCTCAGCCAGAAATATCAAACCTTATGATTCAAAACAAATTCTATAATGAAACTCAGAATAATAATAATGATAAAAATAATTTATTTAAAACATCTAGCATAATGCCTGCTAAATGATAGACTGTGTAATAAAGACTGCTACTATGATTATTAACATGAAGTAAGACGGCGGAAATATAAGACAGCCTTTGACATCAGATACCTAAAATATCGTGTTTATAAATTTCAACCATCTCTATATTCTAGTTGCAAAACTAGTGAATGCTAAAAAATAATACAAGTTGCTCTGTTGAAAAGAACAGACTTCATTTAGACTGTTTATCCTGAATTTCATTCATTCTTTTTCATCAAAATATCTATCTCATATTAAGATGACTTTTTAAATATATATATGCTTTATTAGTGTCCGTAAATTTTAATCAACTTTACTCTCTTGGTTTTCTTTTGCAGCTCCTCTAGTTTTCTGCATACATTTAAAAAATCTAGGCCAAATATATGGTATATGTCTTACATAGCCATGATTTTAGCATAGAATTTAATTATCATACTGGTTAATGACCACAATAATAGCCTAATTAAAAGTGAGTGTGTGTATCTGTGTGTGTCTAGAATTTTATATGTATATATATATACATGAAATATGTGACACTCTCACTAAGTCAACATAATGGTTGTCAGAGAAATAGCAAACAGCAGAAAGTCAGAGCTGACCTAGCAAGAAGGTAAGAGACAACATCTTTGGAGAAATTATGAAATACAATAGGCCAAAAAAAATTTTTAATTAACTGTTTAAAATTAATAGTTCTTATTTCTTCCAAACAAGCTTCCTCAAAGATGGGATTAAATTCCCCAGATGCAGGCATTGTTAAGATTCAAAATACATACATTTCTTAAAATGTAGAAATTACAGAAATTAGTACAAATTTTAAATTAAATATATGAAGTATACTTTGTGAATATTTAAAAGTAATTTATTAATATGATTTAAAAATGAAATACATGTATTTTTATATCCACGAACATTATCATCTAAGCATGACATAAAAATATATATGGCACTGAATGCATTTCACTCTCTGGACATCACCATTAGTGTACCTCAGCCAGAAATATCTAGTGTTTTTAGTATTTGTAGGTTTTCTTGGTGGCTCGGTCAGTAAAGAATCTGCCTGCAATGTCAGAGTCTTGGGTTTAATCCCTCGGTTGGGAAGACCCCCTTGGAGGAGATCATGGTAACCCACTCCAGTTATTATTGCCTGGAGAATTCAATGGACAAAGGAGCTTGGCAGCCTACAATCCATGGGGTTGCACAGAGTCAGACACAACCGAGTGACTAAGCACAGGCAGAAATCTTTACTAGCTTTCACAGTGCTCTGGTAATCATTTCAATATAATTTGGTTTGAAGTTTTTATTTCTTTTTTTTTGTCATGCTAAGACCACCACCGATATTCATGAAGGATCTTAAAGTAATTTAATAGTTCACCATATAAATCAAGTTTCATAACATTTCATGCAGATTTTTGGAACTGTAAATTATGCAAGTCAATCTTTATTACCACTTCATTATCAAAATACTTGTGAGACGAGATAAAACCAAAGGCGAAAAACTGAGTGTCCCTTTTCTTGCTACAAATACTTTCCTACCTGAAAATTAAATACCATGCAAAGAAAATGTCTTTCTAGCTTTTATGTATTACATTTTGGTTGAAAATTAAATATTTATGTTTAGTTATATTTATTATGATTCCTCTTTCTTCATTATACTTAAAAACTGTACTTTTAACCTCAATTTAACTCTCAGTGGTATTCAGTAAATCTCAGACATTTAACTATTCTAGTTCATGCCAGATCACCATAGCTGAACACATAAAAAGTATGGTACAATTCTGTGGCCCTAAAACATTCCTAGTTTATTTCCAAATGCTTCATACAAAAAAGAAGGAACATTTTCAGAGCACAAACAAGTACTTTCCAGAGTGAAATGGTTAAATATTGCAGCCAATTCAGAAATAGCATTGACTGATTTTTTTTTTCTTTTTTTTTTTTAGCAGAACCAGGTTTAATTCCTTTTTACATTCACATGCACACAAATATTCCCTGGAGCTGTCAGAAAGTATCAGATTGCCTGATTTGCATGATGAATTTTAAAATCTTTTGAGAAACACAAGGACATTTGCTTCAGGCAGTATGATTTTATCATCACCATCACAAACAACAAGTAGAATGCCAGTCAACCTCTGGTATTCAAACCAAAGCCAAAAGATTATGAGACTCTGAAAATGGTTAGTAGAATCTGAATCACCTAAATTCATTTGGATCCATTTTTCAAGTCACAATATTTTGCAGTTTGATAATCATCTTTTTATTGCCTATGATCACTTCTGGATGACCCCACAATAAAGATACAGTTCTTATCAAGAAGTTTAAAAATGCAAATACTGTGAGAAGTATTTGTAAACAAATTACACTGTCAGATGAAAATATTCTGATCACTAATGTAAAGGTGGTGTCCTTACTAGTTTATCTCTAGTTCTTGTACTGTTCATGAAATACAGCTACAATATCTATTTCATCTATAGACATCCTGAGTAAAAAAGAGATGTGAGAAAATGGAAGATTTTCTGTTTGGGATCTCATGCTAATAGGGTCTTATCCCTTGAATGATGTAAGGAATGGCACAATAATACCACCAGAACTATCCTTATAATTATAACTGAGAGTTAAAACAACAATTAGTGTACTGTTTTTCTAGATTTACTACAATATCAATATATAAATTTTTATTTGAAACTTGGTATAATTGTGCTTTTTTAAAAACCAAATTTAAGTTTTTCAGGGCTTAAAACAAGCAAATATGAAAGCCAGTTCTTTACCTAACCAGTAAAGCAGAATATAATTACTGCATTCAGTCAGAAGTTGTGACTGAGTCTCATTGAAATGCAAGGTAAGTGGGTTTCTGAAGTCTTGAATTATTGAACAAGTAACGTAAGGTCCTGGAGTTCAAGGAAGGGAAGGGTATCATTAGCTTTTCTTTTTCTTCAGGGAATCCAGGATGACCAGTCACCCTTCTGGCAAAAGTGGAATGCACAAAGGTTTTATTTCTATGTAAATGAAAGAAACTTCTATTTGTCAGCTACCTTTGAAGGTGCACATTGCAAACTGCATCTCACCTACTTTTCAACTTAACATTTCATATTATCATAACACTGCATCACCAAGACAAACCAATTTCATTCATGTAAATGTAAAACAACATGTTTGCTGTAAGACACTTCCATCATTGACAAGGACATACCAGCAATGTCTCAACAGCCTGCCCTGTCACAGAAAGAGGAACAGAAATTGTTTATTCACACTCAAACCAAATTCTCCGTCCACTATTTCTTTAGGTTTGTTCAATTTATTCATAAACCCATCACTGGTATTGTGTTACAGCCAGGATATAGTCATACTTTCAAAAGAAACTAACTAAAAAAAGGTAACGGAAGATGAGGTGCCAATTTCCTATACTAAAAGATGTGCTCATTCTGTTTCTAAGAGGAGCTGGCACGAAAGATAAAGCATGTCTTTGACTAGATGATTTGGGTTCCTCTACTTAGTAGTCAGTGATGCAACAGACCCGTTAGAGAGCAGCACAGTCTAGTAGAAAGGTCGACTCTCCAGGGATCTACAATAAAGTTCTCTGCCACTAGCTCACAATTGGAGTCTGGTCAAATTAATCTCCCTGGGCTGTAGTCTCCACATCTGTAAAATACAGGAGTCAATCTAGATGTTCTCAAAGACTCTACATTCTTTGAATTCAAAATGAGGGTTGACAGTACTTTTTTTTTTTCTTTTTGGTTACTCATATATAAGATCATTAGGTCCTCTAAAAAATTAAAATGCATTTTCTTCCTCCATTTGTCTAATTTTATAAAATAATCTCCAGTTCTGCCCTGGAGATCAGGCTGAGAATTACCCACAGTAACAAGAAATCCCCTCTGTTACTGTCACATTTCCATCTATTCCTTTTTGCCCCTCTTCCCCACTGTTTATCCCAAATCATGGTTTGGATCACATATTCAATTACAAGTTGTTCAATGAGTCACATCACTGTTTCCTTACAGAGTAGTATCAGTAAATATTTCTCTCAAAAATCTTGAAAATTTGCAACAAAAATGCTGAAAATGCTAATCAAATGTCACAACTTCTTTCTTTACTAGCTGCTCTCTTTCCTTCCTGTGTACCCAGCAGATGCCTCCTCTTCCACAGATTCATGCCATGGTGATATACCAGGAAAGTTATGACTTAACATTTCATATTTTTTCATAGACACTTGAAATCACCATACTTTTCAACTTAACATTTCATATTATCATAACACTGCATCACCAAGACAAACCAATTTCATTCATGTAAATGTAAAACAACATGTTTGCTGTAAGACACTTCCATCATTGACAAGGACATACCAGCAATGTCTCAACAGCCTGCCCTGTCACAGAAAGAGGAACAGAAATTGTTTATTCACACTCAAACCAAATTCTCCGTCCACTATTTCTTTAGGTTTGTTCAATTTATTCATAAACCCATCACTGGTATTGTGTTACAGCCAGGATATAGTCATACTTTCAAAAGAAACTAACTAAAAAAAGGTAACGGAAGATGAGGTGCCAATTTCCTATACTAAAAGATGTGCTCATTCTGTTTCTAAGAGGAGCTGGCACGAAAGATAAAGCATGTCTTTGACTAGATGATTTGGGTTCCTCTACTTAGTAGTCAGTGATGCAACAGACCCGTTAGAGAGCAGCACAGTCTAGTAGAAAGGTCGACTCTCCAGGGATCTACAATAAAGTTCTCTGCCACTAGCTCACAATTGGAGTCTGGTCAAATTAATCTCCCTGGGCTGTAGTCTCCACATCTGTAAAATACAGGAGTCAATCTAGATGTTCTCAAAGACTCTACATTCTTTGAATTCAAAATGAGGGTTGACAGTACTTTTTTTTTTTCTTTTTGGTTACTCATATATAAGATCATTAGGTCCTCTAAAAAATTAAAATGCATTTTCTTCCTCCATTTGTCTAATTTTATAAAATAATCTCCAGTTCTGCCCTGGAGATCAGGCTGAGAATTACCCACAGTAACAAGAAATCCCCTCTGTTACTGTCACATTTCCATCTATTCCTTTTTGCCCCTCTTCCCCACTGTTTATCCCAAATCATGGTTTGGATCACATATTCAATTACAAGTTGTTCAATGAGTCACATCACTGTTTCCTTACAGAGTAGTATCAGTAAATATTTCTCTCAAAAATCTTGAAAATTTGCAACAAAAATGCTGAAAATGCTAATCAAATGTCACAACTTCTTTCTTTACTAGCTGCTCTCTTTCCTTCCTGTGTACCCAGCAGATGCCTCCTCTTCCACAGATTCATGCCATGGTGATATACCAGGAAAGTTATGACCAGATAGCAAAATAGTTACTAAATAGTTTATTCCATCAAAATAAAAGCACTCTCAACTCAAACTTTCACCCTCTAGGGAATGGTTCAGGTGCTCGTAACAAGTGCCTGACCTATAATTTTTCAAACTCCTCTAAACCACCAGAACATCACTTTCATCTAGAAAGTATCTTTAACTGCAATTGTAAGAGCTGATGGTGTTTAAATGAACATTATAGGTACTTTGTGAACTCACAAGCTATAGAAATCAATAGGCATCTTGCACAGAGAAGGCCTGCAATTGATTTTTCCAGGAGAGAGTCAATTTGTAACTTTAGGAGAAGCACAGCCATTAGGGAGGAGGTTTAAGCATGCACACACACTCACACACCCTGTTGTGTGGAAAATGCTGTACTGTACTAGAGGAAGACGAGCACAAAGAAATAGGGTCCAAGCTGATGATGTTTTTTAGGAGTGGCTGAAGGAGGGAAAAAGTTGAGAAATAGCAGGAGACCCTGCCATGCTCTGGAGTTTGGAGAAGGAGCACTCTCAAGGTACACAGAGAAGGTATTTAATACAGTATTCCAGAGAGTTTTGAACTTAAATGCGACTGTTCAACAAGGGCATCCATTAGGCTCTTTCTCTCCAAAAAACGCCAGAAATTATAAAAATAACGTATTTTTTTCTTGAAATATGCCAAGAGAGTATATCTTATGTTCTCACCACCACCACCACCAAAAAAGAAACAAGTAACTATGTGAGATGATGATTACCACATCATGTTGCGCACATTAAATATACACAATTTGTACTTATCAAAAAAGTGTGAAAACTGTCTAAAAATTAATCTGATCACTCAATACAGAAATCTAAGCATCATTCAATGCTCTTCTAGGCACTGTGGGTGACAGGAAGGTATGTGCTTGCCATAAGGCTACAGTCACTTACAGGAAGAAGCAAAAAGTCTATTGATAAATTTCAAACAAAATGTAGTCCCCCCAGTCAGTCTAATTTTCCTATGTAACTAGAGAATCTTGTTCTCAAAACAGCTGTTGTTTCCTCCCTTTATCCTGTCCCTACTGTTTTATGCTTTCTACAAGTTCATTAAAAATAAATTCTACTTTAGTCAAGAGATAAATAACACAGAGGTTAAACATTCTTATAAAGTTTGACCTATTTTTATTTTAAACCCTTCTATCAGTAATGATGGAGAATTCATGAATACCAAACAATGTTTTAAATTCTTGGCAGCTGGGGAGAGGAGGGTTAAAGATGGAATTAAAGGTGTCACATTTATAAACATCCACGTGAATTTTAAAAGGTTATTTAGGTGAGCTAAAAAATAAATCCCCAAACACAAATGCCCTAGGAAAATGATGCTATGAAATACCACTGTGGGGAAACAACAACAACAAAAAACCCTTCTCTTTTGCATTGGATAATTTTCACTTTTTCTTATGGAATACACCTTTAAAAGGAAGTTTATACTCATCATCCTATGAGGGG
Organism: Tragulus kanchil; assembly: GCA_022376925.1. Taxonomy (NCBI): domain Eukaryota; kingdom Metazoa; phylum Chordata; class Mammalia; order Artiodactyla; family Tragulidae; genus Tragulus; species Tragulus kanchil. Next base: position 260,571,105 of record JAIOJX010000026.1, on the reverse strand, counting down.
AAAGTGAACTTTATGGGGCTTTTATTGCCATTGTTTAAGTTTGCTTTGAATGATACTAACTCCTCTAAAAAATAATTTGAAAACCACATGGTTTTGCATGGACATAAATAACTTGGAAAAGATTTGCCTGTTTCAAAGTCGTCATAAGAGCATCTGTTACAAGGAATGCAATTTGAAATGGCTACAACTGTAAGTCTGAACATACCTCACTAAATTAAATGATGTTGTTCACATTAACTGCATCAGAGAAGTACACATGGCCTTGGGTCTGAGGTTTACCAGTGTCCAAACAACTACAGAATCTTAGGGCTTCCAAGGTTCTCATTTCAGAGTAGCATTCTTTTAAAAACAAACATCATTTTCTCACCTTGGAAGCGAATGTTCTGTACTCAGTACTGCAAATATTCCACAACTCACTGACCAGTATTAATCATTCAGAGGAGCTCAAGTGATTAGATTTCAAAGAGATGTATCTATTTCAGAAAGCTGAAGACGTATAGGAAATTATTTTTAGTTGTTATTTGCTTACCTTAGTTTGAACTCATTTCTGCCTCTCATACTCACTCTGTAGAGACATACAGGAGTAGACTACTGAGCGCTAATTAACCAAAATGGTTTCATGTTCTGCAAATTAAGTCTGTTATGATAAACAGCTTAGAGGCAGATATAAGCCAATAGATAGATAAAAACTCCCAAGAATTGACTGTACAATACAATGTATAGAATAACCTGAAATACAGGCGCAGATACTCACCAGTGAAATGACTGGAAGTGGATAGATTGACACTATCAACACTGGCCGCACCGTCACAGCTAAAAACTTCATCATCGGATTCCCGCACAGAGGAGCAGGGCGAGGAGCTGTCAACTTCTTCAAACTTCCTCTTTAAAATTCCACTCATCGCGGCAGCGCTGTCACATGTACCTGTAACAGGAACAGGAGCAACAGAGCACTGAAAATCTGACCACTGATGGCATAGTCAAGGTTTCCAATTCTGTTTTTTAAATGTGTGGGGGGGAAGAGGAGGCACTGTAATTTTTTTGAACCACATCTGCCAGAGTATCACATCCACGTAAGAAATAATTCTTTCCATAGCGTCTGAAAGCAATGAAAACATTTCTACCCTGATTCATTGCTATTTGCGTTCTCATTCTTACAACAGTATTTTATAAGAAAAAGTCAAAATTAAAAATGTGAAATCAGAAGGCCACATAAGGAAATACAGTTCAGCATTTTGAAACGTCAAAACAGGAGTCAAATACATTTATTTGATTTGTTCTAGTAAATCGTGTACTGTCATTGACAGAGCCAAGGTTCAGAATGAAATAGATCACTCACTTGCATGCTGTCATACCCAGAGCATACTGATTAGAGCATGTCTATCTTGTTTGGGATTTCTTTTTTCTCAGTTACAAAGGCATCTACTTTCCTGGGGCTCTTTGTCCATCAAAAATCAAATTGGTTGCTAGGAACGGCTGTACCTACAGAATTTTGATGCCTTATCATGTTTCCAGTCAGTTCAGCAGAACTACAGGGAATACCTGAGTCTTGTACCATGGAGGCTGGCTGAATAGATTTTATACACAGTAAATCACAGTCCCAAATCTTTTGCTGGATAAAATATTAATTTGAGTCTCTTCACTCTTTGTATCAACATGGTCAATGAAAGCCTGTGAGAGGTAGCCTGATACTTTTTAATTGCTAATACTAATGTAGATGAGTCATTAGAAGTTCTGAGAGTAGTAATTTCCTCATAGCCATAAAGCAACTTTGAAGGTAATCAATGGTTGCAGATACAAATTCCTACAATGGCAGTTAATTTCAATGAGTAAAGAGGGTCAGACACAATAAAATCATCTCAATCTTCTCTTTGTCTATTGTTATTTGTAACAACGGTATCAAGAAATCTTTCTACCCAAGAAAATGATAAGCATAGGAGTCATAATAAATGGTCTCACAACAAAAGAGACAGTGAGTAAGATGTCAACTTCTTCAAACTTCCTCTTTAAAATTCCACTCATCGCGGCAGCGCTGTCACATGTACCTGTAACAGGAACAGGAGCAACAGAGCACTGAAAATCTGACCACTGATGGCATAGTCAAGGTTTCCAATTCTGTTTTTTAAATGTGTGGGGGGGAAGAGGAGGCACTGTAATTTTTTTGAACCACATCTGCCAGAGTATCACATCCACGTAAGAAATAATTCTTTCCATAGCGTCTGAAAGCAATGAAAACATTTCTACCCTGATTCATTGCTATTTGCGTTCTCATTCTTACAACAGTATTTTATAAGAAAAAGTCAAAATTAAAAATGTGAAATCAGAAGGCCACATAAGGAAATACAGTTCAGCATTTTGAAACGTCAAAACAGGAGTCAAATACATTTATTTGATTTGTTCTAGTAAATCGTGTACTGTCATTGACAGAGCCAAGGTTCAGAATGAAATAGATCACTCACTTGCATGCTGTCATACCCAGAGCATACTGATTAGAGCATGTCTATCTTGTTTGGGATTTCTTTTTTCTCAGTTACAAAGGCATCTACTTTCCTGGGGCTCTTTGTCCATCAAAAATCAAATTGGTTGCTAGGAACGGCTGTACCTACAGAATTTTGATGCCTTATCATGTTTCCAGTCAGTTCAGCAGAACTACAGGAATACCTGAGTCTTGTACCATGGAGGCTGGCTGAATAGATTTTATACACAGTAAATCACAGTCCCAAATCTTTTGCTGGATAAAATATTAATTTGAGTCTCTTCACTCTTTGTATCAACATGGTCAATGAAAGCCTGTGAGAGGTAGCCTGATACTTTTTAATTGCTAATACTAATGTAGATGAGTCATTAGAAGTTCTGAGAGTAGTAATTTCCTCATAGCCATAAAGCAACTTTGAAGGTAATCAATGGTTGCAGATACAAATTCCTACAATGGCAGTTAATTTCAATGAGTAAAGAGGGTCAGACACAATAAAATCATCTCAATCTTCTCTTTGTCTATTGTTATTTGTAACAACGGTATCAAGAAATCTTTCTCTACCCAAGAAAAATGATAAGCATAGGAGTCATAATAAATGGTCTCACAACAAAAGAGACAGTGAGTAGTAGGCAGTGTGACCCATGGAAAACCAGAGATGCACACACAGGCCAAAGTGGGAAGCCACTACTTTGGTCCAGGTCACTTCACCTCCATGCTTTCCCAGCTTAACCCACTTTAAAATCTAGCCAATGCCCCATTCACATTCAGAAGCAATCCTTTACACCGTTTGCTCTCACATGTCCCACCTCCTTATGAATTCTGTTTATAAAATTAAAGGAGTGATTCTTAGATTACATTGTAATTTAAAGCCCCCCTTGGATTGGCTCTATAAAATAGACAAAGAATGGTTCAGATCTGTGGCTTAGAAGGGTTAACAAAGGAATCAAAAAATTCTCTTCTGCAACACAATACCTGAAATACCTTTGCTAGAGACACATAAGTTGGGGAAACAAACTTATTTTACAAAGATGCTTGCAAATATATGCTACCAAGGAGAGGTGGTATCCTTTTTATTATTATTAACTTATTTTTATTTTACTTTTACAGAGTTTTGTTGTTTACTGCTATACATAAACCCGAATCAGTCATAGGTATACCTTTGACCCCTCCCACCTAAACCTCCCTCCCTGTCCCACCCCTCCAGGTTGTTGCAGAACCCCCGTGTAAATCCCTTTAGTCTTAGAGCATATTCCCATTGGCTGTCTCTTTTACATAAGGTAATGTAAGTTTCCATGTTACTCTTTCCATACATCTCACTGGCTCCTCCCTCCCCACAATGTCCACAAGTCTGTTCTCTATATCTGATTCTCCATTGTTGCTCTGTATATACATTTAACAGCACCATCTTCCTAGATTCCACATGTTAAGTGTTAGTATACTATATTTATCCTTCTCTTTCTGACTTAGTCATTAGAAGTTCTGAGAGTAGTAATTTCCTCATAGCCATAAAGCAACTTTGAAGGTAATCAATGGTTGCAGATACAAATTCCTACAATGGCAGTTAATTTCAATGAGTAAAGAGGGTCAGACACAATAAAATCATCTCAATCTTCTCTTTGTCTATTGTTATTTGTAACAACGGTATCAAGAAATCTTTCTCTACCCAAGAAAAATGATAAGCATAGGAGTCATAATAAATGGTCTCACAACAAAAGAGACAGTGAGTAGTAGGCAGTGTGACCCATGGAAAACCAGAGATGCACACACAGGCCAAAGTGGGAAGCCACTACTTTGGTCCAGGTCACTTCACCTCCATGCTTTCCCAGCTTAACCCACTTTAAAATCTAGCCAATGCCCCATTCACATTCAGAAGCAATCCTTTACACCGTTTGCTCTCACATGTCCCACCTCCTTATGAATTCTGTTTATAAAATTAAAGGAGTGATTCTTAGATTACATTGTAATTTAAAGCCCCCCTTGGATTGGCTCTATAAAATAGACAAAGAATGGTTCAGATCTGTGGCTTAGAAGGGTTAACAAAGGAATCAAAAAATTCTCTTCTGCAACACAATACCTGAAATACCTTTGCTAGAGACACATAAGTTGGGGAAACAAACTTATTTTACAAAGATGCTTGCAAATATATGCTACCAAGGAGAGGTGGTATCCTTTTTATTATTATTAACTTATTTTTATTTTACTTTTACAGAGTTTTGTTGTTTACTGCTATACATAAACCCGAATCAGTCATAGGTATACCTTTGACCCCTCCCACCTAAACCTCCCTCCCTGTCCCACCCCTCCAGGTTGTTGCAGAACCCCCGTGTAAATCCCTTTAGTCTTAGAGCATATTCCCATTGGCTGTCTCTTTTACATAAGGTAATGTAAGTTTCCATGTTACTCTTTCCATACATCTCACTGGCTCCTCCCTCCCCACAATGTCCACAAGTCTGTTCTCTATATCTGATTCTCCATTGTTGCTCTGTATATACATTTAACAGCACCATCTTCCTAGATTCCACATGTTAAGTGTTAGTATACTATATTTATCCTTCTCTTTCTGACTTATCTCACTTTGTATAATAGGTTCTAGGTTTATCCACCTCATTAGGAGTGAGAGAGGTGATATCTTAAGTCATCAAACCTCACCATGGCAATCCTATCTGTCATAAGAAACAAACTGAAATAGAGTGACTTTCTTAAAAAATCTGACCATTTTAATTTGCCTCTCAGGGATTTCATGGACTCTCTCAATTTTAGTAGCTCTCCTTCTGTGGGGTATATTGGCTCCAAATTCTTCTGTTGACTGGATTCCTCTTTTCTGTACCTTCTGTTTTCTAGTATCTTTAGCTGCATATGGTGTTATTTATGAAAGAACATCCTCTATTTTATTGTATTCTGAAAACCTCAACACTAAACACCAATTGTTTTTTAATTCTTTTATTATATACCAGTTCAGATTGTTGAGTAAGGGAATCTGAGTGCTTTGTCCAGGTATTTATACCATTATAATAGAAAAGAAAGTTGTTTGTTTTCTGTACTTTAAAAGGTCATTTATTATTTATTCAATAAACATCTCTTAGCTTCTATCATGTACCAGTGACTATTTTAGATGCCAAAGAAACACAGAGCAACCATACAGGAAAAAAATTCCTTCCTCTAATGATGCTTCCCTACTGGTGTTGTTAAGGGAAGCAGTAGACAAATAATAAACAGATAAGTAAATTAAGTATGTAATAGGTCCTGTGAAGCTAAACACTACGAACAAAATTAAGTGGCCAAGTGATATGGGGGTTACAAGTTTGGCTGTTAGAGAACACTGCATTTTAATTAATTGGTGAGCTCATGTTCCAGTGAGGAAGGTAAGGAGCCAGACATTCCAACATAGGTAAACCCTCCCTTTATTTTCCCTTAAAAGAGCATATTCCCATTGGCTGTCTCTTTTACATAAGGTAATGTAAGTTTCCATGTTACTCTTTCCATACATCTCACTGGCTCCTCCCTCCCCACAATGTCCACAAGTCTGTTCTCTATATCTGATTCTCCATTGTTGCTCTGTATATACATTTAACAGCACCATCTTCCTAGATTCCACATGTTAAGTGTTAGTATACTATATTTATCCTTCTCTTTCTGACTTATCTCACTTTGTATAATAGGTTCTAGGTTTATCCACCTCATTAGGAGTGAGAGAGGTGATATCTTAAGTCATCAAACCTCACCATGGCAATCCTATCTGTCATAAGAAACAAACTGAAATAGAGTGACTTTCTTAAAAAATCTGACCATTTTAATTTGCCTCTCAGGGATTTCATGGACTCTCTCAATTTTAGTAGCTCTCCTTCTGTGGGGTATATTGGCTCCAAATTCTTCTGTTGACTGGATTCCTCTTTTCTGTACCTTCTGTTTTCTAGTATCTTTAGCTGCATATGGTGTTATTTATGAAAGAACATCCTCTATTTTATTGTATTCTGAAAACCTCAACACTAAACACCAATTGTTTTTTAATTCTTTTATTATATACCAGTTCAGATTGTTGAGTAAGGGAATCTGAGTGCGTTTGTCCAGGTATTTATACCATTATAATAGAAAAGAAAGTTGTTTGTTTTCTGTACTTTAAAAGGTCATTTATTATTTATTCAATAAACATCTCTTAGCTTCTATCATGTACCAGTGACTATTTTAGATGCCAAAGAAACACAGAGCAACCATACAGGAAAAAAATTCCTTCCTCTAATGATGCTTCCCTACTGGTGTTGTTAAGGGAAGCAGTAGACAAATAATAAACAGATAAGTAAATTAAGTATGTAATAGGTCCTGTGAAGCTAAACACTACGAACAAAATTAAGTGGCCAAGTGATATGGGGGTTACAAGTTTGGCTGTTAGAGAACACTGCATTTTTAATTAATTGGTGAGCTCATGTTCCAGTGAGGAAGGTAAGGGAGCCAGACATTCCAACATAATGGGGAAAGAGCAGGTCAGGTCAAAGGAGTGAGGTGTGCCAAGGTCCTGATCTGGTCTTAGGAGTCATTGAGGTTAGACAAGTGTCGGGGGTTAGATTGTGCAGAGCTTGTGAAAACTTTGGATATTATTCCACATGAGAGGGAGGGCTTAAGTAGTAGAGTGATAAGATCTCACCTATATTTTAAAAGTACCACTCATTTGCCTATTATTTCATTTTTATAAAAAAGAGGGCTTATGGTAAAGGAAAGGTAGATTTGGTGGGAAATGGGAAAGTCAAGAATTAAGGCAGACTCAGCAGCTCAGATAAACAGTTTAAATCAGAACCTGATCAGTCAGAAGGTTTAAGAGGTTTCTTTTGGGGGGAAAGAATTTAACCTTAGATATGTGGGGAAAATCAAAGTGCTTCCCAAAGCAACGTGGTTACTTAACTTTACCTACAATCATCTCTGGTATATAAACTTACCAAAGATTTGATGTTGATGGGGGCCACCTTACCTGTTAGATTTCAAATAGGATCAATTTGATATATCCTATGACTTTGTGGTACAGCTTTGGCAAATCAAATTAACAATGAAAAAGTAAACTTCCTTTTATCACTCTAGAGGAATACTTTTTTTTTTTTTTAAGATTTATTTATTTATTTATTTATTTATTTTGGGCGGGGGTCGGGTTGGGGAGGGAGGGGAGCGGGCGGGCCACTTCTATTGGTCTTTCATTTCTCTTTTTTATCCGTCTTTCTTCTTTGGCTCCTGTGGGCCTCCAATCGCGGTGGCCTCTATCGTTGTAGAGCGCTGGCTCTGGGCGCATGCGCTCCAGAGCTCTGGCTCGGTAATTGGACATATCAGTCTGGCCTCTCCGTGGCACGTGGCATTTCCCAGGCCAGGGATCGAACCGGCACCCCTTGCTGCAAGGCGGTGTCCTTACCCACTGGACCACCAGGGGAAGCCCTAGAGTAATACTTTTAACTTGGGATAGAAGAGGCATTATATGGTTGGTGATCACTAGCAAAATATTTACCTACTGATGGGAAAATGGAGGCAGAGTTAATAGCTACTTTATCCACCACTTTCCCCAAAGGTTACCTATTGAAGATTTTTTTTTCAAAGTAAAATCCATAATTACTACTTGCTACTTCAAGGGTTATAGGGCTCTGGCTAGGAGCTGACCTTGTTTGAAGGCCATTGGTTGAAGAATCTCTCTTATCTACAAGCTGATTATGGAGATTTTTAAAAGAATCGCAGAAAACTTCCTAAAATCAGATAACTACTAATGGATTTTTTAAAAATGTTACGGTACTCTGTTTATTAGTTATAGGAAAGTATTTGAAAGTTTTTCCCTAATTGGTATGAAATCTATGTAAATAATTTGTGTGAATTTGCTCACACTTATACTTTTAGTTCTAGTGACCTTGAAGAAACTTGAAGAGAGTCATTAAAGAGAAAGTGAACCGTGTAATTAGTTAGCTCAGCAAATACAAAGAAAGGGTGGGGAAAAAATGTCTCAAGGCTTAAGAAATACTTAGAAGTAAAATGGATTCATCCTACTTTGTGTTTGCCAATTTGATTCTACTGTAGTGTGCTCCAGTTGTAGTACTAAAATTGCAATGCTACAATTATTTCCATGGCAACAGACAGTGAGATCATGCAAGAGAAGTTAAATTGTGAGAGAAATTAAGATGCTACCCCCATTCAGATGTCCGCAGTAATAGGTGGGAAGGGAGAACAGAATTATTATGAATGTCCTTGATTGAGTTTGTCCCAGCTACACAGTCCAGGGAGAGCAATTCTGAACAATATTAAGTTACCCTGTAACTCAGAATGCTCTTTTGAGAGTACACAGCTGGGAGAAATTGTTAGTACACAGAAATATGAATGATTTGATTTATATTTGCTACCACCTAAATGATCATATTTTTTAAAAACCAAAGGTTTTGGAATTCTAATTCAGAGTACCCTAACAAGGTCCTATGTGTTCTAGGTCTGAAAAAATAAATGGAGCTGACTTAGGTTTTCTTTATCTAACTAAGAGGAATAATGTATTGTTACTGACCCTATATCCAGCAATTCCTTTTAGAGAAATATATAAAATAATTTTCTTAATACTTTTCCTAATATGAAAACAGGTAAAATTTTGCTTATCAATCAAACAAAATACTCAGATTTTAATTAAAACATTCAAAACAACAACTGAATGCTTTTATACCAACCAAGACACTCAAATACACTGTCTAGGTTTGTCATAGCTTTTCTTCAAAGGAAAAAGCATCCTTTAATTTCACGGCTGCAGTCATCAACTGCAGTGATTTGGGATGCCAAGAAAATTGGTCATTGTTTCTACTTTTTCCTAGACAGTACATTAAAAAGCAGAGACATCACTTTGCCGACAAAGGTCTAAACAGTTAAAGCTATGGTTTCTCCACTAGTCATGAATGGATGTGAGAGTTTAGAAGGGTAAGAGCCAAAGAATTGATGCTTCTGAATTGTGGTGCTAGATAAGACTCTTTAGAATCTCTTGGACAGCAAAGAGATCAAACCAGTCAATCCTAAAGGAAATCAACCTTGAATATTTATTGGAAGGACTGATGCTGAAGCTGAAACTCCAATACTTTGACCACCTAATGTGAAGAGCTGACTCACTGGAAAAGACCCTGATGCTGGGAAACACTGAAGGCAAGAGAAGAAAGGGTGACAGAAGATGAGATGGTTAGATAACATCCCAAACTCAATGGACATGAGCTTGAGCAAGCTCCAGGAGATAGTGAAGGACAGGGAAGCCTAGTGTGCTGCAGTCCATGGGGTCACAAAGATTCAGACATGACTTAGGGGCTGAACAACAAAAACGCTAGATTCTAAGATGGAATACAAGATTCCCCATCCTCCAGTGGGCATTCTTTGTATAACTCCAGATTTGTGAATAAGGCAAAATATCACTTCATATGTTTATATCATATGGCAAAAGAAACTCACATATGCAATTGAGATCCCAAATCAGTGGCCTGGTAGATTATCTAGGTGGGCCTGACTTAATCACATACAACTTTAAATCTAAAGGGCAGAATGAATGAATGAGAAGGATTCCAAGCAAGAGAAATTCTTTCTGGTCGACTTTGAAGATGGAAGGGGTCACGTGACAGGAATCCGTGCAACCTCCAGATGCCGCAAGTGGTTCCAGCTGCAGCAAGGAGGAAACAAGGCCCCAGTCCTATAAGCAAAAGGAGCTGAACTCTGCCAGTGAGCCTTGAAGCAGATTTTCCCCCAGAGTGGTCAGACAAGAATTCAACCGAGCTGACCCTGATTTCAGCCTCATAAGTCTAGGTTTGTCATAGATTTTCTTCAAAGGAAAAAGCATCCTTTAATTTCACGGCTGCAGTCATCAACTGCAGTGATTTGGGATGCCAAGAAAATTGGTCATTGTTTCTACTTTTTCCTAGACAGTACATTAAAAAGCAGAGACATCACTTTGCCGACAAAGGTCTAAACAGTTAAAGCTATGGTTTCTCCACTAGTCATGAATGGATGTGAGAGTTTAGAAGGGTAAGAGCCAAAGAATTGATGCTTCTGAATTGTGGTGCTAGATAAGACTCTTTAGAATCTCTTGGACAGCAAAGAGATCAAACCAGTCAATCCTAAAGGAAATCAACCTTGAATATTTATTGGAAGGACTGATGCTGAAGCTGAAACTCCAATACTTTGACCACCTAATGTGAAGAGCTGACTCACTGGAAAAGACCCTGATGCTGGGAAACACTGAAGGCAAGAGAAGAAAGGGTGACAGAAGATGAGATGGTTAGATAACATCCCAAACTCAATGGACATGAGCTTGAGCAAGCTCCAGGAGATAGTGAAGGACAGGGAAGCCTAGTGTGCTGCAGTCCATGGGGTCACAAAGATTCAGACATGACTTAGGGGCTGAACAACAAAAACGCTAGATTCTAAGATGGAATACAAGATTCCCCATCCTCCAGTGGGCATTCTTTGTATAACTCCAGATTTGTGAATAAGGCAAAATATCACTTCATATGTTTATATCATATGGCAAAAGAAACTCACATATGCAATTGAGATCCCAAATCAGTGGCCTGGTAGATTATCTAGGTGGGCCTGACTTAATCACATACAACTTTAAATCTAAAGGGCAGAATGAATGAATGAGAAGGATTCCAAGCAAGAGAAATTCTTTCTGGTCGACTTTGAAGATGGAAGGGGTCACGTGACAGGAATCCGTGCAACCTCCAGATGCCGCAAGTGGTTCCAGCTGCAGCAAGGAGGAAACAAGGCCCCAGTCCTATAAGCAAAAGGAGCTGAACTCTGCCAGTGAGCCTTGAAGCAGATTTTCCCCCAGAGTGGTCAGACAAGAATTCAACCGAGCTGACCCTGATTTCAGCCTCATAAGACAGTAACCTAAGAATTTAGCCAAACTATGTAGGAATTGTCTACAGCACTATATGCTAATAAGTGGGCATTGTTTTAATTTGCTAAATTTATGATAATTGGTTGCAAAGCAGTAGAAAAGCAATAGAACATATATCAACTTATTTAACTTTGTTGCATGTATATCAGGTAAGCATTATTATTGGTAGACACTATCATGAATATCATTTTCAGACTAAAAAATAAAGCACAGGAAGATTAGGTGATGAGCCAAGGTCATAAAGCTAATTAGTCTTACAGACAGCATTCCAACCCAGGCAGTTTGGCATTTGAAATCATATTTTAATCATTACATTCTTTCTTGACTCTTGATGGTATCTTACTGCTTAAATTGTTTTCACAATTTCACTATCTCATACAGTACTAATTTAGCCAGCTGATATCTAATGAGCTAATTATAGTCAATATGGAAAAATAAGAAGAAAAAAGGAATTTTTTAATCTCCTAATGAGGAATAGTATTTAGGAAACCATTAAAAACCCTGGGGATTACTTTGCCCTTTCCATTCTTGGGTTATTAAAGAAAAAGATGACTAGCAATAACAAGTGAAATTGCACCCAATTCCTGATCATGTGCTAAATCCCATGGTGAAAAATGTTCTACATGGATCTGTCAATCTTTACAATATCATCCAGAAAGGTAACTGAATTTCACAGAAAGGGAAACTGGGGCTCAGACAGTACCTGAATTATCTGCTTACTTTTACCCTGAGACATATTCAACCCCAATAAAATGGGTATATAATCTCTTAGCAAACACACTTGGCTTCTTCATAGCTGATTCAGCATTGTCATCTGCCAAATATGGTGACTTAAAATTGTTTACAAGAACACTAGATAAATGGCTGAAAGTGGAGCTGAAGCAGAAGAAAAATATTGCTGAACAATTTAACCTTTAATCAATGCTGCGAATAACTTTGACTCAAGAGACTGGGGATTTATTGAATAAGAGTATATAAGCAAAAGGAGCTGAACTCTGCCAGTGAGCCTTGAAGCAGATTTTCCCCCAGAGTGGTCAGACAAGAATTCAACCGAGCTGACCCTGATTTCAGCCTCATAAGACAGTAACCTAAGAATTTAGCCAAACTATGTAGGAATTGTCTACAGCACTATATGCTAATAAGTGGGCATTGTTTTAATTTGCTAAATTTATGATAATTGGTTGCAAAGCAGTAGAAAAGCAATAGAACATATATCAACTTATTTAACTTTGTTGCATGTATATCAGGTAAGCATTATTATTGGTAGACACTATCATGAATATCATTTTCAGACTAAAAAATAAAGCACAGGAAGATTAGGTGATGAGCCAAGGTCATAAAGCTAATTAGTCTTACAGACAGCATTCCAACCCAGGCAGTTTGGCATTTGAAATCATATTTTAATCATTACATTCTTTCTTGACTCTTGATGGTATCTTACTGCTTAAATTGTTTTCACAATTTCACTATCTCATACAGTACTAATTTAGCCAGCTGATATCTAATGAGCTAATTATAGTCAATATGGAAAAATAAGAAGAAAAAAGGAATTTTTTAATCTCCTAATGAGGAATAGTATTTAGGAAACCATTAAAAACCCTGGGGATTACTTTGCCCTTTCCATTCTTGGGTTATTAAAGAAAAAGATGACTAGCAATAACAAGTGAAATTGCACCCAATTCCTGATCATGTGCTAAATCCCATGGTGAAAAATGTTCTACATGGATCTGTCAATCTTTACAATATCATCCAGAAAGGTAACTGAATTTCACAGAAAGGGAAACTGGGGCTCAGACAGTACCTGAATTATCTGCTTACTTTTACCCTGAGACATATTCAACCCCAATAAAATGGGTATATAATCTCTTAGCAAACACACTTGGCTTCTTCATAGCTGATTCAGCATTGTCATCTGCCAAATATGGTGACTTAAAATTGTTTACAAGAACACTAGATAAATGGCTGAAAGTGGAGCTGAAGCAGAAGAAAAATATTGCTGAACAATTTAACCTTTAATCAATGCTGCCGAATAACTTTGACTCAAGAGACTGGGGATTTATTGAATAAGAGTATATATATTAAAAGTTGGTAAAATGCATATTACTATATTTTCTTATATAACCATTAACATATATATTACATAATATAAAAATTATAACTAATTACATTAACATATCATTTGCCCATTGATTTAGTATATGATGATGATGGTGGTGATGGTGGTGATGATGTTGATATGTGTGTGTGTGTGTGTGTGTGTGTGTGTGTGTGTATACTACTCTTTAGGAAGAAAAAAGCAGTATAAAGGAACAGCACAGTGCTGGGAGTCATCAAATGGAGACTGTATACAGAGGCAAACCCCTGTAAAAGAGAGCTCAAAGGGAGTTTGCACAATAAAAAGTCTGCGATACAAAATTTTGTGTGACTTAATGACATTTATGTGACATGAACACTGTCATATTGAAGAGTGTTGACAAAGAAGCACATGAAAGAAGGGGACTATCTTAGCACATAATGAGTGTCACTGGAAAGGTACAAGAAAGGGGTAAGATGACTATCTGACAAGATCATTCACTTATTTACTCTATAAACAAAACAATTTTGGTACAATTTTGATACATAAAGCATATCAGGCATTCTGATAGATGTTGACAACATAAGGAAAAAAGAGACTCCCTGCTACAGAATTATAATTGAAATAGTTTATATAAGGTTATAGAGAGGTCAGAGAAGTGACTGGAAGGACCACGCTAAGAAGTCACGGCAAGGAGCATAGGACAGGACTGAGGTGGCCCTGAGGTGGCCCTGAGGCTGCTCTTGGTGGCGCTGACCATAGTGTGTGAAGATCTCTGAATACAGAAGCTTGTAATGGAATCCCTAACCTCAGAGTTTCCCATTTGATCCTAAGTCCTAGGGACTTTCAGTGGGCAGGTTGAGAGAGTCCAGTTGAGGCCCTGTACTGATTCAGACATCACAGTGGCCAAACAATCTAAGGTTTACATTTTTTGAACTATAAGAAAGGAATTTTGAGGGCTTTCTTGGTGGTCCAGTGGATAAAGAGTCTGCCTTGCAGTGCAAGGGGCACCGTTTCGATCCCAGGCCTGGGAAGATCCTATGTGCCACAGAGCGTCTGGACCGGTGTGCCCAATTACAAGCCAGTGCTCTGGAGTGCATGTGCCCAGAGCTGGTGCTCTGCAGCGAGAGAGGCCACTGCAATGGGAGGACCACACAGGCCAAAGAATAAAGACTGATGAAAATAAATTTAAAAAAGAGAAATAAATAAAAGAGGCCAAAATCTAAAAAAAAAAAAAGAAAGAAAGAAAGAAAGGAATTTTGAGACAGCAAAGCAAGAATTTTTTGAATAACTTTCAAAAACCTTTCCCAGAATCCTTCTGCGTTAATATGCTGACAGCATCAAAACCAGTATTACCTGGGTAATGATTGATGACAAGTAACAATTTTCCATGGCAAGCCTAACCTGACATAGAAAAGGAAACAAAAATCTGTGCAAATACATTCATGAGCCCTGTTTAAGAAACTAGTTTCATTTATTAAATATACTGTGATAGACCCACAACATGAAAGTAGCTAACTGTATGCACACTTAGTAGAAAACAAAACTAAAAGGCATTTTTTGACCCTGACAACAAAATCACAGAAAGTCAAGGTGATTATGACATTAAGTCAAAGTGACTGGGATGACAGGAAACCAAAAGCAGGTCTAACTGGAGAGTTCTGTGCAAGTCTAAAATCCCTGTGTTGTTGCACATTAGGGACAATCTGGCTACACCATGTTTTCACCCTCTTCCAAAGTCCTCCTAACTGCTTTTTATTCATCTAGTATTTAATGCATTATAACCAATACTTAATACAAACTCATAGTGTTTGGCTGTTCTTATTTTGCATAGTTCTCTGTTTCCCACTAAAATATCATTGTGAGAATCCTTCTCTGTCCCTTGCTTTCTTCACAGGTGAATTATGTAGTCCAGGAAGGAATTATCTCTACAGGCCAGTTTCACACTTCTAGAATGATGGAAGATTAAAATATTTAAAGGCAATGACGAAAACTAAATGAGTGTTTGCCAAAGGACTTTGTAGTCAATATAATTTAAAGATAAGAAAATTTACATAAGAACTTTTTTTACTTGGTGATTTAATATTGTTACAAAGGTGCATGTGAGTCAGGATGCATATATCAATAGGAATGTGTTGTGTGCACCACCTTTTGTGGTACTGGAAGATAATGTGGTGAGCACTTGATCTAACTAAAGTACAAAAACTCCCTAGAAATAAATCACATGGCCACTATCTATCTTTTTTAGCCCTGAGACTAAAATGAATAGATGGCAAAGTTGATCTCCCATCAAGTAGCTTTCTTAGCAAACTGTCATCCTTAGAATTAGCATTGACATTTATCAAGGTCATCATAATCCTGCATTAAAGGCTTGAAAAGTTACACTGAGTCTGTATTCTTGAAGTATGCACATTCAACAATTTTCAGGTCAAACTATTCAGTATTTGTCATCCACTGAGATCTAAACAGGTGACTAAGACATCAGATAAGTTGCCCAATTGATTCACTGAGATATGTGAAACATCCTAATGTAATCATTAGCTTGATAAGTAAATCCAGTCCTCGTTCCTTGAATTCACAAAATAGTAATTAAAGAGTAATAATGCTGCTTTGGATCAACTCCCTTTCTATACATATATAAGCCCTATACTATACTATCAGGTATTAGATATATACCAAGTCAAAAATAGATCCTGATCAAGAACATTTTTGAGTTATGGTTACCACAGTAAAAATGCTAAAATGATTTTTCATCTGATTGAATTTCGTTAAGGACATACCACAGTTTCTAAAATCACAGAAAGTCTAAAATGTGACTGGGATGACAGGAAACCAAAAGCAGGTCTAACTGGAGAGTTCTGTGCAAGTCTAAAATCCCTGTGTTGTTGCACATTAGGGACAATCTGGCTACACCATGTTTTCACCCTCTTCCAAAGTCCTCCTAACTGCTTTTTATTCATCTAGTATTTAATGCATTATAACCAATACTTAATACAAACTCATAGTGTTTGGCTGTTCTTATTTTGCATAGTTCTCTGTTTCCCACTAAAATATCATTGTGAGAATCCTTCTCTGTCCCTTGCTTTCTTCACAGGTGAATTATGTAGTCCAGGAAGGAATTATCTCTACAGGCCAGTTTCACACTTCTAGAATGATGGAAGATTAAAATATTTAAAGGCAATGACGAAAACTAAATGAGTGTTTGCCAAAGGACTTTGTAGTCAATATAATTTAAAGATAAGAAAATTTACATAAGAACTTTTTACTCGGTGATTTAATATTGTTACAAAGGTGCATGTGAGTCAGGATGCATATATCAATAGGAATGTGTTGTGTGCACCACCTTTTGTGGTACTGGAAGATAATGTGGTGAGCACTTGATCTAACTAAAGTACAAAAACTCCCTAGAAATAAATCACATGGCCACTATCTATCTTTTTTAGCCCTGAGACTAAAATGAATAGATGGCAAAGTTGATCTCCCATCAAGTAGCTTTCTTAGCAAACTGTCATCCTTAGAATTAGCATTGACATTTATCAAGGTCATCATAATCCTGCATTAAAGGCTTGAAAAGTTACACTGAGTCTGTATTCTTGAAGTATGCACATTCAACAATTTTCAGGTCAAACTATTCAGTATTTGTCATCCACTGAGATCTAAACAGGTGACTAAGACATCAGATAAGTTGCCCAATTGATTCACTGAGATATGTGAAACATCCTAATGTAATCATTAGCTTGATAAGTAAATCCAGTCCTCGTTCCTTGAATTCACAAAATAGTAATTAAAGAGTAATAATGCTGCTTTGGATCAACTCCCTTTCTATACATATATAAGCCCTATACTATACTATCAGGTATTAGATATATACCAAGTCAAAAATAGATCCTGATCAAGAACATTTTTGAGTTATGGTTACCACAGTAAAAATGCTAAAATGATTTTTCATTTGCTTGAATTTCCTTAAGGACATAGCACAGTTTGAACACTGTGAAATCTGACCCAAGCTCTCTTATCCTAGTGGAATTTCCATTTCTTTTAAATCCCACCCTTTCATTTCCAGCAATGTAGGGTCATTTGCCAAGCCAGCATATTTTCATTATAGATATAAAGTTGCCTACATCAATTATAGGAAACTATTAATATTTCATGTTCCTGAATACATTTTGTGAGACTTAAGAGACCAATGTAAACTTGCCTATGAATCTGGCAAGCTACTTTTAGCAAATAAAAAAGCATGAAGCAGTAAAGAATCACTATTAACGAACTGTACTTAGAAATTATCTGTAGTTAAAGTTCATGCAATGTATGATTTTTAGGAACGTGAAACACACTTGACAGCTGTGAATGTGCCTGAAATGAGTTATCTGTACAGGTTGCATAATCCATTTATGAGTCTATCTGATTTGTTAGCGTGCTCTTTAATGTCATCTGTGTTTATGATGAAAGTGCTGCCATTGAAGTGCTCTGTGTGTGTTGATTGATAAAAACTAAGTACTTCCCATTATCTTAACTCTTTTTGAAAAATAACATACTGACATACCAAATTAACTTAACTTTAAATAATGTATTGCCTACATAATAAATATATTAAAACATGGTTTAAGCTTGTAGTACTTGATTTGTTCCATGGCTAACAATAAATCTAATAGACAAAGGTTAATATTATGAAAATAAGATACTTTTAAAATTAAACAAGTGGCAAAAGCGAATATAGAGTTAGGACTCTCATCTGAATTAATAAATGCAACTGCCTGCAATGCAGGAGACACAGGAGGATTCAACAATTTTCAGGTCAAACTATCAGTATTTGTCATTCCACCTGAGATCTAAACAGGTGACTAAGACATCAGATAAGTTGCCCAATTGATTCACTGAGATATGTGAAACATCCTAATGTAATCATTAGCTTGATAAGTAAATCCAGTCCTCGTTCCTTGAATTCACAAAATAGTAATTAAAGAGTAATAATGCTGCTTTGGATCAACTCCCTTTCTATACATATATAAGCCCTATACTATACTATCAGGTATTAGATATATACCAAGTCAAAAATAGATCCTGATCAAGAACATTTTTGAGTTATGGTTACCACAGTAAAAATGCTAAAATGATTTTTCATTTGCTTGAATTTCCTTAAGGACATAGCACAGTTTGAACACTGTGAAATCTGACCCAAGCTCTCTTATCCTAGTGGAATTTCCATTTCTTTTAAATCCCACCCTTTCATTTCCAGCAATGTAGGGTCATTTGCCAAGCCAGCATATTTTCATTATAGATATAAAGTTGCCTACATCAATTATAGGGGAAACTATTAATATTTCATGTTCCTGAATACATTTTGTGAGACTTAAGAGACCAATGTAAACTTGCCTATGAATCTGGCAAGCTACTTTTAGCAAATAAAAAAGCATGAAGCAGTAAAGAATCACTATTAACGAACTGTACTTAGAAATTATCTGTAGTTAAAGTTCATGCAATGTATGATTTTTAGGAACGTGAAACACACTTGACAGCTGTGAATGTGCCTGAAATGAGTTATCTGTACAGGTTGCATAATCCATTTATGAGTCTATCTGATTTGTTAGCGTGCTCTTTAATGTCATCTGTGTTTATGATGAAAGTGCTGCCATTGAAGTGCTCTGTGTGTGTTGATTGATAAAAACTAAGTACTTCCCATTATCTTAACTCTTTTTGAAAAATAACATACTGACATACCAAATTAACTTAACTTTAAATAATGTATTGCCTACATAATAAATATATTAAAACATGGTTTAAGCTTGTAGTACTTGATTTGTTCCATGGCTAACAATAAATCTAATAGACAAAGGTTAATATTATGAAAATAAGATACTGTATGTCAAAAGCATTTAAACAAGTGGCAAAAGCGAATATAGAGTTAGGACTCTCATCTGAATTATAATAAAATGCAACTGCCTGCAATGCAGGAGACACAGGAGGCACAGGTTTGATTCCTGGGTCAGGAAGATCCCCTTGAGAAGGAAAGGACAAACCACTCCAGTACTTTTGCCTGGGAAATCTCATGGACAGAGGAGCCTGGCAGACAATAGTCCATGGGGTCGTGAATAGTTGGACACAACTGAGCACACACGCTTCTAATAAGCCAGGAAAGATATAACAACTTTATGCTGATTTTTCCCTTTCACCAAATAGATTAGAGGGAAAAAAATCATGATGACAACATTTTAATTTAAAAAACTGCCTAGAGTAAAATACAATGATAGTTGTGATTTTTATTTCTTATAAAAAAGAAGCCATATAGAACGAATTTTATGTCCAAAAAGCAACACAAAGGTTTTAAGTAAAACAAAACAGAATATATGTGTATATGTGTTATATATATATATATATATATATATATATATAATTCTTATTAAATTTCAAATATATTACTTTAATATCATTAAAAAGCAGTTTTTAGGTTGTTGAAATAGGTGCTGTTTTATATATTAGATATATTACAAAGGTAAGGAAATGACTACATTAATAAAAGATGGTCTGGACATTAAGTTAAAAGACATTCTTAATCTCATATGTCAAAATATGTATTTAATCCTCTTCACTATCCACAGACTGAACATACATCTCAAGCTTTCTTTTTTAAGACTGAAGTGACTGGCACATTAAAAACTGTTTCTTTATTATCTTGCTCACTATCGTACTAACCACTACAAACAAAGAGAAAAAAGCAAGAAAGGACTGTGCACAGGAGACAAAGTTAGAGGTACTGGTCTCTATTAAAAACCTACATTTGATTCTTAATGTTCGCACTAAAGGGAAAACAACTGGTCTTCCCTTGGCATCTCTCACAGAGTAGCCTTACATGGTTTTCATTTGCCTTGTTTCATCCTTCACTTGTATAGGAACCTCTTAACTGTTTTCTTTCATACTTTTTTTTCCCTCTTGCCTTTATTCCAGCATGTGCCCCCCGCCCCCCCACCCCGCCACACACACACTTTTTCACATAGTCTCTGCAGGAAAAGCTACCAGAGTCAGCTCATGCAGACGGCTGCCCGTGGATGATAGGAAAGGCTGACTGAGAAAGGGTTTAACTGCTTTTTATCCAAAATATGAGAGCCATTAGGCAAATTATAAAAAGCAGCAACAATATATTCTGGTTTGATTCAGAACCTTTCCCTTAGTGATTATTAAAAGGATGATATTTTTAGCCAAAGAAAGCAAAACGCATCTGCAGCAGCTGGTTTCCAAGGAAACAGAATAATTTAAAACCATGTGGAACTCTGCTCTCTAATTTTCATCAATTCCCCTTCATTCTTAGAGGTAGATTTACTTGGAATTTATAATTTTCAAAAATATAACTGCCTTAACTTATCTGCTGCTACATATCACCTTAAATTCCAATCTAAGGGATGATTTAATTTCTACCATCATTTTGTTTTGAAAACCAAAATCAGAAAATCCAACAATAATTAGAAACATGTATTTTAACATCATAAGATTTCTGAAATCCAGAAATAGTTCAAAATAAGTCATGCAAGAGTATTCGCTTGGGTCAATATGACACTTAAGTGTGTAAACATATTATTAACTATGTCTGGCACATTTAAGAAATTAAAGATAGTTGTCTGTTCATTTAGATAATCATTTCATTTACCCAATATTCAGAAGTTTCCTTCTCCTCTCCTTTCAATTTTGCAAGAACTGCTATGATTTTCCCTGTTCTTCAAAGATAAAATCCATCTTGCAAACAGAAACAAAAAGCAAGCACAACACCAAAATACCTATAGAAATTGTACATGTTCATTCCTATTGGTTTGTGCATCATTCAAAAATAAGCATTTTTAAAATATATGAACAAGTAATTTACATTACTTAAAGACTTTTATTACTATCAACAAGTATTATTTGATGGTCAATGTGTCCAAGTCAGTAACACCTTTCTTAAAAGCATCTCCATTTTAATGAGGTTCCCCATCCTTAATTGACCTATATTTATGAATTAAAGTCACTATAAAATGAAATGAACTTGGAGTAAATTATTTTTCATATGTCTTTATTATAAGTGTGCCATTAAGTCTGCACATTTACCCTAAGGGCCAAATAGAAGACAATATTAAGACAGAGAAGCAACTGGTAAGGTAAAATCTTAATTTTTGAGCTGTTAAAAATATAGCCCTAGGCATACGACCAACAATATAAATGCTGTAATGGAATTCATATCTAGATACATCTGATTGATAAAGGAAACTACCAATGAAACTTGCCTAGTAAGATGCCATTTTTTATAGCAATGCTTAATGCTTCACAAACAGGTTTCTCAGCTTTGAAAATGGAAACAGCTCCATGCATGTTGATAAATAAAGATCATTATTTAATTATCATACATGCTTACAATTTACTAAATAAAATGATATAACTACTCAACAACATGCTTTATGAAGAGGAATGAGCTAAATAAAATGCATATAAATCATTCATCCTAAATTAGTGCTAAAAGAGTCTACAACCTGCAAAAATTATTTTCTTAAACCATTTCTTATGTTGTAAATATTAACCGCCACATGAAATTTTATACTGTATATTCAAAGGTAACTCCATTTTCTCAGGACCTGTGGAATTTACCGAGCTTTCCTCAGCCTTCCTTTGATTTACAATAACATACACTTAAATAAAAACAATAAAAGACACATGATGACTCATTTTATCTATTAATTTTGCTCCATAACACTTGCTAGCAAGTTATTCTGGATAAGACATGACTCTTGTGCTTTTATCAGCTGAAGGTTTTGCAGGGAGAAAGAACAGCTCACTGCAAAGCTTCCTCAAGTAATGAGAGGAAACACTTTCAAGGAAATGTCTTTTAGAATAATTTCTATACCATAAAATTGTCTCAAAAGGAATTGAGAAGCATTCTTTTTTGAAGAAAAAGAACATTTGCCCTTCTCTTCTGCTCTTACCTGTAAATATGGTTTCTGTACTTCGGCTCCGTCAGAACAGACTGAAGAGTTCACTCCTCCCTCTTCTATCCATCAGGCAGCAGTCAACCAATAACAAAAGCCAGATCCTGGCATTCTCTGGCTCATGCTCTCTGTCTGCTTTCATCCCTGTTTCCTCCCACCCCCACTCTTTTAGAGGACAAATCCTTGCAGCTGGGAGAGAGGCAGGGAGTGGGGAAAAATAAAACAAGGAATATGGAGAGGAAAGGAATAAATAGATGAAAGATATTTTCAAGAACAGCTCCGAACTATGGAAAATATCTGCAGATGATCTCAGCTGAAGTAAAAACGTCTTGCTTTGGCTTTAGGAAAATAGGGTTAATTAATGCCTTACCCACCTGAAATCAAAGCAAAACACTTAACGGTAGAGCTTAGGGACACTGCCTATTTTTCAGTTCCCACCAATTTTTTTTTCAGTAAGAAAAATGATCTTCCCATTGTACATTTCAATATGTAGATATAAGAGGTTGAGACTGAGCATCAAGATAATATTATGCACATTCAGTTTGCAAAGAGATAAAATTAAAATAAATCTATATCATGTACACTGATGTATACTATTTGCATTTCAACTTTTGTTGGGCACTGCTTTCATTTAAAATCAGTTTCTGAGCCTAGTCACAACTAGAAAGATATTTCATCGAAAGCATTAGAATATTTCAAATTTACATGGTTTGCATCACTTCCTATTTCTTACATGTAGGCATCAATTTCTCTATGTGAATAATGGAACTTGTTAAAGATTAAAAAGGAACCAGCCATTTGATTTCTGTGTCTCAAAGTGACTAACTGAATTCCAATATTATTCTAGTAACCCTGGGCAAAATCATTTCACTTTGAACTAAAAGGCACAGCATGTATACAAGGACAACTGAGGGAAATATTGCCAGACTTGACTAAGGCAACAAAGCAAATCTGTCCACATCTTAATGGAAGTTAGTCTAGAAGTGACAAGTTTAAACTACATACAGCTTGAACTTCAAACTTATAAAATATCATATAATCATGCCTCTTTATGATAAAGTGCTATTAATTGAGCTTTCACTAGTGAAGGTCTGAAAAAGCTTCCATGGGAAGACATAAATTAAACTCTGAATGTTATCTCAACCACAGACCTCTGCACTGTCTACCTATGTATAGGTTTTGCTATTCAATTTCTTAAATCAGTAATGTATCCTCATAGAAATAAGACCAAAGAGAAAAAAAGAGAAGTGACAATGAGTTGTTCTTGACTCCAAGAACAACTGGAATGAGAGCAAGTCACTGGTACTCTAGGAATAACTACGGGAAGGTTCTGGGTGGTTAGCAGGGAAGTGGCTGTCAACTGAAGCTGACTAAATGGAGTGCACTGATTTACCTCCTGTGCATGGTTACGTGGGGTAGCTGTGGGAGGCTCTGCTAAAGATAAAAGGAAGTTTAAATTATCTCCAATTTCCATGTCAAGTCCTTTCCTGTAGAAGATGCTTTCAGAGCTTCTGTGGACCTACTGCTAGGAACAACTGCAGGAATCCCTAGGATAACATTTAACCTGGGGGTTGGGGCCAATCTGCATCAGAGTCATTGAAGGATCATTTACGAAAACTGCAGATCTGCCGGCCACTGGCCAGACCTCAGGAATCAAGCATTTGGGGAGTTTTTGACTGAACATCTTTAGCAAGCTCTCTCAGGTGATATATGTGTCAACCATCGACTCAGTGGAAAAGCATTTTTTCAAAACAAACTCTAACCAGATTTTCGTTGTTGTTTGTTATAACCCTGTTATCTCAGAAAGGGGGGAAAAAAGAGGTTTTGGAGGGAAATATAACAGATTAGTTTTGACATTTTGAAGTTTTTGAATAATCCAGATTGAAATATTAAGTAGTCAGATGAAACTAGGATGAGATCTGGGGTGTAGATGTAATACAGAAATCATCCAGGGTATGACTAGAGCAATGAGAGTGTACGAGCGCCCTTAGGCAGTGCTTCTCACAACTGTGGTTCAAGAAACCCACTTATCAGAATTAAAACTACATCAGAGTTGTGCTGTTACCACAAACAACTTTGTATTTTCAACACCCTCAAGAAAAAACACATCATGCTCATTAGCAATTACTCTCATCTCTCCCCAACCCATAGTTCTAGGCAACCATTAATCTACTTTCTCACTATCTATATATAAATTGTTTCTTAAATCAGTAATGTATCCTCATAGAAATAAGACCAAAGAGAAAAAAAGAGAAGTGACAATGAGTTGTTCTTGACTCCAAGAACAACTGGAATGAGAGCAAGTCACTGGTACTCTAGGAATAACTACGGGAAGGTTCTGGGTGGTTAGCAGGGAAGTGGCTGTCAACTGAAGCTGACTAAATGGAGTGCACTGATTTACCTCCTGTGCATGGTTACGTGGGGTAGCTGTGGGAGGCTCTGCTAAAGATAAAAGGAAGTTTAAATTATCTCCAATTTCCATGTCAAGTCCTTTCCTGTAGAAGATGCTTTCAGAGCTTCTGTGGACCTACTGCTAGGAACAACTGCAGGAATCCCTAGGATAACATTTAACCTGGGGGTTGGGGCCAATCTGCATCAGAGTCATTGAAGGATCATTTACGAAAACTGCAGATCTGCCGGCCACTGGCCAGACCTCAGGAATCAAGCATTTGGGGAGTTTTTGACTGAACATCTTTAGCAAGCTCTCTCAGGTGATATATGTGTCAACCATCGACTCAGTGGAAAAGCATTTTTTCAAAACAAACTCTAACCAGATTTTCGTTGTTGTTTGTTATAACCCTGTTATCTCAGAAAGGGGGGAAAAAAGAGGTTTTGGAGGGAAATATAACAGATTAGTTTTGACATTTTGAAGTTTTTGAATAATCCAGATTGAAATATTAAGTAGTCAGATGAAACTAGGATGAGATCTGGGGTGTAGATGTAATACAGAAATCATCCAGGGTATGACTAGAGCAATGAGAGTGTACGAGCGCCCTTAGGCAGTGCTTCTCACAACTGTGGTTCAAGAAACCCACTTATCAGAATTAAAACTACATCAGAGTTGTGCTGTTACCACAAACAACTTTGTATTTTCAACACCCTCAAGAAAAAACACATCATGCTCATTAGCAATTACTCTCATCTCTCCCCAACCCATAGTTCTAGGCAACCATTAATCTACTTTCTCACTATCTATATATAAATTGCCTATTTTAGACACTTTATATAAATGAAATCATACAATATGTAGTCTTTTGTCTGGTTTCTTTCACTTAGCATAATGTTTTCAAAGTTAATGCATGTTGTCACATGTACCAGTACTTCATTCCTTTTTATTGCTAAATACCGTCCCATGGTAAGACTATATCATTTTGTTTGTTCATTTATTTGCTGGTGGACATTTGAGTTGTTTCAATTTCTGGTTGTTGTGAATATGCCACAATGAATATTTGTGTACAAGTTATAGACATTTTTTTTTTATTTCTCTTAGGTATATGTCTAGAAGTGGAATCGCTGGGTCATAAGATAAGTATGTATGACCTTAAAGAACAGAACTAAAAATGCACACTAACAGACTACCCCATACTGAGTAAATCAGAATCTCTGAAGTGGCCTTAGGAAACTCCATTTTAATGAATTTTCCAGCTACCTTTCCTTGTATACTAAAGTCTGAAAACTCTCACTCTGGGAAGAAAAGTAGACTGAGAATGAAACTCTGGGCATTAAAGAATAAACAGAGGTAGTGGAATTCAGAAAAGATGCTTGGAAGGAGAGGAGCAGGAACAGTCAGCCTGTAAAGGAGCTAGCAGAATGGCGGAGCAAAATCCAAAGGAGTATGGAATTTCGAGATGATGTCTTATCAAAGGATATGGCAAGTCTGGTGCCTTGCCATACATACTGCAGGTCCACTGAGGTCAGCTTAGGCATCCTCTAGACCTTGTGATGATGCAGAATTTCAGGTCCGTCCCAGTAAACCTTGTTGATGAAATATTAAGTAGTCAGATGAAACTAGGATGAGATCTGGGGTGTAGATGTAATACAGAAATCATCCAGGGTATGACTAGAGCAATGAGAGTGTACGCGCCCTTAGGCAGTGCTTCTCACAACTGTGGTTCAAGAAACCCACTTATCAGAATTAAAACTACATCAGAGTTGTGCTGTTACCACAAACAACTTTGTATTTTCAACACCCTCAAGAAAAAACACATCATGCTCATTAGCAATTACTCTCATCTCTCCCCAACCCATAGTTCTAGGCAACCATTAATCTACTTTCTCACTATCTATATATAAATTGCCTATTTTAGACACTTTATATAAATGAAATCATACAATATGTAGTCTTTTGTCTGGTTTCTTTCACTTAGCATAATGTTTTCAAAGTTAATGCATGTTGTCACATGTACCAGTACTTCATTCCTTTTTATTGCTAAATACCGTCCCATGGTAAGACTATATCATTTTGTTTGTTCATTTATTTGCTGGTGGACATTTGAGTTGTTTCAATTTCTGGTTGTTGTGAATATGCCACAATGAATATTTGTGTACAAGTTATAGACATTTTTTTTTTATTTCTCTTAGGTATATGTCTAGAAGTGGAATCGCTGGGTCATAAGATAAGTATGTATGACCTTAAAGAACAGAACTAAAAATGCACACTAACAGACTACCCCATACTGAGTAAATCAGAATCTCTGAAGTGGCCTTAGGAAACTCCATTTTAATGAATTTTCCAGCTACCTTTCCTTGTATACTAAAGTCTGAAAACTCTCACTCTGGGAAGAAAAGTAGACTGAGAATGAAACTCTGGGCATTAAAGAATAAACAGAGGTAGTGGAATTCAGAAAAGATGCTTGGAAGGAGAGGAGCAGGAACAGTCAGCCTGTAAAGGAGCTAGCAGAATGGCGGAGCAAAATCCAAAGGAGTATGGAATTTCGAGATGATGTCTTATCAAAGGATATGGCAAGTCTGGTGCCTTGCCATACATACTGCAGGTCCACTGAGGTCAGCTTAGGCATCCTCTAGACCTTGTGATGATGCAGAATTTCAGGTCCGTCCCAGTAAACTGAATCATAATCTGCATTTTAACAAGATCCCCAGGTGAGTAATACACACATTTAAGTTTTACTATTTTTTCCATGAAAATATTTTTGACATATAACACTGTGTCAATTTAAGGTGTACAACATGTTAATTTTCTACATTTACATACTGTAATGGGATTGACATTGTAGTGATACTTATCACCTCTAATTATCCTTTCTTTTTTGGAGCTGAAATCATTAAGTTTGATGTTTATAATAAAATACTATTGTCTATTTTCACTCTGCTATGTTTTATATCTAGTTCTAGGCTTTATTTACTAACAGTAGGTTGCTACGCTTAAACAACATTTGTCCTGTCCTTGCACCCCACCTACCCTCTGGTAACCACCATTTCTGTTTTTACAAGTTCAACTTTTTAAAAGTCTACATAGAAGTAACATCATGCAGCACTTGTCTTTTTCTGTATGACTGAAGTTCTGAAGCATTTTTTTCCACTGAAATTTGACTCTTTAATTCTTGCTGATCTGAAAGTAAGCAGTGGAGAGGTTGGGGCAAGAGGTAGATGAACGTCATTTTAAGAATGAATGCAAGATAAAGAAACAGAGACAAATTCTTGCTTTGTATACACCCAGGACAAGACTCTTCTAGTACGTTGACCACCAGGCTCTGTCTTCAACTCAGAGAAGCTGAATATGAATTTTTATTTAAAGAAACTAAGATCATGGCATTCTGTCCCATCACTTCATGGCAAACAGAAGGGGAAAAAGTGACAGATTATATTTTCTTGGGTTCCAAAATCATTGTAGATGGTAGCTGCAGCCATGAAATTAAAAGACACTGGCTCCTTGGAAGGAAAACTATGACAAACCTAGATAGCATATTAAAAAGCAGAGACGGCTCTTGGCCAACAAAAGTCCATATAGTCAAAGTTATGGTTTTTCTAGCAGTCATGTACAGATGTGTGAGTTGGACTATAAAGAAGGCTGAGCACCGAAGAACTGATGCTTTCAAACTGTGGTGCTGGAGAAGACTCTTGAGGCTCCCTGGACAGCAAGGAGATCAAACCAGTCAATCCTAAAGGAGATCAACCCTGAATATTCATTGGAAGGACTGATGCTGAAGCTGAACCTCTAGTACTTTGCCCACATGATGCGAGGAACCGAATCACTGGAAAAGACCCTAATGGTAGGAAAGATTAAAGGCAAAAAGAGAAGTGTGTAGCAGAGACTGAGATGGTTAGATAGCATCACTGACTCAATGGACATTAATTTGAGAATACTCTGGGTGATACTGGAAGACAGAGGAGCCTGGTGTGCTGCAGTCCATAGGGTCACAAACAGTCAGACACAAATTAGCAACTGAATAACACAATCAAGTGGCCTTCCTCTCGACTGCAGGTCTCCACCTAGACCACTCCACTGACTGCAGTTCTATCTAGACCACTTAGCAGACAGAAGTGATGAAAATACTAAAGCTGACAGTGATTTGGAAGATGCTTTCCTAAGGAACAGTGGCAGTGAACCCTTGATCACCATGAGAATTCAGTTACACTATCTCACTATCTACATATAAATTGCCTATTTTAGATACTTTATATAAATGAAATCATACAATTGTTAGAAGCAAGTGTAACAAAATTGAGGGTAGCCTGAGTGACTTTAAAAATCTTTCCTGACAAGTAAATATTACTAAATCTCTAAAGACTAAATACCATTATTAAATAATTTAAGAATTCTTAAAAACCTGGAAAATGAAGATAAGCCAAAAGAGTAAAAGAATCCTCCAATTCTTTAGGGATGACTTCCCTTTAGGGAAGTCTCAAAATTAGAGCAATTTCTGTCCCATCACTTCATGGCAAACAGAAGGGGAAAAAGTGACAGATTATATTTTCTTGGGTTCCAAAATCATTGTAGATGGTAGCTGCAGCCATGAAATTAAAAGACACTGGCTCCTTGGAAGGAAAACTATGACAAACCTAGATAGCAAATTAAAAGCAGAGACGGCTCTTGGCCAACAAAAGTCCATATAGTCAAAGTTATGGTTTTTCTAGCAGTCATGTACAGATGTGTGAGTTGGACTATAAAGAAGGCTGAGCACAAGAACTGATGCTTTCAAACTGTGGTGCTGGAGAAGACTCTTGAGGCTCCCTGGACAGCAAGGAGATCAAACCAGTCAATCCTAAAGGAGATCAACCCTGAATATTCATTGGAAGGACTGATGCTGAAGCTGAACCTCTAGTACTTTGCCCACATGATGCGAGGAACCGAATCACTGGAAAAGACCCTAATGGTAGGAAAGATTAAAGGCAAAAAGAGAAGTGTGTAGCAGAGACTGAGATGGTTAGATAGCATCACTGACTCAATGGACATTAATTTGAGAATACTCTGGGTGATACTGGAAGACAGAGGAGCCTGGTGTGCTGCAGTCCATAGGGTCACAAACAGTCAGACACAAATTAGCAACTGAATAACACAATCAAGTGGCCTTCCTCTCGACTGCAGGTCTCCACCTAGACCACTCCACTGACTGCAGTTCTATCTAGACCACTTAGCAGACAGAAGTGATGAAAATACTAAAGCTGACAGTGATTTGGAAGATGCTTTCCTAAGGAACAGTGGCAGTGAACCCTTGATCACCATGAGAATTCAGTTACACTATCTCACTATCTACATATAAATTGCCTATTTTAGATACTTTATATAAATGAAATCATACAATTGTTAGAAGCAAGTGTAACAAAATTGAGGGTAGCCTGAGTGACTTTAAAAATCTTTCCTGACAAGTAAATATTACTAAATCTCTAAAGACTAAATACCATTATTAAATAATTTAAGAATTCTTAAAAACCTGGAAAATGAAGATAAGCCAAAAGAGTAAAAGAATCCTCCAATTCTTTAGGGATGACTTCCCTTTAGGGAAGTCTCAAAATTAGAGCAATTTCTAATATGAAAGGACTTCAATATTTTATATATTAACTGGATGGATGAAATTTTCCCCACTTGAGCCAGAGGTAAGGTAAAGGTTTCAGGATAGTGCAAATAACCACTATGGAAACAGATAAGGCTTGATGATTAAATAAAAATTAACTATGCTTCACTGGGCTTCCTAGGTGATGCTAGTGGTAAAGAATCTGCTTGCCAATGCAGGAGATGCAAGAGACTCAGATTCCATCTCTGGGTTGAGAATATCTCCTGGAGGAGGAAACGGCACCCCCTCCAGTATTCCTGCCTAGAAAATTCTATGGGCAGAGGAACATTCAGGACTACAGTCCACGGGGCCACAAATATGACTGAGCACACACACAACCACACTTAACTAGTTAGAGACTATCTTAATAAAACATACATTTTTAAAAGTGAAGGACTTACGAAGTGAATGGAACTGGGATAATCTTAAGTTGTGGTTATCCAATTGCATCCATGGTTATGGAATTCAAAAGCAAGAAGCCCCTTGCAAGGAACCAGGTTGTCAGATAAAAGACTTTCAATATGTTAATATAAGCTGCAAGATCAGAGATATCTCACACCTCTGGTCTCATAAACATATCAAGGGATTAAAAATACAGAAAATCATTTTTTCATTCCAATATTCACTAAGAAAGTCATTAAAGGATTCTTACATTGCTTTTGAAATTGAGATTCAGAAACATCAAATAAAAAGGTAATAAAGAATACTAAGATTACTTGAGAGCTAAATGAAACACAGGAAAAAACAGATCAGCAAGACTTGTTGGCAATTACCCAAACACTTATAAGAACTCAAGGGTAAGATTTGGCGCAACTGGCCAAATTATTTTACATGTTGCTATAAATTACCCTGGTGCCAGGAGACAATCAGTGTGGCCTCTATCCACATGAGAACACCATGATAATCATCAAAGAGTAAGAGATGCTTAAAAGTATTTAATAAAAACAAAAAGAAAGAATCCTCCAATTCTTAGGGATGACTTCCCTAAAGGGAAGTCTCAAAATTAGAGCAATTTCTAATATGAAAGGACTTCAATATTTTATATATTAACTGGATGGATGAAATTTTCCCCACTTGAGCCAGAGGTAAGGTAAAGGTTTCAGGATAGTGCAAATAACCACTATGGAAACAGATAAGGCTTGATGATTAAATAAAAATTAACTATGCTTCACTGGGCTTCCTAGGTGATGCTAGTGGTAAAGAATCTGCTTGCCAATGCAGGAGATGCAAGAGACTCAGATTCCATCTCTGGGTTGAGAATATCTCCTGGAGGAGGAAACGGCACCCCCTCCAGTATTCCTGCCTAGAAAATTCTATGGGCAGAGGAACATTCAGGACTACAGTCCACGGGGCCACAAATATGACTGAGCACACACACAACCACACTTAACTAGTTAGAGACTATCTTAATAAAACATACATTTTTAAAAGTGAAGGACTTACGAAGTGAATGGAACTGGGATAATCTTAAGTTGTGGTTATCCAATTGCATCCATGGTTATGGAATTCAAAAGCAAGAAGCCCCTTGCAAGGAACCAGGTTGTCAGATAAAAGACTTTCAATATGTTAATATAAGCTGCAAGATCAGAGATATCTCACACCTCTGGTCTCATAAACATATCAAGGGATTAAAAATACAGAAAATCATTTTTTCATTCCAATATTCACTAAGAAAGTCATTAAAGGATTCTTACATTGCTTTTGAAATTGAGATTCAGAAACATCAAATAAAAAGGTAATAAAGAATACTAAGATTACTTGAGAGCTAAATGAAACACAGGAAAAAACAGATCAGCAAGACTTGTTGGCAATTACCCAAACACTTATAAGAACTCAAGGGTAAGATTTGGCGCAACTGGCCAAATTATTTTACATGTTGCTATAAATTACCCTGGTGCCAGGAGACAATCAGTGTGGCCTCTATCCACATGAGAACACCATGATAATCATCAAAGAGTAAGAGATGCTTAAAAGTATTTAATAAAAACAAAAAAAAAAAGATTAAACTCACTTCATTAGTTGCTTGTGTAATATTAACAGTGTAGTTCTAAAAGTATGAACTCATAAATATTTACTGAGCATGTTGGCATGAAAATTAGTTTTGTTGGTATTAAAATACTACAGTAAAGAAGGTCATATCTCTGACCTTATGGTGCTCCCATGCTAATGGAGA
Organism: Tragulus kanchil; assembly: GCA_022376925.1. NCBI lineage: Eukaryota > Metazoa > Chordata > Mammalia > Artiodactyla > Tragulidae > Tragulus > Tragulus kanchil. The sequence continues at coordinate 260,538,550 of JAIOJX010000026.1, read as the reverse complement.
CAAATTATATCGTATCTATATACATGTACGATCTACACCATAGAAATGGCATGCTGAATTAGGCAATGTGTAGAGACCCAAATTAAACAGCAGATGTACTTCCGGCCCTTGGCATGTACCCCAGGAGAATGCATAACAAAGAGATGGACCATGGATTATAGCAATAACTGGAATAACTATGGGGGCAAAGGTGACAACACATTTTAGTGAGGAAAAAATGTGCCTTGAAATCTCTTTAAGAGCTTTAAGAGTCTAAATTTTTATGTGGGTGTTAATTTTAAAAAATACTTCCAAAACTATCACAAAATATAGAAGATTGTAAAAAATGATGTATCAAAAATAAAGAATTTCCTTAGTGATAAAATGCTCTGGATAAAAATAAAATTGGCAACATGGTTTCCTCCGGAATTCATGTTTAAAACAACTGTAGATTGGGTTGTTAGCTTTATAACAATTAAGTGATATTAATAAAATGTTCTTGAAAAACAGTAAAATAATTTGTGTTCTGATTTTATTCACAATTCCTGGTGAGTTCCATAGTAAACAAAACTATAAAAAACATTATAGGGCAGCAATAAATCAGTGGATGATTTTCATTAGGTAGATATAAAGTTAGAATTTAAGAACAAGTAATACAAATTTAAGTATGATGATATTTGAACATCAACTGCAACTCAGGATGAGACATATCATTTTGGTTCATGTCACCCAAAGTAAAGTTAGAATTTAAGAAGCAAGACTTGTTGGCAATTACCCAAACACTTATAAGAACTCAAGGGTAAGATTTGGCAACTCCAAATTATTTTACATGTTGCTATAAATTACCCTGGTGCCAGGAGACAATCAGTGTGGCCTCTATCCACATGAGAACACCATGATAATCATCAAAGAGTAAGAGATGCTTAAAAGTATTTAATAAAAACAAAAAAAAAAAGATTAAACTCACTTCATTAGTTGCTTGTGTAATATTAACAGTGTAGTTCTAAAAGTATGAACTCATAAATATTTACTGAGCATGTTGGCATGAAAATTAGTTTTGTTGGTATTAAAATACTACAGTAAAGAAGGTCATATCTCTGACCTTATGGTGCTCCCATGCTAATGGAGACAAATTATATCGTATCTATATACATGTACGATCTACACCATAGAAATGGCATGCTGAATTAGGCAATGTGTAGAGACCCAAATTAAACAGCAGATGTACTTCCGGCCCTTGGCATGTACCCCAGGAGAATGCATAACAAAGAGATGGACCATGGATTATAGCAATAACTGGAATAACTATGGGGGCAAAGGTGACAACACATTTTAGTGAGGAAAAAATGTGCCTTGAAATCTCTTTAAGAGCTTTAAGAGTCTAAATTTTTATGTGGGTGTTAATTTTAAAAAATACTTCCAAAACTATCACAAAATATAGAAGATTGTAAAAAATGATGTATCAAAAATAAAGAATTTCCTTAGTGATAAAATGCTCTGGATAAAAATAAAATTGGCAACATGGTTTCCTCCGGAATTCATGTTTAAAACAACTGTAGATTGGGTTGTTAGCTTTATAACAATTAAGTGATATTAATAAAATGTTCTTGAAAAACAGTAAAATAATTTGTGTTCTGATTTTATTCACAATTCCTGGTGAGTTCCATAGTAAACAAAACTATAAAAAACATTATAGGGCAGCAATAAATCAGTGGATGATTTTCATTAGGGGTAGATATAAAGTTAGAATTTAAGAACAAGTAATACAAATTTAAGTATGATGATATTTGAACATCAACTGCAACTCAGGATGAGACATATCATTTTGGTTCATGTCACCCAAAGTGCCCACAAATCCACCTGTCCTCTAGAAACACAATAATTGAGAAATTTTTAAAAGAAATGTGTGCTTATATAAAATTGCAGTTTTTCTATCTATACTTAAAATGCCACAGTAATATCTGGGATACCAAGAAATAAACAGAAAATATCTGGAGAAAGCAAGTCCAATGATCATTGGAATTAACAGGTTTAAAATGAGTTTAACCATGAGACTAGAAAAGAGACATAATCCAAGTTCTTAAAATATTGATGATTGTGGATAATGTAAAGAGAACTTTATTTACCAAACTGTAAGGCAACTTGAATACTTCGGAGGGAGATCATTTTACAAATAACTGTTTCCACTTAACTCTCCTCCCAAACATTCTACATTCTACTTACCCAACATGCATGGATTCAGTGATTTAGGCTGGAGTCATTTCAAAGTAATTTAAGGTTTAATCTTTCAGATTGGCAAAAGTTCTTATCAGTACATTTTATTTAATATTTAAACATGTAGAGCCATAGCACAGTGATTGGCAAATAATGTGTTCAATAGATGTGGAAAAGTATAAATCCACAGCAAGAGAGGAATGAAGTTGGGAGAAAATGTTGAGAAAAAAGAAGAAAACAGAAAGGAATGAGAGAAAGAGACAGCACATATGAAAACCATGGTAAATAATGATAAACTGAACTTGACTTAATGTTGGCTATCCTTTAGAATTATATAGAATAAGGATTTCAAACTCTATGAGCAATGCTAACTTCCGGAACAAGAAGGTAAAATAAAGATCCTAGAAATAAAAAGTAACAACCTTGTGAACCAGACCTGAAACCTCTGTCTTCTTTGGGATTCATCCAGCTAGTGATCCTCTGTCCAGGATGTTCTGGACAGAAGAATAAATGTAGAGGAAAGCAAAATAGTGCCAAACTCCTTAATAGGAAACAAGTTGGCAGGTGATAGTGAGAGAGAGCCCAACTAACATGGAAATATGCAATGCATCTTTAAGATCCCTGCTGATTTTTTGGTTAGGTATCAGAGCCAAGAAGTTGAAAGGATGCTCGCATTTACGACTGGTGAAGACTACAGAGAAAGCCTTTACTAAAGTGTGAGTTGGCTTCCCCCCAAACATTACATTACCCTTGAATGGAAAATTGATCCGATGACATATGGTGATAACATCTGCCACCCACAGATAAAGCCGCAGTGCCATGTGGGTGGTAATGGAAGCTGTAATAGTGAGGGTGGAGAATTTAATGACAGAATGTAACACCGAGGAAAGTAACAGCAATCTGAAAGAAAGGAACAATTGCTGTAAATCTTAGTGAAGGGTACTACAGGACGATACATCCTATTCTTCCGTAGCCATCTCAGAGGAATGATGGAAATGAAAGATGTTTTGTCATTTTATTACTTCCAAGTTGATCTCAGTTACAACCCCCTGGGAGACATTTCTCCCAGACAGTGTTTGGGTAGGCACTCTTTCCTTATCAGTACATAGATATTTATTACAAATCTGGCATGATCATAGCAAGAAATCATAGCACTTCAGGGTTGTTTATATAAAAGACAAAAATGAGGGTCAACACATTACTTCTAAAGGTTTCTTTTTAAAAAATATTTACGTAGTAAAAATTACATAATATACAGCATACTATTTTGACTATATTTAAACATACCAAAGGTTTCTTTAAAATATGTTATTTAAATAAGAATTTATTGGAAGCAAAATAAGTAGCAAAATAATTCATAACATTTCATAAATGAAGCATGTTCATTTGTTTTGTCCTCCTCATACAAAAAGATGTAATATCTACAGCTGCACACTGCAAAGGTAAAGAGTTTTATTTTCAAAACAGCAAAAAGGACAAGAAAAATCTCACCATGGTTATCGATAATGTAAGACTGGGGCAAAGCTTCCTGTGGAATTCAAATATCTGAAAGGATGATTAAAAGTAACAACCTTGTGAACCAGACCTGAAACCTCTGTCTTCTTTGGGATTCATCCAGCTAGTGATCCTCTGTCCAGGATGTTCTGGACAGAAGAATAAATGTAGAGGAAAGCAAAATAGTGCCAAACTCCTTAATAGGAAACAAGTTGGCAGGTGATAGTGAGAGGGGCCCAACTAACATGGAAATATGCAATGCATCTTTAAGATCCCTGCTGATTTTTTGGTTAGGTATCAGAGCCAAGAAGTTGAAAGGATGCTCGCATTTACGACTGGTGAAGACTACAGAGAAAGCCTTTACTAAAGTGTGAGTTGGCTTCCCCCCAAACATTACATTACCCTTGAATGGAAAATTGATCCGATGACATATGGTGATAACATCTGCCACCCACAGATAAAGCCGCAGTGCCATGTGGGTGGTAATGGAAGCTGTAATAGTGAGGGTGGAGAATTTAATGACAGAATGTAACACCGAGGAAAGTAACAGCAATCTGAAAGAAAGGAACAATTGCTGTAAATCTTAGTGAAGGGTACTACAGGACGATACATCCTATTCTTCCGTAGCCATCTCAGAGGGAATGATGGAAATGAAAGATGTTTTGTCATTTTATTACTTCCAAGTTGATCTCAGTTACAACCCCCTGGGAGACATTTCTCCCAGACAGTGTTTGGGTAGGCACTCTTTCCTTATCAGTACATAGATATTTATTACAAATCTGGCATGATCATAGCAAGAAATCATAGCACTTCAGGGTTGTTTATATAAAAGACAAAAATGAGGGTCAACACATTACTTCTAAAGGTTTCTTTTTAAAAAATATTTACGTAGTAAAAATTACATAATATACAGCATACTATTTTGACTATATTTAAACATACCAAAGGTTTCTTTAAAATATGTTATTTAAATAAGAATTTATTGGAAGCAAAATAAGTAGCAAAATAATTCATAACATTTCATAAATGAAGCATGTTCATTTGTTTTGTCCTCCTCATACAAAAAGATGTAATATCTACAGCTGCACACTGCAAAGGTAAAGAGTTTTATTTGCAAAACAGCAAAAAGGACAAGAAAAATCTCACCATGGTTATACGATAATGTAAGACTGGGGCAAAGCTTCCTGTGGAATTCAAATATCTGAAATGGTAGCAGGTGCTCTGAGAGGCTTGGCCAGTAAAACACCATCAGGTGAATTTTCTGTTTCTCAAATTGGCCTTAAAATCCTAATGCTGTTTTTAAACGTGTTCTTAATTAGTTCAAAGGTCGTTCTACATCTCCTTAAATTTCAAAGAATAACTTTCGGTTTCTTCTTTCCTCAAGTAAAAGAAAGCGGCAGCCGGCTCACCGTGCAACCCTGACACTCAGCAAACCCTAACCAGCTCCTTAGGGCAAACCCATAGCAGAGGAATGGAGTGTCAAGGCCACTCTTTTTCATCCAGTTTTAAATTTTTCGGCCACTTTAAACCAGCCCAGTTGAAATCACTGTATTTACTTACCACTCACACCGAATTCTGAAGTGTTTTCACTCTCTCAGTTTTTCTCCCTGTCTTCATTTGCAGGAGCAAAAATGACGTCAAGATTTTAAGTTCTGATCTCACGGAAGAGGATGCTGGAACGCTGAGACAGGAGGGAACGAGGCAGTGCACAACCGTTAAGAGTATGCTACCGCCAAGAAGAAAAGCACGACAGGACGCAACAAAACCAGGTTAGAACTGACTAGACTCAAGATGGCGGAAGATTCGACTTCCCATAAGCCCTTGGGATTTGATGTGCGCTCCTGATATATTTCAGCGTATCTAAATGATGCACCCACAGGCACTGGGACGATTTCGAGGCTGACCATGAAAGGCTAAAAAGTTACGGATAACCAGTTCCTGCAAATCCCCAGTCCTTCTTCAAGATAGTTAGACTATTCCTCCGGCTCATTAGCATATGAAAATACCCAGCCCATAAAATCTAATCACCTCAAATTTCCCACTCTAGCTTTCCCTTCGAAGGCAGCTGCATCTTGCCCGTAAAAGCGTTTCTATCTAAATAAAGTTGTTTTCACTTTACTTTGGTTCGCTTTTGAATCCTTTCCTATACAAAGCCAGAGAGCTTCACCTGGCAGCTCCCCCTAAGAACTTTCCTGAGATTGTTACCCGGTTCTCCTACAATGACGTGATGAAAATTATTGTTGTTATTGTTATTTTCTGAGAAAAATCAGTCTGCAGTTGTGAACTTATAAAAAATAAATAAATAAACGTTAAGTTTGCGTTCATGCTCAGCTGCAATCATTCAATTCTGTATGACTCTTGCAACCCCATGGACTGTAACCTGCCAGGCTCCTCTTTCCATGGGATTTTCCAGGCAAGAATACTGGAGTGGGTTGCCATTTCCTACTGCAGGTGATCGTTTTGGCCCAGGGGTCAAAACCGTGAGCTTAGAAAAAGACAAAAATGAATAGGTAATGTTTTATGATATTTTTCTCATCTAAGTGAAGCAAATAGCTGTTGATCATTCAGAGATGTATATAATAAGCTTTAAAATGTCTCAGCATCTTTGTTTTCTGAATCTCAGGAATAATTTTTCTAGATTAAGGCACATACATACACTATCTTCAAAAGAAGTAACAGAAGTTAAAAAAATGTTTGAAGGTCTCTCAGATAAAAGAATTATATATACCATAAAAATTGTAGGGAAAACAGAAATAAAGACTGACTGTTGTCTCATTGTAAAGATAAAGCGCATCTTAAAAACATGGCAACAGGATACACGTAAGCAAAGTCCTAGGTCTTTTTATTAGTCTCCTGGCTTCCTATCTGACATGGATCCCAGGCTAACCTCTTGGTCTTCTTTTCTTGTTTTTATTTTGTTTTTTTGTAGTTGTTTTATTTTTGATTTTTAAATTGGGATCATCTTGTTTTTTGCATACGATTTGGTTCAAATAAATGTGAAAAGAAACTAAGAAGAAATAAAAAAAGAAACTAAGTTTACCCAAATAACTGTACATGTTGAATATGGGTATTTGGGCATTTTATAGATCCTTAGCTCTAGATGCTTTCTTTTTACCATTCTCTTCACTTCCATCAGATCCTGATATTACAAATCTGCCAATAGTTTAATGAGACAGTACTCCTCATTTGTCTTTATTAATGTTTCTATCTGTGCACCTTCTTCCAACCAAAACAGGATTTTGGATTGGAAATTCTGAGTGTTCCTCTGGAAAACCTGATTAAGAAAATCTTTTTTCTTCAGTCTGCCAAGGCACACATTTTATGAGCTTCCTAGATAATTGGGCCTGAGAAATAACTTTTTTGGCAAAGAGTAAACTGGTCTCAGGCCAATACTGGGTCTCTAGGAAAGATTGCTTAAAAAGGAAATTCCAGGAGAGTTATAATGTGGGAGTGGCCAGTGACCAAATAGTCATGTTTTCCTCTTAATTGCCATTACTAACATTGAAAAATATGTATTTTTCTGCAGATGAAAACCTGTTATGTCATGATTTCCTCCTGTTTTAAGGTTTCAGGCTCAGACTACGGAGGGAGGAAAAAACTCCATTTTCATGAGATGTTGTCCAGTGTATTGAATCCTCTACTTTAAATTCTGATGTGTGAAACAAGCATGCATAGCCAGTAGCTCCCTAGCTACCACGCAAGTTGCAGCTGCCGAACATAGCATGATTGCAAAGAGTTTTGATACCAGCCATTTGTGCTTGAAAAACTGTCTGAATTTTTACTTCTCTCACATGGTTTCCCACTCCTGTAGCAAGCAGGGCTTTTATTATAAAATTGTAGGGAAAACAGAAATAAAGACTGACTGTTGTCTCATTGTAAAGATAAAGCGCATCTTAAAAACATGGCAACAGGATACACGTAAGCAAAGTCCTAGGTCTTTTTATTAGTCTCCTGGCTTCCTATCTGACATGGATCCCAGGCTAACCTCTTGGTCTTCTTTTCTTGTTTTTATTTTGTTTTTTTGTAGTTGTTTTATTTTTGATTTTTAAATTGGGATCATCTTGTTTTTTGCATACGATTTGGTTCAAATAAATGTGAAAAGAAACTAAGAAGAAATAAAAAAAGAAACTAAGTTTACCCAAATAACTGTACATGTTGAATATGGGTATTTGGGCATTTTATAGATCCTTAGCTCTAGATGCTTTCTTTTTACCATTCTCTTCACTTCCATCAGATCCTGATATTACAAATCTGCCAATAGTTTAATGAGACAGTACTCCTCATTTGTCTTTATTAATGTTTCTATCTGTGCACCTTCTTCCAACCAAAACAGGATTTTGGATTGGAAATTCTGAGTGTTCCTCTGGAAAACCTGATTAAGAAAATCTTTTTTCTTCAGTCTGCCAAGGCACACATTTTATGAGCTTCCTAGATAATTGGGCCTGAGAAATAACTTTTTTGGCAAAGAGTAAACTGGTCTCAGGCCAATACTGGGTCTCTAGGAAAGATTGCTTAAAAAGGAAATTCCAGGAGAGTTATAATGTGGGAGTGGCCAGTGACCAAATAGTCATGTTTTCCTCTTAATTGCCATTACTAACATTGAAAAATATGTATTTTTCTGCAGATGAAAACCTGTTATGTCATGATTTCCTCCTGTTTTAAGGTTTCAGGCTCAGACTACGGAGGGAGGAAAAAACTCCATTTTCATGAGATGTTGTCCAGTGTATTGAATCCTCTACTTTAAATTCTGATGTGTGAAACAAGCATGCATAGCCAGTAGCTCCCTAGCTACCACGCAAGTTGCAGCTGCCGAACATAGCATGATTGCAAAGAGTTTTGATACCAGCCATTTGTGCTTGAAAAACTGTCTGAATTTTTACTTCTCTCACATGGTTTCCCACTCCTGTAGCAAGCAGGGGCTTTTATTATAACACCCTTTTTGGGTCAAATGACATCCATTTCTGGGAACTCACCAACACAAATGTTAACGATATGTGGATCTGGCCTTTCCTAAGATGGCATTACATCAGCCAAACTTCATTTCCTGGGGAGGTTGCTAAGACAATTCATAACTCTTGCCAAATTTCATTAATGTGCTGAGTAGACCCAACGTTATCATATGTGTGTTTGTCAGAAGCCAAATCTCTGTACATGCATATTGATCATCTCCTTTTGGTGTATTTTTCCTGACTACTAATTTCCATAAAAATAGAAAGTTTGAGGAGTCTCAACAATGTGTATTATCTTTCAACAATATCCATCACAATACTTGTATGTACTTTCTTACATTAAAGTCATATAGCTCAGCATTCTCAAGAAATAGTCTCATGTTTTAAGGCAGACTCCAGTTCCTCTCTTGGTCTTGGGTCCTCTGTTGTTATAGGTCATAAAATCTACTTCTGTGAAAAGCAGATTTCTTTTCCAAAGTTGGCAAACTGGACACTTCCAACTCCATGTCTCACAAGCTGCCTGCCTGTCCTGACAGATCACTTGTTGTGACTTTTATTTGATTTCTAGAATTCAAAGTAACTTGAATTTGAAGTAATCCATTAGAACTTTGTAATCATGGAATATTCTCTCATTTCCCTACATTTCTACATTTTATTTCCTCTGCTCTCTTCCACTGAGAAACATGACAATGTTCCACTTAGCCATAGAGCCTCAGACAAGACACTGCCTGGTCTGCCGCCTTTCCTGTTTCTTTCAGGAGACTGAATCTTTCTTCCTTCTGCCCTCATCTCTGTTATAGAAACGTATATTCTGTGATAATGGTTTATTTCCTGCCTGACTCATGTATTGTGAAATAATGGCTTGTTTTATGCCTGTGAGCATATATAGGGAGGAAAACTCCCTGGGCTAACCACGGGCAAGTTGCAGTAGCTCTAGCTACCACGCAAGTTGCAGCTGCCGAACATAGCATGATTGCAAAGAGTTTTGATACCAGCCATTTGTGCTTGAAAAACTGTCTGAATTTTTACTTCTCTCACATGGTTTCCCACTCCTGTAGCAAGCAGGGGCTTTTATTATAACACCCTTTTTGGGTCAAATGACATCCATTTCTGGGAACTCACCAACACAAATGTTAACGATATGTGGATCTGGCCTTTCCTAAGATGGCATTACATCAGCCAAACTTCATTTCCTGGGGAGGTTGCTAAGACAATTCATAACTCTTGCCAAATTTCATTAATGTGCTGAGTAGACCCAACGTTATCATATGTGTGTTTGTCAGAAGCCAAATCTCTGTACATGCATATTGATCATCTCCTTTTGGTGTATTTTTCCTGACTACTAATTTCCATAAAAATAGAAAGTTTGAGGAGTCTCAACAATGTGTATTATCTTTCAACAATATCCATCACAATACTTGTATGTACTTTCTTACATTAAAGTCATATAGCTCAGCATTCTCAAGAAATAGTCTCATGTTTTAAGGCAGACTCCAGTTCCTCTCTTGGTCTTGGGTCCTCTGTTGTTATAGGTCATAAAATCTACTTCTGTGAAAAGCAGATTTCTTTTCCAAAGTTGGCAAACTGGACACTTCCAACTCCATGTCTCACAAGCTGCCTGCCTGTCCTGACAGATCACTTGTTGTGACTTTTATTTGATTTCTAGAATTCAAAGTAACTTGAATTTGAAGTAATCCATTAGAACTTTGTAATCATGGAATATTCTCTCATTTCCCTACATTTCTACATTTTATTTCCTCTGCTCTCTTCCACTGAGAAACATGACAATGTTCCACTTAGCCATAGAGCCTCAGACAAGACACTGCCTGGTCTGCCGCCTTTCCTGTTTCTTTCAGGGAGACTGAATCTTTCTTCCTTCTGCCCTCATCTCTGTTATAGAAACGTATATTCTGTGATAATGGTTTATTTCCTGCCTGACTCATGTATTGTGAAATAATGGCTTGTTTTATGCCTGTGAGCATATATAGCTCTCCAGTATTTCTTTAACTTTGACCCATTTGGGGAGAAAATCATTTTGTTAAAGCATAAACTCTAATTATGCCTTAGTTCTGGGTATCCCTGGTGTTTTAGACAGTAAAGAATACACATACAATGCAGGAGAACTGGGTTCGACCCCTGGGTTGGTAAAATCCCCTGGAGGAGAACATGGCAGCCCACTCCAGTATTCTTGCCTAGAGAATCCCCATGGACAGAGGAGCCTGGCGGGCTGCAATCCATTGGGTCACAAAGAGTTGGACATGACTGAGCAACTAAACACACAGCACTAGCCTAAATTTCAATGTGGAAACAAGTACTTAATCACAGCAATAAAGTACCTTCTTATAAGAAGGTCTGGAACATGGAATTATGTACACTTTTTTCTATGGATAAGCATCACCATATTTGTTATGGACTAAAAGTTTGTTGTTGTTGTTCTTCAGTTGCTGAGTCCTGTCCCACTCTTTGTGACCCCATGAACTGCAGCACAGGAGGCTTCCCTGTCCTTCATTATCTCCTGGAGTTTGTTCAAACTCATGTCCCCATTAGTCAGAGATGCCATCCAAACATCTCATCCTCTAGCACCCACATCTCTTCTTGCCCTCAGGATCTTTTCCAATGAGTCTGCTCTTTGCATCATCTGGCCAAAGCAGATAATTGGATTAAAGATTTACCGAGCATGGCTGTGCCCACCAGAGCAAGACTCAGTTTTTCTCACAGCAAGTTCCTTCATCAGGAAGCAAGAACTACAATTGCACAGCCTCCAGAATGAAAACCACAATCACAGAAAGCTAACCTTCAATCAAGCTGCCTGCCTGTCCTGACAGATCACTTGTTGTGACTTTTATTTGATTTCTAGAATTCAAAGTAACTTGAATTTGAAGTAATCCATTAGAACTTTGTAATCATGGAATATTCTCTCATTTCCCTACATTTCTACATTTTATTTCCTCTGCTCTCTTCCACTGAGAAACATGACAATGTTCCACTTAGCCATAGAGCCTCAGACAAGACACTGCCTGGTCTGCCGCCTTTCCTGTTTCTTTCAGGAGACTGAATCTTTCTTCCTTCTGCCCTCATCTCTGTTATAGAAACGTATATTCTGTGATAATGGTTTATTTCCTGCCTGACTCATGTATTGTGAAATAATGGCTTGTTTTATGCCTGTGAGCATATATAGCTCTCCAGTATTTCTTTAACTTTGACCCATTTGGGGAGAAAATCATTTTGTTAAAGCATAAACTCTAATTATGCCTTAGTTCTGGGTATCCCTGGTGTTTTAGACAGTAAAGAATACACATACAATGCAGGAGAACTGGGTTCGACCCCTGGGTTGGTAAAATCCCCTGGAGGAGAACATGGCAGCCCACTCCAGTATTCTTGCCTAGAGAATCCCCATGGACAGAGGAGCCTGGCGGGCTGCAATCCATTGGGTCACAAAGAGTTGGACATGACTGAGCAACTAAACACACAGCACTAGCCTAAATTTCAATGTGGAAACAAGTACTTAATCACAGCAATAAAGTACCTTCTTATAAGAAGGTCTGGAACATGGAATTATGTACACTTTTTTCTATGGATAAGCATCACCATATTTGTTATGGACTAAAAGTTTGTTGTTGTTGTTCTTCAGTTGCTGAGTCCTGTCCCACTCTTTGTGACCCCATGAACTGCAGCACAGGAGGCTTCCCTGTCCTTCATTATCTCCTGGAGTTTGTTCAAACTCATGTCCCCATTAGTCAGAGATGCCATCCAAACATCTCATCCTCTAGCACCCACATCTCTTCTTGCCCTCAGGATCTTTTCCAATGAGTCTGCTCTTTGCATCATCTGGCCAAAGCAGATAATTGGATTAAAGATTTACCGAGCATGGCTGTGCCCACCAGAGCAAGACTCAGTTTTTCTCACAGCAAGTTCCTTCATCAGGAAGCAAGAACTACAATTGCACAGCCTCCAGAATGAAAACCACAATCACAGAAAGCTAACCAAAATGCTGACATGGATCACAGCCTTGTGGCAAAGGAGAGTGGTCCAGTGGAGAAAGAAACGGCAAGCCACTTCATTATTCTGGCCTCGAGAACCCCACGAAGCATCTGAAAGTTTGACTCTCTCTTAAATTCATATGTTAAGATTTTAACCATTTGATTCAGGAGATGGAACATTTGGAAGGTGACTAGATCATGAGGGTAGAGTCTTCGTGAATGGGATTGTTTCTCTAATAAAAGACTTAAGAGTATATCTTGTTCCTTCCACTGGGAAGCAGGTACTCAGCAGAATAGGAATATACTTGTACCTTGATCTTGGACTTCCTTACCTCTAGAAGTGTGAGAGAAAAATGTCTTTTGTTTATAAGTCACTCAGTATATAGTATTCTATCAGTATATCTGAATATATTAACATTTATACTATAACCTATATTAATCTTCAAGTAATATTATGAAAATTTAGAAAAACATTATTGATGCAAACCCTGGACATTCCAAATGGATGGAGTTAGCCAACAATTTTACAACCCACTAATTATGTGATGAAGATAAACTAAAAGCAATTAAAATTTTAAAGTAATAAATAACTTCAAATAAAAATTTCAGACCACTCAAGACAGAACAAAATGTTCTTCACAAAAACTGAAGAAATTTCAAATATGTCTTTGTGCTTATGTGCAGTAGCTTTGCAAAACTGCCATGGTTTTTGAGGTAAATAGAACTTTTAGAAGTTTAAAATCACTTGATGGATTCTCAAAACATCCAGGAAAAGGAGAAACATTGCCTATGGTCCACCACAATCTGGTCTCTAATACATCACAGATTTCATCAAATTGCGTGCCCATACATTTCTCCTTTCTTGAGGTTCTCAGCAATTTGGATTTCCTTTAGTTTTCTCTGCCTCACAGCCTTGTCCTCTGTCTATGAATATATAACCTCTAACCCCTTTTCCATTACATGTACCAATTTAAAGTTTGCCTATCCTTCAGACAGCAGCTCAAATCTAACTTTTTGAGAAGTTACCTCTTACTCTATCAGCTTATATTTTGTTTCCCAGAGAAGTTTTGTTCTCATGCCTCGTATTTGCCCCTCCGAGTACTTACTACTATTTGTGTTTATGCATTTGTGTCATGGTTTAGTTGATATTCATCTCCCCGATTAGACTATAAGCTCCATGAGGTGAAGGGAGGTGTTTGATGTACTAATCATTCAATCCCCAACATCCAGTACAATGTAATTAAAGCATGGGATCCAGATCCAGACCCTGATTCTAGTCCTGGCTCTAAAATGAAAAGCTGCCTAAGCTTTAGTTTCTTCCTTTGTATAATGGAATTAGTAATAATACTTTCTTTATGGAGTTATTTTTTGTGTGTTTCAGTTCAGTTCAGTCACTCAGTCGTGTCTGACACTTTGCAGTCCCATGGACTGCAACATGCCAGGCTTCCCTGTCCTTCACCATTTCCCAGAGTTGTTCAAACTTGTGTCCATTGACTCAGTGAACCCATCCAACCATCTCGTCCTCTGTCATCCCTTTCTCCTTCTGCCTTTTATCTTTCCCATCATCAGAGATTTTCCATGGTCTCTTCACTTTTGCAGGGTCTCTTCACATCAGGTGGCCAAAGTATTGGGGCTTCAGCTTCAGCGTCAGTGCTGCCAATGAATATTCAGGGTTGATCTCCTTTAAGATTGTCTGGTTTGATCTCCTTGCAATCCAAGGGACTCTCAAGAGTCTTCTCCAACAACACAGTTTAAAGGAGTCTATTCTTTGGCACTCGGCCTTCTTTATGGTCCAGCTCTCACATCCATACATACATGGGAAAACCATAGCTTTGACTATACGGATTCTCAAAACATCCAGGAAAAGGAGAAACATTGCCTATGGTCCACCACAATCTGGTCTCTAATACATCACAGATTTCATCAAATTGCGTGCCCATACATTTCTCCTTTCTTGAGGTTCTCAGCAATTTGGATTTCCTTTAGTTTTCTCTGCCTCACAGCCTTGTCCTCTGTCTATGAATATATAACCTCTAACCCCTTTTCCATTACATGTACCAATTTAAAGTTTGCCTATCCTTCAGACAGCAGCTCAAATCTAACTTTTTGAGAAGTTACCTCTTACTCTATCAGCTTATATTTTGTTTCCCAGAGAAGTTTTGTTCTCATGCCTCGTATTTGCCCCTCCGAGTACTTACTACTATTTGTGTTTATGCATTTGTGTCATGGTTTAGTTGATATTCATCTCCCCGATTAGACTATAAGCTCCATGAGGTGAAGGGAGGTGTTTGATGTACTAATCATTCAATCCCCAACATCCAGTACAATGTAATTAAAGCATGGGATCCAGATCCAGACCCTGATTCTAGTCCTGGCTCTAAAATGAAAAGCTGCCTAAGCTTTAGTTTCTTCCTTTGTATAATGGAATTAGTAATAATACTTTCTTTATGGAGTTATTTTTTGTGTGTTTCAGTTCAGTTCAGTCACTCAGTCGTGTCTGACACTTTGCAGTCCCATGGACTGCAACATGCCAGGCTTCCCTGTCCTTCACCATTTCCCAGAGTTGTTCAAACTTGTGTCCATTGACTCAGTGAACCCATCCAACCATCTCGTCCTCTGTCATCCCTTTCTCCTTCTGCCTTTTATCTTTCCCATCATCAGAGATTTTCCATGGTCTCTTCACTTTTGCAGGGTCTCTTCACATCAGGTGGCCAAAGTATTGGGGCTTCAGCTTCAGCGTCAGTGCTGCCAATGAATATTCAGGGTTGATCTCCTTTAAGATTGTCTGGTTTGATCTCCTTGCAATCCAAGGGACTCTCAAGAGTCTTCTCCAACAACACAGTTTAAAGGAGTCTATTCTTTGGCACTCGGCCTTCTTTATGGTCCAGCTCTCACATCCATACATACATGGGAAAACCATAGCTTTGACTATACGGACTTTTGTTGGCAAAGTGATGTCTCTCCTTTTTAATATGCTGTCCAAGTTTGTCATAGAATATTTACACATAGTATGTACACATTATGTATATTTAATATAATACATGTAACAGTAGTAAATAAATTTAGATATTTTAAAAATAAATATTTTCTAAAGAGTATGTGATATATAGTCCAGTACATATTAGTAGAGTGCTGATTTAAGTTGATGAATACTTAATTTTAGGAATACTTGGTAATTCAGTTTTGAGTTTGAAATCCAACTCATGGATGTTTCTGTTATTCTTCCACCAGACGGAAGGAGACAGATTAGTATGCAACTCAGCTCTGGAAGCTTCTTAAGGATAGAGACTTGTATTCATCCTTAGGTCTTCTGTAGTCTGAATAAAGATTTCCTTTTTCCAGAGTGAGAATAAACACACCTAATAGAAAGAATTTAATAACAAGAATACACTCTTAGTCACACAAGTAGTATCTGGTGCATATTAAGCACTCCACGAATATCCACTGAGTAAAGGAGCAGAATGTGTTTATTTTGACCTTTCTTTTAAAATGTTTAGGTCTTCATGTTACAGCAGTAGCAGAACAGTAACACAGCTTGAGCAAGTACAGTCCTAAAGAGAAAAACAGCGTGAGCATGACAATTTGCACAGTACCCAAGGTAAAAGCAGACAAGCTTAGCACAGAAAGCACAGATGAAAGTCGCCACCTACTAACTTCTTCTGGAAACATTCAGAAAAGCCCACCTAGAGAAGAAAGAAAGAAAGAAACATAATGTCTGGCATACAGAAGTGCAGGGCTTGCAAATAAAGATTAACCAATTCCCACCTAGCTGAGTTTTTTGTTTAGTATTATTTTTATAGGATCAGGAAATTTTGAGAAACAATGACCTGAATTTTGTCCATATACAAAATCAGGTACATGTACACACATATACTAAACACATATATTTGTTTCTGTAGTAAGTCAAAATCAGTGATGTCTTCTTTCTTTCTTTTAAATTGATTTTATTTTGCCATGCTGTGCAACATGTGGGATCTAGGAAGCCAAGTCATGCCACTTGCATTGGAAGGGCAGAATCTTAACCACCGGATCACCAGTGGTTAGTGAATAGTCCCAGTCTATTCACTAATATGCCCAAGGCAGGTAATACAAAAGATTTATACAGCATTCCTTGATCACAATGTCCTTGTGTGTGTGTGTGTGTGTGTGGGTGTGTGTGTCCTAGTGAAGGACTTCCCAGGTAGCACTAGTGGTAAAGAACCCACCTGCCAATATCGGGGACATAAAAGACATGGGTTATATCACAAAGTTGAAGAGATCTCTTGGAGGAGGGCATGGTAATCCACCACAGTATTCTTTCCTGGAGAATCCCATCAATAGAGGAGCCTGGTGGGCTATAGTCCATAGGACTGCACAGAGTCGGACACAATTGAAGTGACATAGCACTTTCTAAGTCATGCATGCCCATGTCTTAGTGAGAAGAGATAGATGTTTTCTTGCTTTATTTCTTCACTTGCTGGGTAGTGTGGTAAGTGCAAATCTATCAGGTTTGACCAGGTTGTCTAAACAGCTTTGTCAAAGAAAAGAAATCACTTTTGGGGCTTCCCTGGTGGTCCAGTGGGTAAAGAGTCCACCTTGCACTGCAAGGGGCACCAGTTCAATCCCTAGCCTGGGAAGATCCCATGTGCTATGGAGAAGCTGGACCCCTGTGTCCAATTACAAGCCAGCTCACTGGAACACATGCACCCAGAGCTGGTGCTCTGCAATGAGAGAGGCCACTGCCATGGGAGGCCCACACAGGCCAAAGAATAAAGATGGGTGAAAAATGAATGATGATGAATGATGACTTAGAAGGCCAAAAAAAAAAAAAAAAAAGATTAAACATTAAAAAAAAAAGAAATCACTTTCTATTCATTACTTGAATATTATGGAAAGGATGTAGAGAGTAAACTGTCAGAGCAACATGTCATTATTTTCTTACAAAAGCCAGTGTAGTCCATAAGCACATGGTGAATATCAACAGAAACTGAAATCGTATATTCATAATCCAATAGGATTTATTTAATTTTGGACTTAATGTCTTCATTCTCTTGCCAGATAGAATTAAAAGAGAGAAGAGGGCTTCCCTAGTGGTCCAGTGGGTAAGGACACCGCCTTTCAGTGCAAGGGGCACCGGTTCGATCCCTGGCCTGGGAAGATCCCACGTGCCGCGGAACGACTGGACCGATGTGTCCAATTACGAGCCAGCATTCTGGAGCGCATGCGCACAGAGCCGGTGCTCTGTGACAATAGCGGCCGCCTCGATGGGAGGCCCACATGGGCCAAAGAACAAAAAAGATGGATGAAAATAGACAAATGAAAGACCAATAGAAGTGGCCCGCCCGCCCCCCTCCCTCCCCAACCCGGCCCCCCCGCCAAAAAAAATTTTTTAAATAAAAAATTTAAAAAAAGAGAGAAGAAACAAGCTCAGAGGAAGACAAAAATTGTAAGAATTTATACTGCTTAGACTAACAAATGAAAAGCATATTGATAAAAACCATATGGAAATAACAGCAGGAAGCATGGTTTACTCATAATTATACAGTTCAATAAAATATGGTTAAGCATTTTACACTTAAATATGTATTATTTACTCATGCATTCAACTTATTTGAAAAATTGTGGATTATATTTCTGAAAAAAAGAAAGTTTCATTTATTAAACAGAAAATAAACTTCTGATGCTTTTATGGACCAAGAACTTTAAAAGCATGATCTCATTTAATTCCAATGACACATCAAGGTAGATATTATGACCTCTAGTTCACAGATGGAAAAATGAGATCAGAAAAATTAAATAAATTGCATGAACCAACCCAGTCAGGAATAAGAACACAGAAACATCTGGTGTTAAGACTACATCACTAACATCTTTGAAAACCTTGAAATCTATAGTCTCCTGCCAGTAAATGACATATACACAATGTTTTGTGCACAATAGGTGTCCACAGCTCACCCCAGCTCTAACCACAGTCAGATAAGAAACCTGTGCCATTTCAGTCTTCACAGGCATGAAGACTGACATCAAGCAAATCTCCCAATAAGCCTTTCTTCCTAAGGAAGTTTTTCTTCCTTAGAATTGAAAACTTAGTGGTAAACACAGATACTCATATCAAGTACTTCGATAAAGGTGGTTTACTATAAAGTGTTTTTTTGTTTTTTTAAATTTGAAGTAGGAGATAGATGGGCCCCTAGGCCAGGAAGCTGTTATTTGTCAAATGGAGCAAAACTGAAGTTTTGTCCTCAGCAGAACAAAAACGTTGTCTGCTTCCCTCCCCACATTGATATGGAGGGAATAACTAATGAGGGAGGAGGGAGAGTTAGCGGGTGGGAAATTTGTTGCAACAAAACCAGAAATGAGTGAACAGACTTTGGCACATACCAGTCAATCAGGCCTGCAAGAGTTAAACAATCTTGATTATTCTTCAGCTGTTACTATTAATTCTAACAAACACTGGTAGCTAGACTTGGCCTTTACAAAGCCAATTGCTCTGACTCCATATAGATTATACTCTGTACCTGCCATTCTTCTCACCCTTCCCTTTCTTGCAGCATTGTGCATTTCAGAAAGAAGGTCATGGGCCAATAACTTCAGGGACACCAAACCCGGCTGCTGAGTTGCCTGATGCCAGCTGTGGTTGTTCTGAAACTTTGCAGAAGAAAACAAATTCAAGAGCTTCATGAGGGTATAAAAATCTCTCCCTATTTCCGAGAGATTGGGGCACAGTTCTTGAGGAGCTTGCCTGTTGTGTTTCCCTTTTGCTTGGCAAAATAATGAGAAAAACTTCCATTGAAGGGTTTCCAATGAATTAAGACTACATCGATTTTAGACATTCATTTTTTGAACATCAAGGTAGATATTATGACCTCTAGTTCACAGATGGAAAAATGAGATCAGAAAAATTAAATAAATTGCATGAACCAACCCAGTCAGGAATAAGAACACAGAAACATCTGGTGTTAAGACTACATCACTAACATCTTTGAAAACCTTGAAATCTATAGTCTCCTGCCAGTAAATGACATATACACAATGTTTTGTGCACAATAGGTGTCCACAGCTCACCCCAGCTCTAACCACAGTCAGATAAGAAACCTGTGCCATTTCAGTCTTCACAGGCATGAAGACTGACATCAAGCAAATCTCCCAATAAGCCTTTCTTCCTAAGGAAGTTTTTCTTCCTTAGAATTGAAAACTTAGTGGTAAACACAGATACTCATATCAAGTACTTCGATAAAGGTGGTTTACTATAAAGTGTTTTTTTTGTTTTTTTGTTTTTTTAAATTTGAAGTAGGAGATAGATGGGCCCCTAGGCCAGGAAGCTGTTATTTGTCAAATGGAGCAAAACTGAAGTTTTGTCCTCAGCAGAACAAAAACGTTGTCTGCTTCCCTCCCCACATTGATATGGAGGGAATAACTAATGAGGGAGGAGGGAGAGTTAGCGGGTGGGAAATTTGTTGCAACAAAACCAGAAATGAGTGAACAGACTTTGGCACATACCAGTCAATCAGGCCTGCAAGAGTTAAACAATCTTGATTATTCTTCAGCTGTTACTATTAATTCTAACAAACACTGGTAGCTAGACTTGGCCTTTACAAAGCCAATTGCTCTGACTCCATATAGATTATACTCTGTACCTGCCATTCTTCTCACCCTTCCCTTTCTTGCAGCATTGTGCATTTCAGAAAGAAGGTCATGGGCCAATAACTTCAGGGACACCAAACCCGGCTGCTGAGTTGCCTGATGCCAGCTGTGGTTGTTCTGAAACTTTGCAGAAGAAAACAAATTCAAGAGCTTCATGAGGGTATAAAAATCTCTCCCTATTTCCGAGAGATTGGGGCACAGTTCTTGAGGAGCTTGCCTGTTGTGTTTCCCTTTTGCTTGGCAAAAATAATGAAGTTCCTCATATCTATTTCTTCCAAACTCTCTCCTTATGTCTGTTTACCATTGGTGGACAAGGAGCCAAGATTTTGGCCACAAAGTTTGAAGAATTATTTCAAAGGAAAATGCTAAAATGGCTTAAGTAAGATTTTATTCACAGTAAAATGCATTCATTGGCATGAAAAGAATTGATACTATGTACTTTATGAGCCAGTTTTTTAGTGTGTATGTATGAATGGGCTTCCTTCAGGCTAAGGTGGTAAAAAATCTGCCTGCAGTGCAGGAGACCCTGGTTCAATCCCTGTGTCAGGATTCTCCCATCCCCTGGAGAAGGAAAAGACTATCCACTTGAGTATTCTTCCCTGGAGAATTTCATGGAAAGAAGAGGCTGGCAGGCTGCAATCCATGAACTCACAAAGACCTGGACATGACTTAGTGACTGAACAACACCACCACCATCAAAGTGCTTGTAATTTTATTTGTGAAGGCAAAGTCATGTCATAGATTTTCCCCCTTTTGCTAATTAACATTTTAAAATTTCTACATAGAATATGCACACTATATACTATTACATAATAAGGTTAGCATACATAGTACATCATTGCTGAAATGTCAAAACTTCATGGACATTAAAAATGCTTTCATTTGGGCTTCCCTGGTGGTCCAGTGGGTAAGGACACCGCCTTGCAGTGCAAGGGGCGTCATTTCGATCCCTGGCCTGGGAAGATCCCATGTGTCACGGAGCGACTGGACCGGTGTGTCCAATTACCAAACCGGAGCTCTGGAGCCCATGTGCCCAGAACCAGTGCTCTGCGACAACAGAGGCCACTGTGATAGGAGGCCCACATGGGCCAAAGAACAAAGATGAATGAAGAATAGATAAATGAAAGAGCAATAGAAGTGGCCCTCCAGCCCCTCTCCCTCCCCAACCTGCCATCCCCCCCCCAAAAAAGGGGAAAAAATTTAAAAAAAAAAATCCTTTCATTAAAGCCAAAGGTTCCTTTTATAACTTGGAATCATTTTCAACACACAGATATCCCATTAGGTTGGAGGAGAAATAAGAGGTTTCTGCCAAGAAACCAAAGGCACCTTTCCTGCTAGTGTACTCTGTTAAAAAAGAAAAACATTAATCCTGACACAAGTGTGGGGTGACATCTAGTGAACTGTTTCTGTAGACAGCTGCCAGGTTATGTCCTCATGGCACCCTCTCCTGCCCCCTTTCTTTTAGTACACAGTTCTCAATAACTGTTCTTTCACAAAGCATGCATGTTTCCCCAATAGAGAGAAGAAAATATTGAGTCACGTATGTAAGAGATTCCACATTTTGTTGACCTTGGCAAGAGATAGCTGTTCAGTTTGCCATGTAAATAACATGCACGCTATTCTATGGAAAATGATGGTGGAGCTTCAGACTCTGGATCATGATTCATCTAGCTTTTTATCTGTTAGTAGTTAATAAGATGACCCCATATTTGCTAAGGCTTCCCATGTGGAGCTAGGGTTAAAGAATTCAACTGCCAATACAGGAGACAGAAGAGACACAAGACATGAATAAGATCCATGGGTTGAAAAGATCCCCTGGAGGAGGAAATGGCACCCCAATCCAGTGTTCTTGCCTGGAAAATTGCCCGGGCAAAGGAGCCTGGTGGACTACAGTTTGTGTGTCCACGAAGAATTAGACACAACAGAATGACTGAATACATGCACACACACATTTGCTAAGGCTTAAATAGGTAGTCAATTAACAGGTCACAGACCCGACTCTCACCCTACTAACAAGCTTGAGTTTTGGAGAATAGACAGCTATCTCTGTGGAGTGTCAAAGTAGTAAACCAAATACCTTAATCCTTGGGTTCAAGACAGATAATTTAGTGATCAGTACCAAAGCTCATGACTGGAATAGTATGACCTAGAATTTAAAGCTAAGCTACATGTTAATGAAATGTTATCAAGATCTAAAGACTTTCCCTGAGATACATTATTAAATGTAAGTTTGGAATCATGTTTCTTCTTTTTTAGAGAAAACTAACCCATAAGCAGAGATTTAAGCACTAGATACTTTGTGGTATCATTCTTGTACTAAAAAAAAAAAGTATCCACTAAACTGTAAAATTCACAGGGTAGAATGGGGATGGGAAGTGGTGAAAGCACAAAGAGTGGGAATCTCATGACAAAGGTTTGCTACTCATCCTAAAAAAAGTGTTATCATTTGTTACCAATAGTTGCCCTAAAACATGAGATTGGGGGCTTCCCTGGTGGCTCAGTGGTAAAGAATCCGCCTACCAATGCAGAAGACATGGGTTTGATCCCTGGTCCAGGAGGATCCCACATGCTGTGGAACAATTAAGTCACTGCACCAAAACTACTGAGCCCAGGCCCTGGAGCCCAGGGTCCACAACTGCTGAGCCCTCATACTGCAGCTACTGAAGCCTGCTCACCCTAGAGCTCATGCTCCACAACAAGAGAAGCCACCACAATAAGCCCATGTGTCACGACTAGAAAGTAGCCCTCCACTCACCACAACTACAGAAAACCCTGCACAGCAACCAAGACCCAGCACAGCCAAAAATAAAATAAATAAATACATATATATATTTGAAGAAATATGAGTTTGGCTGAAGACCCTCCTACAGTGGAGATTCAAATTTTAGTCAACAAATATCAAAAGAGTACAATAAACAGCTTGCACAGTTGAATAAAAGTGAACACAGAAACCATCATACTCAAAATCTGGAAACTATACTAAATTGCTTTAAATCTAATTGAAAGTATCAGTATGTATCCATTAACCTAGCCAAAGTAATAAAATCCAATGGTGACAGGTTAGGCTAAAAAGGGTACACTTATATATTTTAAATGACATTGTAAATTGGGTCAAATTTTCTGCAAAGTCATTTGTAACAAAAGCTGTACAAAGCTTTCTTTCCTTTGACCTAGTAACTGCACTTTGGGGATAAACTCCCAGAAAATATTCTAAAGCAAACAAGTAATTTAGTGATCAGTACCAAAGCTCATGACTGGAATAGTATGACCTAGAATTTAAAGCTAAGCTACATGTTAATGAAATGTTATCAAGATCTAAAGACTTTCCCTGAGATACATTATTAAATGTAAGTTTGGAATCATGTTTCTTCTTTTTTAGAGAAAACTAACCCATAAGCAGAGATTTAAGCACTAGATACTTTGTGATATCATTCTTGTACTAAACACAAAAAGTATCCACTAAACTGTAAAATTCACAGGGTAGAATGGGGATGGGAAGTGGTGAAAGCACAAAGAGTGGGAATCTCATGACAAAGGTTTGCTACTCATCCTAAAAAAAGTGTTATCATTTGTTACCAATAGTTGCCCTAAAACATGAGATTGGGGGCTTCCCTGGTGGCTCAGTGGTAAAGAATCCGCCTACCAATGCAGAAGACATGGGTTTGATCCCTGGTCCAGGAGGATCCCACATGCTGTGGAACAATTAAGTCACTGCACCAAAACTACTGAGCCCAGGCCCTGGAGCCCAGGGTCCACAACTGCTGAGCCCTCATACTGCAGCTACTGAAGCCTGCTCACCCTAGAGCTCATGCTCCACAACAAGAGAAGCCACCACAATAAGCCCATGTGTCACGACTAGAAAGTAGCCCTCCACTCACCACAACTACAGAAAACCCTGCACAGCAACCAAGACCCAGCACAGCCAAAAATAAAATAAATAAATACATATATATATTTGAAGAAATATGAGTTTGGCTGAAGACCCTCCTACAGTGGAGATTCAAATTTTAGTCAACAAATATCAAAAGAGTACAATAAACAGCTTGCACAGTTGAATAAAAGTGAACACAGAAACCATCATACTCAAAATCTGGAAACTATACTAAATTGCTTTAAATCTAATTGAAAGTATCAGTATGTATCCATTAACCTAGCCAAAGTAATAAAATCCAATGGTGACAGGTTAGGCTAAAAAGGGTACACTTATATATTTTAAATGACATTGTAAATTGGGTCAAATTTTCTGCAAAGTCATTTGTAACAAAAGCTGTACAAAGCTTTCTTTCCTTTGACCTAGTAACTGCACTTTGGGGATAAACTCCCAGAAAATATTCTAAAGCAAACAAGTAATTTGTTCCAAGTTATTCATACAAAGCAGTTCATGAAAAGAACACTTTGAAAATACTAACTCAAATGTCCAACAATAAACAATTATCCAAGGAAACTAATGTTTAACAGCATGGAATCCCATTACTAGTTGGCCTGTTAAATTGTCTGAACTACCTTAAAATAGGCCCATCTTTATAGTAAAGAAGTAAGTGAGGTAAAAATAAGATATATATGTGAAATTTGGTTAGAATCAAAGCTCATGTGCTTAAAGGGCCATCAGAAGAGACTGAAGTGAGAGAAGAGAGTGAATTTAGATTTCTTGATATATTGAGGACTTCCATATTTCCAAGATATTTACTTAATTCATATATTTCAATCTCACATCAGTTGTATGATACAGATATTATTTATTCAACTTCTATTCAAGAAATCTGTTCAAGAGTAGCTTGTCCACAGTCACACTGGTGGACAAGTGACCAAGTGGGAATTTGAACCCTTTCCTGAATTCCAAAATCTACAGCTTTTCAGTGTATCATGTAGAACACATTTCCTGAAGTTCTTTTTAAAAAACACTAATCTCATCACATGACCCTCCAAGATAGATTGATGTATTGAATAAATTTGAAAATGTGTTAAAATATATTCTCTTGATGTTAATTGGCATAATCTTTTGATGTTTTAAAGCAATTAAGCCAGTTTACATTTACTTAAAACAGCATTTCCCAATCTTGTGAATTACGTGTGTGTGTGTATTTGCACCAACGCGTAAGTGTATGAAGCAACTGCTAATAAACCATAGAACTCTAGGTCTGCAGAACACAGTTTTGGAAATACTGACTTAAAGTCTTGTGCTTACTAGACATATTCTTTTGAGGTTAAGCATTAAAACTTAAAATATTAAACTTTATAAAAGTTGGTTATCTCAAGTAACCATTGAACAAAGCTTTCTTAAGCCAAAGTAATAAAATCCAATGGTGACAGGTTAGGCTAAAAAGGGTACACTTATATATTTTAAATGACATTGTAAATTGGGTCAAATTTTCTGCAAAGTCATTTGTAACAAAAGCTGTACAAAGCTTTCTTTCCTTTGACCTAGTAACTGCACTTTGGGGATAAACTCCCAGAAAATATTCTAAAGCAAACAAGTAATTTGTTCCAAGTTATTCATACAAAGCAGTTCATGAAAAGAACACTTTGAAAATACTAACTCAAATGTCCAACAATAAACAATTATCCAAGGAAACTAATGTTTAACAGCATGGAATCCCATTACTAGTTGGCCTGTTAAATTGTCTGAACTACCTTAAAATAGGCCCATCTTTATAGTAAAGAAGTAAGTGAGGTAAAAATAAGATATATATGTGAAATTTGGTTAGAATCAAAGCTCATGTGCTTAAAGGGCCATCAGAAGAGACTGAAGTGAGAGAAGAGAGTGAATTTAGATTTCTTGATATATTGAGGACTTCCATATTTCCAAGATATTTACTTAATTCATATATTTCAATCTCACATCAGTTGTATGATACAGATATTATTTATTCAACTTCTATTCAAGAAATCTGTTCAAGAGTAGCTTGTCCACAGTCACACTGGTGGACAAGTGACCAAGTGGGAATTTGAACCCTTTCCTGAATTCCAAAATCTACAGCTTTTCAGTGTATCATGTAGAACACATTTCCTGAAGTTCTTTTTAAAAAACACTAATCTCATCACATGACCCTCCAAGATAGATTGATGTATTGAATAAATTTGAAAATGTGTTAAAATATATTCTCTTGATGTTAATTGGCATAATCTTTTGATGTTTTAAAGCAATTAAGCCAGTTTACATTTACTTAAAACAGCATTTCCCAATCTTGTGAATTACGTGTGTGTGTGTGTATTTGCACCAACGCGTAAGTGTATGAAGCAACTGCTAATAAACCATAGAACTCTAGGTCTGCAGAACACAGTTTTGGAAATACTGACTTAAAGTCTTGTGCTTACTAGACATATTCTTTTGAGGTTAAGCATTAAAACTTAAAATATTAAACTTTATAAAAGTTGGTTATCTCTACTGTGTAATCCTCTATCTGTAGGCTCTCAGAGGATTAAATGTAAATTAAGGAATTATTCAGAGCTTAAATGGAAATACATGTATATATCCATATTTTCTTTCTGCCTTAAAGAGATAAGTGGCAACTCTAAAAAATATTGGCACAGAAAATTGCCAGGGACTCCCTGAGGTTAGTCTCCCTTAAAGAGGCAAATTTATGACCATTTGTCCTAGTTATCCTGTCGATCAGGATAATAAGAATTTCAATGTCCTGAAAGTACAAATATTATTAATAGCTGTCCAAGTGGACACTTAGGAAGTAGTAGATGAGGATTCTGAACCCATAGGTGGAAAAAAACAGAAACAACACTGACCCAGAGCCTTGGGAGATGATTGTGTTGACGAACTTAAATAAACAAATACTGAGAACTGTAACCCTCTGAGGTCAAGTCTAGTCAGGAATGAAGTTCTCACCACTAAGTATGATTGAGAGGACTGACGTTTTCCCCAAACCCATCACTTCAAGGTGTGTGCCAGTGGCCATTTTAAAGCATTCAGCCTCCCTTTCTGCCCCTGACCTGCTCTGCTTTGCCTCTGATGTGCTTTGACAACCAGTCAGCTCTTAAATTAAACAATCACAGGCATCATAGATAGATGGCTGGCTTGGATATTTGGTTAATTCCATAATCTGGATCAGCCTTTTGTGGCTCTGTGACTTCTTGTATTGCAAACAAACATATGCTCTATGTAAAACGGGTCAAATGTAACTTAAACAGTCTAGATTGATGTATTGAATAAATTTGAAAATGTGTTAAAATATATTCTCTTGATGTTAATTGGCATAATCTTTTGATGTTTTAAAGCAATTAAGCCAGTTTACATTTACTTAAAACAGCATTTCCCAATCTTGTGAATTACGTGTGTGTGTGTGTATTTGCACCAACGCGTAAGTGTATGAAGCAACTGCTAATAAACCATAGAACTCTAGGTCTGCAGAACACAGTTTTGGAAATACTGACTTAAAGTCTTGTGCTTACTAGACATATTCTTTTGAGGTTAAGCATTAAAACTTAAAATATTAAACTTTATAAAAGTTGGTTATCTCTACTGTGTAATCCTCTATCTGTAGGCTCTCAGAGGATTAAATGTAAATTAAGGAATTATTCAGAGCTTAAATGGAAATACATGTATATATCCATATTTTCTTTCTGCCTTAAAGAGATAAGTGGCAACTCTAAAAAATATTGGCACAGAAAATTGCCAGGGACTCCCTGAGGTTAGTCTCCCTTAAAGAGGCAAATTTATGACCATTTGTCCTAGTTATCCTGTCGATCAGGATAATAAGAATTTCAATGTCCTGAAAGTACAAATATTATTAATAGCTGTCCAAGTGGACACTTAGGAAGTAGTAGATGAGGATTCTGAACCCATAGGTGGAAAAACAGAAACAACACTGACCCAGAGCCTTGGGAGATGATTGTGTTGACGAACTTAAATAAACAAATACTGAGAACTGTAACCCTCTGAGGTCAAGTCTAGTCAGGAATGAAGTTCTCACCACTAAGTATGATTGAGAGGACTGACGTTTTCCCCAAACCCATCACTTCAAGGTGTGTGCCAGTGGCCATTTTAAAGCATTCAGCCTCCCTTTCTGCCCCTGACCTGCTCTGCTTTGCCTCTGATGTGCTTTGACAACCAGTCAGCTCTTAAATTAAACAATCACAGGCATCATAGATAGATGGCTGGCTTGGATATTTGGTTAATTCCATAATCTGGATCAGCCTTTTGTGGCTCTGTGACTTCTTGTATTGCAAACAAACATATGCTCTAAGTAAAACTAGTGATTTGATATGCAAATGTAACTTTAAGACAGTTTTCATAGGATTAGTCTCCTCCCTAACAGCCAGAGTTCAGCCTCCCACATAGAATGCTACTGCTGTCTCTCTGGAATGCTCTTGTATTTTCTATTAGGTGGACTCTACTGTGACCATGTCTCTAGGAATGTCCAACAAGTGGTGCTTTATTCTGTCAATGGGCTAATCTCCTCTACTGTTTTGAGTACCCAGAGAATGGAAGTGACTAGTTTTATAGACGCAAGTTACTTTATATAGAGACCGTCATGCTGGCCAGCATAAGAGACACTGATAGGGAATCATGAACTGATCAGCGTTGGCACTTAGGATGTAGTTATTAAGCCAAGGCTCTTGGTTCAGTCTTCAGTAGTTAACATATCACTGTGGGACTGACATGGATTTATCGCTCCTCTCTAGTTACTAATGCTGGACATTACTGGATGCAGGACAAGGACTGATATTCACACTTCAGGAGAATTCATCCTACTTCTGGACCCATTGTTGTTGCTACCGTGTGTCAGTACATGGAGATGGACTGGGATGAGATATCTGTGTGCCCATCTCCCAGATCAATCAGAATTTTTTGTTGGGTACTGTTTTGTTTTTGTTTTTTTTTTCTCTGTGCTGAGGACTGCTGATGTAGAGAGTTATTTTTATGTAACATTTCAAGTGTGCCTTGTTAGGTATTTTGCAATTTAGGCATTTCTTAATCTTCACAGCCATATTCTCGTCTTCAGATTTCAGCCATATCTGGTCTGGTGGATCTGGTTTCTGGTCTTGTGTAGTTTGTGAGTTGAAGAGCAATGTGTGATAAGCCACTTTAATATAAAATCTTTTCAATGGCTGAAATTTTATCTCAGGAAATAGAAACTTTACTTCTTATAAGGGAGATCTGAATGAGTTTACCAATGATCTATTGGAAGTTTCTTGAGTCTTTAGTGGAAAAAAAAAAACAACACTTTACACACAGAAAACAAAATGCAATGTATGATATAAAAGCAGGGAGAAAGATTATTCTTGCAATTTCAGTGGATAATTTTCTTTTTCTAAGTTACAAATCCTAAATCTTGATGCATTTATCAAAATAAAATTCCAGTAGAAATAATATAAAATATATCAATTTGCTTGCACTAGCAAAGCTTTAAGTGAAATTCAGAGACTGCTATATTATTCTGCACAAAAGAACTTGAAGTTATTTAAAAATGCAGTGAACACAAATTAAATATTATTACCTTGCCTTGCCTCTCAGATGTTGGCTCATATCACCGACTCAAACAAAGCCTCATTGTCACTCTCTAATCTACAAAACAAATGCATTCGTGCTTCCATTATCAAAGATATAGAACAGTTTCCAGACACTCCAGCAACAAAGAGTACATGCCTACATATTCCCTTCCTGACTTGTTAAGAAAATATATCAAGTCACCCACACTTATAGTGATGTGGTGGAGTTTTTCTCTGAGATCTGGGATGGTCTTAGGCAAGTTTTTATATTAGTCTGAACTTAAGCTTCCTAAGCTATGAAAGGAGAGTTTGATCTAGTCACATTTTTTTTTTAATCTTTCTTTTTTTTTTTTTTGATAGAGTCACATTTTGAGAACTGGTAGCTCATGGAATAATTTTTGGCCTGAGGATATGTTTTACTGGACAAAGAGTACTTTTCTTGTTTGTTTGTATTTTGGCCACACCTCGTGGCATGGGAGATCTTAGTTTCCCCACCAGGGACTGAACCACCCCTCGCTGTGGAAGCTCAAAGTCTTAACCAATGGACCACCAAGGAAAGTTCCAAACAAAGAGTATTTTTTCCTGCATCGGTTGCCAGCATTTAAAAGATGGGATATTACTAAACAGCTATGTGTAAAACAAGGAAATTTGAAAATTTTCTCATACCATATACAAATATAAACTCAGAATGGACTAAAGACTTAAATATAAGACCTCAAACCATAAAACTCTGATGAGAAAACAGCCAATAAAGTCTTTGACATCAGTTTTAGCAAAATTTTTTTGGATCTCAAGCAAGGCAAGAAAAGCAAAAATAAAACAAATGGTAGCTAGTTAAAGCTCAGAGCTTTTTCACAGCAAAGGAAACCATCAACAAAATGGAAAGGGGATTTCCTCCACTTCTACTGAATGGAAGAAGACATTTACAAATGATATGTCTGATAAGGGGTCAATATCCAAAATATATAGAGAACTCATACAACTCAATATCAAACAAATAAGAAACACAATTAATAAGTAGAGGGCCTAAATAGGCATTTTTCCAAAGACAAAGAGATGGCCAACAGGCAAAGAAAAAGATGCTCAAGATCACTAATCATCAAGGAAATGCAAATCCAAATCACAGAGAAATATTACATTTTACTTGTCAGAATGGCTATTGTCAAAAGGACAGGAAATAACAAGTCTTAGTGAAGATGTAGGAAAAGAGGACCCTTGTACATAGTTGTGGGAATGTAAAGTGGTACAGCCAAAATGCAAAATAGTATGAAGTTCCTCAAAACCTAAAAATAGAACTACCATACAATCTAGCAATTCCACTTATAGTGATGTGGTGGAGTTTTTCTCTGAGATCTGGGATGGTCTTAGGCAAGTTTTTATATTAGTCTGAACTTAAGCTTCCTAAGCTATGAAAGGAGAGTTTGATCTAGTCACATTTTTTTTTTAATCTTTCTTTTTTTTTTTTGATAGAGTCACATTTTGAGAACTGGTAGCTCATGGAATAATTTTTGGCCTGAGGATATGTTTTACTGGACAAAGAGTACTTTTCTTGTTTGTTTGTATTTTGGCCACACCTCGTGGCATGGGAGATCTTAGTTTCCCCACCAGGGACTGAACCACCCCTCGCTGTGGAAGCTCAAAGTCTTAACCAATGGACCACCAAGGAAAGTTCCAAACAAAGAGTATTTTTTCCTGCATCGGTTGCCAGCATTTAAAAGATGGGATATTACTAAACAGCTATGTGTAAAACAAGGAAATTTGAAAATTTTCTCATACCATATACAAATATAAACTCAGAATGGACTAAAGACTTAAATATAAGACCTCAAACCATAAAACTCTGATGAGAAAACAGCCAATAAAGTCTTTGACATCAGTTTTAGCAAAATTTTTTTGGATCTCAAGCAAGGCAAGAAAAGCAAAAATAAAACAAATGGTAGCTAGTTAAAGCTCAGAGCTTTTTCACAGCAAAGGAAACCATCAACAAAATGGAAAGGGGATTTCCTCCACTTCTACTGAATGGAAGAAGACATTTACAAATGATATGTCTGATAAGGGGTCAATATCCAAAATATATAGAGAACTCATACAACTCAATATCAAACAAATAAGAAACACAATTAATAAGTAGAGGGCCTAAATAGGCATTTTTCCAAAGACAAAGAGATGGCCAACAGGCAAAGAAAAAGATGCTCAAGATCACTAATCATCAAGGAAATGCAAATCCAAATCACAGAGAAATATTACATTTTACTTGTCAGAATGGCTATTGTCAAAAGGACAGGAAATAACAAGTCTTAGTGAAGATGTAGGAAAAGAGGGACCCTTGTACATTGTTGTGGGAATGTAAAGTGGTACAGCCAAAATGAAAAATAGTATGAAGTTCCTCAAAAACCTAAAAATAGAACTACCATACAATCTAGCAATTCCACTCCTGGATAGTTATTCTAAAAAATTTAAAGTTGAACAGTAATTTTAAAAGATATATGAACCTCTATGTTCATAGAATATTATTCATAAGAGTCTAAACATGGAAGCAACCTGTGTTCATCAATAAATAAATGGATAAAGAAGATGTAATGTATATGTGTGAGTGTGTGTGTGTCTATATATATATATTTATATTTTATATATATATATTTTTTACATATATTATACATATATAATATATATGTATAAAATATACATATATATTTTTTTAATAGAATGTTATTCCACCATAAAACAAAAGATGAAATCTTGTCATTTGCAACAACATGAATGGACTGGGAAGGTATTGTGCTTAGTGAGAAAAGACAGAAAGAAAATTCCTATATGTTTTCACATATATATAAAATCTGAAAAATAGAACAAAGAACAAATATAACAAAACAGAAACAGACTCACAGATACAGAGAACAAACCAGTGGTTATCATAAGGGAAAAGGATGGAGGAAGAGACAAATACATGAAGAGGATTGAGAGGGACAGACTGACAATTATAAAATAAATAAGCAACGGAGACATAATTTATAGCACAAGGAATATAGGCAATATTTCATAAAAGCCTTGTATTGTATATAATCTACATTATAGATTATGGGATGTTTGCAAAAATCCATTTTTTAATTTTCATGAAGGAATTGGCAGAGCTGTGCTACACAGTCTCTCAGCAATAACTGCTTATCGTTGAGTCTGCACAGCCTCCTCTGGGTGAGGCTTGTGTTCTTCAAGACATTACAGTCTTCAGTGAGCCCACCACATCCATGGCCCAAATCCAGGGGCACTGGAGATTATAACTGCGTAGACCTTAGGTCCCTTTCAGCTCTGAAATCCTATGATTCTTCTTTTCCTAAAAGACCAACACTTAGAGCAGGAAACCATAAGAGGGTGGATAGAAATAGAACAGGAAGAAGTAAAAGGGGATTCTCTATCCACTTCCCAACTGAGTATTGATATATAATTTCTCTTGAATAAGTGGACTTCATCACTTCAAAAATTTTATCCATAATTTCAGAGGGAGAATGAGAAATACATACAAACGTCACTGTTGCATTTATCCAGTGACGTAGAACTGAAAAGAATGTCAAGGCAGAAAGGTAGCTACTGAATTTAACTTTTGCTGTTATTTTAAAATGTAGTTTAATTTTTTTTTCAGATTATAACAATCATATTAACTTAGAATCTAGAAAATTCAGAAATATAGAAAGCAATACAAGAGAAATATTTGTTCAAGTGAAATATAGAGGAGAATAAAATATTTTATTTTAATTGATTATAACAAGCATTTATTGTTCACCCATGTTTATGTTAGGCTCTACACTGAATACAAAGACAAACCAAGGAAATAATATTGCACTTCAGGAAGTACATAATCTACATGGAAGAAAGAATAAAAGTGCATACACCACTTACTCAGTATAGTAAGATGCAACTGGTAAAAGAAAAAGGGCAAATACAATTAATTCAAGATTTATAATTCAGAGAATGCTTCCAATGAAAGAATATAAACATTTAAAAAATTTTCT
This sequence comes from Tragulus kanchil, assembly GCA_022376925.1. Classification (NCBI taxonomy): domain Eukaryota; kingdom Metazoa; phylum Chordata; class Mammalia; order Artiodactyla; family Tragulidae; genus Tragulus; species Tragulus kanchil. The sequence goes on along the minus strand of JAIOJX010000026.1, from coordinate 260,504,863 downwards.
TGGACAAAGAAAGTATTTTCAAATTTCCATTGAGTTACAACAAATTAAAAATGATCAATTAGGGCTTCCCTGGTGGTCCACTGGGTAAAGATTCTTCCTTGCAATGCAACGGGTACCAGTTCAATCTCTAGCTCGGGAAGATCCTACATGCCGCAGAGTGGCTGGACCTGTGTGTCCAATTACGAGCCAGAATTCTGGAGCACATGTGCCCAGAGCCAGTGCTCTGCAACGAGAGAGGCCACTGCAGTGGGAGGCCCACACAGGCCAAATAATGAAGATGGATGAAAATAAATAAATAAATAAATAAACAAATAAATAAATAAATAAATAAAAGAGGTACAAATTTAAAATTTTATATGTAAAAAAACTTTTTTAATGATCAATTAAAATGGAACGATTGCTTTTCAATGTAATGCATATTTGTCGTTTATTTAAATCACGTCAACTGTTTGGGACCACATGAATTGTGACCTGCCAGGTCCCTCCGTCCATGAGATTTGCCAGGCAGTAATAGTAGAGTGGGTTGCTAATTCCTCCTCGAGGGGATCTTCCCAATGCAGGCTCTTGCGTTGACAGGCAAATTCTTTACCCCTGAGCCACCAGGGAAGGTGGTGGCTTGATTGATACATACACTTGATTATATTTAATCAGAACTATTCCAAAGCAAAAAAAAGAAATTAAGTATTGCAAAAACAAGTAGGAAATGGAGCCCCTCCCTGATTACTTTTGTGGTAGAATAAATGCAGTTAGATTTCACAGCTTCCTAGATGAACATTACACTTTAATCCTGACTTCATGAGATATAGAATTGAAAATAATTACCATCATTTAAAATACCTCTTTCAAAAAAAACTTGTTTCAAAAGATTTACATTCTTAGGTCATAAATTAACCAGAACATGATTTCAGTATGTTATGAATATATGGAAGAAAAATCAGCATGTTCTGATACATATTGGTAAAGAAAAAAATGAACAAAAAAGTGAAAAAACCTTGCTCCTGATTTAATTTAAAAATGATAATTGGTTCATTTTCCAAAAGACCTTAATTCTGAAAATGTTCCACCATAGAATTTTTGTGTATGTAAAACCTAATGATACCCTAGATAACAAGTTCCCAAATGAAATTACCAACAATTAGATGTTACATACATTGCTTTCAAGTCTACAGTGTTATTAAATTATCATTGCCTTGCAAATTAATACTAGCTTTCATTTTGTAAAGTGACCAAGGGGAAAATAAGTTCAAAATGAGTATAAAACCATGTCTGTGAATCACTGAAATTCGTGGCTCATTTTCCCTAGAATCATTTTCTCCCCCGTGAAAAATATGGTTTGTAAGAATAATAAAAGATTTCCTCCAGCTTTTTATAGTTTTAAAGACTGATACGCTTACCATGAGATCTTTATTTGTCTAGAAAACTTAGTAGAAAATTTAGTGAAAATAGCATGCTGTCCATTAGATAAAGCATATATGATAAATGTGATCCCGCAAATTTACTGCTGATTTACCGAGAGTTGTGAGCTTAATCAATTCCTTTGGTGGATCAACGTTTCCGTTACTAAGAAAAAAAACGTACACCTCTGAGCTGTATACTATTCTCTGCAGACCAAAAACTATGGTTGTCATAGCAACTGCAAACTGTGCAGAGTCTGTCATGACCCAGTAAGGGTATAATGGAAAACATCTGCTGGGAAATCACGGATGGACTGGCACAAGGTCTCTGGGAGGAAGTACTTGTGATAATTTAACCTTAAAATATTTCCTCAATTATGATCTCAGATTCCCCCGGTACAAATATTTAAAATGGTGCTATTCTTGCCAATATCTGCAGCACATAACTTAAGGCAAACAGAGAAAACATGAGATGATTTTTTTTCTTCTCATTGTTAATAGTACAACGTTCAAGAAATTAAGTTAATTTTTAAATGTGAAATTGTTATAAAATCCCTCCTCCCCTTAAAAATAGGACAGGTAATTTTCAAGATTTACATTCTTAGGTCATAAATTAACCAGAACATGATTTCAGTATGTTATGAATATATGGAAGAAAAATCAGCATGTTCTGATACATATTGGTAAAGAAAAAAATGAACAAAAAAGTGAAAAAACCTTGCTCCTGATTTAATTTAAAAATGATAATTGGTTCATTTTCCAAAAGACCTTAATTCTGAAAATGTTCCACCATAGAATTTTTGTGTATGTAAAACCTAATGATACCCTAGATAACAAGTTCCCAAATGAAATTACCAACAATTAGATGTTACATACATTGCTTTCAAGTCTACAGTGTTATTAAATTATCATTGCCTTGCAAATTAATACTAGCTTTCATTTTGTAAAGTGACCAAGGGGAAAATAAGTTCAAAATGAGTATAAAACCATGTCTGTGAATCACTGAAATTCGTGGCTCATTTTCCCTAGAATCATTTTCTCCCCCGTGAAAAATATGGTTTGTAAGAATAATAAAAGATTTCCTCCAGCTTTTTATAGTTTTAAAGACTGATACGCTTACCATGAGATCTTTATTTGTCTAGAAAACTTAGTAGAAAATTTAGTGAAAATAGCATGCTGTCCATTAGATAAAGCATATATGATAAATGTGATCCCGCAAATTTACTGCTGATTTACCGAGAGTTGTGAGCTTAATCAATTCCTTTGGTGGATCAACGTTTCCGTTACTAAGAAAAAAAACGTACACCTCTGAGCTGTATACTATTCTCTGCAGACCAAAAACTATGGTTGTCATAGCAACTGCAAACTGTGCAGAGTCTGTCATGACCCAGTAAGGGTATAATGGAAAACATCTGCTGGGAAATCACGGATGGACTGGCACAAGGTCTCTGGGAGGAAGTACTTGTGATAATTTAACCTTAAAATATTTCCTCAATTATGATCTCAGATTCCCCCGGTACAAATATTTAAAATGGTGCTATTCTTGCCAATATCTGCAGCACATAACTTAAGGCAAACAGAGAAAACATGAGATGATTTTTTTTCTTCTCATTGTTAATAGTACAACGTTCAAGAAATTAAGTTAATTTTTAAATGTGAAATTGTTATAAAATCCCTCCTCCCCTTAAAAATAGGACAGGTAATTTTCATGATTTGACTTCAACCAGCAGCCTCCAAATTAAGTGTGCATCAGAATTATATTCAGGGCTCTTTACAAGAGAGTGCTCAATCCCATCCCAAGTTACTGATTCAGTGGGTGGAATGGAGTCTGAGAATATGTATTTCTAAAGTTCTCAAGTGACGCTGTTGCAGTTGGTCCAGGATTCTCATTTTGAAATCATAGATTTAATTTAAGAATCTCAAAAGAACTCTAAAACTTGCTAGCAAAATAATCTTGAGAAGAACAAGAAAAATGTCAGTTTTTCTTAAAAGGTTCAGACTGCAGTGATTTCTATGCTAAGTCCTGCCTGAGAAATCACTTTAAAAATACAAAAGTCCAAGTCCTACTCCTAGAGATTCGATTTTAGTTGCTCTTGGATAGAATCCAATGTTTGGATATTTTAAACAAGCATCCCATGTTTATTGTGATATACGCTTTTATTTCTCTACTTTGCTTGGGAATCACTGATTCAGACAAGTTGTCACGTTGTAGTGTATAACTGTAAAGCATGTTTTAAAATCTCTGATTATTGCCCCAGTAGGTCTGGATGGGACTCAGGAATTGAAATTTTGTCAAGAATCACCAGAACTTGGTGAATATGATGACCAACATCATTCTTCAAACAACTGTTCAGGACATCTATTTGAGATGGAGAAAGAAAAAACTGAAAACATTTTATTTTAATTTGAAAACTAAGAAAGGTATTAGGTTTTATTCATACTCTGACCCTCTAAATGAGCCCATCAGCAGGGCCACTCATGGATCACCTACTGCGGGTGAGGCGGGTCTTTAGCATGGAGAAGAGGTTGAGAGCCATATTTTCATTCAAAGATTATTACAACAAAAAGCAGTTCATAGGTGGATGAATGGATTTTTCCCTCTGATTTTCACTGACCTAAGCCTTCAGAAAATGGACTAGTGGCTTAAAAGAATTGCAATTGATTGACGACATTGTGAGTAATGCAAGTACTCACAAGTAAGCCATGTGAAAATTACACGGCTAAGTTTGGCCTTTAAATGTGAAATTGTTATAAAATCCCTCCTCCCTTAAAAATAGGACAGGTAATTTTCATGATTTGACTTCAACCAGCAGCCTCAAATTAAGTGTGCATCAGAATTATATTCAGGGCTCTTTACAAGAGAGTGCTCAATCCCATCCCAAGTTACTGATTCAGTGGGTGGAATGGAGTCTGAGAATATGTATTTCTAAAGTTCTCAAGTGACGCTGTTGCAGTTGGTCCAGGATTCTCATTTTGAAATCATAGATTTAATTTAAGAATCTCAAAAGAACTCTAAAACTTGCTAGCAAAATAATCTTGAGAAGAACAAGAAAAATGTCAGTTTTTCTTAAAAGGTTCAGACTGCAGTGATTTCTATGCTAAGTCCTGCCTGAGAAATCACTTTAAAAATACAAAAGTCCAAGTCCTACTCCTAGAGATTCGATTTTAGTTGCTCTTGGATAGAATCCAATGTTTGGATATTTTAAACAAGCATCCCATGTTTATTGTGATATACGCTTTTATTTCTCTACTTTGCTTGGGAATCACTGATTCAGACAAGTTGTCACGTTGTAGTGTATAACTGTAAAGCATGTTTTAAAATCTCTGATTATTGCCCCAGTAGGTCTGGATGGGACTCAGGAATTGAAATTTTGTCAAGAATCACCAGAACTTGGTGAATATGATGACCAACATCATTCTTCAAACAACTGTTCAGGACATCTATTTGAGATGGAGAAAGAAAAAACTGAAAACATTTTATTTTAATTTGAAAACTAAGAAAGGTATTAGGTTTTATTCATACTCTGACCCTCTAAATGAGCCCATCAGCAGGGCCACTCATGGATCACCTACTGCGGGTGAGGCGGGTCTTTAGCATGGAGAAGAGGTTGAGAGCCATATTTTCATTCAAAGATTATTACAACAAAAAGCAGTTCATAGGTGGATGTATGGATTTTTCCCTCTGATTTTCACTGACCTAAGCCTTCAGAAAATGGACTAGTGGCTTAAAAAGAATTGCAATTGATTGACGACATTGTGAGTAATGCAAGTACTCACAAGTAAGCCATGTGAAAATTACACGGCTAACACATTTCCTGCTTTTAGTTGTTTCTCAACCTAATTATGAGGAATAATCTACTAAGATCCGAGAAGTTTAATCAATAAAAAGAATTCTTTTCTGAAATAAATGTGGGTTGTGAAAAGAACATTTTGAAAATGTGTGTTTCTAATATTACACAATTTTGTTGCTAAAATCTGCATACTTAAAAACATGGAAAATGAATTTTCTTCCCTGATTTAAGATCTTCAAAAGAGGTTCAGTGTGTTTTGAACCATTATTTAAAGTCATAATTAACACTTGATGTTTACAAGAAAAACTGATGGACTTCAGGGAAGATTAAAGCTTGCTTAAATTTCAACAAAAATCTTTAGTGGGCAATATAGAGAAATCAGTAGGAAGATTTGATCAGCAAAAGACATTTTTTTTTTCCATTTGAATCTGAGTCTTTTTTTCTTTTTTTTTTTTCGTCAGCTAAGAATGAACGGGGCTTCCCAGGTAGCACTAAGTGATAAAGAACCCATCTGCCAATGCAGGTAACGCTAAGATATATACGTTCAGTCCCTGGCTGGAGAAGATCCCTTGGAGGAGGGCATGAAAACTCACACCAGTATGCTTGCCTTGAAAATCCCATGGACAGAGGAGCCTGTTGGGCGACAGTCCATAGAGTCAGATATGACGAAGCAGCTTAGCAGGTACATGCAGGCAAGATGGACTACTAAACCCAAGTATCTAAGCAAATTGAATTTAAACTCATATCTGCAAATTTCCACATTGTAAAGCATCAGGCAAAAATATTTTTATAAATAATTGATCATACAAAATATTAGTTTTGTCCACTATAAAATAATATATATTGTTTATCTTCAAAGAAAAAACATTTTGTTATTCTTTATATTAAAATAATTTTAAAATAATGTTTATAGTTTTCTCAGTTCAGTTTTTTAAAAATTTATATTGCATCTTTTGTAATATAAGGAAAATGGAAATAAAAACTTATTTATAGCACAAATAAATATCCAAATGCTGAGGATATTTATTTTCAAAATATCTTTCTGACTTTTGGAAGCTGGATTAGAGGACTAGTAGGAATATTTTTTCTTAGAAATGTGTCAATAAATTATAAATTCTTTATTTTCTCATCTATGCATTAGAAATGCTTACCAATTGATAGTAACAATGTAAATATTCATTATTTGGGTATTATAAGCATTGTTTTAATGCTACCTGTTATAGATGTTAAAAACTTTGGTAATTATTAACCATTGGGTCAAAAGTAATTGAGAAATAAAATGAATAACTAAATTATATTAAACATTGTTGGGAAATTTGAACAGATTCATCAATGGGAAACAATCATTTGTTTTTCTATTATAGACTCAATAGACTAAGAGCAATGTACATTATAAGTACTTTTAAATGGTTACAAAATTACACAACACACACTTCCCTCAAATGGAATGCACAGTTTAGATGGATAGAGAAGACATAACAGTGTACCGTGTGTATCTTTTACCTGAAGGAAAGAAGAGTACCCAATGGGACCTTTGACAAATTCCTCTACTCAAATTGAAGGTGCAGTCTGTGGCTACTGAGGAAAGTTCTCACCACTTTCTAAAACCACAACCTAGTATACGCTTGCTGGAGAAGATCCCTTGGAGGAGGGCATGAAAACTCACACCAGTATGCTTGCCTTGAAAATCCCATGGACAGAGGAGCCTGTTGGGCGACAGTCCATAGAGTCAGATATGACGAAGCAGCTTAGCAGGTACATGCAGGCAAGATGGACTACTAAACCCAAGTATCTAAGCAAATTGAATTTAAACTCATATCTGCAAATTTCCACATTGTAAAGCATCAGGCAAAAATATTTTTATAAATAATTGATCATACAAAATATTAGTTTTGTCCACTATAAAATAATATATATTGTTTATCTTCAAAGAAAAAACATTTTGTTATTCTTTATATTAAAATAATTTTAAAATAATGTTTATAGTTTTCTCAGTTCAGTTTTTTAAAAATTTATATTGCATCTTTTGTAATATAAGGAAAATGGAAATAAAAACTTATTTATAGCACAAATAAATATCCAAATGCTGAGGATATTTATTTTCAAAATATCTTTCTGACTTTTGGAAGCTGGATTAGAGGACTAGTAGGAATATTTTTTCTTAGAAATGTGTCAATAAATTATAAATTCTTTATTTTCTCATCTATGCATTAGAAATGCTTACCAATTGATAGTAACAATGTAAATATTCATTATTTGGGTATTATAAGCATTGTTTTAATGCTACCTGTTATAGATGTTAAAAACTTTGGTAATTATTAACCATTGGGTCAAAAGTAATTGAGAAATAAAATGAATAACTAAATTATATTAAACATTGTTGGGAAATTTGAACAGATTCATCAATGGGAAACAATCATTTGTTTTTCTATTATAGACTCAATAGACTAAGAGCAATGTACATTATAAGTACTTTTTAAATGGTTACAAAAATTACACAACACACACTTCCCTCAAATGGAATGCACAGTTTAGATGGATAGAGAAGACATAACAGTGTACCGTGTGTATCTTTTTACCTGAAGGGAAAGAAGAGTACCCAATGGGACCTTTGACAAATTCCTCTACTCAAATTGAAGGTGCAGTCTGTGGCTACTGAGGAAAGTTCTCACCACTTTAAAGGGACAAATAATAGCACAGGCAGCAAGGGAATGCTCCAAGAGAATTTATGTTGTAATGACCAGAATGGAACTCCAGCACCACCTCTAGATAGCCTTATTCATTTCCTATTGCAGTGTAATAGATTACCTATGATTTAATAGCTTAAAACATCACATCATCTCAGTGACTATACATCTAAGAAGTCCTGGCACCATATTATTGTATTATTTTCTCAATCAAGACATCTGTCAGAGCTGGAGTTTCATCTGAGATCCAGAAATCTCCTCTCCCCAGCTTATATGGTTGTTGGTAGTATTATTTCCTTGTAGAACTCACAGTGGGTCATCTTTCATGGTCAGCAGAGTGATCAAACCCAGGAACAATCTCCATTGTTCATTAATTTCAGATAATTTGAAATATGATATATGAAAATAAAACTTCTGATAAACAGAACAATATGGAAAATAAATTAAAAAAATTTTTGTACCATTGGCAGATACATATAAATACAGAGAAACTGTTATTTTCAAACTTCTTTGCAAAGTCTTAGGAGTTCATTATTGTTGAGTCGCTAAGTTGTGCCTGACTTGTTGTGACCCTGTGGACTTTCATCCACCAGGCTCTTCTGTCCATATTTCCCAGGCAAGAATACTAGAGTGAGTTGTCATTTCCTTCTCCAGGAGATCTATCTCGCCCAGGGATTCAACCAGAGTCTCCTGTATCTCCTGTAGTGGCAGGTGGATTCTTTACCCTTAGCTACCAAGGAAACCCAGGACTTCATGGGAGCCCCCTTAAGGATCACAGTTGCTAGTGGATAGGTATGCATAAATGGAGAAGTGAGAAGAAGCCAAGATTTGCTATTGTTTATATAAATTGTTACCACCACCCCCTTTTTAAAAATTTTTTGCCACTTTTATTGGTCTTTCATTTATTTATTTTCATCCATCCTTGTTCTTTGGCCCAAGTGGACCTCCCATTGCAGTGGCCTCAGTCGCTGCAGAGCACCGGCTCTGGGCGCACGCGCTTCAGAGCTCCTGCTAGGTAGTTGGACACATTGGTCCAGCCGCTCCGTGGCACATGGGATCTTCCCAGGCCAGGGATCGAAATGGTGCCCCTTGCACTGCAAGGCGGTTTCCTTACCCACTGGACTATCAGGGAAGCCCTCCCCCCCCTTTTTTTTTAATTTGAAAATCAAGTATCTAATTCCTTAGAGAGAAACAGAACAAAATAATCCTAGATAGATGTTGTCTAATCTTTGTGGTATTTTCCCTACGAAGGAAATACTTGCATGCTTATTTAAGTATTTGAAAAGAAAACTTCTGGAGCACAATGTTGATTTTGTACATGTACAAAGACCACACAGCTATTATCCTAAAAGACTATTAGGTTCTGAAAATTCTCCGGAAAGCCATCACATCAATAAGCGAAGGAGATTGAAACTAATATTGAATAAACATACTGTATACCAGCAAATCTGTTCAACTTAATTGTTAAAATCTTTATAACCTAATGCATGGTCAACTTTAAAAATTTTTGTACCATTGGCAGATACATATAAATACAGAGAAACTGTTATTTTCAAACTTCTTTGCAAAGTCTTAGGAGTTCATTATTGTTGAGTCGCTAAGTTGTGCCTGACTTGTTGTGACCCTGTGGACTTTCATCCACCAGGCTCTTCTGTCCATATTTCCCAGGCAAGAATACTAGAGTGAGTTGTCATTTCCTTCTCCAGGAGATCTATCTCGCCCAGGGATTCAACCAGAGTCTCCTGTATCTCCTGTAGTGGCAGGTGGATTCTTTACCCTTAGCTACCAAGGAAACCCAGGACTTCATGGGAGCCCCCTTAAGGATCACAGTTGCTAGTGGATAGGTATGCATAAATGGAGAAGTGAGAAGAAGCCAAGATTTGCTATTGTTTATATAAATTGTTACCACCACCCCCTTTTTAAAAATTTTTTGCCACTTTTATTGGTCTTTCATTTATTTATTTTCATCCATCCTTGTTCTTTGGCCCAAGTGGACCTCCCATTGCAGTGGCCTCAGTCGCTGCAGAGCACCGGCTCTGGGCGCACGCGCTTCAGAGCTCCTGCTAGGTAGTTGGACACATTGGTCCAGCCGCTCCGTGGCACATGGGATCTTCCCAGGCCAGGGATCGAAATGGTGCCCCTTGCACTGCAAGGCGGTTTCCTTACCCACTGGACTATCAGGGAAGCCCTCCCCCCCCTTTTTTTTTAATTTGAAAATCAAGTATCTAATTCCTTAGAGAGAAACAGAACAAAATAATCCTAGATAGATGTTGTCTAATCTTTGTGGTATTTTCCCTCGAAGGAAATACTTGCATGCTTATTTAAGTATTTGAAAAGAAAACTTCTGGAGCACAATGTTGATTTTGTACATGTACAAAGACCACACAGCTATTATCCTAAAAGACTATTAGGTTCTGAAAATTCTCCGGAAAGCCATCACATCAATAAGCGAAGGAGATTGAAACTAATATTGAATAAACATACTGTATACCAGCAAATCTGTTCAACTTAATTGTTAAAATCTTTATAACCTAATGCATGGTCAACTTTCAAATTTTTTGCATTTGTTAAATTGTGGAGTCAGGCTTCAACTAAGTACTTACTAAACAAGATTAACAATGAGTAAAAATAATCCAGCATATTAAAATACTTATGTTAATCTTTTCTTAGAATTGAACGTTTTTTATATATTCTAAATCTATTCTTTTTAAAGAACAAAGTTGTCTCAACCTAGTTTTTATTGCTAAAACAAATGAGACAAAATCTTTAAGTAGAGCAATAACTGTCTCTTCCTAATGTGGATGTTATAAATCATACACATCAAGCATAAAACAGTTAATATTAACACAGCTCTTGAAGTAAGAGCCAGACAAATCATGTGTTATAGCATACTTTGGCCACCTGATGCAAAGTAAACTCATTGGAAAAGATGCTGATGTTGGGAAAGCAGAAGGAGAAGGGGATGACAGAGGACGAAATGGTTGGACGGCATCTTTGAATTAATGGACATGAGTTTGAGCAAACTCTGGGAGATGGTGAAGGACAGTGAAATCTGGTGTGCTCTAGTCCATGGAGTCACAAATAGTCGGACACGATTGAGGGACTGAACTGAGAGCAGGACAGGTTTTGTATGTGACAGCAATTTTGTGGTTGTTTGGTTGTCTAAGTTTCTGCTGCAGCCATTTCTTTTGTTAATCAACCATCAGAAATACTAATTGGGGAGGAGAGGTGTAAGAGGAAAGGACTGGGAGTTTGGAATTATCAGATGTAAACTAGTATGTATGCGCGTGTGTGTGTGTGTGTGTGTGTGTGTGTACGCATTCAGTCGCTTCAGCATGTCTGACTCTTTGCGACCATATGGACTGTACCCTCCCCCACCAGGTTCCTCTGCCCATGGAATTTCCCAGGTAAGTGTATTTGGAAGATGCAGATAGGTTGGAAAGTTAATGTACCAAGGATCTGGAAAGCTTTAGTATTTGCCATCATGTGTTCTTTAGTATTTGCAAAGATTATTATTACATTTTCACAAAAGATGTGACACTTATATTAATTCAGTTATGACTCTTGAATACATAGATGTATGATTTGGCCAGTTATACTCTATTATGCTAAATCTACAGATATTTTATTTTATCATCCAGGTTTCTACATGATGGCAGAGACCATCTCTCTAACCATTGTCACACAAGATACCGCACCATCCATTAAGTTTTTTTTTTTTTTAAGTTTATTTTTTAACACTGATGTGCAGTTGATTTACAATGCTGTGCCAGTCTCTTTGGTATAGCAAAGTGGCTCAGTTACACGCAAACAGACATTCTTTTTTTTTCTTTTTTCAATATTCTTTTCCATTATGGTTTATCACAGGATATTGAATATAGTTTCCTGTGATGTAGGTTCAGTCCCTGAGTTGGGAATATTGAAGTCCATGTGCGGGTTGGAAAAGATTTTCCAGACACGAGGCAGAGTGTGAGGAAGATAAAGTTTATTAGAGTGGGGGAAGGGAGAGTCCCTGCCAGTACAGCAGGCTGGCTTAAGGGAGAATCGACCCTAAGCAGAGATGTTTGATCCATTTTATACCTAGGGGCTAAGGAGTGGCATAGGGGTTTTAAGGATCATTGCTGATTGGACGGTGTACTGGGTGGGGTAGAGTGATGACTACAGTATGAGGGAAAGACAGTAGGCTCTGAGGAGTGGCACAGGGGTCTTAAGGATTGGGCGGTGTACTACAGCCCAGGGGAGGGGAGGACAATAAGGGTCTGGTGTATCTATTCTTGCATTCCAAGACCCTTCTAGTTTACCTTGTTCTTTCATCCTTGGGCACCACAGGGAAGACCCCTAGAAAAGGACATGGCAACCTGCTCTAGTATTCTTGGCTGGGCAATCCCATGGACAGAGGAACCTGGCAGGCTACCGTCCAGACTCTTTTGGGGTCCCAAAAGAGTTGGACATAATGGAAGCAAATGAACAACAAGAATATTATTAGTACTGATATCACATGTGGAATTATGCTTTGCATTAGGAAAGAAATATAATGTTGTGGTTGACTCACTAAGTCATGTCCAAATCTTTGTGATTCCCCAGGACTGTAGCCTGAGAGGCTCCTCTAACCATGGAATTTTCCAGGCAAGGAAACTGGAATGTGTTGATATTTCCTACCCCAGAGATCTTCCCCACGCAGGAATTGACTGTCTCCTCCATTGGCAAGCAGATTCTTTACCACTGCACCACCTGGGAAACTCTTTTAATACCAATTTAGAGTGCCTCAAATTTGGTAAGATTAAATATTGTTGACAAAACAAAAAAGTTTCCTTTATCCTCTTCAGTGCAGTGTTTGAGGCCTCCAATTAAACTGACAACTGACGGATTAGCAAGAAAATTTTTAAAAAAGGCTTAGTTACATATGTACACAAGGGAATTCACAAAGAAATGTGCCTCAAGGCAGGGAATTTGAACCTTATATACCATCTTAACAAGGGGCAGGGTGGGCAGGGAGGGCAGGGAGGGGCAGAGCAGGACTTTTGGGAGAACAAATGAGTCCTTAGAAGGGGATTAAAAAGGCCATAAATGACTTTTAAAAGATAGATGGGCTTTAGGAAAATAAATTGGAGATAGGATGCTTTTGCAGCATTGTCTGCTTGGGTGTGGTACTGACTTCTGTTCTCCAAGAAGAGATCAGCATCACTCTTAGGAAAGTGACTTGTACCAATGGGGTTCTTTGGGGAGGCTCTGCGTTTAGGCAAATAAGGGATTTCAGGAGCTCAACGGTCTTCAGATCAAAATAAATTGTCACAGTTTATTCTGGATCCCTTTAATATAAAGCAGCAGGCTATGAATATATGAAAAAAAAAAACTTCCATTGTGAAAAGTCAATATCTAAGCCTCCTTAGATTGTCTGTATCAGATTCTCATATTGAAGTTCATATTTTTGTTAAGTGTGATGAGTTAGAACCACAAGTCAACAGATTAATAAGTTTTAGGGAAAAAATCTTTTTTTTTTTTTCTTAAGAAGCTACTTTTGAATTGCTAAATCACAGGTCATAGACAGGCTAGCTGAAATAAAAGAGTTAGAGTAAATCAGTGGTTTATCCTATTATTTAAAGGTGAGAGACAATCATGCTTTTAACTCACCAGACTCTATCTCCAATGGTGATTTAGCAGTTTTGTTTTAATTAATATTACTGACCCAAAGCTGAATCTGAGCAGAGTAATCTGGATTCTAACAGGGAAGCAGTTTTATTCAAGAGTGTACACTTTCTTAAGAGATCAAAATAAAATTTCTTCTATCTTTCACTGACAAAGCAACCAATCATAGATGTTTCAGAGTAAACCACTCACCTCTATAAGCATCTTTCCTCTGCACTTTTGATTCTTCCTCATCTTTCCCGCAGGAATTGACTGTCTCCTCCATTGGCAAGCAGATTCTTTACCACTGCACCACCTGGGAAACTTTAAAGGCCAAATTTGGTAAGATTAAAGATTGTTGACAAAACAAAAAAGTTTCCTTTATCCTCTTCAGTGCAGTGTTTGAGGCCTCCAATTAAACTGACAACTGAGGGATTAGCGAGAGAATTTTAAAAAGGCTTAGTTACATATGTACACAAGGAATTCACAAAGAAATGTGCCTCAAGGCAGGGAATTTGAACCTTATATACCATCTTAACAAGGGGCAGGGTGGGCAGGGAGGGCAGGGAGGGGCAGAGCAGGACTTTTGGGAGAACAAATGAGTCCTTAGAAGGGGATTAAAAAGGCCATAAATGACTTTTAAAAGATAGATGGGCTTTAGGAAAATAAATTGGAGATAGGATGCTTTTGCAGCATTGTCTGCTTGGGTGTGGTACTGACTTCTGTTCTCCAAGAAGAGATCAGCATCACTCTTAGGAAAGTGACTTGTACCAATGGGGTTCTTTGGGGAGGCTCTGCGTTTAGGCAAATAAGGGATTTCAGGAGCTCAACGGTCTTCAGATCAAAATAAATTGTCACAGTTTATTCTGGATCCCTTTAATATAAAGCAGCAGGCTATGAATATATGAAAAAAAAAAACTTCCATTGTGAAAAGTCAATATCTAAGCCTCCTTAGATTGTCTGTATCAGATTCTCATATTGAAGTTCATATTTTTGTTAAGTGTGATGAGTTAGAACCACAAGTCAACAGATTAATAAGTTTTAGGGAAAAAATCTTTTTTTTTTTTTCTTAAGAAGCTACTTTTGAATTGCTAAATCACAGGTCATAGACAGGCTAGCTGAAATAAAAGAGTTAGAGTAAATCAGTGGTTTATCCTATTATTTAAAGGTGAGAGACAATCATGCTTTTAACTCACCAGACTCTATCTCCAATGGTGATTTAGCAGTTTTGTTTTAATTAATATTACTGACCCAAAGCTGAATCTGAGCAGAGTAATCTGGATTCTAACAGGGAAGCAGTTTTATTCAAGAGTGTACACTTTCTTAAGAGATCAAAATAAAATTTCTTCTATCTTTCACTGACAAAGCAACCAATCATAGATGTTTCAGAGTAAACCACTCACCTCTATAAGCATCTTTCCTCTGCACTTTTGATTCTTCCTCATCTTTCCCAGAATCCTTTCCTTCTTATTTCCTCTGTAGAAGGATGGGAATGAGGTGGGATTTGTTTTCCTTTCCAAAAGTATCTCTATTACCCATTGGCAGAAATTTAGCATCACAAAGCACTCATAGATCAAACATACAGAAGCAGGTGCTCTGAAGACAATGAGAATAAGAGATGGATGAAGGCGATTTTTAAGGCAAATCATTGCTTTCCAGTCATTAACAAGCTTACAAATCTCCGGAGGGGGTTGCTAAAATGGATATTTGCGGGGGTGGCGAGCGGTCGGGGAACTGAGATTTTGCATTTCTAATAAGCTCCCAGTGGAACTAAATCTGTTGGTCCATGGATCACTCTTTGCTGGCATGCAATGACTTGGGTTGACATGAATTTTCCTTGAATTTCAGGAAAACGCCAAAGAACTAAACTGCATTTTATTATTTTTCTTGTTGTTTTATTATTTCTTTGCATTTACGCAAGGCAGGGCTTCCCAGGTGGCACAGTGGTAAAGAACCCACCTGCCAATTCAAGAGATACAAGAGATGTGGGTTCGATCCCTGGGTCAGGAAGATCCCCTGGAGAAGGAAATGGCAACCCACTCTAGTATTCTTGCCTGGAAAATCTCATGGACAGAGAAGCCTAGCAGGCTGCACTCCATGAGGCCACAAAGAGTTGGACGACTGGATGACTGAGCATGATCACTCAAGGCAGGACTGGGCTAATGGCACCAGGATTGATAGAACATTTGTGAAGTCCGGTTTCTATAACGTAAGGATGCTGTAGCGCAGCAGGTATCATGATGCATCTGTGTGATAATCAGAAGATAAAGCAGCTTTGCTGAGAGCCTCTCAACAGGATAATAATATTTACCAAAAAGCAAAACACAGAAACATCAATCCCAAAGATCATTTGTTAAATGTCTTTTCTGTTTCAGGCTCTGGGGATCCAAAGTTAAAGATTACATCATCCCTGCTGGTAAAGATCTAAAGTTCATCTTGAGCAGAGTAATCTGGATTCTAACAGGGAAGCAGTTTTATTCAAGAGTGTACACTTTCTTAAGAGATCAAAATAAAATTTCTTCTATCTTTCACTGACAAAGCAACCAATCATAGATGTTTCAGAGTAAACCACTCACCTCTATAAGCATCTTTCCTCTGCACTTTTGATTCTTCCTCATCTTTCCCAGAATCCTTTCCTTCTTATTTCCTCTGTAGAAGGATGGGAATGAGGTGGGATTTGTTTTCCTTTCCAAAAGTATCTCTATTACCCATTGGCAGAAATTTAGCATCACAAAGCACTCATAGATCAAACATACAGAAGCAGGTGCTCTGAAGACAATGAGAATAAGAGATGGATGAAGGCGATTTTTAAGGCAAATCATTGCTTTCCAGTCATTAACAAGCTTACAAATCTCCGGAGGGGGTTGCTAAAATGGATATTTGCGGGGGTGGCGAGCGGTCGGGGAACTGAGATTTTGCATTTCTAATAAGCTCCCAGTGGAACTAAATCTGTTGGTCCATGGATCACTCTTTGCTGGCATGCAATGACTTGGGTTGACATGAATTTTCCTTGAATTTCAGGAAAACGCCAAAGAACTAAACTGCATTTTATTATTTTTCTTGTTGTTTTATTATTTCTTTGCATTTACGCAAGGCAGGGCTTCCCAGGTGGCACAGTGGTAAAGAACCCACCTGCCAATTCAAGAGATACAAGAGATGTGGGTTCGATCCCTGGGTCAGGAAGATCCCCTGGAGAAGGAAATGGCAACCCACTCTAGTATTCTTGCCTGGAAAATCTCATGGACAGAGAAGCCTAGCAGGCTGCACTCCATGAGGCCACAAAGAGTTGGACGACTGGATGACTGAGCATGATCACTCAAGGCAGGACTGGGCTAATGGCACCAGGATTGATAGAACATTTGTGAAGTCCGGTTTCTATAACGTAAGGATGCTGTAGCGCAGCAGGTATCATGATGCATCTGTGTGATAATCAGAAGATAAAGCAGCTTTGCTGAGAGCCTCTCAACAGGATAATAATATTTACCAAAAAGCAAAACACAGAAACATCAATCCCAAAGATCATTTGTTAAATGTCTTTTCTGTTTCAGGCTCTGGGGATCCAAAGTTAAAGATTACATCATCCCTGCTGGTAAAGATCTAAAGTTCATCTTGATCAGTGCTGCAGTGGGGAAGCAGATGGAAACCTAACTTGCATGTAGGGAAGACAACAAGGCTGTAGAAAAGAGGTGAGATTGGAATAAGGCTTGAGGGACAGGTCAGGTTTTACCTCAGGAAAGGGGAGAAGACGTTTTCTGCAGAGAACAGAAAGTGCAAAGGTGGATGGGTCCCTGCCCGTGGAGTGTGACTTTTGATAAAGGAGTTATGCTCTTCCCTGGACAAGTTCACTAGTGAACAGGTACAATTAGACCTGCAGTGAGAAATATTCTATTATTCACAGCAACTTATAATTGAAATAAGAAGCAGGCACTTTAAAAAAAAAGTGCTTGAAAGGCAAATGGACATTAAATGTTTTATAATTACCTTCCCCACTGCCTTTTTAAAGGAAGCTTTTGTCAAAGAAAGAAAAAAAAGGAAGAATGCATTTTGCACCATTTGTTATAGAGGTTGCCATGGAAAAGCTGGCCTTCCAAGTAGGGCTCAAGCATGGGAAGTTACTAGAGCATGCACCAGAAACCACTTCTCTTGCTTTCAGGCACAAGATCCGTTCCCCTATGGAATTAGAGACAATCTATTCGACTATATAATTTTTAGGATATGGTCGTATGCAGGGTAAATCTTTTAAGAGACCAGTTTTAGAGAGGCTGCTTCTTTGTTTGTTT
The DNA here is from genome assembly GCA_022376925.1 of Tragulus kanchil. NCBI lineage: Eukaryota > Metazoa > Chordata > Mammalia > Artiodactyla > Tragulidae > Tragulus > Tragulus kanchil. The sequence goes on along the minus strand of JAIOJX010000026.1, from coordinate 260,487,086 downwards.
TGTCTTATCAGTCAAAACAATAGAGGATAGACATTAGAGAAACACTAAAAACAAAACAGTGGTGTGCAAGCTTCAAATATAACTAACATTCAATTCGTTTGTCACATAGATATTTATTTTGCAGTATTTTATGCTAAGCACTCTTCTAGGCTTTGAGACTGAAATGGCAAACAAGACAGGAGTGATCCTGACTCCAGGAAGCTTATAGCTTAGTGGAAGCATCACAAAGCAACAGGGAATCCTATCTCATCAGCTGTTCTCAAAGTGTGTTCCATGGACTCTTTGGGGGTCCTCAGCACTCTTTCAGTGGATCCATGAGCTCAAAATGCTTTTCATAATAACATAGACATTATTTGATTTCTTCCCTACTTTGTTGACATTTGCAGAGATGATACAGAAGCAGTAATGGGTAAAACTGCTGGTGCTTTAGCACAAATACCATTAGTGGCACCCTCCTGTTTTCCATTTCTAGTGAATTTTGTTCTTAGTGCCACAAACGTGTGGGAGAAAGACAGAAAAAAAAAAAATTCACTTAAGAATGTTCTTAGTGAAGTCGTAAAAATGTATTTTATTAAATCTTGACCCTTAAGCAAAATGTCTTTTAACTATTTTGTGTGATTAGAAAAAGGCAGATCTAGGATTTTAGCAAGTAGGCAGAGTAAGAAATACCTGTTTTCATCCTCCTATAAAAAAGAGACTGCTATTCATGAATGAAAACAGCTCTGAAAAGGCTCAACAGTTCAATTAAAGGCCTACAGCAGGGTTTATTCCCTGGTGGTCCAGTGGGTAAGGACACCGCCTTGCAGTGCAAGGGGCGCCATTTCGATCCCTGGCCTGGGAAGATCCCACGTGCCGCGGAGCGGCTGAACCGGTGTGTCCAATTACCGAGCGGGAGCTCTGAAGCGCTTGCGCCCAGAGCCGGTGCTCTGCAACAACAGAGGCCACTGCGATTACCGACGGGAAAAAAGGCACAAGATCCGTTCCCCTATGGAATTAGAGACAATCTATTCGACTATATAATTTTTAGGATATGGTCGTATGCAGGGTAAATCTTTTAAGAGACCAGTTTTAGAGAGGCTGCTTCTTTGTTTGTTTTGTCTTATCAGTCAAAACAATAGAGGATAGACATTAGAGAAACACTAAAAACAAAACAGTGGTGTGCAAGCTTCAAATATAACTAACATTCAATTCGTTTGTCACATAGATATTTATTTTGCAGTATTTTATGCTAAGCACTCTTCTAGGCTTTGAGACTGAAATGGCAAACAAGACAGGAGTGATCCTGACTCCAGGAAGCTTATAGCTTAGTGGAAGCATCACAAAGCAACAGGGAATCCTATCTCATCAGCTGTTCTCAAAGTGTGTTCCATGGACTCTTTGGGGGTCCTCAGCACTCTTTCAGTGGATCCATGAGCTCAAAATGCTTTTCATAATAACATAGACATTATTTGATTTCTTCCCTACTTTGTTGACATTTGCAGAGATGATACAGAAGCAGTAATGGGTAAAACTGCTGGTGCTTTAGCACAAATACCATTAGTGGCACCCTCCTGTTTTCCATTTCTAGTGAATTTTGTTCTTAGTGCCACAAACGTGTGGGAGAAAGACAGAAAAAAAAAAAATTCACTTAAGAATGTTCTTAGTGAAGTCGTAAAAATGTATTTTATTAAATCTTGACCCTTAAGCAAAATGTCTTTTAACTATTTTGTGTGATTAGAAAAAGGCAGATCTAGGATTTTAGCAAGTAGGCAGAGTAAGAAATACCTGTTTTCATCCTCCTATAAAAAAGAGACTGCTATTCATGAATGAAAACAGCTCTGAAAAGGCTCAACAGTTCAATTAAAGGCCTACAGCAGGGTTTATTCCCTGGTGGTCCAGTGGGTAAGGACACCGCCTTGCAGTGCAAGGGGCGCCATTTCGATCCCTGGCCTGGGAAGATCCCACGTGCCGCGGAGCGGCTGAACCGGTGTGTCCAATTACCGAGCGGGAGCTCTGAAGCGCTTGCGCCCAGAGCCGGTGCTCTGCAACAACAGAGGCCGCCGCGATGGAAGGCCCTCACCTGCCAAAAGAACAAAGATGGATGAAAATAGACAAATAAAAGACCAATAGAAGTAGCCTGCCTTCTCCCCTCCCTCCCCACCCCACTCCACCCCCAAAAATATATAAATAAATAAATCTTTTTTTTAAAAAAAAAAGTCCTACAGCAACACCGTGGAGAAAAGAAAGGTGTAGAATAATAGCACATCAAGGACTACTGGGGAGACAGGCTCAGGCAGAAACATTTGGAGAAAGTTGAAAACAAAGAAGGCTAGAGACTCAAAAACTCTCAGAATCTGTACAGCATCAGCCGCGTGGTGGGGGCTGTCCAGATCCCCAGTGGCCTGCTCTGGAGAGGACGCCGACAATCTTTGTTCCCAAGGAACTCAACAAAATAGGTCAACAAAATATTGGCAACCAGGGGAACTTACCCAAGCTTCAGTATCTAGAATTTGTACTGACATGTCATTACATAAATGAATGACTGAATCACTGGCTACATGATCCAACTAAATCTTCACCTCTCCTGTTGTAGATATGGAGCTGCTGTTGTGTGGCTCCAATCACCAGACCCTCTAATCTCCAACCCTCTAATCACGTGATTGCTCCTGACTGATCTCTGCATAAAGTCTTTAGAACATCCTAGGTAACTAGCAAAGTCGAGTAGTATGAAGTATCAAGGACCATGACCAGGAATAAGAAAAATACCCTTATCACTTGGGAAATTCCAAGGATTCAGAGGCTACTTCCCACAGACTGAATACAAAGACCAGCTAAAGTCTTCACTATACAACAGAGACAGGGCTTCCTTGATGATGCAGTGGGTAAAGAGTCTGCCTAGCAGTGCAAGGGGCATTGGTTTGCTCCCTGGCCCTGGAGGATCCCACATGTGGTGGAGGGGATGGACTGGTGCGTCTAGTTGCAAGCCAGCACTCCAGAATGTATGCACCCAGAGCTAGTGCTCTGCAAGGAGAGAGGCTGCTGCGGTGGGAGGCCCACACAGGCCAAAGAATAAAGAAGGATGAAAATAAATAAATAAATAAAAAGTCAATCAAAGAGGCCAGAAGTAACAAAACAAAACAAAACAAAAAACAGACACACACACACAGGCTCTGAAAACAGAGTACTGAGCATGTGTGCCTTGCATGCGTAAGGACTTCTGGTCTGTGTAGCTTGACTCCAAGGTATTTTGAAACTATGAAAATGAGTGTAAGCCATGGAAAGAAGTTTGAGGACATTTATAAAGCATCTTTGAAAGGAGCCCAAGAATTTTCTTTTTAATAATAGGAAATCTCTTCTTTTGCTATATACCTTTATTTGCAATTATGTTCATGACCTGAATTACTTCTATCTGGTGAGACTATAGCATCTCATGAGACTTCCAGGTGGCGCTAGAGGTAAAGAACCCACCTGCCAATTTGGTAGATAAGAGACACAGGTTCAGTCCTTGGATGAGGTAGATCCCCTGGAGGAGGGCATGACAACCCACTCCAATATTCTTGCCTGGAGAATCCCATGGACAGAGAAGCTTGGTGGGCCAAAGGGTTGTACATGATCTGGCACACAAGCACGCATAGCATCTCAAACGACTTTAACAAGGAGAATGGGTCTGGGCCATGTTGCTAAAAATCCACCTCATACTCATAAACTTTCTAACTGCCCCAAGAAAAAGCCACTGAGAAACTTGCAGTTTAACAAAAATAACGGATGCAAGCTATTTAGCAGAGTACCTATTTAGCTTTTTTCCTGGATTTGCTATCTGCTCTGGTCTCTGTTATCCAGCTACACTTTTTGCTCCCTAATTCATTTTTTTTCCTCTAGATTTCTAGGTTTCTGGTTCCTCCCTGAAGCCTTTTTCTGCCCCTCAGCTTATCAATGTCCATGCTGACCTGCTAGCTTGTCTGTATAATACCTCTCATGATGGCATCACAGCCAGATGCCTAATTACACTTCCCTGTGATCAGAGTGACCTTGCCAGGACAAAGAACTGCCCACCGTCACTTTAGCCTTGCATCCCTTTCTTGTGGTGCTAGCATTTTTCTTGTACAAGGGCCCTTCATTCCATTCCAGCTCTCCCCTCTCGGTCATAGAATGTGATCCACCCTCCCACTCTGCTTGGGCATGGTACTATATGTCATACAGAATGGACACACATACTCGGTTACATTATATCCACAAACATTGCTTCTGTTGAAGTCATTGAATACTACACTATATGTCTACTCCTCTCTAAAAAGCATGGATGCTCAGGACTGTGGTATGTAATAAACAAACTAGTATCTGGTCTGGCTTACAAGAGCTTCTCAACATCAATATGTTAATGAGCCCAAGCTCGCTGTACTCACTGCACGTCAGGCCAACGAATCTGAGAGATGAGGTGTTGAGGCAAGGAGCACAACTTGATTTGGAAAGCAGCTGACCGAGAAGATCGCAGGATAGTGCCTCAAAATAACCATATTATGGGGATCTGGATGCCAGGTTCAGAGATGAGGGAAAGTGAGGAAGCAAAATAAAAAGGCCACTAATCTTGTAAACATCTCCTAGAATGGCAAGCCACAGGTAGGGGATGTGTTAATTTCTCCCTTTCTGCCCTCCACAGGTGAACAGCGTTCTGAACAAAGGCACTTTAGCTTAACAGTCAGGCAGAGGGGCAGGATTCTCGGAGGCAAGCTATTAAGTATGATTATAATAAAAACAATGAAAAGAAAGTCAAAGAAACAATGTGCAGCATGGAGTCAGACTTGGTTTCCTCCGTGCAACAGTTACATGCTAGATGCTAAAGGAGAAATATGGATAAATGAAAGGAGCCCTGACTTCATGAAACTAACAGTAGAATGGGTAAATCATAACCGTTTCAATATAAACACTACTACTTAATTTCTAACGTATCCCTAACTGTATATGTGTACTTAATAATTACAGTAAATCTATTCTATATTCTCCAATCCTTTATGTGCACAAGCTTATCATGTCCATGCACCTGCTAGCTTGTCTGTATAATACCTCTCATGATGGCATCACAGCCAGATGCCTAATTACACTTCCCTGTGATCAGAGTGACCTTGCCAGGACAAAGAACTGCCCACCGTCACTTTAGCCTTGCATCCCTTTCTTGTGGTGCTAGCATTTTTCTTGTACAAGGGCCCTTCATTCCATTCCAGCTCTCCCCTCTCGGTCATAGAATGTGATCCACCCTCCCACTCTGCTTGGGCATGGTACTATATGTCATACAGAATGGACACACATACTCGGTTACATTATATCCACAAACATTGCTTCTGTTGAAGTCATTGAATACTACACTATATGTCTACTCCTCTCTAAAAAGCATGGATGCTCAGGACTGTGGTATGTAATAAACAAACTAGTATCTGGTCTGGCTTACAAGAGCTTCTCAACATCAATATGTTAATGAGCCCAAGCTCGCTGTACTCACTGCACGTCAGGCCAACGAATCTGAGAGATGAGGTGTTGAGGCAAGGAGCACAACTTGATTTGGAAAGCAGCTGACCGAGAAGATCGCAGGATAGTGCCTCAAAATAACCATATTATGGGGATCTGGATGCCAGGTTCAGAGATGAGGGAAAGTGAGGAAGCAAAATAAAAAAAGGCCACTAATCTTGTAAACATCTCCTAGAATGGCAAGCCACAGGTAGGGGATGTGTTAATTTCTCCCTTTCTGCCCTCCACAGGTGAACAGCGTTCTGAACAAAGGCACTTTAGCTTAACAGTCAGGCAGAGGGGCAGGATTCTCGGAGGCAAGCTATTAAGTATGATTATAATAAAAACAATGAAAAGAAAGTCAAAGAAACAATGTGCAGCATGGAGTCAGACTTGGTTTCCTCCGTGCAACAGTTACATGCTAGATGCTAAAGGAGAAATATGGATAAATGAAAGGAGCCCTGACTTCATGAAACTAACAGTAGAATGGGTAAATCATAACCGTTTCAATATAAACACTACTACTTAATTTCTAACGTATCCCTAACTGTATATGTGTACTTAATAATTACAGTAAATCTATTCTATATTCTCCAATCCTTTATGTGCACAAGACAGATTTTTCTCTCAAAATAACCATCCAAAGCTACCTGGAATGAAAATCTCTAAGCACAAGTGAGTCACATGAAGCTTGGTTCCTTCTCTGGAATTTAATCCAGGGAACAGAATCTGCAGGAGCAGAATATGTAAGAGCAGAAACTGAGTAGACGCCAGGAGCCATACTGAGGCAGCACCATGAGAAGGCTTCACGACTGAAGCAAAGAAATGAAAAAGAAGAAGCTACAAATAAGATGAACCAGCTGAGAGGCTGGTAGGAGCAAAGACGAATCTCCATAATTGCCCAAGAAGGATGTGCTCAGTTAATGAGGTGACCAAATAAATGAGCAAATAAATATAGTGCTGTATAAACAACTCTGCCTCACTGTGTTCAATTTCATTTCATCTCAACCATTCAGTTGTTCCTGACTTCCTAGTGGGGAGCAGGGAGGCTCTTGCCTCCCTGATTCCCACAGCTATGCTTTTAGTGAGTTTGTACAGTGTGAGGTAGTCTGAGTTTCTGTTTTTGACCAGCAGACAGCATGAGTCACTGATCCTGGGCCATTTGTTAATGATTTGATTATTGTGGTTGTTCAGTCATTGAGTTGTATCCAACTCTTTGTGACCCCTTTGACTGCAGCATACCAGGCTTCCCTGTCCTTCACTATTTCCCAAAGTTTGCTCAAACTCATGTCCACTGAGCTAATGATGCCATCCAGCTGTCTCACCCTCCATTCCCCCTTCTTCTGTCCTCATTCCTTCCCAGCATAGGTGTCTTTTCCAATGAGTTGGCTCTTCACATCAGGTGGCCAAAGTATTAGAGCTTCAGCTTTAGCATCAGTCCTGAATATTCAGGGTTGATTTCCTTTAGGATTGATTGGTTTGATCCTCTTGCTCTCCAAAGGACTCTCAAGAATCTTCTCCAGCACCACAGTTTGATTACTGATTAATAAAAAGGGAGCTGAGATCAGCCTGCATGAAGCCATTCAAGAAATATCCACTCTTGTTTGGAAGATATGGTGAAAATAGGCAAACGAGTGAAAGAACAGATTTGTGTATCCTTTAAAAATAAAAAAACCTGTTAATAAATATCCTATTACAAAAAACCCACGACTGTGGCCAAAACAAAATTATCCTGATGAGTGCAACATAAAAGATAAGTTTCCCAGCCTCCATTTTTCTAACTATCTAACCAAATTTTAGACCATCTCAAAATAACCATCCAAAGCTACCTGGAATGAAAATCTCTAAGCACAAGTGAGTCACATGAAGCTTGGTTCCTTCTCTGGAATTTAATCCAGGGAACAGAATCTGCAGGAGCAGAATATGTAAGAGCAGAAACTGAGTAGACGCCAGGAGCCATACTGAGGCAGCACCATGAGAAGGCTTCACGACTGAAGCAAAGAAATGAAAAAGAAGAAGCTACAAATAAGATGAACCAGCTGAGAGGCTGGTAGGAGCAAAGACGAATCTCCATAATTGCCCAAGAAGGATGTGCTCAGTTAATGAGGTGACCAAATAAATGAGCAAATAAATATAGTGCTGTATAAACAACTCTGCCTCACTGTGTTCAATTTCATTTCATCTCAACCATTCAGTTGTTCCTGACTTCCTAGTGGGGAGCAGGGAGGCTCTTGCCTCCCTGATTCCCACAGCTATGCTTTTAGTGAGTTTGTACAGTGTGAGGTAGTCTGAGTTTCTGTTTTTGACCAGCAGACAGCATGAGTCACTGATCCTGGGCCATTTGTTAATGATTTGATTATTGTGGTTGTTCAGTCATTGAGTTGTATCCAACTCTTTGTGACCCCTTTGACTGCAGCATACCAGGCTTCCCTGTCCTTCACTATTTCCCAAAGTTTGCTCAAACTCATGTCCACTGAGCTAATGATGCCATCCAGCTGTCTCACCCTCCATTCCCCCTTCTTCTGTCCTCATTCCTTCCCAGCATAGGTGTCTTTTCCAATGAGTTGGCTCTTCACATCAGGTGGCCAAAGTATTAGAGCTTCAGCTTTAGCATCAGTCCTGAATATTCAGGGTTGATTTCCTTTAGGATTGATTGGTTTGATCCTCTTGCTCTCCAAAGGACTCTCAAGAATCTTCTCCAGCACCACAGTTTGATTACTGATTAATAAAAAGGGAGCTGAGATCAGCCTGCATGAAGCCATTCAAGAAATATCCACTCTTGTTTGGAAGATATGGTGAAAATAGGCAAACGAGTGAAAGAACAGATTTGTGTATCCTTTAAAAATAAAAAAACCTGTTAATAAATATCCTATTACAAAAAACCCACGACTGTGGCCAAAACAAAATTATCCTGATGAGTGCAACATAAAAGATAAGTTTCCAGTCCAACCTCTAGCCTCCATTTCTACTTCCAAGAAGTAGTAATATTTTCATGTTTATCCTTCCAGAATATTTCTTCTTATATATACATTCTTATACAGATAAACTTATTCTAATCATGCTGTTCTTTAACTTTATTTTCTTACAGCAACTATCCATTTCTGTTAATACAAATCTGCCTCATTCTATCAACAACTGCACTGTATTATATTAAGTAATTGTCGTCACATTATTTAACCAGAGCTCCACTGACAAGCATCTAGGTTATTTTCGGTTCTTCGCTTTTATAAATAATGCAGTGGTGAGCATTCTTCTTTTTGTATCACTGTGTAGTTGAGTGAATATTAAAGGATAAACACCTAGTAATGGATTTGCTGAGTAAAGGAGATATGTTAATTTAAAATGTCATAAATATTGGGAAACTGCCATCCCAAAATGTTATTTCAATTTACAAGAACCTTGTAAAAAAGTGCCTGTTTTCCCACACCCATGCTAGGCTGGATATTATCAGATCTTTTCATCTTTGCCAATATAATGTGTTAAAATTACTGAGCTGTTTTAATTTGCATTTCTAAACACAAGTAACGCCAAACATCAGATATTTATTGGTGATTTGAATTTTATTTGCTGTGAACTATTTGTTTTTAAAAAGCTTCTTTGTCATTCATGTTGAAAATATTGTTCTACTTTGTTATTTTCCTGTGGATTTATTTATTGACTGTTACCCTGTGTGCATGTCTTTTAAATACACGTTCAAGAGAATTAGTCATTTGCTTTGGACTTAGAGGATTTTTGTATACTTGGAAAGTCAATTTCTACTCACGAATAATACAAAAAGAATGACATAGGTTTTCCTATATTTTTACATTTTTCTTGTAATAGTAATATTTAAATTTTGTTTGGTAAATTTTATTTTGTTTCTAGGTGGCTTGGGATTTACTTTTCTTTTAGATGACTATATAGTTGCTCAACTACATGTATTAAATAATCTATATTTTCCCAACTGATATGAAATATCATCTTTCATATTTTAAATCCCTATCCATATTTAAATCTATATCTAAATTTGAATGTACATAATTGCATTACTATATCTATTCCAGTGCCAGTACAGGCTACTTAACTTTCCATAGCTTTGAAAATGCCTTAATATTTGATAGGAGTGAAAGTGTTCTACCTTGGATTGAGGCCCAGACCTGATCAAACCCTGTTTCGGACTTAAATCCATGTGGCTATGACTCATTCCAGCGAAAACCCTGTCTGGGACTTGAACCCATGCAGCTGGAACTCAATCCAGCCAAATCCTGCTTGGGACTTGAACCCATGTGACTGAGGTTAAACCCCAGTCAAAATCCTGCTTGGGACTTGAACCCACGTGACTGAGGCTTAACCCCAGCCAAAATCCTGCTTGAGGCTTGAACCCACATGGTGGGGCCTCAGACCTGATCAAACCCTACTTGGAACTTAAACCCACATGACTAGGACTCAATCCAGCCAAAATCCTAGTCTAGTGCAATCTTTGAATTAAAATCACTTACCCAACGTCTAGACCAACTAAGGCTCAGGTCCTCTGTGCCTCAGCACAGAAGGAATTCAGTGAGAGGCAGAGTGACAGGAAAAAAAGTGGATTTATTAGGATAGGATGCTTGTAAGAGGTGCAAGCGGGCAGGTGGGAAATCTCTGCTGCCATGATTGGGTGGGCAGCAATATATATATATATATATATATATATATATATATGGGAGGGTAGAAGACCTCCTTTTTCAAGTAGATGTAGATGTAAGGCATACATTGTTAGCTCCTCCTTCCCTAGCTCTTACTTCATTAGCTATTTATACTTAGTCAAGCCTGCTTTATTGAATAAGGAGCAGCTTTCTTGAATTATCATTAACTTACTGGTCTCCCGACTTTTCCTAGGTTTTACTTTTCCGCCTACAGTCCCCTACTAGAATAGTCCTAACTATTCTATTCTGTCCCTATTAAGAGGAGTGTCTTTTTCCTACAGCAACTTGAAAATGGTTGTCAAAAATGACAAAATTAACTATAGTCTTTGGCCCAGCAATTTCACTTCTAGAATTTTTGACTAAGAAAATAATAAAAGGTTTTGTTTGTTGTTTAGTTGCTAAGTCATGTCCACCCTGAGACCCCATTGACTGAAGCACGCCAGGCTTTTAAATCCCTATCCATATTTAAATCTATATCTAAATTTGAATGTACATAATTGCATTACTATATCTATTCCAGTGCCAGTACAGGCTACTTAACTTTCCATAGCTTTGAAAATGCCTTAATATTTGATAGGAGTGAAAGTGTTCTACCTTGGATTGAGGCCCAGACCTGATCAAACCCTGTTTCGGACTTAAATCCATGTGGCTATGACTCATTCCAGCGAAAACCCTGTCTGGGACTTGAACCCATGCAGCTGGAACTCAATCCAGCCAAATCCTGCTTGGGACTTGAACCCATGTGACTGAGGTTAAACCCCAGTCAAAATCCTGCTTGGGACTTGAACCCACGTGACTGAGGCTTAACCCCAGCCAAAATCCTGCTTGAGGCTTGAACCCACATGGTGGGGCCTCAGACCTGATCAAACCCTACTTGGAACTTAAACCCACATGACTAGGACTCAATCCAGCCAAAATCCTAGTCTAGTGCAATCTTTGAATTAAAATCACTTACCCAACGTCTAGACCAACTAAGGCTCAGGTCCTCTGTGCCTCAGCACAGAAGGAATTCAGTGAGAGGCAGAGTGACAGGAAAAAAAGTGGATTTATTAGGATAGGATGCTTGTAAGAGGTGCAAGCGGGCAGGTGGGAAATCTCTGCTGCCATGATTGGGTGGGCAGCAATATATATATATATATATATATATATATATGGGAGGGTAGAAGACCTCCTTTTTCAAGTAGATGTAGATGTAAGGCATACATTGTTAGCTCCTCCTTCCCTAGCTCTTACTTCATTAGCTATTTATACTTAGTCAAGCCTGCTTTATTGAATAAGGAGCAGCTTTCTTGAATTATCATTAACTTACTGGTCTCCCGACTTTTCCTAGGTTTTACTTTTCCGCCTACAGTCCCCTACTAGAATAGTCCTAACTATTCTATTCTGTCCCTATTAAGAGGAGTGTCTTTTTCCTACAGCAACTTGAAAATGGTTGTCAAAAATGACAAAATTAACTATAGTCTTTGGCCCAGCAATTTCACTTCTAGAATTTTTGACTAAGAAAATAATAAAAGGTTTTGTTTGTTGTTTAGTTGCTAAGTCATGTCCACCCTGAGACCCCATGGACTGAAGCACGCCAGGCTTCCCTGTCCCTCATTATGTCCTGGAGTTTGCTCAAACACATGTTCATTGAATTGATTACGGCATCCCACCATCTCATCCTCTGTTGGCCCCTTCTCCACCTGCCCTCAATTCATCCCAGTATCAGTTTTCCAATGAGTCAACTCTTTCCATCAAGTGTCCAAAGTATTTGAGCTTCAGTTTCCAAACAAAATATATATAACATTTAAAATGAACAATCCAGGGACTTCCCTGGTGGTGCAGTGGCTGAGACTCCTTTCTCCCAATGCAGGGGTTTGATCCCTGGTCAGGGAACTAGATCCCACATGTCACTACTAAGACCCAGTGCAGTCAAAAAAAAGAAAAAGCATGATCCAAATTTCCAGATTTAATGGGAATATGGGACTTCTCCAGAGACTCTGTGATAATGAATCTGCTTGCCAAGCAGGAAAGATGCAGAATCGATCCCTGATCATGGAAGATCTCCTGGAAATGGAAATGACATCCCACTCCAGTATTCTTGCCTGGGAACTCCAATGGAATGAGGAGCCCGGTGAGCTACAGTTCATGGAGTCATAAAAGACTGAACACTAAACAATAAATTAGAACATAGGAAAGATCAGAACACAATAAGAGTTATAACTAGGGTGACCAACCTTTCTCCTGGGACAGAGGGAATTCCCAGGACATGGGCCTTTCAGTGCCAGAAACCAGATGGTTTAAACTAGATGGTTGGTCACCCTAGCTGTCCAAATATGTCTAATTCTTGTTCTTCCTGTTCTACATGGTCTCTAGCCACACAAATATTTCTAGGAGGTTCTAAGCTTCATATGTGCTTGCAAGTATGTGTTTTATAGAAGTGTACATACATACTCTTATTTACCACTACTGACATTGCCACTTTTCCTAGGTTTTACTTTTCCGCCTACAGTCCCCTACTAGAATAGTCCTAACTATTCTATTCTGTCCCTATTAAGAGGAGTGTCTTTTTCCTACAGCAACTTGAAAATGGTTGTCAAAAATGACAAAATTAACTATAGTCTTTGGCCCAGCAATTTCACTTCTAGAATTTTTGACTAAGAAAATAATAAAAGGTTTTGTTTGTTGTTTAGTTGCTAAGTCATGTCCACCCTGAGACCCCATGGACTGAAGCACGCCAGGCTTCCCTGTCCCTCATTATGTCCTGGAGTTTGCTCAAACACATGTTCATTGAATTGATTACGGCATCCCACCATCTCATCCTCTGTTGGCCCCTTCTCCACCTGCCCTCAATTCATCCCAGTATCAGTTTTCCAATGAGTCAACTCTTTCCATCAAGTGTCCAAAGTATTTGAGCTTCAGTTTCCAAACAAAATATATATAACATTTAAAATGAACAATCCAGGGACTTCCCTGGTGGTGCAGTGGCTGAGACTCCTTTCTCCCAATGCAGGGGTTTGATCCCTGGTCAGGGAACTAGATCCCACATGTCACTACTAAGACCCAGTGCAGTCAAAAAAAAGAAAAAGCATGATCCAAATTTCCAGATTTAATGGGAATATGGGACTTCTCCAGAGACTCTGTGATAATGAATCTGCTTGCCAAGCAGGAAAGATGCAGAATCGATCCCTGATCATGGAAGATCTCCTGGAAATGGAAATGACATCCCACTCCAGTATTCTTGCCTGGGAACTCCAATGGAATGAGGAGCCCGGTGAGCTACAGTTCATGGAGTCATAAAAGACTGAACACTAAACAATAAATTAGAACATAGGAAAGATCAGAACACAATAAGAGTTATAACTAGGGTGACCAACCTTTCTCCTGGGACAGAGGGAATTCCCAGGACATGGGCCTTTCAGTGCCAGAAACCAGATGGTTTAAACTAGATGGTTGGTCACCCTAGCTGTCCAAATATGTCTAATTCTTGTTCTTCCTGTTCTACATGGTCTCTAGCCACACAAATATTTCTAGGAGGTTCTAAGCTTCATATGTGCTTGCAAGTATGTGTTTTATAGAAGTGTACATACATACTCTTATTTACCACTACTGACATTGCCACTTTTCCATGTGGTAGCCCCAGCTGATGTTACTGAAAATTTGTGATGCTTAACTAGTCAAGAGCTTCCTGCTTCTCTGCTGGGTAAGCACCACTGTTCCTCTGATTAGTATAGTATTGTCTGCCTGGTGGTAAGATATCTCTCAAGCGCTAATCTCTGGTTACTCAGACTCTATGCTGCCACCCTACAGCCAAGAACACAGCCTGCAAGAGATGGACTGCCAGACTTCCAATCTTGAGATACCAGGAGGGCTATACAGAGGATGTGACATCAGACACAGATTGTTGAGGGAACAATTAATTGCCATGTTTCCCATCAGCTAATGGAGAGAGGTACCCTCAACACCTCACAGCAGGAAGCCAAGCTTCCCCCCAAGGCTGTGCCTACTTGGCCTCAAGTATGCAGAGTCAGCATCACCTGTGCCGATGTGTCCCCTGGGGAGACGTGATCTCAGACTCTGCAGTTTGGACTCACTGCCGGTTTACATGTGTGAGTATATATCCTGCTAGCTTTCACTACTGAGTTTGGCATAAGGAGTGAGTGACAACAGGAGACTTGAGTGAGTCTCCTCTATTGAGCTACAGTGGGATCAGAAAAAGATTTGCAGAGTGTGACTGAATAATAACCACCGGGGTTGCTGCCACCCATGAGAGCAAAACAGGAATTGAGGCGGACAGACCCACGTGGCCCACAACAACAGGTCAGGCAAGGGAGGCATGTGCTTCTGTGATATTAGCAGGTGTTAGTCCAGTGTCTGAGTACTAAACACAGTAATATCTTCAAACATAAATACAGATAATTGCTAATTTTTAAATTATTTTCTATATCATATTTGGACTTATGTATTTTAGCAATAAAGAGCAGAATCAACAATCCATTATAAATCCAATTTTAGGTCACTCGATGGTAAAAAGGATTTGCCTGCCAAAGCAGGGAACATAGGAGATGCAGGTTTGATCCCTGGGTTGGAGAAGGAAATGGCAACCCACTCCAGTACTCTTGCCTGTAAAATTCAATTATGTTCCTGGTGGACTATAGTCCATAGCGTTGCAAAGAGTTTGACACAACTGAGCAACTGGACACGCATGCACACACAAAGCAGATGAGGATATACATTTTTATAGTCAGTTATATTTTAATAAATTTGTATGGTAACAAATAGTTAATAAACTTACCATGCTGATCAATTCCTAATACCTGTAGACATCAAATCTCTGCCTTGTATACCTGAAATTGACATGATATTATATGTCAGCTATACTTCAATGTAAAAAAAAAGTAGGACTTCCCTCTGCAGTTAGCATATCAGTAATCCTTTTGTTTGTTTTGTGAGGGTACACTTTTAATATGTGTCATAAAATATTTTTAGGTGTAATGAAGGTATTCAATTGGTTTACATTTAATAGACTTAATTTTTTAGAGCACTTCATGTTCACAGAAAAATTGAGAGGAAGATATGAGGATTTTTCAAATACCCTGTGCCCCTACACATGCACAGCCTCCCCCATTATCAATGTCCTCCATCAGACCAGTACCTTTGTTATAACTGATAAACTTACATTGATGCATCATAATCACCAAGTCCATAGCTTACATTATAGCTCACCCTTGATGTTGTATATGCTGTGGGTCTGGAAAAATATAAAGAGACATGCATTTGTCATTACAGTGAACTCAGACTTCACTGCAAAGGAAGCAGAGACTTTCTTCTGCTAACTTTAAAGAAACAAGCCACCATGGGTTGTATAGCTAAAAGAAATTAAATTCTATCAATAACCACATGAACTTTAAAGAGGACCTCAGGTGTCAGATGAGACCTCAGCCCTGGCCACTACCTTGATTACAACCTTATGATGCCCTCAACAGAGGCCCTAGGTAAGCTGTCCCCAACCTCTGATCCACAGAAACTGGGAAATAATAAATATTTTGTTCAAACCACTACGTTGTGGTTATTTATTACTCAGCAATTGAAAACCAATATGCTATCATAAAATATCTGAAAGTTATTTGATGAAGATGACAAATAAGTATTTCATTTGTTGGTTTCTAGAATGATTGAATTGAAGCACTTTAGGAAAATTCTTGTATGATTTATATTGATTAAAGAGTAGATTCTGTTATATTTCCAGATGTTTCTAAATAAAGCCTATAATTAAGGTTATGTTTCTGGATTTGGGGATTTTTTTTTTTTTGCCAGTTCCACGCTGAGTCTTGTCTCAGACTGTCTCTATGGGCATCCCTTCTTCATGTGTCATAGAGGATATACATTTTTATAGTCAGTTATATTTTAATAAATTTGTATGGTAACAAATAGTTAATAAACTTACCATGCTGATCAATTCCTAATACCTGTAGACATCAAATCTCTGCCTTGTATACCTGAAATTGACATGATATTATATGTCAGCTATACTTCAATGTAAAAAAAAAGTAGGACTTCCCTCTGCAGTTAGCATATCAGTAATCCTTTTGTTTGTTTTGTGAGGGTACACTTTTAATATGTGTCATAAAATATTTTTAGGTGTAATGAAGGTATTCAATTGGTTTACATTTAATAGACTTAATTTTTTAGAGCACTTCATGTTCACAGAAAAATTGAGAGGAAGATATGAGGATTTTTCAAATACCCTGTGCCCCTACACATGCACAGCCTCCCCCATTATCAATGTCCTCCATCAGACCAGTACCTTTGTTATAACTGATAAACTTACATTGATGCATCATAATCACCAAGTCCATAGCTTACATTATAGCTCACCCTTGATGTTGTATATGCTGTGGGTCTGGAAAAATATAAAGAGACATGCATTTGTCATTACAGTGAACTCAGACTTCACTGCAAAGGAAGCAGAGACTTTCTTCTGCTAACTTTAAAGAAACAAGCCACCATGGGTTGTATAGCTAAAAGAAATTAAATTCTATCAATAACCACATGAACTTTAAAGAGGACCTCAGGTGTCAGATGAGACCTCAGCCCTGGCCACTACCTTGATTACAACCTTATGATGCCCTCAACAGAGGCCCTAGGTAAGCTGTCCCCAACCTCTGATCCACAGAAACTGGGAAATAATAAATATTTTGTTCAAACCACTACGTTGTGGTTATTTATTACTCAGCAATTGAAAACCAATATGCTATCATAAAATATCTGAAAGTTATTTGATGAAGATGACAAATAAGTATTTCATTTGTTGGTTTCTAGAATGATTGAATTGAAGCACTTTAGGAAAATTCTTGTATGATTTATATTGATTAAAGAGTAGATTCTGTTATATTTCCAGATGTTTCTAAATAAAGCCTATAATTAAGGTTATGTTTCTGGATTTGGGGATTTTTTTTTTTTTGCCAGTTCCACGCTGAGTCTTGTCTCAGACTGTCTCTATGGGCATCCCTTCTTCATGTGTCATAGAGGACCTAGGAGTGATGTCATTCTGATTTTGCTCTGTATAGTGTTAGTGAGATGATTCCTGAGGAAAGTTTTGCTTCCTGTTATCATATCTTGGAAAATTCTGACTGCCTACTTTATAAATTAGCCCAAGAATAGCTGTGCAATACTATAATTATATGGTACTAATCAAAATTCTTTGGACCGTATTTTCTCTGTGGACTATATCCTCTTGAGCTACTTCTTCCTTGCTATGATTGGGATTTGTTGGGTATAGCAACGGGAAGACTTTTGTAAGAAGAATAACTTACTGTGTGGTTTTGGAGCTGAAAATGAGTATTCCGCATATGCAGATACATGACATTTCCTGTGTTACTTTTTTCCTGTGTTAAAAGCCCTAGCCACTGTAGCTCAGAGAGATTATGATCTAATTATTTTATTACTGATGTGAATTAAACAAATGTAGCTCTATGAATTTTAATATATGATCAGCTATTTCATGAATCAGAGAAAGAAGTTAAGACATGAACTCAGTTGAACAACTCCAAATGTAACTCTGCTCAGGAAAATACAGATAAACACCTTTAAGACTCTCAAGTACTCACAGTAATACTGGAACTTTGTGCTGATATGACTACCTGGACATTTTGGTCATTAAGTTTTATATGGTCCTCTGAAATGCTTTTCATTAAATTTTTCTTTTGTGTCATAATTTAGTCATGTTAGGTTAATTTTTGAACTAAGAAGTCTTCTATACTCAAGGAAAGAAATCTTAATACACACTTTGTGAACTGCTTTTTCCTTGAAAAGGTATGTTCAAATGTGAACGATGGCTTTTCCAGGAATGTTTCCAAATGTACGTTTGCTACTTTTTTTTAACAAAATAGATGCAAAAGAAGCAGAAAATGTTTTGCAAGGCTAATTTCTACTCTGCTCAAGAACATGGTTCTCAATGGAGCAGCGCCTTCTAGTGGATAGGACTGTTTTTTTGCAAAGTTATTTGATGAAGATGACAAATAAGTATTTCATTTGTTGGTTTCTAGAATGATTGAATTGAAGCACTTTAGGAAAATTCTTGTATGATTTATATTGATTAAAGAGTAGATTCTGTTATATTTCCAGATGTTTCTAAATAAAGCCTATAATTAAGGTTATGTTTCTGGATTTGGGGATTTTTTTTTTTTTGCCAGTTCCACGCTGAGTCTTGTCTCAGACTGTCTCTATGGGCATCCCTTCTTCATGTGTCATAGAGGACCTAGGAGTGATGTCATTCTGATTTTGCTCTGTATAGTGTTAGTGAGATGATTCCTGAGGAAAGTTTTGCTTCCTGTTATCATATCTTGGAAAATTCTGACTGCCTACTTTATAAATTAGCCCAAGAATAGCTGTGCAATACTATAATTATATGGTACTAATCAAAATTCTTTGGACCGTATTTTCTCTGTGGACTATATCCTCTTGAGCTACTTCTTCCTTGCTATGATTGGGATTTGTTGGGTATAGCAACGGGAAGACTTTTGTAAGAAGAATAACTTACTGTGTGGTTTTGGAGCTGAAAATGAGTATTCCGCATATGCAGATACATGACATTTCCTGTGTTACTTTTTTCCTGTGTTAAAAGCCCTAGCCACTGTAGCTCAGAGAGATTATGATCTAATTATTTTATTACTGATGTGAATTAAACAAATGTAGCTCTATGAATTTTAATATATGATCAGCTATTTCATGAATCAGAGAAAGAAGTTAAGACATGAACTCAGTTGAACAACTCCAAATGTAACTCTGCTCAGGAAAATACAGATAAACACCTTTAAGACTCTCAAGTACTCACAGTAATACTGGAACTTTGTGCTGATATGACTACCTGGACATTTTGGTCATTAAGTTTTATATGGTCCTCTGAAATGCTTTTCATTAAATTTTTCTTTTGTGTCATAATTTAGTCATGTTAGGTTAATTTTTGAACTAAGAAGTCTTCTATACTCAAGGAAAGAAATCTTAATACACACTTTGTGAACTGCTTTTTCCTTGAAAAGGTATGTTCAAATGTGAACGATGGCTTTTCCAGGAATGTTTCCAAATGTACGTTTGCTACTTTTTTTTTTTAACAAAATAGATGCAAAAGAAGCAGAAAATGTTTTTGCAAGGCTAATTTCTACTCTGCTCAAGAACATGGTTCTCAATGGGAGCAGCGCCTTCTAGTGGATAGGACTGTGATAACATAAACTCTTTTAAACATAAATTTTCCTTAAGGAGAAATTCATCGTTTTAAAGTGTACAATTCAGTGGTATTTCGAGTACTAACAATGATGTACAACCATGAGCTCTTTCTGATTTCAAAGCTTTTTAGTCACTCCATAAAATATGTCATAACCATTAAGTAATTGCTCCCTATTAAACACTCTGCCATCCCCTTGTAAACTCTACTCTGCTTTCTGTCTCTATGGGTTTGCTTATTCTGGGCGTATCATATAAAAGGAAACACATAGTATACGACTTTTCGTGGCTGGCATCTTTCATTTAGCATAATATTTTGGAAGTTCATGTCAGTATGTCATTCGTTTTTATTGTTGAATAATATATATATACCACAGCTGGTTTATCTGTTCATTCAGTGGTGAAATATTACTTTTTTGCTGTTACAATTAATCTTGTTATAAACATATGTGTACAAATTTCTGTGCAAATATATGTTTATATTTCTTATGAGTGAATACCTTGGAGTTTGATTGCTGGGTCATGGGATAAGTCTGTTTAACTTCTTGAGGAACTACACACACACATAAAAAGGCCGGCAAAGACACATCAGAACATGGTTTTCTAAAATATTGTCATGTTTTGCAAGAGAATGCTTATTCGTGTGGGAAAATAATGGCAATAGTTATAGGTACTTATATTTTCCTCTAATAATGCCAATCTGTTATAGAAAGCCTTTCTAGAATTGAACATAGTGTGATAATCCCTCTTGCCCCATAAAGATTCACTTCAATCATATGCTGCAAGATTTATCAATTAAAATACATACGATTTCTTATGTCAAGATGTTTGAGTGGTCTCCTATTGTATTTTGACTTCTAAATGAGTTTTTCTCCTTTTTCTTGAATCCTTGCATCTGAAAAACATGACAATTTTTGTTTCTACCAATAGGAATTCAGATATTAATTATATCAATTTAGAGGGAGAAAAACATTGCTCCGCTCCAAACTTGATATTTATAAATTTATAGTAATGTTGTTTTTGCATATTAAGGCTCAAAAGCTCAGAGAATTAGATAAAGTATAGGATCTAAAACAGAAAGAATAGTACATTATATAAGAGAAGTTCTTGTTTTACAGGAAAGGGAAAACATTTCCTGTCACTTGTCAGTGGAGCAAAAAAGGAGAAAAAATTAAAGGGATCATATAGGAGTGACCTGATTATCTCTCCCAGCTCATAGTTGAAAGTAATGTTAGAAGTGCTGGTATTAAACCATTTCCATTCAAAGACAGATTTAAGTGACTCTCAAAAAGAGGGCATATTCTGCACTTTTCAGGACTAGCCTAAGAAACTTGGAAGAAAATTGATAGAGCCACCATGGAGAACAATACGGAGGTTCCTTAAAAAAAAAAAAAAAAAAAAATAGAACTTCCATATGACCCCGAAATCCCACTACTGTGCATATACTCTGAGAAAATCATAGTTCAAAAAGATACATGTACCCCACCATTCACTGTGGCGCTGTTTACAATAGCCAGGACACAGAAGCAACCTAAATGTCCATCGAAATATGAATGGATAAAGACGCGATATGTATATACAATGGAATGTTACTCATAAAAGGAATGAAATTGGGTCTTTTGATAAGATGTGTATGGTCTTGGAGTATGCCATACAGAGTAAATAATTCAGAAAAAGAAAAGCAAACATCGTATATTAACACATATGTGTGGAATCTAAAAAAAAATTGGCACAGATGAACCTATTTACGGGGCAGGAATAGAGATGCAGACATAGAGAATGGACAGATGGGGAGGGGAGGGTGAAATGAATGGGGAGATCAAGACTGACATATATACACTACAATGTGTAAAATAGATGGCTAGCAGGAAGCTGCTGTATAGCACAGGGAGCTCAACTCAGTGCTCTGTGATGATTTAGAGGGGTGGGTTGGTGGTATGAGAAAGAGACTTAAGAGGGAGGCGATACATGTTGATTCACCACGTACAGCAGAAACTAACATAATATTGTAAAGCAATTACACTCCATTTAAAAAATAAAGTTAAAAATATCCTCTTTAATATGACTTAAAAAAAAAAATCCTACACCTCAGACTTCACTGGCAGTCCAGTGGTTAAGGCTCCGTGTTTCCATTGCAGAGAGGCTTGGGTTCCATCTCTGATCATGAAAGTAAGATCCTGTATGCCACGTGGTCAAAAATAAGCAAATAAATAACTTACACCAAACAATATACTTACTAGTAAATTATCAAATGTTTCCTCAAACTTGAACGGAAAGTAAACAAGCTAATCATTATTCTCCTATCCCTCACATCTTATAATGGATGTCTAGCCAGTCCAGTAAGGAAAGAAAATGAAACTGAGGGTAGTAGGATTGAAAAGAACAGATATCAATGAAATAGAAAACTGAAAAACTGTAGAGAAAAATCAGCAAATCACAAGTTGATATTTTTGAATACATGAGCAAAATCTGGGAAATCCTTAGATAAGCTAATCAAGAAAAAGAGATACACTATAAATTTCCAATATCAGAAATGAACAAAGGAATATGACTAAAGATGCCACAGACATTACAAGCATACAAAAGGAATGATTTGAACAATTTATACAGTAAATGGAATAACTTAGACTTGGAAACTCGGAAAAATGTAACTTATCAGAACTATAACAAAAAAAAATTAGGAATAAAATTTCAATATCCCCTATATCTGTTAAAGAGGTTAGTATCTTTAATTTAAAACTTCTTCCCAAGGAAGATCCAAGTTATAGAGAGATTTACTAGTGAATTCTATCAGTTTGGAAAGTGAAACAGTTAGCTGCTCAGTCCTGTCCAACCCTTTGCAACCTCATGGACGGTAGTCAGCCAGGCTCCTCTGTCCATGAATTCTCCAGGTGAGAATACTGGAGTGGGTTGCCATTTTCTGACCCAGGTATCGAACCCAGGTCTCTTGCATTGTAGGTGGATTCTCTACTTTCTGAGCCACCAGGGAAACCCAGTGTAGAGTGGAGAAATTATTCCACCTTACAGAAATTCTTTTAGAAATGAACACTTTTTAATTTGTTTTATGAAGACAGCATTATCCTGATGCCAAACCCTGACAAATTACCCAGAAAGAGAACTGTAAATAAAAGAGAGATCCCCAGAGACATGAAAGAAAGATTTAGAAATTTCAACATATATCCCTCAAAAATTCCAGATGGAAAGAGCAGAAAAATAGAAAATGAGAAACTGTTTCTAGTGTTAGAAGTTGAATGTTTCTGAAATTTTCTTAATTAAAAATACTAATTAATAGTTCAAATTATAGTAGCACAAATTTGTCAGATTAATAAAATTTTATACTGACACAAAAATTTTACATAATTTAAAATAACTATAATCTAAATCAATCTATTAAAAATGTGGCTGACTACCATTTTCAGGAAAAGAAAAGCTGAGTGAGTTTGCTATCCACAAATGTCATTTACAGAATTATTCATGTATTTCAAGAAGGAAATAGAACACAAAGTGAAGAAGTAAGCAAAAGCAAATTTAAATAAATTATTACAACGCACGCCTAAATAAGTCTAAATGAGCACTGCCTACATAAACCCACAATAATAATACTGTTTAATCTGTTGGGTGTCAGACAAGGTAGAATTAAAACAGTAGACAATAATAACACAAAAAGCAAAGATATGAAATCAGTCTAGGAACTTCAATTGTTCCAGATAAGGCTACCACCATGGCTTATATTTCACTAATTAAGTAGGCACGTTGAAATTTAAAATTAATTACATAAAAAAATAGACCAAAGAAGAAGGAAAGAAGGAAAGGTATACTTTCACAACAGTAGAGCTGGAGTGGAAATGATGGTAAAATTAATGTGAAAGAAGACAAGAAAAGAGGAAGAAAAAAGCTTAAAAAATCAAAAGTACAAAATAAGGTGATAAAACTGAAAAATACATCTGTACATAAAATAAATGTAAGTTTTTAGAGTTTACATTTGGATTAAGATAGGCTATAAATAGAAAATGTCATATTGGGTTTTTTCAATTAGATACATGTTCTTTTAAAAAGCCATGCCAAAATATAAAAATACAGATACCTTAAAAAGAAAAGAGAGAGAGAGATGGGAAAGTGAAATCTCTGAAAATATTTTCAAAAAACAGTTAATGTACCCTTATTACTAACATCTTAAATAGGCACAGATGTATCTTATTTTACTGATTGTTCCACTGCTTAGGAGCAATCAATCACTTCCTGTTGTCAACAGAATTAATTCCAGACTCTTTAGCATAACTTTCAAGGTTCTTTAGCTTTGACTACAAACTTCTTTTGGAACCTAAGTTCATCTTTGATCTCTTAGCTTCTATCATAATGCTAGCGTGTGGTAGAAACTCAAATATTTACTTAGTTCAAAAAAACAACAACAACAACAACCTCATGGTTCATGCGATCATTCTAACATTTACTTGCATAATATCCTTTTCAGCCTTTTTTTTTTTTTTTGTAGGTATTCCTCCTTTGGGAAAAAATAGAGACGAGGAGCACATTTATATTGTGGACCTAATGTATTGACAACTAAGCAAACTTAGTTTCTTAGTTTGTCTTACACATGTCTCTTTTCCCATTTCCCCTCTATTGCTGTACATAGTAACAACAAAGACTTCTTTTCAGAGGATAATTTATGAAAAAATTCCCTCCTGTTTCTTATACATCCTTCTTTTTCTCGACTTTTCCATTTTTTTTTCTTCCCTCTTCTTCCTTCTCCTTTCCCTTTACATCCTCTCCCTTCTCTTCATTCCTTTGTTCTCTTTGTAAGCTGATTTGTATTATTTAGAGCTTAGGAAACCAAGTGATGGTAAGAGGTGCCCACCACAAGAAGGAACAGTCTTTCCTTTTAGATTCATGCATTAACAATGAGAAATTGGATGTCTTTTTAGCTGCCTCTCATTGGTCCATATTACTGTTTGCTATCCAATAGGGCATCTGGTTGATTATGAGTGCATATTTGCTAAATCGTCCCCGTGTGCGCTAACGAGGGGAGGGGTATCATTTTGTATGGTAAAAAAAAAAAAAAATTTCAAAAGTACAAAATAAGGTGATAAAACTGAAAAATACATCTGTACATAAAATAAATGTAAGTTTTTAGAGTTTACATTTGGATTAAGATAGGCTATAAATAGAAAATGTCATATTGGGTTTTTTCAATTAGATACATGTTCTTTTAAAAAGCCATGCCAAAATATAAAAATACAGATACCTTAAAAAGAAAGAGAGAGAGAGATGGGAAAGTGAAATCTCTGAAAATATTTTCAAAAAACAGTTAATGTACCCTTATTACTAACATCTTAAATAGGCACAGATGTATCTTATTTTACTGATTGTTCCACTGCTTAGGAGCAATCAATCACTTCCTGTTGTCAACAGAATTAATTCCAGACTCTTTAGCATAACTTTCAAGGTTCTTTAGCTTTGACTACAAACTTCTTTTGGAACCTAAGTTCATCTTTGATCTCTTAGCTTCTATCATAATGCTAGCGTGTGGTAGAAACTCAAATATTTACTTAGTTCAAAAAAACAACAACAACAACAACCTCATGGTTCATGCGATCATTCTAACATTTACTTGCATAATATCCTTTTCAGCCTTTTTTTTTTTTTTTGTAGGTATTCCTCCTTTGGGAAAAAATAGAGACGAGGAGCACATTTATATTGTGGACCTAATGTATTGACAACTAAGCAAACTTAGTTTCTTAGTTTGTCTTACACATGTCTCTTTTCCCATTTCCCCTCTATTGCTGTACATAGTAACAACAAAGACTTCTTTTCAGAGGATAATTTATGAAAAAATTCCCTCCTGTTTCTTATACATCCTTCTTTTTCTCGACTTTTCCATTTTTTTTTCTTCCCTCTTCTTCCTTCTCCTTTCCCTTTACATCCTCTCCCTTCTCTTCATTCCTTTGTTCTCTTTGTAAGCTGATTTGTATTATTTAGAGCTTAGGAAACCAAGTGATGGTAAGAGGTGCCCACCACAAGAAGGAACAGTCTTTCCTTTTAGATTCATGCATTAACAATGAGAAATTGGATGTCTATTTTATATAAGCTGCCTCTCATTGGTCCATATTAATGTTTGCTATCCAATAGGGCATCTGGTTGACTATGAGTGCATATTTGCTAAATCATCCCCGTGTGCACTAAAGATGGGTGGGGTATCATTTTGTATGTTTAAGTGTATACGTATATCTTTTTTTTTTTTGGCCACTCCTATTGATCTTTCATTTGTTTATCTTTGTTCTTTGGCCTGTGTGGGCCTCTCATTGCAGTGGCCTCTCTCGTTGCAGAGCACCGGCTCTGGGTGCATGAGCTCCAGAGCTCTGGCTCTGTAATTGGACACATTGGTCCAGTCGCTCCACGGCACGTGGGATCTTCCCAGGCCAGGGATCGAACCGGTGCCCCTTGCACTGCAAGGTGGTGTCTTTACCCACTGGACTACCAGGGAAAGCCTGTGTATGTATATCTGGAAAAAGCTCTCTAAACTATTCAGATAGAATTCCCTTTACACTAACTACATTCCTAGAAGAGAATTTCTGATACAAATGGGTCAGTGCCACACTGAAGATAGACCCCTCTCTCCTGTATAGCACCAGGAACTATATTCAGTATCTGGTGATAAACCACAATGGAAAACACATGAGAAAAAATCTATATGTATGTCGAACTGAGTCACTTTGCTATACAGCAGAAATTAAACATAACATTGTAAATCAGCTCTACTTCAGGAAAGTTGGAAAAAAGATAAACACCTCCAGCGCCATCACATCAGGAACTTGTATCTGATTTTATACAATGAAGCCCTGAAGGGGACAGGTACATTTTCTATAGAATATGTTTTCATATTAAGCAAGGGTATTCTAACTACTTGGTCTTTGATTTAAGCATGCATCAGCATCAGTGGGGAGTCTTAAAAGATTAGATGTTTAAGTTTCATCCCCAGAGAGATGAATTCAATTGATCTGACTTAATTCCAAATGGTACTTTAATTTTTAAAGCCTCTCAGGTATTTTTAGTAGGTAAGCAGAACTGAGAAAACTTCCCAAAACTAGTCATAATTAAATCTGTATCATTTGGTTGGGGCGGGGGGTAAGTTTTTTATACATTGTGAGTTGAGGAGTGAGAGCCAAGCTCACTTAGATTATTTTGCCCCCAGAATTATAGCTATGAATATGAAGCTAAGTGAACTTATTGTGGTGCAGCAGATTATTGGGAGTCTATGTATACACAATATATTGCCTTATAGACTGTAATAAATAAGAGCTTTGGTGAGCAGAAAAGAAACAGAGACTATCATTAACACAAAATACTGAGAGTCCACGGAAGCAATGGAAAAGTATATAGAAAACTAGATCAACAATACAGAGGGAAGGAACCAAAATGGAAAATGAGAATAACAAAACAAAGCAGGAGGTAGACAGGAAGGAGAAAGGATGCACAAAAGTGTTAGTCAACTTTTTATTAATTTTTGTAATTTTCCACTACTCTATCCAATACCATATCTAGGTTTTGGGCCAGTTTTAAAACTAAATATCCAGTACATTCTTCTTAATTTTCCATTCCATGAAAGATTTAAAGATGAAGCATTATATTTAATGTGTATTTTTACATTTTTTCTGATAGATCATTTTACATGATAAAAATTTATCTTTAAATGGCATTTCAAAGATAGAAACAAAAACAGAACAATTAAATACAAAAACGAAAGCAAAACCTTTATTCTTTTGCCTTGATTGTAATGTGGTTACCGTTCTTAATGGTAGTAGCATTTTCCTGCATGCATTTCACCAACACACTACAAGTCAATAGCTTTAGTATAAAGAATCTACATTTAATGTTGCCTGTGAAAGAAACACAAAATGTTTTGCTGTGACTGGTAATATAATTTCATTTATATAATTTTTTGTGGAAAAAAGCTTGGATCTCATATCATATCTGATGAAGTTCTAACGCCATATGGGTCAGTAAGAATATGATCTATCTGTGTAAACGAAGACTGATGATTTACTGAATAAAAAGACTAGGTGGAAACGTGATTCAAGCAATGCCAAGAATATTAACTGATCGTTTCTTAAGCCTCTTTCGATGATAAGGCATCACTATGAAAGCAAATGAATGCTGGACTCATTCTGAGATCTGACTTTAAATGGTACTTTAAAAGCCTCTCAGGTATTTTTAGTAGGTAAGCAGAACTGAGAAAACTTCCCAAAACTAGTCATAATTAAATCTGTATCATTTGGTTGGGGCGGGGTAAGTTTTTTATACATTGTGAGTTGAGGAGTGAGAGCCAAGCTCACTTAGATTATTTTGCCCCCAGAATTATAGCTATGAATATGAAGCTAAGTGAACTTATTGTGGTGCAGCAGATTATTGGGAGTCTATGTATACACAATATATTGCCTTATAGACTGTAATAAATAAGAGCTTTGGTGAGCAGAAAAGAAACAGAGACTATCATTAACACAAAATACTGAGAGTCCACGGAAGCAATGGAAAAGTATATAGAAAACTAGATCAACAATACAGAGGGAAGGAACCAAAATGGAAAATGAGAATAACAAAACAAAGCAGGAGGTAGACAGGAAGGAGAAAGGATGCACAAAAGTGTTAGTCAACTTTTTATTAATTTTTGTAATTTTCCACTACTCTATCCAATACCATATCTAGGTTTTGGGCCAGTTTTAAAACTAAATATCCAGTACATTCTTCTTAATTTTCCATTCCATGAAAGATTTAAAGATGAAGCATTATATTTAATGTGTATTTTTACATTTTTTCTGATAGATCATTTTACATGATAAAAATTTATCTTTAAATGGCATTTCAAAGATAGAAACAAAAACAGAACAATTAAATACAAAAACGAAAGCAAAACCTTTATTCTTTTGCCTTGATTGTAATGTGGTTACCGTTCTTAATGGTAGTAGCATTTTCCTGCATGCATTTCACCAACACACTACAAGTCAATAGCTTTAGTATAAAGAATCTACATTTAATGTTGCCTGTGAAAGAAACACAAAATGTTTTGCTGTGACTGGTAATATAATTTCATTTATATAATTTTTTGTGGAAAAAAGCTTGGATCTCATATCATATCTGATGAAGTTCTAACGCCATATGGGTCAGTAAGAATATGATCTATCTGTGTAAACGAAGACTGATGATTTACTGAATAAAAAGACTAGGTGGAAACGTGATTCAAGCAATGCCAAGAATATTAACTGATCGTTTCTTAAGCCTCTTTCGATGATAAGGCATCACTATGAAAGCAAATGAATGCTGGACTCATTCTGAGATTGGTTTCACATTGACATGTGTGCAAAGTTTACAGTACTAATAAAAAGCAGGAATCTACACTGCATGTTAGTCTTTGTTTCCTATTTTGTGAAGTGCTTTAATTTAAAAGTGCTAGGAACAGAAACTAACAATCGTAACGGTGACATCAACCTGAAGATACTTTTAATTTCTTGTTTTATGTACAAAAGGCTGAAAAATAAAATCAAATGAACTTTGTACAATATTTATATTTTCTTAGAAAAGTCTAACCGCATATTTTCAACAGAATTAAGCAGCTTGCAACTTGTTTGTACATTGGGCTTTTTTTTTTTTTTAACCATAGAAGATTCAATTCAGATTGGAAGGATAAAAAGCAAGAAGCTCTTCATTATTTGCTGCAACCTATTGCTTAATGACATGAGGAATGAGGTCTTGGTGGAACAATTTGCTTTACTTTACCACTGACATATGGCTTCCCATATTAGACTTCTGAACAGTGGAAGGAATAAGATGCAGCAGCAGAGGCAAGATAAACATGCAGCAGTGACAGCTTCAAAGTATAATGGAACCAATTACATCGTATTACCTGTTGAAAGCTTGCAAACTATACTTACTGTGGTACATATTTGATGCAGTAAATACTGTGCTTAAGTCGTCATTTTTGTTTGCTCAAACATGCACCACTGGGTAAAATTACTATTTACAAAGCAGACTTTTTTAAAAATTTTTTTAAATTGACATATACTATGTCAACCTTACCAAGAGCAGAAGATGGCTAAACAATACTGCAGGATAAAGCAGAATCAACTTTATAAAGTGGTGGTGGGGGATGCTTTTTGGTCAATTCAGGTGTTTAGAAAGGACGCATAGGATATTTTTATTTTATGCCAAAGGACACTTATCAAAAATGTTATAGTCATGCTGCCAGGACTCTGAATGACTATGGAATGGTGTGTGTCTATGTGTGTCTGTGTGTGTGTACACATATATATGTATATACACGCACATATACATATATACATATATACACGTACATATAATGGAATATGCAAAAATAAAACAACTTTTGAATGTTCATGAAGTCTATGGAACATTTACAGGCACAGTAAAATTGTTCTGGATGAGACACCTTAAAAACATGAATAGCTATTTAAGCACCTCAAAAATCTAAAAACATCCTGACACAAGAAGTAAACACTTTCCTTTTGTGACGTGATTTTTTTTTTTTTTCATGTGAGAATGAGAAGTGCAGCATGCCTTCATTTAAAATATACCCAGGTATACAATAGAGAAACATAGAATTTCTTACCTTTACTCCCTCTCCCCAAACACAAACCCATTTACAAAAATAGTCACATATAATAGTAAACAACCTGTGAATTAAAAAAAAAAAGTGATAAATTCACAGCATACGTTTCGTAAAAATATGGCAGGCGTGGCAGTTAGAACACAAACAGTGGTGACAATTACTGTTATCAAGTGTCGCGAGTTGAACTTACATAAACGTTTAACTTCCCTCCCCCTTTAAAGTGGTTCCTAGAGTCTGAGTAGCCATTACTCTCTGCTCTTCAGCAGTGTCAGCTGGTTGTGAACACAGAAACCTCCCGTCAATGCTGTTTCTCTGGTTTGTTGAGTCCCAGTTTGCTGACCAGAGGCCCCTGTCTTGTTATAGGCACTGACCTTAAGTATACATTTGTAAAAACAGTCAGTTTGGCATAGACCTCCTGTGAGAGTCCTGTTGACACAAACACATCACCAACACGGGCTGTAAACAAGTGATCACAAAATGGAATCTTTTTTGTATCCTTTTACTTTTTACTTTCCCTGATATCTTTCCCTTTGTCTTCTTTTTCTGATTTGTCTTTTTCAAATTTTTCTTTCTCTGGTTTGGTCACACTGTCATAGGAAGGTGGAGATGTGGTGGAGGGGGTCATGTCGGTTTTCTCTGGAGTTGAATTCTCATTTAGTTTATCAATGAGGATATCTTCTTTGATGGGTGTTCCATCACCTTCTTTGCCTTTGTCTTTCTTATATATACATGAAACCTTTTTAACTTTTTGCTTCAAGAGGTAGCGTCTATAAGCCCTCTGGATGACAATAGCAGACACCTCCTCTTGCTTGCGTTTCAAAGTGGTGGTAATGGGCTCATAGGAGACTTTGGAGGGGTTTGATGCCATGAATCTCTCTTCCATCTGGATTCGAAGGGCATCCATCTCTCCACTCTCCCCCAAAACCCGCTTTGTAAAGGCAAATAAAATGTCGAGGCAGTGGATCCTGTCCCCACTGACCATGGGCAGGTCCATGGCAATGAGCTGGACCTTGTTTGGTTTTGCTATGAGAAGAGGAGGATCCAGGGCATCTGCAAAATCAGACAGTTTGGAGAACTCTATGAACTGGGTGGCGTCAGGATCAAACTTCTCCCAGACCTCGTAGAACATCTCAAAGTCGTCCTCACTCAGCGGCTCTGCACTTTCTTCAGTAGCAACACTGAAGTTCTCCAGGATGACAGCAATGTACATGTTCACCACAACCAGAAATGATATGATGATGTAACTGACAAAGAAGAAAATCCCGACAGATGGGTTCCCACAGTCTCCCCTTTAAATGAGCTGCCAGGGTGATCTTTTCAGGGTCACAGTCTGGAGGTCCACTGTTGAGGATAGGTGCCAGCAATCCATCCCAGCCAGCAGAGGTGGTAATCTGGAACAGGCAGATCATGCTGTTGCCAAAGGTCTCAAAGTTGAACATGTCATCAATTCCTACCTCCCTCTTAACATAGGCGAAGTTGGACATTCCAAAGATGGCGTAGATGAACATGACCAGGAAGAGCAGGAGGCCGATGTTAAACAACGCAGGAAGGGACATCATCAAAGCAAAGAGCAGCGTGCGGATCCCCTTGGCCCCCTTGATCAGACGCAGGATTCGGCCAATCCTGGCAAGACGGATCACTCGGAACAGGGTAGGGGACACAAAATATTTCTCTATCAGCTCAGCCAGAAACATACCTATGAAAAGTCAAGATACAACAAAAATAATGTTATATTTAATGACAGCAAAAAAATATGCATGTCTAAGATAAGCACTAACTAATTTTATAAAGTATGGATGTGAGAATTAGGTACACACATCTGGAGTTGAATTCTCATTTAGTTTATCAATGAGGATATCTTCTTTGATGGGTGTTCCATCACCTTCTTTGCCTTTGTCTTTCTTATATATACATGAAACCTTTTTAACTTTTTGCTTCAAGAGGTAGCGTCTATAAGCCCTCTGGATGACAATAGCAGACACCTCCTCTTGCTTGCGTTTCAAAGTGGTGGTAATGGGCTCATAGGAGACTTTGGAGGGGTTTGATGCCATGAATCTCTCTTCCATCTGGATTCGAAGGGCATCCATCTCTCCACTCTCCCCCAAAACCCGCTTTGTAAAGGCAAATAAAATGTCGAGGCAGTGGATCCTGTCCCCACTGACCATGGGCAGGTCCATGGCAATGAGCTGGACCTTGTTTGGTTTTGCTATGAGAAGAGGAGGATCCAGGGCATCTGCAAAATCAGACAGTTTGGAGAACTCTATGAACTGGGTGGCGTCAGGATCAAACTTCTCCCAGACCTCGTAGAACATCTCAAAGTCGTCCTCACTCAGCGGCTCTGCACTTTCTTCAGTAGCAACACTGAAGTTCTCCAGGATGACAGCAATGTACATGTTCACCACAACCAGAAATGATATGATGATGTAACTGACAAAGAAGAAAATCCCGACAGATGGGTTCCCACAGTCTCCCTTAACTGAGCTGCCAGGGTGATCTTTTTCAGGGTCACAGTCTGGAGGTCCACTGTTGAGGATAGGTGCCAGCAATCCATCCCAGCCAGCAGAGGTGGTAATCTGGAACAGGCAGATCATGCTGTTGCCAAAGGTCTCAAAGTTGAACATGTCATCAATTCCTACCTCCCTCTTAACATAGGCGAAGTTGGACATTCCAAAGATGGCGTAGATGAACATGACCAGGAAGAGCAGGAGGCCGATGTTAAACAACGCAGGAAGGGACATCATCAAAGCAAAGAGCAGCGTGCGGATCCCCTTGGCCCCCTTGATCAGACGCAGGATTCGGCCAATCCTGGCAAGACGGATCACTCGGAACAGGGTAGGGGACACAAAATATTTCTCTATCAGCTCAGCCAGAAACATACCTATGAAAAGTCAAGATACAACAAAAATAATGTTATATTTAATGACAGCAAAAAAATATGCATGTCTAAGATAAGCACTAACTAATTTTATAAAGTATGGATGTGAGAATTAGGTACACACACACATACACACTGACATACACATAATATGCAATACTCATTTAGCAAAATGAAACTGGTATGTTTAGTGCTATAGCATTAACACTTTTATACTAATGAAAGGTATTAATAGTCATTTTTACTGGTTCAAGGAAAGCCTCTATCAAAGACAGCCAAGCACAGAAATGGATTTATGTTTCTAAAGTACTAGTTCTAGCATTTGCATAAGAACTAATGGATAAAGCATGTGATTTTAGGTCAGGAATATGAGATTTCTTATTCTTCTGAGATGGTTTGATCTATTTCATTTGGGAGGTGACTGAAGAGATAATACAGGCTTTCAAGACAGGCATTTTTGGGGTGTATCCTGGTGATGATTTTATACACTGCCAAATGGTTATAATAGCTATTAAATAGTTTTGTTGCTGTTGTTGTTGTTGTTGTTATTGCTATGCTTAACATTTACTAAGTCTTTTTTTGTGTGCTAGATACAAGTGCTAAGTGAATTTACTTTCACAATCTCATTTAATCCTCACAACACCACTTTACAAAAATATTCCTTGGGAAACCAGGGACTGGAGAGGTAAGGTAACTTGCCATAGGTCACAGGGCTGATAAGTAGTGAAAGCAGGACCTTAAATAACTATACTACTCCCCCGGCACCATGATCAGGATCATATGGAAGGATACCATATTTCAAAGTTCTATTTAACCAGTGAAATTTTATCAGCAGAGGAACACTACTTTTCTCTCTTGTATATATTCTTTACTTAAAGCACCTGATGTGACATCCTACACATGAGTAATACATATTGATGAAATGAATCTGTTTTGACTTTGTGAACAAAATGTCTACTTTTGAAAAAGAATATTACACACTATAGAAAATGATCTGAACCCAAAGATGACATGAAGCTTGTATGAGTCTGAATATATATAAACACCCAGCATCAATATTCCAAGGATCAAAGGCCATTGTTTATGGACTATTTGACTTCTTCTATTGATTAATATGGGTACAAGTGTGTGAATTGTTTATTCAAAGCAATACTTGTCTATACCACAGGAGTATGACTGAGTACAGAAATATTATGCCAGAGTTGCAGTTATTTTCTTCTGAAATGAGACAAGATGATAAAGGAAAACTGCAGAATATAAATTTTTTAATTTATACATCATTTCATGCACAGCATGCAATTAGAGAAATGACAAGCTGAGAATGAACTATTAATTAGACTTTTATTTGAAATTGTGAAATGAATGAGAAAGACTAGTGAAAAACACTTCAAACTTTTAAAACACAAAGTTTCATTCTTAAATTTCTTAATTAAGTGAAAGCACCTCTTCTTACCTACAATAGAGAGAATGACCACCACAAAATCAAAAATATTCCATCCGATGGTGAAATAGTAATAACGAAGAGAGATTAGTTTCAGCACACATTCTCCAGTAAACAGAACAATAAACACCAGATTAATCCAGTACAGAATGTTTGTCATTTCTTGACTCTGGTCATCAGTTTCCACCATCATGGTGACCATGTTGAGGCAGATGAGGATCATGATGCTGATATCAAAGACTTGTTTGGTTACAAAATCAAAGACCATTCCTTGGAATTTGTTCTGGAAAAAAAAAGAGAGAGTATGTGAAATTCACTCAGAAACTGAAAAAAAAAAAAAGTCAAGTCCAACTTATTTTAACATAGCAATATGAAAATACAGCTTTTATTTAAAAACACTCCATGCTTGTTTTACACTTGGAAGAAAATTTGTATACTGGAATATTCAGCTCTTTCCAAATGTATTTGTTCTATTTATACTATTCATGATAGCAGATTTTATAAACCAATTTTATGTTAAGAACTACCTTTTAGTTTCTCATTGCCCAAAATATAACCATGTGTACTGTGTAAAGTTAGTAAATACTTGCCACTATAATGAATCTTTGTGTTAAATCTTCTGTGGTTGGGGGTGAGCATCAAAATTATTTTGGAAGAACTACTGAAAAAATACTTCTCTGACCTTTTTTGGTCATTTTCCTTCTAGTTTCTCCCTTTATATTCCCCACCCACCATCCGCAGAAAAACCACAGCATCTAAAATTCTGCCTTAAGTTTCAGCTAGATGTTTTTAAAATGATAGTTCAAGAAAAAGGACACTATTGGAACATTTAATGAAATCCAGTTAAATTCTATATTTTATTTAGCAGTATCATACTAAAGGTTAATTTCTGTTTTGCTGACCAATTATGGTTATATAGGATGCTAAGAAAAAGGAAAGCAGAGTGAAGTTTACATGAAGTAACTGCTGTAAGAA
The DNA here is from genome assembly GCA_022376925.1 of Tragulus kanchil. Lineage (NCBI taxonomy): Eukaryota > Metazoa > Chordata > Mammalia > Artiodactyla > Tragulidae > Tragulus > Tragulus kanchil. Next base: position 260,451,834 of record JAIOJX010000026.1, on the reverse strand, counting down.
TAAAACTGTCTCTAAACAATTTATAGTTCATAATTTAAATGTTCAAACTTTGCCCTATTCAATTTGGACCAAGCACTAACTGGCCTTACATCTTGTTTATGAAATTAAGTCCTCATCTTGTAAACCAATTATGTTCACTGGGCCCTATTTTTTCCCTTTTGCCTGTATGTGCTCAATATTAGTCAATCTAGAGTTTGGGACTTGGCAGACCTCTGCTAGCTTGTCTTCTACCTTCTCAACTAGAATGACCACATCTGCTCTCAGGGTCTGTGCTCCAGACTGATGCATTTATTAGTCTGGATTCTCTCTGCTACTGTTCTGCCCCTTCCCCGCCAGGAGAGACCTCCATTACTCCATACTGGAATTCTGGGATATCAAATAGCACCCGTTTGTTACAGTTTTCTATTTTATCTGAATGCATGTTTAGCCTTATGGACTGGACGTTCATTGTTTCAAGTGGATCTGTCCTTCTAGGGCCTCCTTCAACTTAATAGATGTATCTGATTCCAGTTCTAAACCCTTCCTTCTTAGTTCTTGTTTACCAAACTTTACTTTTCCACGTCCGGTTATGTTTCCTGTATTTCTACTCTTCTGATACTCCCTACCATTCTTGTACCATATCATTTTATCTTATTTATCTGTCTTAACGCTTCTGTCATGGGGTACCATCAGACTTCCCTTCTCAATCTAGTGCATCCTAACTCAGTTTTACATTTTAAGCACTCTGATCTCAGACAACTTTGTATTTACATTTGTCATAAAATTTATGACATTTTATTGCAAATGGTTTGCTCTTATTTAATTAAATTTTTTTCTCTTCCACCGATATAGTACCTAGAGTGTAGAAGATTCCAAATTGCTTAAAACCAGAAACTTGATGTTCATTTTCATATCAGCACTTTCAGTTAAAAGCTTCTTAGATTCTCTGCCCATTTAGCTTTCCAGTGGGTTATCTCAACAGACAACTCCAATTCCCAGTCACTGACTATTGTCTCCAATTTAAATCTCAGAATATGCTCAACAGGACAATTCCTATTGGAACATTTAATGAAATCCAGTTAAATTCTATATTTTATTTAGCAGTATCATACTAAAGGTTAATTTCTGTTTTGCTGACCAATTATGGTTATATAGGATGCTAAGAAAAAGGAAAGCAGAGTGAAGTTTACATGAAGTAACTGCTGTAAGAATAAAACTGTCTCTAAACAATTTATAGTTCATAATTTAAATGTTCAAACTTTGCCCTATTCAATTTGGACCAAGCACTAACTGGCCTTACATCTTGTTTATGAAATTAAGTCCTCATCTTGTAAACCAATTATGTTCACTGGGCCCTATTTTTTCCCTTTTGCCTGTATGTGCTCAATATTAGTCAATCTAGAGTTTGGGACTTGGCAGACCTCTGCTAGCTTGTCTTCTACCTTCTCAACTAGAATGACCACATCTGCTCTCAGGGTCTGTGCTCCAGACTGATGCATTTATTAGTCTGGATTCTCTCTGCTACTGTTCTGCCCCTTCCCCGCCAGGAGAGACCTCCATTACTCCATACTGGAATTCTGGGATATCAAATAGCACCCGTTTGTTACAGTTTTCTATTTTATCTGAATGCATGTTTAGCCTTATGGACTGGACGTTCATTGTTTCAAGTGGATCTGTCCTTCTAGGGCCTCCTTCAACTTAATAGATGTATCTGATTCCAGTTCTAAACCCTTCCTTCTTAGTTCTTGTTTACCAAACTTTACTTTTCCACGTCCGGTTATGTTTCCTGTATTTCTACTCTTCTGATACTCCCTACCATTCTTGTACCATATCATTTTATCTTATTTATCTGTCTTAACGCTTCTGTCATGGGGTACCATCAGATTTCCCCTTCTCAATCTAGTGCATCCTAACTCAGTTTTACATTTTAAGCACTCTGATCTCAGACAACTTTGTATTTACATTTGTCATAAAATTTATGACATTTTATTGCAAATGGTTTGCTCTTATTTAATTAAATTTTTTTCTCTTCCACCGATATAGTACCTAGAGTGTAGAAGATTCCAAATTGCTTAAAACCAGAAACTTGATGTTCATTTTCATATCAGCACTTTCAGTTAAAAGCTTCTTAGATTCTCTGCCCATTTAGCTTTCCAGTGGGTTATCTCAACAGACAACTCCAATTCCCAGTCACTGACTATTGTCTCCAATTTAAATCTCAGAATATGCTAAAGGAAACTGTATAACCTTGGAGGCAGTGCTCACTAGAGGTTTATGTCTTCTCACTTTATGTTGGCCCTTGACAATGATTAGCAATTCTTTGTCCCTCACTTGCTCCCAGGAGAGTTTCTAACTTCTCAGAAATTTCTGATACTCTTGACCTCTATTCTTACTTCTTTTTTGAGAACAGCAGTGTCAATTGGTATAAAGAAACTCCTCTACTTCCTTTTTCATTTTATATTATATTGATTCCAACCTATCTTTTTATATATTACCCCCAATTCATTGGAGGACTCAGTCCCTTTTTTGTTCTAGCCTAAACTACACCATTCTTGAGCTGCATCCTGAGTAGTTTTATTCTATGTTTATTCTCTTTCTCTTCCATCTCTTCCTATGCAGAACTCCTGCTTTGGTCTGCAGCGAATCTCTCAATCTTCAGAAGCATTATTTTACTACTTCTAATATCCATTCTGTTTCAGACTCCCCTTTTTGATTGTTAAATTCTCTAAACTAGCATCTCCAATTTTTTTCTCCATTCATGTGCTTATTTCCTAGTCTGCATGACACCAGTCTTCAGCCAGTGTGTAAGGCAGAAACTCCTAAATCCTCTTTGCTGCTTCCTTCTTCACTTCTCATATTCAATTAATAAACCTTTTAATTTCATTTCCGTGATAGCTTACAAATCCATTTTATTCATCTCCATACCATTCTGGTTCAGACCAGCTACCACCCCTGAAACAGTTCCACAATGAGTCTATACTGCACATACTGTCCGGGTCAATGCTATTTTAGTGACGGTCACAACTAGGTCCCGTGGCTTCACATTGCTCTAAGGGCAAGCAAGGCTAGTCTTAAAGTGGCCTATGAAGTCCAAAAAAATCTGGACCATCCTAACCTCTTCATTCTGACCATATCCCAAATGAAGCCCCAGCCTCTGCACTCCAGCCTCACTGGCCTTCCTACCTCAGGGCCTTCACATCTACATTCCTCTTCTCTTCTTACATGTCCTATCAACACTTCCTCACTCTTCTTCAAGCCTCAGCCCATGCTTCTGTGAAGCCTTCCCTGATTAATCGGCCCCCTTCTTTCTTATCAGCTGTCATAGCCAAATGGATTCTTTCCTTTTATATTTCTATTTGTTGGTAATATGTGATTACCGAAATAGATTTGGTATAACCTTGGAGGCACTTTATTTTTTTGGCCCTTGACAATGATTAGCAATTCTTTGTCCCTCACTTGCTCCCAGGAGAGTTTCTAACTTCTCAGAAATTTCTGATACTCTTGACCTCTATTCTTACTTCTTTTTTGAGAACAGCAGTGTCAATTGGTATAAAGAAACTCCTCTACTTCCTTTTTCATTTTATATTATATTGATTCCAACCTATCTTTTATATATTACCCCAATTCATTGGAGGACTCAGTCCCTTTTTTGTTCTAGCCTAAACTACACCATTCTTGAGCTGCATCCTGAGTAGTTTTATTCTATGTTTATTCTCTTTCTCTTCCATCTCTTCCTATGCAGAACTCCTGCTTTGGTCTGCAGCGAATCTCTCAATCTTCAGAAGCATTATTTTACTACTTCTAATATCCATTCTGTTTCAGACTCCCCTTTTTGATTGTTAAATTCTCTAAACTAGCATCTCCAATTTTTTTCTCCATTCATGTGCTTATTTCCTAGTCTGCATGACACCAGTCTTCAGCCAGTGTGTAAGGCAGAAACTCCTAAATCCTCTTTGCTGCTTCCTTCTTCACTTCTCATATTCAATTAATAAACCTTTTAATTTCATTTCCGTGATAGCTTACAAATCCATTTTATTCATCTCCATACCATTCTGGTTCAGACCAGCTACCACCCCTGAAACAGTTCCACAATGAGTCTATACTGCACATACTGTCCGGGTCAATGCTATTTTAGTGACGGTCACAACTAGGTCCCGTGGCTTCACATTGCTCTAAGGGCAAGCAAGGCTAGTCTTAAAGTGGCCTATGAAGTCCAAAAAAATCTGGACCATCCTAACCTCTTCATTCTGACCATATCCCAAATGAAGCCCCAGCCTCTGCACTCCAGCCTCACTGGCCTTCCTACCTCAGGGCCTTCACATCTACATTCCTCTTCTCTTCTTACATGTCCTATCAACACTTCCTCACTCTTCTTCAAGCCTCAGCCCATGCTTCTGTGAAGCCTTCCCTGATTAATCGGCCCCCTTCTTTCTTATCAGCTGTCATAGCCAAATGGATTCTTTCCTTCTTGGATATTTCTATTTGTTGGTGTGAATATGTGATTACCGAAATAGAGTCTCTGTTGTTCAGTATTTAATTCCAAATGCTTAGCATCATATATTGTTAATGAATGACTGAATAGATGGATCTTACCAAATCATTTCTTAATTTGCCAAACTGTTGCCAGTAATATTCTACCTAAATCCACTAATAATTGCCTGTGCATTCCTACTCCTTTCAAAGTAAACCTATATGTTATTTGATGTAATTAAACAGCCAATTAATTTTTTGCTCACTTTCTACATATATGTACTGCCTTACTGATAAATCTCACTCCTTAATTGATTTACCTCTTCCTATAATGGTGAAGTGCCCAAGGCTTCATGCTCAGCACTTTTTTTTGGTATATTATAATTATCTCTCAAAAATGATAATCTATGCTTCAGACTCAACTGAATTATGTCCAACCATAACAGCTCTAAAATCCTGATCTCATATTCATAAGATCTAATCTTTCCAAATGCCTCTATAAGACTTTCATTTATGTTAATAGAATCAATGATTTCACAAAACATTAACTGCTTTAGATTCTTCATTATATACATGTCCTCCCTCTTTTCCTATATTTTACAGATGCCTCATTGCACTGAGTCTTTTGTTGGCTTGTTCATTTCCTGTGTTCCAGTCCTACCGGCATGACCCCATATTGTGAACTCATCTTCTCATATGTAAGGGTTCATCTTTGTGTCTAAGTGTCAGCATTATTTTGTCTCTAACGTGTCTCATACCACCCCTGAAACAGTTCACAACTAGGTCCGGGTCAATGCTATTTTAGTGACGGTCACAACTAGGTCCCGTGGCTTCACATTGCTCTAAGGGCAAGCAAGGCTAGTCTTAAAGTGGCCTATGAAGTCCAAAAAAATCTGGACCATCCTAACCTCTTCATTCTGACCATATCCCAAATGAAGCCCCAGCCTCTGCACTCCAGCCTCACTGGCCTTCCTACCTCAGGGCCTTCACATCTACATTCCTCTTCTCTTCTTACATGTCCTATCAACACTTCCTCACTCTTCTTCAAGCCTCAGCCCATGCTTCTGTGAAGCCTTCCCTGATTAATCGGCCCCCTTCTTTCTTATCAGCTGTCATAGCCAAATGGATTCTTTCCTTCTTGGATATTTCTATTTGTTGGTGTGAATATGTGATTACCGAAATAGAGTCTCTGTTGTTCAGTATTTAATTCCAAATGCTTAGCATCATATATTGTTAATGAATGACTGAATAGATGGATCTTACCAAATCATTTCTTAATTTGCCAAACTGTTGCCAGTAATATTCTACCTAAATCCACTAATAATTGCCTGTGCATTCCTACTCCTTTCAAAGTAAACCTATATGTTATTTGATGTAATTAAACAGCCAATTAATTTTTTGCTCACTTTCTACATATATGTACTGCCTTACTGATAAATCTCACTCCTTAATTGATTTACCTCTTCCTATAATGGTGAAGTGCCCAAGGCTTCATGCTCAGCACTTTTTTTTGGTATATTATAATTATCTCTCAAAAATGATAATCTATGCTTCAGACTCAACTGAATTATGTCCAACCATAACAGCTCTAAAATCCTGATCTCATATTCATAAGATCTAATCTTTCCAAATGCCTCTATAAGACTTTCATTTATGTTAATAGAATCAATGATTTCACAAAACATTAACTGCTTTAGATTCTTCATTATATACATGTCCTCCCTCTTTTCCTATATTTTACAGATGCCTCATTGCACTGAGTCTTTTGTTGGCTTGTTCATTTCCTGTGTTCCAGTCCTACCGGCATGACCCCATATTGTGAACTCATCTTCTCATATGTAAGGGTTCATCTTTGTGTCTAAGTGTCAGCATTATTTTGTCTCTAACGTCGTCTCATACCAGTCTCTAAAAATCTCTTTTTCTTCACAACACCATGCTGTTCACTTAATTATATTGTGTTTTTATTTGGCTGAATTAAGATGAATTTATTCAGACTCATAGTGGTAACCTTGGCTCATTTAACGCAGAAAACCTTGTGTTTACTACTTACTATTTCAATTATATTTCTATTTCTCCACTGCAATATTTATTTCCATGACTTTGGAGTGTATGTTTTTTCATATAGGCTATTTCTCTGCTGCTTTTTCCATCCATTACAGCTGTATTATTCCTCAAAAAGTAGGCTCAAAGTGTGCATTCCTTATGTTTTGTCCAATATTACTATCCACTTTCTTTGGGCTTTTGGCTAACTTACAAACAGAATATAGACACAGCCAGTTTTAGCTTGGCCAGTTTTACATCATCACTAATGGAGTCACAGAGTTACGCATCCTGGGGAACACTGGGTTGCCTTGTACTGTGTATACCTTGGGGGAGGAGTTCTAAAACATGAAAGAACTCAGGGACTCTCCTGACAACAACTGCTTGCAGCAACCAAACAGAGCAGTAATCACTGGCAAAGATACACTTGGAATCACCATAAAAAGTCATAGAGGACTTCCCTGGTGGTCCAATGGGTAAAGAGTCTGTCTTGCCATGCAAGGGGCACTGGGTTCGATCCCCGGCCAGGGGAAGATCCCATGTGCCATGGAGTGGCTGGGCCATTGTGTCCAGTTAGGAGCCCGTTCTCTGGAGCACATGGGCCCAGAGCCAGTGCTCTGCAACGAGAGAGACCGAGAGAGACCGCTGCAATGGGAGTCCACACAAGCCAAAGAATAAAGAAGGATGAAAAAAATCATAGATAATGATGTCATCTGATGTAGGGGTGAGATATTTGGAGAAAATAGGAAATTTTTTCATTCACAAAAAAAATTAACTGCTTTAGATTCTTCATTATATACATGTCCTCCTCTTTTCCTATATTTTACAGATGCCTCATTGCACTGAGTCTTTTGTTGGCTTGTTCATTTCCTGTGTTCCAGTCCTACCGGCATGACCCCATATTGTGAACTCATCTTCTCATATGTAAGGGTTCATCTTTGTGTCTAAGTGTCAGCATTATTTTGTCTCTAACGTCGTCTCATACCAGTCTCTAAAAATCTCTTTTTCTTCACAACACCATGCTGTTCACTTAATTATATTGTGTTTTTATTTGGCTGAATTAAGATGAATTTATTCAGACTCATAGTGGTAACCTTGGCTCATTTAACGCAGAAAACCTTGTGTTTACTACTTACTATTTCAATTATATTTCTATTTCTCCACTGCAATATTTATTTCCATGACTTTGGAGTGTATGTTTTTTCATATAGGCTATTTCTCTGCTGCTTTTTCCATCCATTACAGCTGTATTATTCCTCAAAAAGTAGGCTCAAAGTGTGCATTCCTTATGTTTTGTCCAATATTACTATCCACTTTCTTTGGGCTTTTGGCTAACTTACAAACAGAATATAGACACAGCCAGTTTTAGCTTGGCCAGTTTTACATCATCACTAATGGAGTCACAGAGTTACGCATCCTGGGGAACACTGGGTTGCCTTGTACTGTGTATACCTTGGGGGAGGAGTTCTAAAACATGAAAGAACTCAGGGACTCTCCTGACAACAACTGCTTGCAGCAACCAAACAGAGCAGTAATCACTGGCAAAGATACACTTGGAATCACCATAAAAAGTCATAGAGGACTTCCCTGGTGGTCCAATGGGTAAAGAGTCTGTCTTGCCATGCAAGGGGCACTGGGTTCGATCCCCGGCCAGGGGAAGATCCCATGTGCCATGGAGTGGCTGGGCCATTGTGTCCAGTTAGGAGCCCGTTCTCTGGAGCACATGGGCCCAGAGCCAGTGCTCTGCAACGAGAGAGACCGAGAGAGACCGCTGCAATGGGAGTCCACACAAGCCAAAGAATAAAGAAGGATGAAAAAAAAAATCATAGATAATGATGTCATCTGATGTAGGGGTGAGATATTTGGAGAAAATAGGAAATTTTTCTTAAAAACCAGGAACAAACAGGACCTATGAGTTGCTTCATTAATGATTCCATTCAATCTGCAGAGTTGGACAGAACAGGGCATATCCAAGATGTATCAGTAATCCTAATTGGTCCTCACTGCACTCTGAGAACATTCAGTATTTTACACTATGTATATATGAATATTTTTTCTTCCTTATACTATTAGGAACTTCTCAGAGACATCAGTCCTATGAAATAATATTGGTGTATAAGTCTGAACATTTTTACTTATATATATTTTATGTCTGTATATAAATATATTACATAATTTCTACATATTATGCATATATAAAATACAATTAAACTATTTAGGTTATCTAGTCACATTGCTAAGGCAGACGCTCTGTTTTGCAAATACACAAAAACAAGTATCTAGCAATTTGGGCTATCAAAATGAAACATAACACAGCTTTTATTAATGAAAGTATGTTATTCTTACAGCAGGTCGAGGTATGGGTTTTTGTGGTTTCTTTGAACCCAATTTTTTCATTGCATTGTAGTATTTCTTCTGTTCTTCTGTCATAAAAATGTCTTGACCTCCAAAGTAAATAAATGAAAGGAAAACTTGTAAAAATCATGTTCTTTGCTAGTGATTAAATCTATCTTAGTACTGTGTCAAAAAATGGCTCCACATTCTATTCTAATAGAATTACTACTAATTAATTGTTACTAATTAACACATATATTTTAGATATGCATATATGCAATGCATAAATCAGTCAGATTTCTATCCTGGAAAAATCGGATAGGGGATGCCAGCAACAAAGAATAATCACTGGCAAAGATACACTTGGAATCACCATAAAGTCATAGAGGACTTCCTGGTGGTCCAATGGGTAAAGAGTCTGTCTTGCCATGCAAGGGGCACTGGGTTCGATCCCCGGCCAGGGGAAGATCCCATGTGCCATGGAGTGGCTGGGCCATTGTGTCCAGTTAGGAGCCCGTTCTCTGGAGCACATGGGCCCAGAGCCAGTGCTCTGCAACGAGAGAGACCGAGAGAGACCGCTGCAATGGGAGTCCACACAAGCCAAAGAATAAAGAAGGATGAAAAAAAAAATCATAGATAATGATGTCATCTGATGTAGGGGTGAGATATTTGGAGAAAATAGGAAATTTTTCTTAAAAACCAGGAACAAACAGGACCTATGAGTTGCTTCATTAATGATTCCATTCAATCTGCAGAGTTGGACAGAACAGGGCATATCCAAGATGTATCAGTAATCCTAATTGGTCCTCACTGCACTCTGAGAACATTCAGTATTTTACACTATGTATATATGAATATTTTTTCTTCCTTATACTATTAGGAACTTCTCAGAGACATCAGTCCTATGAAATAATATTGGTGTATAAGTCTGAACATTTTTACTTATATATATTTTATGTCTGTATATAAATATATTACATAATTTCTACATATTATGCATATATAAAATACAATTAAACTATTTAGGTTATCTAGTCACATTGCTAAGGCAGACGCTCTGTTTTGCAAATACACAAAAACAAGTATCTAGCAATTTGGGCTATCAAAATGAAACATAACACAGCTTTTATTAATGAAAGTATGTTATTCTTACAGCAGGTCGAGGTATGGGTTTTTGTGGTTTCTTTGAACCCAATTTTTTCATTGCATTGTAGTATTTCTTCTGTTCTTCTGTCATAAAAATGTCTTGACCTCCAAAGTAAATAAATGAAAGGAAAACTTGTAAAAATCATGTTCTTTGCTAGTGATTAAATCTATCTTAGTACTGTGTCAAAAAATGGCTCCACATTCTATTCTAATAGAATTACTACTAATTAATTGTTACTAATTAACACATATATTTTAGATATGCATATATGCAATGCATAAATCAGTCAGATTTCTATCCTGGAAAAATCAGTACATGCTATCTGAATTATCAATCACTTAAAAGCACATAGATGATTAAATCTCAAAATAGCTTCTCAATTTTATTTTCTTTCTTTCTGGTGACGGCATTTGGAGCCAAAAGAAAACAGTGTTGAATGTTTAGTTAGCATTTTAGAGCAAAGATGAAGTTTTAGTATACTTATCTTCTTTTTCTGTTGGTTGAAATTATCTATGATGACACCAATGAAAAGATTTAGAGTAAAGAATGAACCAAATATTATGAAGATAACAAAATAAAGATACATGTACAGATTGTCTTCATACTTGGGCTGTAATTCTACCTATAAAATATGAAAAATGATAACCATTAGAGCTAAAACTTGTTTCAAAGAAAAGACATCAGTGAATTTTCAATTCTGAAAGCATGTCTTTATCACTGGAAATTTTTAAAAGTTATACAGATTTTAGGAAACATCAAATTTAACAATTACTCAAGAGTCTCCAAGACTGTTCATTGACTTGAGAAAATGAAACAACTCATAGAAAAATCTGAATAATTAAAATTCATTTCACCCAATAAATGCCTAGATTATGAATATGCTTTTAAGACTCCAATGGGATATGCAGAACGAGGATTTCCTCTTCCTACAGAAGAGATGTTACAGTTTATGCTAAAAACTTTCAACTTTTACTCTCTCTGACTCAGTTTTTTCATCTAGAAAATGGAAAAACATAGAACCTACTCTAATATGGTAGCTCAGAAGGTTAAGTATGTTACAATACGAGAAATGTTAGAACAGAACTTGGCCAATAGTAATAGGTAAGAGTAAAGGTTTGATTTTTAATATGTATTTCTCTTGATAGACTAGAATTACCACTGTATGTGGATATAAGTACATGAGTAGGATCTTTCCATTCTGAGAATGAGTCTATTGATTCATCCTATTCAACAGTTCTTAGGTACTGTTTTTGTAAAATGATGTCTTCTTATCAAATACAGTTATGACTTTTTTGAAAAGTTTGAATAATGTTGATAATGCTCAACTCTTTTAAAAGGAATGAAAGTAAAAGAATTAGTCACTAGTCATGTTCGACTCTTTGTGATCCTACGGACTGCAGCCCACCAGGCTCCTTTGTCTGTGGAATTCTCCAGGCAAGAATACTGGAGTGGGTAGCTATTCTATTCTCTAGGGGATCTTCCCAACCCACGGATAGATCCCAGGTCTCTGTACTTGCAGGTGGATTCTTTACTATCTGAGCCACCAGGGAAGCCCTTTTAAAGAATTATTTACACATTACCCCTTCACTGGTATACTAGAGTTCTTGCTGTTACTCTTGGCAGTAGTTGGTATTGACAGACTTTAAATATTGTCAATCAGGAAGGTGGGGAGGTAATATTTACTTTTGGTTTAAATTGCATTTTTCAATTAACTAAATGAGAGTAAGGGTAAGGAACTCTTCATACTTATAGCAGCCAACTGAATTCCATCTTTTGTAAAGTGCTTGAAAGCTGAGCGATTATACAATAGCGTGAGGGCAGAAGAATTGACGCTTTCAAACTATGGTTCTGGAAAAGACTCTTGAGAGGCCCTCAGACAGCAAGAAAAATCTAAAGGAAATCAACTTTTCTTGCCTTACAGAAGAGATGTTACACGAAATCTGAATAATTAAAATTCATTTCACCCAATAAATGCCTAGATTATGAATATGCTTTTAAGACTCCAATGGGATATGCAGAACGAGGATTTCCTCTTCCTACAGAAGAGATGTTACAGTTTATGCTAAAAACTTTCAACTTTTACTCTCTCTGACTCAGTTTTTTCATCTAGAAAATGGAAAAACATAGAACCTACTCTAATATGGTAGCTCAGAAGGTTAAGTATGTTACAATACGAGAAATGTTAGAACAGAACTTGGCCAATAGTAATAGGTAAGAGTAAAGGTTTGATTTTTAATATGTATTTCTCTTGATAGACTAGAATTACCACTGTATGTGGATATAAGTACATGAGTAGGATCTTTCCATTCTGAGAATGAGTCTATTGATTCATCCTATTCAACAGTTCTTAGGTACTGTTTTTGTAAAATGATGTCTTCTTATCAAATACAGTTATGACTTTTTTGAAAAGTTTGAATAATGTTGATAATGCTCAACTCTTTTAAAAGGAATGAAAGTAAAAGAATTAGTCACTAGTCATGTTCGACTCTTTGTGATCCTACGGACTGCAGCCCACCAGGCTCCTTTGTCTGTGGAATTCTCCAGGCAAGAATACTGGAGTGGGTAGCTATTCTATTCTCTAGGGGATCTTCCCAACCCACGGATAGATCCCAGGTCTCTGTACTTGCAGGTGGATTCTTTACTATCTGAGCCACCAGGGAAGCCCTTTTAAAGAATTATTTACACATTACCCCTTCACTGGTATACTAGAGTTCTTGCTGTTACTCTTGGCAGTAGTTGGTATTGACAGACTTTAAATATTGTCAATCAGGAAGGTGGGGAGGTAATATTTACTTTTGGTTTAAATTGCATTTTTCAATTAACTAAATGAGAGTAAGGGTAAGGAACTCTTCATACTTATAGCAGCCAACTGAATTCCATCTTTTGTAAAGTGTTTGAAAGCTGAGGGATTATACAGTAGCGTGAGGGCTGAAGAATTGACGCTTTCAAACTATGGTTCTGGAAAAGACTCTTGAGAGTCCCTCAGACAGCAAGATCAAATCAATCAATGCTAAAGGAAATCAACTCGAAATATTCATTGGAAGGACTGATGCTAAAGGAGCTCCAGTACTATGGTCACCTGATACAAATAGCCAACTCTTTGAAAAAGACCCTGATGCTGGGAAAGATTAAGGTCAAGAGGAAAAGGCGACAACAGAGGATGAGACGGTTGGCTGGCATCACCAACTCAATGGACATGAGTCTGAGCAAACTCCGGGAGACAGTGCAGGACAGGGAAGCCTAGCGGGTGGCAGTCCATAAGGTTGCAAAGAGTCGGACAAAACTGAGCAACTGAACAACATACAGTTGTGTATGCTAAGTTATTAAAGAAGAAACTGAAAGTAAGTTGCATCTCATGTAGGTTATTGATTAGCAAGGTGGAGAGAACTTTGAATTAATCAAATAGGTTGGAAACTACAGTAGAAAATGATATAATGTAAAAAAGTCTTTAGCACAGTGAAAAGAGCCCCTATCTGGGATTCCTGATAATAACAGACAAAATGCAGGGGGGTGAGCTCTCATAGTTTCTTTTTAAATAAGGTGGAAAAAACTCAAGAACTCTAGTTACCACCTGTTTTAGGTGTCAGGAACTTAACATTTTCAGCTTAATTATTATGCTCTGATAATATATGGAAAACCAATCTCTTTTTCAAAATGTGATTTCCTCTCTTATTGTTAAATAGTGAGATATTACACGGAGATTATCACAAAAAAATTCAAAAGTGCTGATGTACGTAAGACAGATTATGAAAGCCCTTTCTTTCTGCCATAAAATTTCACTTTCCAGAAAGAAATATGATTATATCTATTTTGTTTTCTGCTTTTTCATTTTGGTATACTAGAGTTCTTGCTGTTACTCTTGGCAGTAGTTGGTATTGACAGACTTTAAATATTGTCAATCAGGAAGGTGGGGAGGTAATATTTACTTTTGGTTTAAATTGCATTTTTCAATTAACTAAATGAGAGTAAGGGTAAGGAACTCTTCATACTTATAGCAGCCAACTGAATTCCATCTTTTGTAAAGTGTTTGAAAGCTGAGGGATTATACAGTAGCGTGAGGGCTGAAGAATTGACGCTTTCAAACTATGGTTCTGGAAAAGACTCTTGAGAGTCCCTCAGACAGCAAGATCAAATCAATCAATGCTAAAGGAAATCAACTCGAAATATTCATTGGAAGGACTGATGCTAAAGGAGCTCCAGTACTATGGTCACCTGATACAAATAGCCAACTCTTTGAAAAAGACCCTGATGCTGGGAAAGATTAAGGTCAAGAGGAAAAGGCGACAACAGAGGATGAGACGGTTGGCTGGCATCACCAACTCAATGGACATGAGTCTGAGCAAACTCCGGGAGACAGTGCAGGACAGGGAAGCCTAGCGGGTGGCAGTCCATAAGGTTGCAAAGAGTCGGACAAAACTGAGCAACTGAACAACATACAGTTGTGTATGCTAAGTTATTAAAGAAGAAACTGAAAGTAAGTTGCATCTCATGTAGGTTATTGATTAGCAAGGTGGAGAGAACTTTGAATTAATCAAATAGGTTGGAAACTACAGTAGAAAATGATATAATGTAAAAAAGTCTTTAGCACAGTGAAAAGAGCCCCTATCTGGGATTCCTGATAATAACAGACAAAATGCAGGGGGGTGAGCTCTCATAGTTTCTTTTTAAATAAGGTGGAAAAAACTCAAGAACTCTAGTTACCACCTGTTTTAGGTGTCAGGAACTTAACATTTTCAGCTTAATTATTATGCTCTGATAATATATGGAAAACCAATCTCTTTTTCAAAATGTGATTTCCTCTCTTATTGTTAAATAGTGAGATATTACACGGAGATTATCACAAAAAAATTCAAAAGTGCTGATGTACGTAAGACAGATTATGAAAGCCCTTTCTTTCTGCCATAAAATTTCACTTTCCAGAAAGAAATATGATTATATCTATTTTGTTTTCTGCTTTTTTTCTTTTATCATTAGTCAGACCTTCCTATCACAAGAAATATCAAAAGCTGTAGGAAACCTGAGACAGATGAAGAAAGTACCTGTGAGGGCTCTTAATTCATGGCTAGAACTATTAGAATCAAAAACAAAATGTCTCTCTTTACAAATAGAACAAGTAGAGTCTACAAATTTTTGTGTGCCAGATGCTATTCTAGACACTATGAAGGATATGTTAAAACATTCACAGTGAGCACAGAAATACATTCAAATCAAAATTTGGGAGAAGCAACACAAGGTTGAATACTTTATTTTTCTAATATAGATGTTCTCTATAAATTCACCCATGGTTTTATTTTATTGACAATATGACTAAATTATAACACTGTTGAAGTAGTCACTGAATCGAGTTAAACAATTTTCCCTCTAAAGAGACTTACATTTCGTGAATCAACTGCTGCATACATGATATCCATCCATCCCTTAAATGTGGCCTGAAAAAAAAATCATACCACTTAATTTTTCCCCTCACAAATTATAATTCTAGAAGAGACTAAATATCAGATTTATCGACCAAGATTTATTCAAAAACAGGCATATAAAATAGTTTGGAATTAATATTTAGATTCTTTGGCAAAGTTTTATAACATATACATTGAAAACTCTTCCTTTATGTGCTTTTTAACATCTTTTTATGCAACTTTAATATTTATATTTAAATCATGATACATTATAACAATGTGCTATCATAAAACCAACTATCAACAACCTTTGACTCTGATGTAGCTCTAAGAATGTAACATGAAATGATTTCACGTGTATAGTATTACCTTCAGGCAAACTGAAAAATATGCTACATTGTTTGATCTTAAGTTTGTCTTTTCTGCTTAGCCTTTTCTAAATGATATTATCACCAACCACCAGTCATGATGGTTTTTTCTTGAAGCTCTCCCCAGTATTGCCAAATATTCTATTTTGAGGCAATTATTCCATAAGAGGAAGCATTATAATTTGAAAATAAACTTCAGATTCAATTGTAATTTACTTGTTAAAATTTTTGGTTGGGGGGCATAGCAATTCTGAAGTCATAATTATGAAGACAAATGGTGTACATTTGTTTTTCAGTTCCTTAATGCCTCAGGACCCTGCAATATTCATCTAGTGTTGGGTATCATGTTGGTGGATTGTCTTAGGGAGCATATGAACATGACTTAAGAGTGGTCAGGGCTTTCCTTGTGGTCCAGTGGGTAAGGACACCGCCTTGCCGGTTCGTTCCCTGGCCTGGGAAGATCCCACGTGCCGCGGAGCGGCTGGACCCATGTGTCCAATTACTGAGCTGGAGCTCTGGGGCGCATGCGCCCAGAGCCAGTGCTCTGCGACTACAGAGGCCACTGCGATGGGAGGCCCACACGGGCCAAAGAACAAATATGGATGAAACTAGACAAATGAACCACCAATAGAAGTGGCCCCCATCCCTTCCCTCCCCACCCCACCCTCAAAAATAAATAAATAAATAAATAAATAAATAGAAAGCTTTTCATTTTCAAGAGAGCAATCTCCCTATCTTAAAGCATTCATGCAACAGGCAGGAAGATGGAACCAAGGTAAGAGTTCATGTGAGGGATATATATGGTTCTGGTGCTGGTGAAAGCTGGGTGAGTGGAGACTAGGCCAGGGTTTAGATATTGTCTGGTATATGAGAAGGATAGAAATCTACCATCTCCTCCTCCTACCTTTCCCATGCTTCCTGGTGCTGGTGAAACTGGAGGAACCGTTTTATAACATATACATTAAACCCCATTGCAACACTTTTAGAATTTTAATTTATATTTAAATCATGATACATTATAACAATGTGCTATCATAAAACCAACTATCAACAACCTTTGACTCTGATGTAGCTCTAAGAATGTAACATGAAATGATTTCACGTGTATAGTATTACCTTCAGGCAAACTGAAAAATATGCTACATTGTTTGATCTTAAGTTTGTCTTTTCTGCTTAGCCTTTTCTAAATGATATTATCACCAACCACCAGTCATGATGGTTTTTTCTTGAAGCTCTCCCCAGTATTGCCAAATATTCTATTTTGAGGCAATTATTCCATAAGAGGAAGCATTATAATTTGAAAATAAACTTCAGATTCAATTGTAATTTACTTGTTAAAATTTTTGGTTGGGGGGCATAGCAATTCTGAAGTCATAATTATGAAGACAAATGGTGTACATTTGTTTTTCAGTTCCTTAATGCCTCAGGACCCTGCAATATTCATCTAGTGTTGGGTATCATGTTGGTGGATTGTCTTAGGGAGCATATGAACATGACTTAAGAGTGGTCAGGGCTTTCCTTGTGGTCCAGTGGGTAAGGACACCGCCTTGCCGGTTCGTTCCCTGGCCTGGGAAGATCCCACGTGCCGCGGAGCGGCTGGACCCATGTGTCCAATTACTGAGCTGGAGCTCTGGGGCGCATGCGCCCAGAGCCAGTGCTCTGCGACTACAGAGGCCACTGCGATGGGAGGCCCACACGGGCCAAAGAACAAATATGGATGAAACTAGACAAATGAACCACCAATAGAAGTGGCCCCCATCCCTTCCCTCCCCACCCCACCCTCAAAAATAAATAAATAAATAAATAAATAAATAGAAAGCTTTTCATTTTCAAGAGAGCAATCTCCCTATCTTAAAGCATTCATGCAACAGGCAGGAAGATGGAACCAAGGTAAGAGTTCATGTGAGGGATATATATGGTTCTGGTGCTGGTGAAAGCTGGGTGAGTGGAGACTAGGCCAGGGTTTAGATATTGTCTGGTATATGAGAAGGATAGAAATCTACCATCTCCTCCCTCCTACCTTTCCAACCCCACCCTCTGGTCCATGACTCTACTTTGCCCAGATTAGGGATGGAAGCAAATAGAGGGAACCTGCACAGAAATTTCAGTAACAAAGACCTGTTCTGGGAACCTAAGACATAGTCTGGGAAACTTCAAACTTTATACAGCCATCCAGTATTCAACACAGTGCAGAGAAAACAGTTCAGCCATGATTAAGGAAGAAAGAAGAATTTTATACTCATTTCAGTAACACATCACAGTGAATAATAAAGTGGTCACTTACTACTTGAAGCAGAGAAAGATATCCGAGTCCCACATTATCAAAGTTGACTTTCACATTCTTCCACCGGGCAGTTTGGTTGCTATCTATGAGTGCCTTACACTCGCTGTAGTTGTTGACCACGCTGACATCAAACATTTCTCCAGTGGTGTAGTTAATACAGTGATAAAACTTGCCGGCAAAAAGATTCACTCCCATGATACTGAATATCAACCAAAAGATCAGGCAAACCAGAAGTACATTCATTATGGATGGAATGGCTCCTAAAAGAGCATTGACAACAACCTGGCACAGAAATGGGAAAGGAAGTAAAAAGAGAGTCAGATCTATGGAAGGAGTAGGAATATAGGTCATTATATATGTAAACTTAATAGAGAGAATATAGAAACCAATCTAGAACTTAAAGTTTGAGTCTCTTCTTTAAAAATTAGAATAGTTACCGCAAAAACAGGTTTTAAATTGGTAAACTGAAAAGAATTTAATAGCTAACAATTCCTTTCTATGAACCATGCACACACAAATATAGAAGCACATACACCTCCACATGCCATTTGTTTCTGGTTCTGTTTGCAATATTCAAAGAAAGTTCTAAGTAACTATTTTAAAATATCACAAAACAGCATGTAAAAGCTCCTTTTTGAATAGCTGAATCTACCTAGAGAGGGCATCACTGTTTCCTCAGTACTGACGGTATGTAGTCTCAGGTTTTGTGCCTCGGGGGATGACAAATGTCAGTACAAATTCCTCCCGGTTCTTTTGTGCCACCTTTCTAAATGAGTGTTAGATTTCCACAGCTGACCTACTTTTCAGCCAGTTCAGCCTTTGTCTGAGAGCAAGAAGGCCATGGTTGGACTTTAAAAGGCTCAAAACACATCATATGGAATAGACAAGAAAAATGATGAGGAACAATTTGGTGGCTTCAAGTTACAGTGAGTGGGATTTCCTGCACATTTATAAATGGAATGAACCTAACTAACCTTGACTCACATCAGAAGCCTACACAACATGCTAGAAATTTCCCACAGAGTGAAAAAGTCTAGTTAGAAGCAATCTCATTGTTTCTAATTAAAAGCCATCATTCAGGCATTGTGTTCTGTGAGTGCCTCCAACAGTTTCAAATCTATGAATGTCTGACGAATATTACTGATTGACTGGGTTATGTGAGTATGAATGTAGAAGACAGAAATTGAACCTGGATTTGTTACATCTGAGGTTCAGTTTATAGTGAAAGTGTTAGTCACTCAGTCGTGACTCTTTGCAACTCCCTAGACTATAGCCCACCAGGCTCCTGTGCCCATGGGATTCTTCAGGGAAGAATACTGGAGTGGTAGCCATTCCCTTCTCCAGGGTATCTTCCTTACCGAGGATGGAATGGCTCCTAAGGCATTGCAGAAATGGGAAAGGAAGTAAAGAGAGTCAGATCTATGGAAGGAGTAGGAATATAGGTCATTATATATGTAAACTTAATAGAGAGAATATAGAAACCAATCTAGAACTTAAAGTTTGAGTCTCTTCTTTAAAAATTAGAATAGTTACCGCAAAAACAGGTTTTAAATTGGTAAACTGAAAAGAATTTAATAGCTAACAATTCCTTTCTATGAACCATGCACACACAAATATAGAAGCACATACACCTCCACATGCCATTTGTTTCTGGTTCTGTTTGCAATATTCAAAGAAAGTTCTAAGTAACTATTTTAAAATATCACAAAACAGCATGTAAAAGCTCCTTTTTGAATAGCTGAATCTACCTAGAGAGGGCATCACTGTTTCCTCAGTACTGACGGTATGTAGTCTCAGGTTTTGTGCCTCGGGGGATGACAAATGTCAGTACAAATTCCTCCCGGTTCTTTTGTGCCACCTTTCTAAATGAGTGTTAGATTTCCACAGCTGACCTACTTTTCAGCCAGTTCAGCCTTTGTCTGAGAGCAAGAAGGCCATGGTTGGACTTTAAAAGGCTCAAAACACATCATATGGAATAGACAAGAAAAATGATGAGGAACAATTTGGTGGCTTCAAGTTACAGTGAGTGGGATTTCCTGCACATTTATAAATGGAATGAACCTAACTAACCTTGACTCACATCAGAAGCCTACACAACATGCTAGAAATTTCCCACAGAGTGAAAAAGTCTAGTTAGAAGCAATCTCATTGTTTCTAATTAAAAGCCATCATTCAGGCATTGTGTTCTGTGAGTGCCTCCAACAGTTTCAAATCTATGAATGTCTGACGAATATTACTGATTGACTGGGTTATGTGAGTATGAATGTAGAAGACAGAAATTGAACCTGGATTTGTTACATCTGAGGTTCAGTTTATAGTGAAAGTGTTAGTCACTCAGTCGTGACTCTTTGCAACTCCCTAGACTATAGCCCACCAGGCTCCTGTGCCCATGGGATTCTTCAGGGAAGAATACTGGAGTGGGTAGCCATTCCCTTCTCCAGGGTATCTTCCTTACCGAGGGATGGAACCTGGGTCTCCCGCATTGCAAGCTGATTCTTCACTATCTGAACCACCAGGGAAGCCCTGTTTTCAATTATAATTCCAAGTAATACTAAAGCATTTCGTCTTACCCTCATTCCTTCAAACCGGGATAAGGCTCTCAATGGCCTCAGAGCTCTTAGTGTTCTGAGGGATTTGATGGCACCAAGTTCTGAGTAACCCAAAGCATTTGCAGTTAAGCTAACCAGTGAGACCTATACAGAAAAAGCAACACAATTTTCTTATTTACAGGCAAAATGCTTACACAATTCAACCTTGTTTTATGCAATAAACCAGTAGTTTTCAAACTTTAATGGGTGAGAGGATCATTTGTTGCAAACACACATCGCTGCCCAAGGTTTGGGATGGAGTCTGAGAATCTGAATTTCTTTAAGTTCCCAGTTGAGGTTAATGACACTGGCTTGTGAATCACCACTTTGAGAATGATTGCTACAAACTTATGGATAAAAAAAAAAAAGCAATATATGTACTTTTTTCCAAGATTCTTGACAAGAAATTTTAAAAGAATGAAATGTAAAGAAAGAAAAAGAATGACCTCAAAATGAAATTTTCATCTATAGCTCTGTAAAACTTTATCATTTCTCTTATTATTTAGCAGACCTGAAAGAGAAATGAAAATTTAGGACACATATGCAAGTTAATCATGCAAAACACTGTTGACTCTGTGTATAAGCACATTCAGAAAGATTTAGATTTCTAAACAGAGGCTTGAAAATGAGAGTAAAAGCGTTATTCACGAGGTTATGTCTGACTCTTTGCAATCCCATGGACTGTAGCCTTCCAGGATCCTCTGTCCATGGAATTCTCCAGGCAAGAATACTGGAGTGGGTTGCCATACCCTTCTCCAGGGGATCTTCCCAACTCAGGGATCAAACCCAGATCTCCCACATTGCAGGCAGATTCTTTACCATCTGAGCCACCCGTTTTCCTGTAAATGCCAGTGTGAGGATCTAAGATCATTGCTTAGAAAAAACCAAAATAATTAAGTTTAAAAAGTTGAGATTTTAGTATAACTAATTAGAAATTGTCAGAACAATATCTTCTTTAGTCATTTATACAGATGACTAAGGTAGCTGATATAAATTGCAACATCTCAGCTAAAAAGGAAAAGATCAGCTGCCACTGGTGGCACAGAAACGTCTGATTTCTTTTTTTTTTTGGGATTGGGGTAACAGTTTAATAAAAAGTGATAAACTTTGTGTATATAGCCTTCTCAGCCTTGACTTTCCTATCTCTGGTGATTAGAATGCCTTCTACCTTCCTGGTATAGGGAGGATACTGTCACATGGAAGACTTATTTCTTGGATTCAGGGGGATGAAGAGAGTCAGAGTGATCTTCTTGCACTGGCTGTTTCTTTTCTTTTATTTTTTAAAAATTTATTTATTTATTTTTTTATTTATTTTTTTACATGTATGTTCCCAGATCATTCATATGCATATCCTTGGACCCTCCCCCCACCCAGTTCCCCTCCTCCCATCCCTCCAGACCATCGCTCCAAGTGGTTGTAGGTACTCCTATTCCCCTAGCACAATGACAATAGCTATCTTATACATAGAAAACACACTAAAACTCTATAGGCTAAAAGAAAAGAAATTTTCCTCTAAAGTGCACCTGAATTTCAAAAGCAGAAAAATGAATAGATGTGTAATATAGTTTTTAAGAATATGGTACTAGTGGATACTAGAAAAATACATTTTTTAAGAAAAGTTAAGTGAAGCCCATAGAAAAATTTTACAACACAACTTATTCAAACTAATTTTGCACAGGTAATCTGAAATAGAAAAACCTCTAACTTTGAAAAAAAGTTTATGTATAAAATTTTCTTAAATAATTTTTGTATTTTTCCTAAAATCTAAACTTTTAGGCTTTGTAAGTTTCCTCTACAATGACAGTGGAAAAATAAAGTTACTGAGTTATCATTTATTGGGAAGATTATCTAGGTACAAAACATGAGGACTTATAGTATTTTATCTTTTCTGAAGACAGAATGAAAAAGAGATAGCTATAAATTAAAGGATGAAAGATAAAAGTTAAACATAAGAAAAACTTCTGAGCAAGGGCAGTTTTTTTGGCTAATGAAATAGTAAATACGCAATTTTATGTGCCTTGTATAACTGGATATGAAAAGGAGATACATGTAGATCCTCTGCTCTTTTTGGTTTAAATTGATCTTTTGGCCTGTAAATAGTAATTTTCTTCTATTCCACCACTGACATCTCTAGCAAATTTCTCTTCCTAAAAAGGTAAGCTTTATGGGATCACTTTCCAAAGATAATTTTTCAGTGGCTTCTTTACCAAATCATAGATCTAAATCTCTTTGGAGGGCATCTCAGGTCCTTCAACCATTTCTCCAACTTACCTTATCATCCAATTATAAAATACTTTCCCTCACCCTGTAGCACTGAGCAAATGCTGTAAGACTACTTGACTGTTTTTTTTGTTTTTTTGTTTTTTAATATTTATTTATTTATTTTTGGGGGGGCGGGTTGGGGAGGGAAGGGGTGGGCGGGCCACTTTTATTGGTCTTTCATTTGTCTATTTTCATCCGTCTTTGTTCTTTGGCTCTTGTGGGCCTCCCATCGCGATGGCCTCTGTTGTCGCAGAGCACCGGCTCTGGGCGCATGCGCTCCTGAGCTCCGGCTCGGTAATTGGACACATCGGTCCAGCCGCTCCGCGGCACGTGGGATCCTCCCAGGCCAGGGATCGAACCGGCGCCCCTTGCACTGCAAGGCGGTGTCCTTACCCACTGGACCACCAGGGAAGCCCTACTTGACTGTTGAACAAGCCTTGCTTGGCATGTCTCAGTGTCTTTAAGGCTTTGGTGCCCTTCCCTCATCTGTACCTGCTGACACTGTCACCCCTCAAATTACAGTTCACACTGCACTGCCCTCCTGAAGCCTGTGCCACTTTGTCAGTGAAGCCAATGGCACTTCTAATATAGACTTCATCTTGTTCTATACATATCTGCATAGAAAGAAAATGGCCCAGAAGATGGCATACATATTTGTCTCTTCCATAACAAAATACATGATCAATAAATAAATTTGACACAGAGCAAAGCACTGATTAATTAATTATTCTTATCATAATAATTTTCTTAAATCTAAGAAGGTAAATATCAGAATACACTAGGTAACATGAGCATCAGCTCATAGATTTCAACCAGATTTCTCTTAAGAATTTCTTTATATTTGAATAGTGCTGATAATGGTATTATCACATGGATATATCAAATATCAGATATTTTTATTAAAAAATTTATCAATGTATCATAATCACCTACAGAAAATAAAGTATCATCCATAATCTCATTATACAAATAAAAGAACTGGTATTGTCTTGGTATATTTTTCCTTGGTTTGTAGTGTTCACACATATGTGATTTTTAGTATTATTTATTTTCAGTAAGCATTTGATATAATTCTGCATGTAGTTTTATATGTAAATAACAGACTGGCTTTAGACAGATCAGGACGGGGGGAGATATTTTTGTCTCTTAAATTCAAAGAAATCTATTCCTTACAAATTTTTTCTTCTGTCTCGTGCCTAGAAGCTCCTACTAAAAGTTGATTTTTTTCACCTAAAACTGTAAAAAGGGTTCATTTTTCTCTAAAATCATATGTAAATTTTATATATCATAATATTTATTTAATCACCAAGGAATTAATATAATCAACAGAATACTATCTTAGAGTGCAGTACTTAACACATTGTTCTTTCCTGAAAATTTCAGTGTCTTCCTCCTTGATTAGTCTTGAGAATCATCCTCTCCCTTCTCTCCAGGTTTCCTGTCCCTTGTTTCCATTGGCTGTCCTAGTTTTTCCTAAACAACAGGCCTTTAATTTTGAGACAAAATGAACTATGAAAGGCATTTAAGAAGCAAATGTCCCAGGGCTTTCCTAGCGGTCCAGTGGGTAAAGAGTCTGCCTTACAGTGCAAGGGGCACCGGTGCGATCTTTGGCCCAGGAAGATCCCACATGCCGATGAACGGCTGGGCTGTTGTGTCCAATTACAAGCCAGTGCTCTGCAACCAGAGAGGCCACTGTGAAGGGAGGCCCACACATGCCAAAGAATAAAGATGGATGAAAAATAAAAACAATGACTTAGAGGTAAAAAAAAAAAAAAGAATAGAAAAAAAAAATTAAAAAAAGAAGTAAATGTCCCAAATTAAATAAAATTGATTTTAAAAATTTTGTTGAGACTTTCCTTAAAAATTTCCCTCAGATATAAGTGACTAAGTGCATATTCATATTATTTAAAGCCTCTTATTTTCTGGCACTGCATCTTACTAATATTTTATTTTCAACACCAATATAGTTTCACAAAACTCTTAAATAGTTGTTCCATAGCTCATCTGCGTCTATCATACAAATCAAGAAGCTTCTCTTGCTATTTGGACTTTGACATTTGTTTGTAATTAGTAATCCACCTGTGGGACACACTTTGCAACAGGTTCTGGTAATGACAAACATACTAACATCAAAGATGCCCATGAAGAATTTAAGCAGTTATAATGTGAAATGTAAAGGTGAAAAAGTAAAATGTCTACATTAATATATTGTTTTGTGTACCTTGAGACCTAAATTTTAATTTAACTATTTCATCTATGAAAGTATATGCATTTAAATCGGCAAAAATGTTTTGGGGCACTTTCTTATTGGGAAGATGGGACCCATCATTTTTATTTGGGGTCCTGCCGTTTATTGAGTGCCTACTATGTGCTACGCACCACTGTGAGGACTAGAAAGTACAATGCACATGCCAATGGAATGAAACAAGAACATGCAAAATACTCACATCCACAATCAGGAAATCTAGCCAGCACCAAGCATTAGTAAAATATACTTGAAAGCCATAGGCAACCCACTTGAGAAGCATTTCCAGGATGAATATGTAAGTGAAAACTTTGTCAGCATATTCTAACATGGTCTTAATGGTTTTTCGCTGTTCAATGTATATATCTTCAAAGGCCTATAAGTAAAAAAAAAAAAAAAAAAAAAAAAACAACTCCATTGAGTTCCATTGTCATTAACTGTCTCTGGTATTTTATTAGTAAAAATCATGCTTGCAAGCATCTTCTCAGGTGCCTAAGGCTGAATGACTTGATGCTTCCCAGGGTTGCCTTTTGCCTTAGAGTTATCTATATGCAAATGACTCTTGACTGGGCATTTCAGTCAACAAATTCATTCAAATAATTTTTAAACTTTGGTATCAGGTATCCAAAAGAGATTAAATTTTTTGAGACACGGCCAGCAGCTTCTCTTTACAATAGGAGGCAGAAAATCCTCTGCAAGCAGATCTGCTTTGTTCAATCTGCACATGACTGTAGCCCTTTAAGTGAGGCAAACATAAGGCAAGGAGGGAGGGTGCGTGGGAGGACATGGATTCGTTTTTGATTTCTCCTCTATCTCTCTAGATCAGTCTGAGTCTGTGGGTAGTTTATGTCTGGAACCTCCCTTTGCCATCACTCTGCAGAGCTCTTGGATAGGGTGGGGGAACTCATTTGCAGGAGTCCCTGGGTCTTTTGGAATGAAAGAGCATTTATCCATTAACAATTCAGTCTCCTTATAGGAAAAACTACTAGGGTAACCTGGTGACCTGGATCAAGGAGAAAGGAAAAATTGGTGTTTTTTTTTGTTTGTTTTTGAGAAAAGGGGAATCTGGGCTGGTGACCAGGGCTCAACACTGGGTCATAACTGGCTATAACTGGGTCAATCTATAACTGAAACTGGATGTCCCTCAGAAGTCATTCTTCATGCCAGCCTGCTGGTTCACTTTGGTGAGCTTTGGCTGGGTATAATTAAGAACCATGACTACCAGAACAGTTAAAAAGAGGTCAGAGCTCCCTCTTTACTTGGTGTCAAAACACAGAGCTGACCCTCTTTCTCTGAGAACATGACAGGATGCTGGATCTTTAGTCATATCAGAGATGGGCTTCAAGGCCTCCAGATATGATGCCATAATCCTTCTACTGAAATCAATTCACCAAACACTAGTGACTATTTGAAAAAATAAAAGAAAGATAACTACATGCATATTCTGAAATGAAAAATGGGTCATACTATTTTTATTAATCAATATTTTGACTAAGTTGATCATTCCATTGAATGAAATCAGATTTAAAATAAGTCGTAATGTTCTCACTTTGCTGCTTGTGGGTAATTTTGTCTACTATTTGCCATTCAACATGGTTAGCACTAGTTAACCAGCAGGAACAAGACAGGTTAATTCAACACAGTGATGGAGCTTAGGTTAAACAGTTTGATATTTAGCTGATAATCCCATGTCATGTCTACATACTCCTTCTTAATAGGAACGGGTTCTGAGGACTAAAAGTTAAACAAAATCATACTCATCTAAATTTGATTTGATCTGAGGCCTAGTGCAGAACAATAAAAGTTGCTTCTTAGTGAGCCTCTCAGACTGTGCTAATAATATCATACAATGTCTTTCATCCTCACAAACACCTTATTCTAAAAACATGCAATAGGTGGTTCACTGAGGGAAGAGGGAAAAGGTAAAATTAAATGAGCAGATCATGTCACCTACCAGCGCCCCACTGCTGACCAGAATCATGAAGACAATGAAGGTTTCAAACCAGTTATGCTCCACTATCTTATAGCAAGTTTTTCTCAAGTTCCACCAGAGTTTCCCTTTGCCTTCTTCTATGCTTATCTGACAACACTTAAACTTCCGCACACAGTCTAAAATACATCAAAGTAAAGGAAGAAAGAAATCATTCTTTGATTACGCGTATTTGTCTTAGTGGGAGATTCATCTGCATCATTATTTGGTAAATTAGAAATAACTTTATGTTTTAAGAGGGCTTTCACTTGTAGCAGTACAAATCATTTCTACTTTAAAAAATCATTTGTTCAAAAACTATGTTTTAGTGTTTATGAGGGTATTATAGTAGATTATATTATATGATAAAACCACAGTATCATATAAGAGAAAGGAATAAAATCACCAAAGGTTAATATTTCCATCCTATCCTGATCCTATAACTCCATTTACATGGACTTTATGTATGTATTTGATTTCTAATTGGTTCACTTAATGATACAATATAAACATTTCCCTTTTTGTTACAAGTAAGTAGAATTTTGGAAAGTTTCACAATACTTCTCTAAATAAGAGTACCAGGCATAAACAGAATTTCTATAAAGGTTCTACTAGTATTGACTATTTATATTGCTCTAACTCTAGCTATAATCAGCAATAATGTAATAAGCACCTTTGTGGTCTACTAGATCAATGGATTGTCAACAAATATTTATCGCATACCTGTTTATTCAAGGAATTATATCAGACAGCTATAATATCAGAGTGTATAAAACATAGTCTTGCTCTAAAAGTAGTGTGCATTTTAAGGGAAGATTTGCCTATAATATCACAGTTATAGAAAGCAAAACACTGCTCAAGTTTATCAGTAGATTAATTTCTAATACTGATCTTTACAGAATCAATGGATTTAGGGCTAGACTTTTAAGGGTATGTAAGAATCAGGTCTAGGACATGGAGCTGCAATGGAGAAACAATGAAGTAAATAAAATTTGGTGACAGGAAAGTTTGGAAATTGTATGAAGCAGAGAATTGGGAGTTAAGACTAGAAAAGACAAAGCAAATCTGAAAAGGACCTGAATGATTCCGTTAGAGGACTTCGATTTTGTGTGCTAGCGGGGAAAACACTGAAGAACTTATTTGGGGGTTATGAAGATTTACCTGTTAAGCATATTGACTTAGAATGACCTATGCCAGTACAAGGCACTGGATGGCTAGAAGAGAGAAGTTGGAAAAGGAGTCAAGAGTATGAGACTAAATCAACGTAACATGAAAGCAAGTGAGGACAAGACTGACGGTGGGACAGTGGTCAGGAGTAAAAGACAGTGCTGAATTCATAGGACCTGGCAACACACAATTATGGTGTGCAAGGGTGTGAGCGAAAGAGGATCAATACAGAGAGGTTTAACCACTACAGAGAGCTCTTGTTCAAAGAACAGAAAAACGGAAACTTCATTTTGAAGAAGCATAATATTTTAATACCTAGCTATTTATGAGATACTACTTTATAATATCAGCCAGATCACATGAAACTTTAATGAAGTCCTCTTAAATGTTATTAGTTTCTCAAGTAACAAGTAAACAGCGTTATTATTTCTTGTTTCTTTGAGGCAAGATCTTTTTCACATTTCTGTCTCCCGAAGGATTAAGTACATGCCTTGAAAATATTTGTTGCAATGAATTAAATAGAACTGAAATTAGTGATTGTTTTCTCCAAAAGAGGACATGGGAGGAAAAAACACTGTTTAACACACAAAAAAGACCAATGTTAGTGGGAAGGATAAATGCCAGATCTGAGACACCAAGCCATTTCTGAGAGGGAATCAAGGGATGGGATAAGGAAAGGGTAAAAAAGGGGTCAAATCTGTGTCTATTTTATTCTTAAATAAAAAGTCAGAAGCAAATACAACAAAAATATTCAAACTTTTAAGTTGGTTGGTGGGTGTCGATGTATTTTTTATTATTTTGAACTTCAAAAAAGGCAAATGTTGATATTACCATAAAGATTATTATAAATATGTTGTGACCCTAAAAATAAGTTAACTCTCTGGGAAAGAGCAACAATTAATACTACATATATTATTTTTGTGATATACCAGCTTCTTGAATGTTTTGTGAAATCATATTTTTTTTCAAAATTAATTAACTTCACTGAAATATGTGTAGAATTTTGGAGAAAATAGTGGAACAAGGTGGCTTCCCTCATAACTCATGCTGAACAAATATCTCTTGCTCTGAAATAATTTAAAAATTGACAATGAATACATAAATATTTGTTTTCTCTAATGCATTCAATTCTTAAAGCAACAGGTCTATGCAGCATAATCATCTTCAAAAGCCTGAATCTATTGACCTCAATTTTGATATCTAACGTGTATAAGCACATATTTTTAAAATTAACTTGAAGTTAAAACAACTGTAATGTTCTTAAAGGAAATGAAAGTGAAGAGAACACTTTTAGAATTAGTTGTAATTAGATAGTATTACTACAATAATTATTATTTAAAAACATTTGTTTAAGAATTACTATATGGTATTGAATTGGGAGCTAAGGCTTAATATTAATTATTAAATAGCTGTTAATAAAAAAATGAGTTAAGAATGAAATAATTCTTAGGGTTTTAGAGAAACAGTTCTGTACCTATGATAGTGATTTTTCATAGTCTGTGCTATTGCAATAATATTTTAAACCTCTTTGTATGTTGTGCACTCCTCTGCTGAATCTGGATCGGCAGTTTTGTTTTGTAAACAGCAAACAGGTTTAGCAAACCTGATGTAAGTGAAGAGTAAGTGCTTGACATTTGGACTTCCTCTCTTACTCCTTTGCTTTCGCTATGAGAACAAACCTGGGCCAGATCTGAGACACCAAGCCATTTCTGAGAGGGAATCAAGGGATGGGATAAGGAAAGGGTAAAAAAGGGGTCAAATCTGTGTCTATTTTATTCTTAAATAAAAAGTCAGAAGCAAATACAACAAAAATATTCAAACTTTTAAGTTGGTTGGTGGGTGTCGATGTATTTTTTATTATTTTGAACTTCAAAAAAGGCAAATGTTGATATTACCATAAAGATTATTATAAATATGTTGTGACCCTAAAAATAAGTTAACTCTCTGGGAAAGAGCAACAATTAATACTACATATATTATTTTTGTGATATACCAGCTTCTTGAATGTTTTGTGAAATCATATTTTTTTTCAAAATTAATTAACTTCACTGAAATATGTGTAGAATTTTGGAGAAAATAGTGGAACAAGGTGGCTTCCCTCATAACTCATGCTGAACAAATATCTCTTGCTCTGAAATAATTTAAAAATTGACAATGAATACATAAATATTTGTTTTCTCTAATGCATTCAATTCTTAAAGCAACAGGTCTATGCAGCATAATCATCTTCAAAAGCCTGAATCTATTGACCTCAATTTTGATATCTAACGTGTATAAGCACATATTTTTAAAATTAACTTGAAGTTAAAACAACTGTAATGTTCTTAAAGGAAATGAAAGTGAAGAGAACACTTTTAGAATTAGTTGTAATTAGATAGTATTACTACAATAATTATTATTTAAAAACATTTGTTTAAGAATTACTATATGGTATTGAATTGGGAGCTAAGGCTTAATATTAATTATTAAATAGCTGTTAATAAAAAAATGAGTTAAGAATGAAATAATTCTTAGGGTTTTAGAGAAACAGTTCTGTACCTATGATAGTGATTTTTCATAGTCTGTGCTATTGCAATAATATTTTAAACCTCTTTGTATGTTGTGCACTCCTCTGCTGAATCTGGATCGGCAGTTTTGTTTTGGTAAACAGCAAACAGGTTTAGCAAACCTGATGTAAGTGAAGAGTAAGTGCTTGACATTTGGACTTCCTCTCTTACTCCTTTGCTTTCGCTATGAGAACAAACCTGGGCCAGGGTGTGGATGGAACTGAATCAGGCAATTGACTCATCTAAGACTTCAGTCCTATGACTAATCAAGATAAGCGAAACTATTTTGCCAGTCATGGGCTTGTGAGCAAAAATGTTTTTTGTTATGTGATAAAAAAGGTTTGGGTATACCTATGACTGATTTGGATTTATGTATAGCTGTAAAGAACAAAACTCTATAAAAGTAAAATAAAAATAATTATATATATAAAAGTTTTGGGTGGTTTGGTATACATTATTGTTCCAGAGATCACTGATCATACCTAAAATGACATAATTTTTGCTTTCTTCATGAAATCCTCTTAGTATTACTCCAATGACGTGGTGCCCTGTACTGTATCACTCAATATACTTTGGCATTTCATTATCTATTAGCTAGTAACATTCAGGCCTAACAAAATATATTTGACCTTGAGAGATATATGTAATTGTTACTCATGGACAGCTTTTTTTTTTTTTTTTTTTAATAACATCAGTTCAGTTCAGTCGCTCAGTTGTGTCCAATCCTTTGCAACCCCATAGAGTGCTGTGCAGCAGGCTTCCCTGTCCTTCACCATCTCCCAGAACCTGCTCAAACTCATGTCCATTGGCTCAGTGATGCCATCCAACCATCTTGTCCTCTGTCGTCTCCTTCTCCTCCTGGCTTCTATTTTCCCCAACATCAGGGTCTTTTCCAATGAGTCATCTCTTTGTCAAAGTATCAGAGCTTCAGTATCAGCATCATCCCTTCCAATGAATATTAGGGTTGATTTCCTTTAGGACTGGCTACTTTGATTACCCTGCAGTCCAAGGGACTCTCAAGAGTCTTTTCCAACACCACAGTTCAAAGGCATCAATTCTTTAGCACTCAGCCTTCTTTATAGTCCAGCTCTCACATCCCTACATGACTACCGGGAAAACCATAGCTTTGACTATATGGACTTCTGTTGGCAAAGTGATGTCTCTGCTTTTTAATACACTGTCTACCTTTGTCATTGCTTTTCTTTCAAGGAGCAAGCACCTTTTAATTTCATGGCTGCAGTCACCATCCGCAAAGATTTTGGAGTCCAAGAAAATAAAGTCTCTCACTGTTTCCATTGTTTTTGCCCATCTATTTGCCGTGAAAAGCTGGGGCCAGATGCCATGATTTTTGTTCTCTGAGTATTGAGTTTTAGGCAGCTTTTTCACTCTCCTCTTTTCACTTTCATCAAAAGGCTCTTTAGTTCCTTTTCACTTTCTTCCATAAGGATGCTGCCATTCACATACCTGAGGTTATTGATATTTCTCCTGGAAATCTTGATTCCAATTTGTGCTTCATCCAGTCCAGGATTTCACACGATGTACTCTGCATATATGCTAAATAAGCAGGGTGACAATATACAGACTTAATGTACTCCTTTCCCAATTTGGAACCAGTCTACTGTTCCATGTCCAGTTCTAACTGTTGCTTCTTGTCCTGAATACAGGTTTTGCAGGAGGCAAGTAATGTGGTCTAGTATTCCCACTCTTTAAGAATTTTCCACATTTTGTGGTGATCCACACAGTTAAAGGCTTTAGTGTAGTCAATGAAGCAGAAGTAGATATTGCTCTGGAATTCCCTTGCTCTTTCTATGATCCAATGGATGTTGTCAATTTGATCTCAGGTTCCTCTGCCTTTTCTAAATCCAAGCTTGTACATCTGGAGGTTCTCGGTTCACGTACTGTTGAAGCCTAACTTGGATCATTTTGAGCATTACTATGCTAGTGTGAAATAACTGCAATAGTGGAGTAATTGGAACATTCTTTGGCATTGTCTTTCTTTGGCATTGGAATGAACACTGACTTTTTCCAGCCCTGAGACCACTGCTGAGTTTTCCAAATTTGCTGGTATATTGAGTGTAGCACTTTAACAGCATCATCTTTTATTTGGAATAGCTCAGCTAGAATTCCATCACCTTGACTAGTTTTGTTTGTAGTAATGCTTCCTACGGCCCACTTGACTTCACAGTCTAAGATATCTGGTTCTAGGTGAGTGATCACACCATCGTGGTCATCTGACTCATTAGGATCTCTTTTTATTTTTATTTTTTTGTATAGTTCTTCTGTGTATTCTTTTCACCTCTTCTTAATATCTTCTGCTTCTGTTAGGTTCATACTGTTTCTGTCCTTTATCGTGCCTATCTCTACATGAAATGTTCCCTTGGTATCTCTGATTTTCTTGTAGAGATCTCTAATCTTTCCCCTTCTCTTGTTTCCCTCTATTTATTTGCATTGTTCTCTTAAAAGGTTTTTTTTTTTTTTTTTTTTTAAATATTTATTTATTTATGTATTTATTTATTTAGGCGGGGGTGGGGAGGGAGGGGGGTGGGCAGGCCACTTCCACTGGTCTTTCATTTGTCTAGTTTCATCCATCTTTGTTCTTTGGCCCACGTGGGCCTCCCATCCCGGTGGCCTCTGTTGTCGCAGAGCACCGGCTTTGGGCGCATTTACTCCAGAGCTCCGGCTTGGTAATTGGGACACATCAGTCCAGCCGCTCTGCGGCACATGGGATCTTCCCAGGCCGGGATCGAACCGGCACCCCTTGCACTGCAAGGTGGTGTCCTTATCCACTGGACCACCAAGGAAGCCATTAAAAGGTTTTCTTATCTCTCCTTGATATTCTCTGGAACTCTGCATTCAGATGGGTGTATCTTTCCTTTTCTGCTCTGACTTTCGCGTCTCTTCTTTTCTCAGCTAATTTTAAGGCCTCCTCAGACAATCAATTTTCATTTTGCATTTCTTTTTCTTGGGGATGGTTTTGATCACTGCCTCCTGTCCAATGTTACAAACATCCATCTATAGTTCTTCAGGCACTCTGTCTATCATGTTTAATCCCTTGAATCTATCTGAAACCTCCACTGTATAATTGTAAGGGATTTGATTTAGGTCACACATGAATAGCCTAGTGGTTTTCCCTACTTTCTACAATTTAAGCCTACATTTTGCAATAAGGAGTTCATGATCTGAGCCACAGTCAGCTCCAAGTCTTGTTTTTGCTGACTGTATAGAGTTTATCCATCTTTGGCTGCAAAGAATATAATCAATCTGATTTCAGTATTGACCATCTGGTGATGTCCATGTGTAGAGTCATCTAGTGTGTTGGAAGAGGGTGTTTGTTATATTTTTTCTTGGCAAAACTCTGTTAACCCTTACCCTGCTTCATTTTGTACTCCAAGACCAAATTTGTCTGTTATTCCAGATATCTCTTGACTTCCTGCTTTTGCATTCCAGCCCTCAGGTAATGAAAAGGGCTGCTTTTTTTGGTGTTAGTCCTAGAAGATCTTGTAGGTCTTCAAAGAACCGTTCAATTTCAGCTTCATTAGCATTAGTGGTTGGGGCACAGACTTGGATTACTGTGATAATGAATGGTTTGCCTTGGAAACAAACTGAAATAATTCTGCTGTTTTTGAGACTGCACCCAAGTACTGCATTTCGAACTCTTTTGTTGGTTATGAAGGCTACTCATAAATAAATTACATTTATTTAAGAATGTGTTCCAATATCAAATGGCAAAGTATTCATGAACAATATTAAATGTACATTAGTCAATTCATACCACTACAACCTTACAAAATAGTAAACAATAAATTACTCCTTCAACTTAATTTTTTTTCTTTTATCTTGTAAAGCTAAAAAGAGTTATGTATGATTTGACTTTTCTTGCCTATCAAAGATTCTACAAGGCTGACAAAAAACCAAGATGGTTAGCAGTATTCCTCATAGTAGAAGATGATTCACAAAAATAGAATACTGGATTTGTTGCCATAAATTAAATCTTACCTTTTTGAAAATCATTTGTGCTTTGACATAGAAAAAGCAACCAACAAATGAGCAAATGTACAGTTACTAGATAGCTATGGAGGATTAGAATGAGCTCGGGAGGGAGAGAAGAGAGGCTAAGTCAGAGCAGCCTAAAGAGAGTATATGCTCTGTTCCTCACCTTCCGTAAAACAGGCTTCAGGTTCCAGAGATTCTTCAGGCTCAGCTTCAGGTTGTTCTCCCTCAGCGGGAGCTCCTATGTCAACTGTGCTGCCTTCAGATGAACTAGTTGCATTTAGCTTCTGAAAATCAATTCCACAGAAAAGCTTTTAAAATAGTTTCTTTAATCTATAATATAAAAATTCCAAAGGTGTGCCCTTAAGTCTTCTGTATTCATTTCTTTGATCTGTAATTTAAGAATATCTTAAACATAATGCCAGTCTGCTTTAGTAGAGGCGGGGGGTGGGTCACAAGATTAGATATAGCACCAGAGCATTTTTT
This sequence comes from Tragulus kanchil, assembly GCA_022376925.1. Classification (NCBI taxonomy): domain Eukaryota; kingdom Metazoa; phylum Chordata; class Mammalia; order Artiodactyla; family Tragulidae; genus Tragulus; species Tragulus kanchil. The sequence goes on along the minus strand of JAIOJX010000026.1, from coordinate 260,416,563 downwards.
TTCTCCTTTAAAAATATGGTGCTAACAACTCAAATAATCTTTGATTAAGCTCCTGTATAGAGAGAAATTCTGAAATAAAATCATGCAGAGCTTATACAAGCTGTGATCTTGTTTTTATAAAGTAGTTTGCAAATGGCCTAGTTGGTTTTATTCTAAAATTGTGACCCAACCAACAAAAGCTGCACAAATGTATTTTCATGTCAAATACAGAAAAGATTTGATCAAATGCACATAAACAGCAACAGTCTAAGTTTATCCACTTTTCATTGACATGAAAACATATTCCACTGGTTGTTATTAAACATATTGTCTAGTTTTCTAATTCTGAAAAGAGCAGCATACTGTTAGCTTTATAGCAATAGCTGATAGATAGTTTGCATTCTCTTTGGCCAATGCACTCCTGTGTTTCACTGTGCATTTGGAAACTACTTGTTACTCTGGCACTCTTACCTCTCCGATTATTAAAGGCAGAAATGAATCTTTGGTTGTTCTTTTGTTTCCCTTTAAGTTAAATTAAATACCACCAAAAGAAAAATACAAGGAAGGTGTTAAATCTTGAAATGCAACAAACTTTAGCCAGGTCAGGTCGTTCATGGGATCAGCATAAATGAAGGGATTCAGTCCTTAACCTGGTCTTAAAATGCTGCAGGAACGACACAGGGCCAGGTATGAGTGCCACATGGAATCAGAGTAGTTTGGGCCACAGCATTCTCAAACCTGTTACAATGTTATTACTATTAGTGCATAACATTAGGAAATGACTGAGCTGATAGGAGCTACATTATAAGGGGGATGAGGTAAGCACATGATAAAATGCACATTGAAGTATGTTGAACCCACTCTAAAATAGTTGGTGTAATCAGTACTGGAAACACTTTATTTAGATTTGGGCTAAGGACTCCATGGATTTCCCTAGGAAGTTGGTTCCTTTATTTCTTTATATAAAATATTTCTTTGGAATAGTGCTGTTGATAAATAAAAATATTTATACCTGCTGTGGATACAACAGAAAATGCTTTTGTTTAACAATACCAGTGACAGAAGAACAAATATTATACGTGCCCTCCATTAGAATTAGTTCAGGGTTATTTTTAAATTCAGCCATTTAAATTAAGGATCATATATTATAAAGTTCTTGAATTTTTTTGATTTCTTTTTCTACTCACCAAGTGTATCACAATACTAGACACTCAATCATACCTTTGTTGTTAAAATTTGAATATACAGTATTGTTTTAAGATGAACTATTACATGATACTTTCTTATTTCCTATTCTTTGTTTTTCAGTTTGACTCTTCTTTGATAAGTGTAGCTATGTTTTTCAACATGTAATTGGCTAAGAAATAACTAAATTATCCTACTAATCTGATTCACATGAAGATGTTACAGTATTTGGGACCAGAAAATATTGATCATGTCATTTACATAGGTAATCAGAATAAGTGATGCTTGGTTATATCTGATCCAACTACAAACAGCCCAAAATAAGAAATGAAAAATAATCTTTCTAGAAAAAAGGATCATGCTGCAATTATAGATCAGGAGGGATTGAGGGATGATTCTAGGTTTATCATACCCCACTTTGCTAAGATTCCCTAGAGTATTTCTTTGATGATCTGTATTCAGGGTGCTCAGTGTCGGGGAACGACTGCATCAGAGCCTGTAGTCATGCCAGGTATGTTACAGCTCGGGTACTCGGTAAATGTTCTTTTGAGAAATGAATGAATGAATGAGCTTCTTCATAATGGAATGAAGGCCAGTCCTTGATAGTGGCTGGCAAAAGTCACTGGATAGCATATTCCAGGGAATCTTGGTTCAAAATGTTCAAAAGTTTCGAGATGATCTCTGTATCATCAGCTACCTTTCATTCAGCGCCATGTCTTAGTACTGACACTGAATTAATAGATACCTCTCTAATTCAAGTCAAATATTTGTATATTTAAAGGTCAGATTATTATTTTTTCAAAAGTACAAAATAAAAGCATTGTGTTTCTATAAGATGTATCTCATCAGCCTGAACCTTTCTGAAGCAAATATCATGCTTTTGCCATCTCTGCATCCCCAGGAACCATCACTAATGTTTGTGTTTAATAGATGCTCACTGAATAAATGAATGAATGACCAGTTAATGGACTCTTTTATTCTACCACTAACTACTTCTAATACCTCCTATCTAATATTTTCTTTCACATTCAAAGGAATACACATAACATTCTCATGTTAGTACAAAGAAACACTAATCCTTCAAGATTCTAAATTGTGTAAGTAATGACCAATGACCTTTAGAATTAGAAGTGTTGTCTAAATATCAGGCTTGCAAGTGGAAAAGGACAGGAACTACCTGTCACATCTATTACTTAAATACCTTTACTCGGTGTACAAATAAAAAGGCTAGGGAGCACATTAATCCTTAACACCAACTAATTCAGTGTCTAGTTAGAGAAAAATGTGGCTTTAATTATCTTGTCAAAAGTCGCACTAAATAATAGCTGGACTGAACATTTTCTGTATCTCACTTTGCTAGGATTCTCTGGAGATTTATCTGATGACTCATAAGTTAAGCCAAACGTTATCAATTTAAAACATTTAGTAGATGTGATATGTAAACACTATAGGTTCAAGATAATGCTTGGCATACTGTTGATTCCCAAGTGTCATGATCATGAACTTAGTTTATTATATTCATATTCTTATATGCATTAATGTAGAGTGAAATTAAGGATACATTGGGATATTTCATTAAAAAGTTTACTTTAAATAACAATCTTGAGATGTAGGCAAAAAATTCTGATTTATAAAACTTTTCTTGATAACATCAATTCAGTAGTTTTCTTAAAATCACATGAGGCAAATATTATAAGATATGCTGACTAAAGCAGTCAAAATATATAAAGAACCTATAAAAACCAAATGAATCAAATGAAGAATATAAAACTTCAACTTCAGATAAGGTCATAATTACGATGAATTCTAACTACAGTGCAAATTCACCAATTAGAATTGTCAAAATATACATCATTAAATAGAATTATTAGTACTCGTATACTTAAAAGAATAGCTTTCAAATAAAGATTGTGAATTCTCCAGACAAGGAGGCATTATTCACTGCAAAATGCCACGTTAGCAAGACAGCAATAAATTAACCAATTAGAAACAGAATTGGTTCTTTATTTTCAAGTTCTATTCACCCCTTTGGTAAAATTTAGATGTTTAGGTTCCCTTATTATAGTTTGTGCTTATTTATTGGAAGACAACTGATACTGTTAGAACAGCCCTTGCCCACTCAAATGTTAAGAAAATATGGGATGTTCCCCAATGTCAGGATAGTCAAGAGATTAAACATGTGTAGCATATTGTTATTTGCTATGTCTGGCATTGGTGATCTTTAACTTCCAGGTAAAACTATTAGCTGAACGTTTTTTTAGTGAAGACTTCATGTTACAGGGTTCTTACTATTGAAAGTCTGCTGGGTTCTTCTAAGTGCTAGGTCATCATAATCATAGGAGTCAAACAGGGCAGAATCATATTGTGCTTAATGATCTAATAAATAAATATCAAGATACAATATACTTTCTACATCATTGATAAATTATTAACATCAGCATGCCACACTCATAGTCCTCTCAGAAAGCAAAAGTATTTTTGAAAACTAGGAGAAAAACAAGGAAAAAAGGAGAGAAATATTTTTTCCTACTATGTTTTTCAAAGGCACAATTTTTGCTTATTATGAAGATATTTTTAAGAAAATGTAATTAGTAAATAGTGTATGTAATTATAAAAAAGGTATATACTAATCCTGGTCAATAAATGAAATTAGGATTTTTCAAAAAAGAGGTAACTTAAATATAGATTAAATCAAGTATTCCATATCTATTTTGATCACCAAGAACAGCTATCCTTTGCTCCATGTGGATCTTAATTCTAGTCTGTACTTAAGGAACTCTAGGTTATGTTACATAAAAATCTTAGCATCAAAACAATGAAAGTGATAGTTATGGTTACTTTGGGGTACACCTAAAAGGCCAAAGTGACACATTAATACTAGAAAAGAATTACTCTCTTTAGTAATAAAAAGGCAAAATCAAAACTGTTATTTTCATCATACTATATTATCCAGATAATCACTTGTCTTTATAATAGATACATTATAAAACTCACCATCTTAAATGTCTTTCTTGGGATGGAAAAAGTAACCCTTATGTCCCAAAGACACATTTTTCATCAATTTTTTTTCTTACATTAAGGATATTTAGAGCTTTTCTTAAATCCCTTAATCACTATACCACAAGAAAACTTTGCCTTGAAGACTTACACATTCTCCATGATTAAACTGTAGATGGCTTTCTATTGAAACTATTATAGGGAGGAAGCCAGTTCTGACTCCATGTTGGAAACTCTTTCTTTGACTTGCTTTTCAGTTGCCTTTGTTATTATAATCATTCAGAATGGTTTGCCTCAGAAAATCCTGCCCCTCTGCCTGAGTGGTAAACTAAGTGCTTTTGTTTAGAACCCTGTTCACTTGAGGATGCCAGGAAGGGAGAAATTAACACATGCCCTGCCTGAGGCTTGCCATTCTAGGAGATTTTGCAAGATGAATGGACTTGCTTTGCTTCCTCACCCTACCTCCATCTCTGATATATAAAAGAACCTGGCATCCAAACCCTGATAAGATGGTTATTTTGAGGAGCTAGTCTGCCAACTTCTCAGTCAACTACTTTCCAAATAAAGTCATGTTTCTTGCCTCAGTACCTCGTCTTCAGATTCACTGGCCTGTCATGTGGTAAGCAGAGCAAGCTTGGACTTGGTAACAAAATCATTCCACCACTGCTTACCCAAACCTTCTCTACACAGCCTTCTCTCCTTTTCTACTCTTTGTACCTGAATTCAGTACACTGCTCCGGGCTTCCCAGGTGGCTCACTGGTAAACAATCTGCCTGCCAGTGCTGGAGACACAGGTTCAATCCCCAGGGCAGGAAGGTCCCCCAGAGAAGGAAATGGCAACCCACTCCAGTATTCTCGCTTGGGAAATGCCTGGGACAGAGGAGCCTGGCAAATCCATACAAGGATAACTTATGAAAATGAAAGTGATAGTTATGGTTACTTTGGGGTACACCTAAAAGGCCAAAGTGACACATTAATACTAGAAAAGAATTACTCTCTTTAGTAATAAAAAGGCAAAATCAAAACTGTTATTTTCATCATACTATATTATCCAGATAATCACTTGTCTTTATAATAGATACATTATAAAACTCACCATCTTAAATGTCTTTCTTGGGATGGAAAAAGTAACCCTTATGTCCCAAAGACACATTTTTCATCAATTTTTTTTCTTACATTAAGGATATTTAGAGCTTTTCTTAAATCCCTTAATCACTATACCACAAGAAAACTTTGCCTTGAAGACTTACACATTCTCCATGATTAAACTGTAGATGGCTTTCTATTGAAACTATTATAGGGAGGAAGCCAGTTCTGACTCCATGTTGGAAACTCTTTCTTTGACTTGCTTTTCAGTTGCCTTTGTTATTATAATCATTCAGAATGGTTTGCCTCAGAAAATCCTGCCCCTCTGCCTGAGTGGTAAACTAAGTGCTTTTGTTTAGAACCCTGTTCACTTGAGGATGCCAGGAAGGGAGAAATTAACACATGCCCTGCCTGAGGCTTGCCATTCTAGGAGATTTTGCAAGATGAATGGACTTGCTTTGCTTCCTCACCCTACCTCCATCTCTGATATATAAAAGAACCTGGCATCCAAACCCTGATAAGATGGTTATTTTGAGGAGCTAGTCTGCCAACTTCTCAGTCAACTACTTTCCAAATAAAGTCATGTTTCTTGCCTCAGTACCTCGTCTTCAGATTCACTGGCCTGTCATGTGGTAAGCAGAGCAAGCTTGGACTTGGTAACAAAATCATTCCACCACTGCTTACCCAAACCTTCTCTACACAGCCTTCTCTCCTTTTCTACTCTTTGTACCTGAATTCAGTACACTGCTCCGGGCTTCCCAGGTGGCTCACTGGTAAACAATCTGCCTGCCAGTGCTGGAGACACAGGTTCAATCCCCAGGGCAGGAAGGTCCCCCAGAGAAGGAAATGGCAACCCACTCCAGTATTCTCGCTTGGGAAATGCCTTGGACAGAGGAGCCTGGCAAAAGAGCTGGACAGGACCTAACAGCTAAACAATAGTAACTCAGAGAATAAGAAAATTAATCTTATCTCTTTCTAAGAAATTGAGAAAAACAAGCTATCATCCTAAGGAGTCTCATGCTTTTCTGAGGAATTAATGCATAATACGAAAAAATAATTCTCTCTAGTCACTATGTATACGTGCTTTTGTGTTTAGTTGTGAGCATATTTTTTTTTATCTTAGACCTCATTGTATATTACCAATGATATTGGTTTCATTCCTCCAATATATAAGGCATTATCTTTCATGAATGTAGAGTGCCAGGAACTGAATATTTTGCTCCAAAGTACTTTTTAAAAAATACTCCCCAGAATGAAATGATCATTGCTCCCTGCAAACAGCCACATATGTGTGTGTTAGGGTTGTTTATAGTTTTAATAGCAGGAGAGGAAACTGTGTCTAAGCTACAAAGCATTTAATCAACACTTCTTAAAAGAAATTGGGTTGAGCAAGTTGGTTAACATATTTTAGCACAAAATTATGATTTCAACATTAGGAAATGAAAGGTCCTCTAAATGAAGCCTACAGAATAGTGTTAACACTCACTGCCTTAGCTGCAGGACTAGTAGGTCCTTCATTTAATAAATATAAAAGGAGCAGGAACTCACATTGATTTTCTTCACATATGACCTTGCAGTGCATGATATATTTAAATAATACTCTTTAAAAGAAAGTTTCCCAGCAGGTCTGGATGAAATAAAGGAGAGACAAAATCACAAAGTAGAGAGGAGCAAAACGATGAAGAAAGTAGATTTCAGATCTTTTTTTTTCAGAATGAATATACCACCTATAATATTTTTATTTCTTTCTTTTTCTTCTTTTATTCCTTCATTTCCTTTTTTGGTGTACAAAATAAAATCGTTTCCTTTACTTTCATTCTTAAGAGCTTTAGGGGTTCTCCTGGAGAGCTACAGATTCTCCTAGAGAAACTGTTAGATTCTCCTGGACAATTGTATTCTAAATGCAAAGTGCCCTTGATCAAGCGTTAAATAAAGCAATGTCATTTTCTCTGAAACAAAGCAGATAAAAATTGTACCCATGCTGCTAGCAGAAAAATACATAACATTTTATTTACATTATTATCACATTAAGACACCCTTTAGGAAGTATGCATATGAATTAGGGATTGCTTTAACTTGCAGTTTACCCTTCAGAAAAATTTAATATTTCACTGAACAAAAAATTGCCAACAAAGTACACTCATAAGGGTTTTATTTATTTAAGGACAGAGGAGAGAAAACTTTTGGCAGGAGTTTTTCAAAGAGTACCTTATATTTCTCCTTTAGACCCTTAGCTTGTTCAAAACTCTGTAACATTGAATGGAATTAAATAATCCATATATGCATGCACCTTTACTTTTCACTGAATGTAATCTCTATAAAAATCTATGTAAGAAAATTAGCAGATTTTGTAAGAAATTAGGGTAGCCAGACTTGCCTGACCATGCTTTATGACTCAGCATAAGAGCAGCTGTGCATGTTTTTATTTTACTGCCAATGGATGGGCAAGGAATGTAGCTGAGTAACATGCAGGCCAGTCAAAACTCATTTAGAAACTAATCATATTTATATAGGTACAACTTGCTTAGGTAACCTGGGTAAAAGTGGTGGCACGAGCCTCTGGCTGGTTAAAAAACACCAGAGCTGCATTCTTGATGGCTCCAGCTTGATTTTACCCCTGTGAGAAGTAAGAACGGTAAGCAGTGAAGGTCACCATATTGCACCAGTAAATTTCACTTTGAAAAATAATTATTCAATCAAGGCTTAAATTATTAAAACTCTAAGTGAAATAAAGCATTTGAAAGCACAAAGTATGAAAGGAAGGACGTTACATATGGTCAAAGTAACTTGAGTTAAAGCATATAATTAATATGAATTTAAAATGATATACACTAGAGAATCTACAGAAAACTGTCAAAGAATTACACAAATATGGCAAAGATAAAATAGAAAAGGATTTAGTCCAAACATTTCATTCTTAAGAGCTTTAGGGTTCTCCTGGGGGCTACAGATTCTCCTAGAGAAACTGTTAGATTCTCCTGGACAATTGTATTCTAAATGCAAAGTGCCCTTGATCAAGCGTTAAATAAAGCAATGTCATTTTCTCTGAAACAAAGCAGATAAAAATTGTACCCATGCTGCTAGCAGAAAAATACATAACATTTTATTTACATTATTATCACATTAAGACACCCTTTAGGAAGTATGCATATGAATTAGGGATTGCTTTAACTTGCAGTTTACCCTTCAGAAAAATTTAATATTTCACTGAACAAAAAATTGCCAACAAAGTACACTCATAAGGGTTTTATTTATTTAAGGACAGAGGAGAAAACTTTTGGCAGGAGTTTTTCAAAGAGTACCTTATATTTCTCCTTTAGACCCTTAGCTTGTTCAAAACTCTGTAACATTGAATGGAATTAAATAATCCATATATGCATGCACCTTTACTTTTCACTGAATGTAATCTCTATAAAAATCTATGTAAGAAAATTAGCAGATTTTGTAAGAAATTAGGGTAGCCAGACTTGCCTGACCATGCTTTATGACTCAGCATAAGAGCAGCTGTGCATGTTTTTATTTTACTGCCAATGGATGGGCAAGGAATGTAGCTGAGTAACATGCAGGCCAGTCAAAACTCATTTAGAAACTAATCATATTTATATAGGTACAACTTGCTTAGGTAACCTGGGTAAAAGTGGTGGCACGAGCCTCTGGCTGGTTAAAAAACACCAGAGCTGCATTCTTGATGGCTCCAGCTTGATTTTACCCCTGTGAGAAGTAAGAACGGTAAGCAGTGAAGGTCACCATATTGCACCAGTAAATTTCACTTTGAAAAATAATTATTCAATCAAGGCTTAAATTATTAAAACTCTAAGTGAAATAAAGCATTTGAAAGCACAAAGTATGAAAGGAAGGACGTTACATATGGTCAAAGTAACTTGAGTTAAAGCATATAATTAATATGAATTTAAAATGATATACACTAGAGAATCTACAGAAAACTGTCAAAGAATTACACAAATATGGCAAAGATAAAATAGAAAAGGATTTAGTCCAAACACCTAAATAACCTCTGTGTCCACTTGGTTAGTCTGTCCTATAAGACGGATTTCATTATAGGCATTCCAAAAATTAAAAGGTGTTCCATTTTTTCCTTTAATTTTTCAAATCATTTAGAAAGTATATGAATAAGTCATATTTTACTTGTTAATACTTTACACATGATATTTAATACCACAATCCAACCTTATCAATTAAGAAAATGACCAGACAAAACTAACTTGAAGGTAGAATACTTTTTTGAATAATATTTCAGTTCTCTTTTGTTTTCTAGTGTAGAGTTACCAGGTAAAATGCCACAATATTAAAACCTACACATAGTCCCTTCCTAGATTATTGCTCTAATCCTTTATTTGTTTATGAGTTTATATTCAGGAAGTTTTATATAAAGCCATAATTAAAAATTTTACCAAGTAACAAATGTTAAAACATAAGTAACAATCTCTATGAAGGGTAAGTATTGAAGGGACTCCATAACTAAAACAATAAAATAATTCTACTTTCAACTGGTAGATCAGCTCTCTATCCCTAATTCCAAAGTACTGACTTCACATATGTTATTTTTCAGTACCTAATTCAAGTGGAAAACACATGAAAAAGTCTGATGTTAACAAGAGAAACTGGGAAGAGAGTCTGGATTTTCCCTACTATAATCCCCACCCTACTAGATATTCCTCTAATGTCAAACACAGTGGTTGAGATGAGGTAAATACATGCTCTTTTGCAGAAGTCTGAGGCTTTAAAATTTTCGAAAATTAGGAAGAGTGGATGTCAAGTTAACCATACTTCAAAAGATACTCAAACCTAGCCAAAAGTAAATGGCTGCAACTATCGATTCTTACTTAACATAACACCCTATAATTAAACATACATAAAAATAAAAATTGTCTACCCTATTGACTTCCCTTACTCTAAAGGAGATATTTACTATCAGGTAAAATAATGAGAGGGTAATGCATATTAAAATTTAATGAGCCAATTCTATTTTCTAAATACTGACTTTAGTTTCTGGTCTTACTACCTATATACTAATTTTAGTACCTATATTTAAACTTTCTCTGAACTTAATGATTAACACCTACTTCCACCTAATCAAAGAATTCTTTAAACTACCAAGAGTCTTACTGTAATTAGTATGCTTAGAATTTTATGCTCTATATAACATATCAAGGCTTTTTTTGTTTAGACTGCAAACACTGGGCTCAGTAAGGTTAAAAACATTTTCAACTTGATTCTTTATCACTACCTTCATTTCCCTTATAAAAAACTATTTGCTTCAGGAAACATGAAACTATAAGTGAATATCAAGCCAAGATCCCAATCATACTTCCATCAATAAATATGCCTGTGAAAACTAAATAAGATCACATTGTATAAGTTACGGAAGAGCCAAGAATGTAGCAGGATGAGCATTGGAACTGCTCTCTCACCAAATATTTCTCTAGTACATACAATACAACACCATTTTGGGAAAATTATAAGGAAGAAAGTGGATAAAGTGAGGCTTTTTTCTTTTCACAAATCAAGCATTATTTAAAATCTTTAAAAATTCATATTCATCTGAATATTAATATTATCAATAAATCAAAATGGTCAATATTTGAAAAAATAAGTTAACATATCATTTACTTAGATATACTAGTGTATTATCAATTAATCTATCACCAATTTTGTCACAGAAATTATATCAATAGATACTTTCTACTTTCTTATAGAAAGAAAATATAATTTTTAAAAGTCTGGATGGTTTAAAGCACACATAATACCAAAATATCTTCTTATGTAAAAATTCATACCTCTTTACTTTCCTCCATATCTGACTCGCTGCTGAATTCTTCAGTATTTAAATTTTCAAAGTCAGACTCTCCGACAGCGATTGGTACAGTCACAGTGAGGCTGGGGTTGTTGATGAAGGACATGTAATCACTTTCATCCACGACATATTTTTCTACACTGCTGCCTATGCCACTGGTAGTTCCATTTCCATCTTTGAGATAATTGAGGTCTTTGCCTATTTCTACGGTGGTATGGTTGGAAATACAGCTGTCCTTTTTGTTATTCAGATCTTCAAGAGGTTTAATTTCATCTAAAGCTTTCTGCTTTCTAACAAAGGCTTTCTGAATAAATTCACGTATTTTTCTCTTAACAAAATCGATTCCTTTCTGCATCCTTCCCACAGCAATCTGGAGATTATTCATTTCATTGTCATCATCAGTGGCAGCAAGATTGTCAGAACTGAATGAGCTCAAGAGTAAGGCCAGGAAGAGGTTCAGAACCTAAAACACAATAGGAAAGTGGGTGATTGAATTCTTCCATTGTTTCTATTGCTCTGAGCTACAAATTTTCCGAAGTTGTTCTTACACCTCACTTTTTGCTAAAAGATATTCTTTCTAGTTTATGATCAACTATCCTGGGGGGAAAAAAGGTGAATGAAATAAATGCCCAACAAATAATAAGACATTAACACTATTTACTTTTTAGTTACTGCAAAACTACTTACACCACTGTTATATAGAACTTCTATATTAAGTTCAATTCCAAATGATAAATGTTAGCTATCTAGATAACCATACAGTGAAAACAGGAAAAAAAAAATTCTTTGAGATTTTAAGTATTCTCCCCATGTGACCTGTGTTTTCCAGGACACTGATAATTTATTATATTTTTATTCCTGAATCAAAAATGATTCCAATATATTTAAATATAATTTTATTTTTATGAGTACCAGTTTTTGCACTTTAGGTTACTTGTCAGTTTAGAAAATATATATACCTACTACTAGATCAAAAACCTGTTTTTGGTTCAGAAAATCATGGCCACTAGATTTATACAGTGGTTGGAAATAGTATAAGGAAATGATTATAGACCATTAGTCTACAACTTAGGTCTCCAAACATAGGACCCACTGATATGAATGAGTGAAAAGATTAGTGACCATAAATCCACTATGTACACTCAAAAAGAGGTAATTTACTAAGGAATAGAGCACTCCCATGGGCACGAGACCAAGTAATATAAGTATTTGCTTATTCAAGCACACAGAACAATAATAAAAAATGACATGGTACTGTAGGGATCCAAGGAGAAAAAGTAAATAGTACAAAAGAGGAATCCTAGAAAAGGTTTTTAAGTAAAACTCCAATGAAAAGGATGCTGCATTCTTGCTATACCCCTATCTTTCCAATAAGCTAATGAGACTCAGAGTTCCTTGGTCCAACCAGTTGCAAGTCAGTCTAACCAATGCTGTTAAGAAAGGTTAAAAACTATAACATTCAACAAGGACTACACAGAACTCTGTGAGAATATACTGACATATTTCATTTGCTATACTATGGTTGCTAGTATTCATACTGAGACCTGCTCCTTCTCATCTGGAATTTACCAATCAGTTCAGTTTAGTCACTCAGTCATGTCTGACTCTTTGAGACCCCATGGACTGCAGCACGTCAGACTTCCCTGTCGTTCATCATCTTCCAGAGCTTGCTCAAACTCAAGTCCATTTACCAATAAAGTTATATTTTATTGTGATTTGCCTTGTATGTATTATTTAGATGAAAAAAATAGATGAAAGTAAAGAATGAAATGATTCATTTTGGGTTTTATCCATAATAAACCTGAGTTTTGGTACCATACTTGGTTTTTGTATTTAATTTATTAAGGTTTATCAATGAACTATTTTTTGCTAATAGGAACGTTTTCTTGACAAATATTAGTCAGCCTTCCCAGAATGAGATCCAACTTAGAGTTCCTCTCAAAGCACTGGAGCAGGTATCTGTTACATGTCATTTACTGTTATATCTATATGGCCTGCTCCCTTTTCATATTGGAAATATAGCACTGGGTAAGAATCAAGTTTGTGTCACGTTTCCCAGTGTTACATTTACAAGATTGTTGTTTAGAAAATATATATACCTACTACTAGATCAAACCTGTTTTGGTTCAGAAAATCATGGCCACTAGATTTATACAGTGGTTGGAAATAGTATAAGGAAATGATTATAGACCATTAGTCTACAACTTAGGTCTCCAAACATAGGACCCACTGATATGAATGAGTGAAAAGATTAGTGACCATAAATCCACTATGTACACTCAAAAAGAGGTAATTTACTAAGGAATAGAGCACTCCCATGGGCACGAGACCAAGTAATATAAGTATTTGCTTATTCAAGCACACAGAACAATAATAAAAAATGACATGGTACTGTAGGGATCCAAGGAGAAAAAGTAAATAGTACAAAAGAGGAATCCTAGAAAAGGTTTTTAAGTAAAACTCCAATGAAAAGGATGCTGCATTCTTGCTATACCCCTATCTTTCCAATAAGCTAATGAGACTCAGAGTTCCTTGGTCCAACCAGTTGCAAGTCAGTCTAACCAATGCTGTTAAGAAAGGTTAAAAACTATAACATTCAACAAGGACTACACAGAACTCTGTGAGAATATACTGACATATTTCATTTGCTATACTATGGTTGCTAGTATTCATACTGAGACCTGCTCCTTCTCATCTGGAATTTACCAATCAGTTCAGTTTAGTCACTCAGTCATGTCTGACTCTTTGAGACCCCATGGACTGCAGCACGTCAGACTTCCCTGTCGTTCATCATCTTCCAGAGCTTGCTCAAACTCAAGTCCATTTACCAATAAAGTTATATTTTATTGTGATTTGCCTTGTATGTATTATTTAGATGAAAAAAATAGATGAAAGTAAAGAATGAAATGATTCATTTTGGGTTTTATCCATAATAAACCTGAGTTTTGGTACCATACTTGGTTTTTGTATTTAATTTATTAAGGTTTATCAATGAACTATTTTTTGCTAATAGGAACGTTTTCTTGACAAATATTAGTCAGCCTTCCCAGAATGAGATCCAACTTAGAGTTCCTCTCAAAGCACTGGAGCAGGTATCTGTTACATGTCATTTACTGTTATATCTATATGGCCTGCTCCCTTTTCATATTGGAAATATAGCACTGGGTAAGAATCAAGTTTGTGTCACGTTTCCCAGTGTTACATTTACAAGATTGTTGTAAGAATTCAATCAAAGAAATCCATGGGCTTGCACAGAGCAGGTAGCACATGGTAAACCCTTGAGAAAGTTTAGCTATTATTGTGTCACTGTTACCATGATCCAACCTGCCCTGTCTTATACTATCTTTCAATTTATCTTTTTTTTTTTCTTAGAAATGTTTGTGTGAGTCAAGATAATCTCTTTTTATAGACCTCCTTTGTTACCAAAGGGTATTAATTGACATTAACAGCTAAGGCCATGGGTGTGATCAAAGACAATTTAAAGGAATACGATTCAACAAGCTTACTCAGGGATTGAAACATGGGATTCTGTTTCACACGTGGTCATGGACATACCTGATAGTTCACTGAGGGAAACTGGTTCTTTCACATGTCCCCTAAATAAGTCTCTTGGAATAATAATTTCTATTTGGGGTTCAAGATTGAAATATATTGTATACCAATACTTCTTTTAACCTGATTTTTAATTGGTGAGACGAACTCAAAATTTTCACATTCCTCTTGTGTGCTACTGTCCTGCCTTCACTTAGAGACAGACGTGGTTACTTCTAAAACTGGCCACCTTCAAAAAGTGTATCCTCTTTCTGTAGCACCTGTATTGAACCTTTAAGAGGATTTCTGGCCATAATGTTAGCAGACCAAGCAGGATGGCCTAGGAAAAGCAGTCTATAACCCCACCTCTCTCTTGTCTGTGGACTAGGCAGTGATTACTCATACCTCTTGTGGTCCAGCAGTACATAGAAATTTATGTGTTCTAACAGGAAGTTATGTCAGCTTGTCTTTAGAGGCTATTACCCTTTCTGGTGAATATTAGAAGGAAGAATTGTAGGAGGTAGTGCATCAAGTTCAGTCAGTCTACAAACACATTTCCCTAATAGAAATAAGCCTGATAGGTATTACTACCACTTAGTTACTCCAGAAAAAATATCTAAGATATTACAAAAGGAGGACTATTTTTAATTTATACGAAAAAAGGAGATTCTTTAGTTAAAAAAAGACACTGAATTTAAATTTATTCCAACAGATGGAAATTATTATTTTATCAGTTAAATCATTTTATACATATATAGCCATCCAAATTGAGATTAAATGTCATCCACAGGTATGAATACTTCCTGAAATTCTCTTTTCAACTTGAATCATCTGTACAGTAGAAAGATATGTCTTATTTCAGTAAACTCTAGATGATATGCAGACTTTAAAATATTGGTTATGATAGTCCCTGTTCTATTCCATTGGATTGGAGCCTGATCCAGCAACTTAGTACAATAAATTTCAGTATGAGTCTGATGCCTCTGACATTAACAGCTAAGGCCATGGGTGTGATCAAAGACAATTTAAAGGAATACGATTCAACAAGCTTACTCAGGGATTGAAACATGGGATTCTGTTTCACACGTGGTCATGGACATACCTGATAGTTCACTGAGGGAAACTGGTTCTTTCACATGTCCCCTAAATAAGTCTCTTGGAATAATAATTTCTATTTGGGGTTCAAGATTGAAATATATTGTATACCAATACTTCTTTTAACCTGATTTTTAATTGGTGAGACGAACTCAAAATTTTCACATTCCTCTTGTGTGCTACTGTCCTGCCTTCACTTAGAGACAGACGTGGTTACTTCTAAAACTGGCCACCTTCAAAAAGTGTATCCTCTTTCTGTAGCACCTGTATTGAACCTTTAAGAGGATTTCTGGCCATAATGTTAGCAGACCAAGCAGGATGGCCTAGGAAAAGCAGTCTATAACCCCACCTCTCTCTTGTCTGTGGACTAGGCAGTGATTACTCATACCTCTTGTGGTCCAGCAGTACATAGAAATTTATGTGTTCTAACAGGAAGTTATGTCAGCTTGTCTTTAGAGGCTATTACCCTTTCTGGTGAATATTAGAAGGAAGAATTGTAGGAGGTAGTGCATCAAGTTCAGTCAGTCTACAAACACATTTCCCTAATAGAAATAAGCCTGATAGGTATTACTACCACTTAGTTACTCCAGAAAAAATATCTAAGATATTACAAAAGGAGGACTATTTTTAATTTATACGAAAAAAGGAGATTCTTTAGTTAAAAAAAAAAGACACTGAATTTAAATTTATTCCAACAGATGGAAATTATTATTTTATCAGTTAAATCATTTTATACATATATAGCCATCCAAATTGAGATTAAATGTCATCCACAGGTATGAATACTTCCTGAAATTCTCTTTTCAACTTGAATCATCTGTACAGTAGAAAGATATGTCTTATTTCAGTAAACTCTAGATGATATGCAGACTTTAAAATATTGGTTATGATAGTCCCTGTTCTATTCCATTGGATTGGAGCCTGATCCAGCAACTTAGTACAATAAATTTCGAGTATGAGTCTGATGCCTCTCACACAGATCAATTGTCTTTGCTTCCCCAACCAATGGGTCCACTGTACCCTGGCTTGGAACAGTCTACTTTCCTTCCTACTGAGCTAAACCTCACATCTCAGTTATAAATATTTGCAGGTCTGAATTCCTGGCAAAGCCTTCTGTGATTATCCTTCGATTGTAAAGCAACATTTCTATTTTTTCACTTACTCTTTTTACTCCTGCTCCTGTTTGAGTAAATGTCCTATCACTGTGCCATGTATAACCTCCTGCCATCTTTCCTATGCCTTCAGGACTCAGTAGAGATGTACTAGGCCTGGTTCATTTTACACAAAAATGACAACAAATGATTCTTGAATCAGTGCTTCTTGTTCATAACAAATACATGCTTTTAATGGACTGAGATAATCTTTTTTTTTTAACTACAACATGCAGAGAACCCAATTTTTGAAACATTTTCAAGCAATACTATTGTTAGTGCTTATAAATAAAATGAATGACTGTTCTTAATAGCACCTCCATGCTACAACATGATAACCAAAAGATAAAAGCCAAAAATGGCCCTTTCCATGCAATCATAAGAGGTACAGAGCTGAAGAACAACTTTGGTTCAAAAGACATTTGAAGAGTTTGTGTTACATGTTCATTAAAGCTCAATAAAACTGGGGAAAAATTAAGAATAATATATAAGTAAATGTTAAAAAAGAGATCACATGGAATTCCATAGTCTGATCTAAATTCAAAGGAGGACTATTTTTAATTTATACGAAAAAGGAGATTCTTTAGTTAAAAAAAGACACTGAATTTAAATTTATTCCAACAGATGGAAATTATTATTTTATCAGTTAAATCATTTTATACATATATAGCCATCCAAATTGAGATTAAATGTCATCCACAGGTATGAATACTTCCTGAAATTCTCTTTTCAACTTGAATCATCTGTACAGTAGAAAGATATGTCTTATTTCAGTAAACTCTAGATGATATGCAGACTTTAAAATATTGGTTATGATAGTCCCTGTTCTATTCCATTGGATTGGAGCCTGATCCAGCAACTTAGTACAATAAATTTCGAGTATGAGTCTGATGCCTCTCACACAGATCAATTGTCTTTGCTTCCCCAACCAATGGGTCCACTGTACCCTGGCTTGGAACAGTCTACTTTCCTTCCTACTGAGCTAAACCTCACATCTCAGTTATAAATATTTGCAGGTCTGAATTCCTGGCAAAGCCTTCTGTGATTATCCTTCGATTGTAAAGCAACATTTCTATTTTTTCACTTACTCTTTTTACTCCTGCTCCTGTTTGAGTAAATGTCCTATCACTGTGCCATGTATAACCTCCTGCCATCTTTCCTATGCCTTCAGGACTCAGTAGAGATGTACTAGGCCTGGTTCATTTTACACAAAAATGACAACAAATGATTCTTGAATCAGTGCTTCTTGTTCATAACAAATACATGCTTTTAATGGACTGAGATAATCTTTTTTTTTTAACTACAACATGCAGAGAACCCAATTTTTGAAACATTTTCAAGCAATACTATTGTTAGTGCTTATAAATAAAATGAATGACTGTTCTTAATAGCACCTCCATGCTACAACATGATAACCAAAAGATAAAAGCCAAAAATGGCCCTTTCCATGCAATCATAAGAGGTACAGAGCTGAAGAACAACTTTGGTTCAAAAGACATTTGAAGAGTTTGTGTTACATGTTCATTAAAGCTCAATAAAACTGGGGAAAAATTAAGAATAATATATAAGTAAATGTTAAAAAAGAGATCACATGGAATTCCATAGTCTGATCTATAACTCACTCCCCCCATCATGAAGAATTGATACTTGTTTTGTTTTTTTTAAATATCAAACATTCCTCATTCATTGTCTTTTACTGAAAATGAGAAAAATGTTTTACCACATACCACCAGGTTTCCAATGACCATGACCATCATGAAGACAGTAAGGCACATGGTTTGACCGGCGACTTCCATGCAGTCCCACATGGTCTCTATCCACTCTCCACACAGCACCCGGAACACAATCAGGAAGGAGTGGAAGAAGTCATGCATGTGCCAGCGAGGGAGTTCACAATCATTGGAAATCTTGCAGACGCATTCTTTGTAGCTTTTACCAAAGAGCTGCATGCCAACCACGGCAAAAATGAAGACAATGATGGCCAACACCAAGGTGAGGTTACCCAAAGCCCCCACAGAATTGCCGATGATCTTGATCAGCATGTTCAGTGTCGGCCAGGATTTTGCCAACTTGAACACTCTGAGCTGGAAACAAAAGCAAGAAGACCATTACTGTTCTGCATTCTGAAGAATCTGAATATTTGCTTATAGGGAAAGTCTCAGTTTTAGTTTTAGGTGATGGGTTGTTTGTGTGCCAAGCTATTATCTATATTAATTTGTTATCATGGCTATTTCTTGTTCTGAAATAGTCTATATTGCAAATAATTATACAGTATTTTATTGTATTTAAAAAATAAGACTCACTAAACATTCCAGAATCATCCATAAGCATTTATACTATTCTTTTTATTTTCCTGTAAAGAACTGAAATACCTAAAACTAATGGAGATTAATTAGCAGAAGCTGTTCCAGACAAGTAGAGGTCCTCATTATTTAAAAGCCCCAAGTAGACATATTTTTCAGTGTACTTGAAATATTATGTTAAAATGCACAAGTGCAAACAACATTAACACTTAATTTATGTAAGGTACAAGAGAAAAACCAACTAATTTCCTTAAATCTCTAGGTTTTAGCTTGTTGCAATATTAGGCTATATTTTAAAGGAGATTTATTATACTCAAGGAAGAAATACTTGGACTTGAGTAAAAAGTTGCATTTTGTCAACCTTTGTGTCTTCAGTGACTTAATTAATAAACTCATTATAGTGCATATGTGGTTCTCCACCCCTGTGCCTGATACATTGGTTGTATTAGCTCATAGAAGTCTCTAGAGTACCAGGTACTATTAAACAGCATCAGCATTTTATTTCTGATGCTTCAGTAAATGTCAGGCCAAGAGTTGTGCATTATTTAAAGGAAACTAAGTGACCCAAAGGAGCAAAGATAAGAACCAAAACTTTAATTTATTCCCAGGGAATAATTAATGCAAAAGAGCCTGATAAACTAAGCAAGACACTAATGACACTGTTTTCTATCTCTCTAAACTGCATCACATTATCATAAAGACTTACTAAGCTTTTAAAAGTTTTCTTGCTATATAACCACTGCTAATTTTGTTTTGTTTCTTTTGTATCTTAGCTTCAAATTAGATCCACAGGTGAGGTTACCCAAAGCCCCCACAGAATTGCCGATGATCTTGATCAGCATGTTCAGTGTCGGCCAGGATTTTGCCAACTTGAACACTCTGAGCTGGAAACAAAAGCAAGAAGACCATTACTGTTCTGCATTCTGAAGAATCTGAATATTTGCTTATAGGGAAAGTCTCAGTTTTAGTTTTAGGTGATGGGTTGTTTGTGTGCCAAGCTATTATCTATATTAATTTGTTATCATGGCTATTTCTTGTTCTGAAATAGTCTATATTGCAAATAATTATACAGTATTTTATTGTATTTAAAAAATAAGACTCACTAAACATTCCAGAATCATCCATAAGCATTTATACTATTCTTTTTATTTTCCTGTAAAGAACTGAAATACCTAAAACTAATGGAGATTAATTAGCAGAAGCTGTTCCAGACAAGTAGAGGTCCTCATTATTTAAAAGCCCCAAGTAGACATATTTTTCAGTGTACTTGAAATATTATGTTAAAATGCACAAGTGCAAACAACATTAACACTTAATTTATGTAAGGTACAAGAGAAAAACCAACTAATTTCCTTAAATCTCTAGGTTTTAGCTTGTTGCAATATTAGGCTATATTTTAAAGGAGATTTATTATACTCAAGGAAGAAATACTTGGACTTGAGTAAAAAGTTGCATTTTGTCAACCTTTGTGTCTTCAGTGACTTAATTAATAAACTCATTATAGTGCATATGTGGTTCTCCACCCCTGTGCCTGATACATTGGTTGTATTAGCTCATAGAAGTCTCTAGAGTACCAGGTACTATTAAACAGCATCAGCATTTTATTTCTGATGCTTCAGTAAATGTCAGGCCAAGAGTTGTGCATTATTTAAAGGAAACTAAGTGACCCAAAGGAGCAAAGATAAGAACCAAAACTTTAATTTATTCCCAGGGAATAATTAATGCAAAAGAGCCTGATAAACTAAGCAAGACACTAATGACACTGTTTTCTATCTCTCTAAACTGCATCACATTATCATAAAGACTTACTAAGCTTTTTAAAAGTACTTGCCCATATTTACTTGCTATATAACCACTGCTAATTTTGTTTTTGTTTCTTTTTGTATCCTTCCAGCTTCAAATTAGATCCACAGCTAAAGACTAGGAAAGGAAATCATGGCTCTAAGGATCTTAATACAAATTTGCAAGTGGTAAGAAAATTTCTAAATAAACTTGACAATAAAGTCTTGAAACTAATCACTGTTTAGGTAAGTTGCCTCGATGAACCTGTTTTGACTGTGTACAATCTCTGTTGCTTGAAAATAAATCACAAAAAGTTGAAGCCAACTTAAATAAATAGCACAATAAAACATACCAAATTTTAAATGGAATTTTAAAGGATCTATAAGCTTGTTAAATATAAAGATCAAATGAAAGATCCTTTCTTTAATATTAAAATATTACACAGCAACTTTTCTCATAGAGTGGATTTGGTGATTTCCTGACAAAGCTGAAGGCTTAGATGAATAGGATCTCTGTCCTCTTTCCTGTACACTCTACCCAGTCCTGAGTCTTGGATTCTATGGGGGCAAAGTGGGCAACTCCATAATCTCTTAGCCTCTGGCAGAAAGATGAGCCCATCCAAAGCCCCAGTCAAGCCTTATCATGGTTTAAGCAAACCCCTTATAGCTGAGAGGTACGTGTTGTGTTGCTTAATTTGATTTGGCTTTATCTATGACCTCTGTTTTCTCATTTCCCATTAGCCTTGCCATTCAATTACTAAGAAGAGAACTAGTGGCTGTTCATCTGAATAAATTTAATCTATATACTAAAATTATAATGAAGAAATTAGCATCTGCTTTGTTCAAAATATATTCAAATAATATTAAAGCTATGGGAAATCTTGCGATTTTTACTAGAGTAGAGTAACTGCTAATTAAATTATTTATTAAAATATTATGGTTACTCTCAGTTAATTTACCAGTCGAAATGATCGGAGAACTGACAATCCTTCCACATTTGCCAAACCAAGTTCCATTAAACTAAGGCTCACGATTAAACCATCAAAAATATTCCAGCCTTCTTGAAAGTAATAATAAGGATCCATGGCAATTATCTTGAGAAACATTTCTGCTGTGAAGATCCCAGTGAAGACCTAAGGGAGAAATGTTTATTACATGAGGGAAAACTCTTGAAAACATAAATAACTATTGAGCACTTTAATTTACTCCCAATAAATCACAATCCAATTCTGAGTTTTAAAAATTGGTTTAGCCCAGGAAATCGGTATCCTCAAATTGTTGTATTCAAATCAATATTAAATTGCATACTCTATTTAAGGTTTATCAAATGTTGAAGAATATAAGAATTAAGACAATAAAACTAATATTCTTACTTTATATTCTTAAGTGAAAGATTCAGGTAACTCACTGTGGTCAACAACCTGGTTCTGCCTCTGAACTCCCTAGGCCTCCAAAAACTAATCGAATGATTACTTAATAGGGCATTGTAACCCTAGAACCAGATTAACTGGCTTAGAAATGGTTATGTAACTCCAGCCAGGCCAATGATATTCAATACTTGGGCTTTTGTTAGAAATGTTTGTTAGAAGGCATACTCCTTCTGCTTAAAGAGTTATGTCAGTAGGGTAAAAGTTGGTAGAACCTTGCCATCAATAGCATGCCTGGCCAGAGATGAAAGAAACATGCTGGGAAAAAACTGGCAAGACATTAACTCCCAGTGACATTTGTTGAGAACCTGAATCTAGTCAGATGAAAACCTTGAGTTGTACCTAAATGGATTTTAGTTACTTGAAGTAATGAATTATTCTTACTTAAGCCTATTTGAGTTGTTTCATCTCCATAAACCTTCTTTTATCCCTTGTTCACTTTTTATAGCTAATGTTGAACCGATTTCTACATAGGTGAAAAAATTTAGACTAGGTAACATTATTGTCCTTTCCTAAAATTCTGTGATTTTTGGCAAGAGTTTCAAACAACCTCTGAATAGGTTTTAGAGTCTCTAATATAGTATTCAGAGCTTCCATTGTTCTGTCAGTTTCCCATAGGTATAGTTTCCTTTACTGTAAAATCCTTCCACATTTGCCAAACCAAGTTCCATTAAACTAAGGCTCACGATTAAACCATCAAAAATATTCCAGCCTTCTTGAAAGTAATAATAAGGATCCATGGCAATTATCTTGAGAAACATTTCTGCTGTGAAGATCCCAGTGAAGACCTAAGGGAGAAATGTTTATTACATGAGGGAAAACTCTTGAAAACATAAATAACTATTGAGCACTTTAATTTACTCCCAATAAATCACAATCCAATTCTGAGTTTTAAAAATTGGTTTAGCCCAGGAAATCGGTATCCTCAAATTGTTGTATTCAAATCAATATTAAATTGCATACTCTATTTAAGGTTTATCAAATGTTGAAGAATATAAGAATTAAGACAATAAAACTAATATTCTTACTTTATATTCTTAAGTGAAAGATTCAGGTAACTCACTGTGGTCAACAACCTGGTTCTGCCTCTGAACTCCCTAGGCCTCCAAAAACTAATCGAATGATTACTTAATAGGGCATTGTAACCCTAGAACCAGATTAACTGGCTTAGAAATGGTTATGTAACTCCAGCCAGGCCAATGATATTCAATACTTGGGCTTTTGTTAGAAATGTTTGTTAGAAGGCATACTCCTTCTGCTTAAAGAGTTATGTCAGTAGGGTAAAAGTTGGTAGAACCTTGCCATCAATAGCATGCCTGGCCAGAGATGAAAGAAACATGCTGGGAAAAAACTGGCAAGACATTAACTCCCAGTGACATTTGTTGAGAACCTGAATCTAGTCAGATGAAAACCTTGAGTTGTACCTAAATGGATTTTAGTTACTTGAAGTAATGAATTATTCTTACTTAAGCCTATTTGAGTTGTTTCATCTCCATAAACCTTCTTTTATCCCTTGTTCACTTTTTATAGCTAATGTTGAACCGATTTCTACATAGGTGAAAAAATTTAGACTAGGTAACATTATTGTCCTTTCCTAAAATTCTGTGATTTTTGGCAAGAGTTTCAAACAACCTCTGAATAGGTTTTAGAGTCTCTAATATAGTATTCAGAGCTTCCATTGTTCTGTCAGTTTCCCATAGGTATAGTTTCCTTTACTGTAAAATACAGACATTCATAATATCTCCTGAGGACCAGCTTTGTGGAAACCTAGAAGAAAGGATTTTATGCAAAATATTTAGCACAATGCCTGGTACAAAATAAGTGGTCAGGGCTTCCTTGGTAGTCCAGTGGGTAAGGACACCACCTTGCAGTACAAGGGGTGCTGGTTCGATCTGTGGCCTTGGAAGATCCCATGTGCCGTGGAGCGGCTGGACCAATGTGTCCAACTACCGAGCCAGTGCTCTGCAGCGATAGAGGCCACTGCAATGGCAGGCCCACGCAGGCCAAAGAACAAAGATGGATGAAAACAAATAAATGAAAGACCAATAGAAGTGGCCAAAAAAACCCTTTAAAAGAAAAAAAGTGGTCAGCACACAAATGTTAACGTTATCATTTAAGACCTATCTGGATTATAATTAAAAAAATAATAGTTACTTCAGAGCCTAATGTGTCCTATAAATTTAGGAATTTATAAGTGATTAATTTTTACTTTTGTTTTACTTAAAACTCTGTATTAACAGTCATGGCTACATGGCAGAGTGATAGAAATTAAAAGTAAAGTAAAATAGTTTTTCATGCATGTGTGTTAAGTCGCTTCAGTCATGTCCAACTCCTTGCAACCCTATGGACCACAGCCCACCAGGCTCCTCTGTCCATGGGACTCTCCAGGCCAGAATCCTGGAGTGGGCTGCCATGTCCTTCTCCCGGGGAACTTCCTGACTAGGGAGCAAACCTGGAACTCTTACGTCTCCTGCATTTGCAGTTGTGGGAAGTCTTACTTTGTTTTTTTTTTTTTTAAACAGAGAAGCAAAATGAATAAATTCTGGCAAATAAATATATTGATATAAATATTAGAGGGTTATTAAGTTCTCATGAACCTCTCACCCTGATAAATGAACATATAGACAAGGTCTACATACATAGTAAATGATATATTCTGAAGTATGGATACACAACATTTTTAAACAGAAATAATAAACTCTATATGATGCTTCTTCCCTTAAAATTCCATCTTCAGGTATGAACAGATGATATTTCAAAAGTATCTGACTTGGTATATTTTGTAATTTGTTTGGCAAATGTAGACATATCTGAAAGAGTCTATATTCTAAATACCTGAGAAACACATCAGCATTTTACCAAAGATCAATGTCTCCTGTAATTCATAATAATCTTTGTAATGAATGGGCAATTTATATTTAATTCTAAATCAAACTATAAATAAAATCTTTGAGTCTTTCCCACTGCCTAACTGTAGAAATATATATTTGCTACAAAAAAAGTGATGCTGAACTTTTGCTATCTAAGTATATATGGCTACTTAATTCATATTTACTTTGAGAGTGATATGTGACATTCATTAAGGCAATCATATATTCTTTCAATGGGCAGAATACCCCCTCAGTAAGCCTTACCAGGTTCCCAACTGACAGCACACTGCTAAACTGCTCCGTCATGGGGTAGTGCTCCATGGCCATGAAGAGGGTATTTAAGACAATGCAGATGGTGATGGCCAGGTCAACAAAAGGGTCCATCACAACCAGGTTGACAATATGTTTCACCTTTAACCATGGCTTACAGCAGTCCCAAATCAAACACATGTTAGCAAATTTATACCAGCAAGGTGGACATTTCTGTCTGGATTCTTCAAGCTCTGGAAGAAAACAGAATAATCATGAAAACTGCTTCCTCTACATTGAGCAGCCTTTTGTTTAAATTGAAAGTGATTCTCAAAAAAATGTGAAGTTGTTAAAAGGCATTATAGGGGAATCTGATGGTTGAACAGGAAAGCACTCACAATGGATTAGCTGGCAGAAAACTGTGGAAAGGCTAGATAACTTTCCAAATTTATCTTGTTTAAGCATGGTTTCCAAGATTCTCTCTATAATATTAAACTATCTTCAAGGCTCTCAGAAAGTAATATGTAGGGCTTGTGTTGAGTATATTTAAAGGTCCTGTATATTCCAGATCGAACATTTAAATTATGAAAGAATGTCTCTCAGGAATAGTCTTTAAAACCTTTATCACTCATACTGAATCTTAGTTTCTTAGATTAGATATGTTCTTTGGGTATTTTAATGAGACCATTTGGTCAGTATTACCAGTCTTAGTTAAAAGTTTCTGGTTAAGTCTAATTAGATATAGTCTTATGTATTTAACTCAATAAGATTCTTTTTGTCCACATTGATTTAACTAAATGGCACATATAAGGAAATGTCAAACCTAAGAAAGTGGTTTCACAAAATGAGACATGTGCTATTGGTAAAATGCAAGAGGATTTTCAATGAAAAATATGTAGAATTCATAAATATTCATGATATGCATTTATTTTATTGAATTAAAATGTATAACTATCACATCTAACCTGCGATAAAAGATTTCATATAGAAATATATTTATTTAAGAAAACACTACAGTGATTTCAAAAAGAATTTCAACTAAGTAATAGAAGAGAAAAGACAGAAATGCATGGATCTTTCAGGTGACACTCAAAATACTGAAACTTAGTAAATACTGGATAAAGAATTTGGGAGAATTAGGAAGTGGGAAGTTATGTACTATTTTTCTTTGGTATCTCTGTCTCAATCAAATATTGAGTGAGAAAAGGATGCAGAAGTGGTGTTTTCTGCCAGTATCACACAGTCTTACTTGCTCTGCCAAATGTGAGATCACCACTAATCAGCACTAAAATGAAGGAAAAGATTTTTTCATTTATCCATAGCATAACTGACTCTGGTCAGTCACTTTAGTATTACTACTGTGACAAGTGGATATCCCTCCAAATCTGGGACACGTTACTAGGAATTAAACATTTTAATTTAACTTTTATATGGACAACACCACCACAGGTGGTGATTTTTGCTTTGTTGATAAACATTCACTACTAACAGTATAAAGTTTATTACTTTACTCAAGTAAATTAATTTCCTGATTATTTTTCACAGAATTCCATTAGAGGTAGATTCTTCAATTGTTTCTTAAAATACTGAAATTCTTCAAGTATCCATTTTATTTCCATTTCTCTTCATACATAATTTTATAAATAACAAAGAATGGTTAAGTTGTAAATCAGAAGAAAAATATAAATATAGTTATTATTCACTGTTCTGTAGATGCTTTTAAGACTCCCAAATAAACTCATATTTATACTGGAAATAAAAGACATTATAATTTACAGTAAATAACAAAAGAGAACCAAAAAAAATTCTCTTTGCCTATATACAGTCAGCATAAGTATTTTAAACAATGCTACTTGCAATTTAGTAGAAAAAGATAAGCAAACAGAAACTGTGGAGAAAAAAGTAAATGAGAGAAAAGTTCAAAGGAGAAAACCACAGCCAGTGTTGCTCATCTTGATGCCAGGAGAAAGTAGAGCAGAGTTGTTAAGTTCTAAAATAAAATCATTCAATTATTCATGCTAAAAAGAAAAAAAAGAAATATCACACGTTGAAATAAAACAAAGCACTTGGGAGACAACTACAGCCACATCTCCATTATTCCTGGGTGGGTTACCCACACTGAGAAGCCTTTACAGCCCAGTTTAGGTCTTCTGCTTGCTTCCCCCAGTACCCCATTTTAAAAATCTGAAAAGGAAACAGTTCATTTTTGCATATCTCCTACAGTGTCTTTAAGTAGGAGGCTATTCATTACCCTGGACAATGGAGACTGAGCTGTAGTTCAAGAGAAGGAAAAAAAAAGTTGCCAGCGTAGATCAATAAGCCTGGTTCAAAAAAGGAAAGGTGAACTAAAACATGATTAGACTTAGAAGGAAGGATCTGCAAATAAACAGATTGTGCCAACCTAAGATACCTTTCTACCATTATCAGGAACTAAAAAGGACTATACCAAAGACTGCTCTAGTTGTCTGTGTGCACTATGTACTGCTAACAGCCAGCCTTGATTGATGCCAGATTCAAACTGTTTAGATATAACTGAATAAAGAAAAGTATGCTTTGCATTCTATACAGCCAATGGAAAAGAGAATGAAAAATTCAGCCATCATTTCTCCCATGAATGTCATGTTAAAAACTCTGCAGATATTAAAACCAAACGCTCAGTCTCCTGCTAAGTTACTCTTATCTCTAGGATATCCTTTTTTCTCTAAGCAATTCCATGAGACACATCTTCATGGAGGGCGATATGGGAATGTGTGCACTCATTATTTTAACTCCATATCCTAATGGACAAGTTCAGACTTGCAGTGGTGGGTTGATGTTTGTTTAAGTAATTTCTTAAATTAGCTCAAATCCAATGCTATCAGTAGTGCAAATTAGTGTTAACTTAGACTTACCCTGTCTCCTTCTCTACTTCTTGCTTTAGGGAGCAGACATGCTGCTGACATCGGTAGCAGAACCACTGGCAGCTTCCTCTCAGTGGTTTTGCTATGGCAAGGAGCAGAAGACCAGAGAATCTTCAAAAGATTTACCTGGAGGGACAGGGAGGAGCAAGCTACTGGCAGCTGGGGGGGAAGAGGGAGTGCAAGCTAACGCAGGCGAGGTTGGGGAAGAACGGACTGAGTTTAATATTCCATAGAAATCAGTGAAAAGATTTCTGATATAGCATTAGGACATGAAGAAAGTTGGGGCTGTAGTAAAAGATGGCTGTGATATATACGGCCATCTACAGTGTGAGATTTTCCTGGCAGTGACTTTTAGATTTGGGGTTTTGATATTAAATATCATGGGATCTTTGCATTCAGACTGGAAAATAATTATTCCAAGAATCTATCCAGTAAAAAGAGAAACTATAACGGAAAGAAATACATGAGTACATGCTTACAGTCTCTTTCATTCTCCATCTTTCTTTTTCCTTTAATACATTCACACAAATGCACACACACACACAGACACAGACACACACACACACACACACTTGGGAGGAGAAGAAAAGGACCAGGGTTTAAAAGTGAAAGGAGAGAAAGGAAAGAGAAGCAAGGGAGGATGATAGAATACATTTTATGTGAAAGTATTTTCCAAGTAGTTGAAGCTGATAGTTGACGTTTGCATTCTATACAGCCAATGGAAAAGAGAATGAAAAATTCAGCCATCATTTCTCCCATGAATGTCATGTTAAAAACTCTGCAGATATTAAAACCAAACGCTCAGTCTCCTGCTAAGTTACTCTTATCTCTAGGATATCCTTTTTTCTCTAAGCAATTCCATGAGACACATCTTCATGGAGGGCGATATGGGAATGTGCACTCATTATTTTAACTCCATATCCTAATGGACAAGTTCAGACTTGCAGTGGTGGGTTGATGTTTGTTTAAGTAATTTCTTAAATTAGCTCAAATCCAATGCTATCAGTAGTGCAAATTAGTGTTAACTTAGACTTACCCTGTCTCCTTCTCTACTTCTTGCTTTAGGGAGCAGACATGCTGCTGACATCGGTAGCAGAACCACTGGCAGCTTCCTCTCAGTGGTTTTGCTATGGCAAGGAGCAGAAGACCAGAGAATCTTCAAAAGATTTACCTGGAGGGACAGGGAGGAGCAAGCTACTGGCAGCTGGGGGGGAAGAGGGAGTGCAAGCTAACGCAGGCGAGGTTGGGGAAGAACGGACTGAGTTTAATATTCCATAGAAATCAGTGAAAAGATTTCTGATATAGCATTAGGACATGAAGAAAGTTGGGGCTGTAGTAAAAGATGGCTGTGATATATACGGCCATCTACAGTGTGAGATTTTCCTGGCAGTGACTTTTAGATTTGGGGTTTTGATATTAAATATCATGGGATCTTTGCATTCAGACTGGAAAATAATTATTCCAAGAATCTATCCAGTAAAAAGAGAAACTATAACGGAAAGAAATACATGAGTACATGCTTACAGTCTCTTTCATTCTCCATCTTTCTTTTTCCTTTAATACATTCACACAAATGCACACACACACACAGACACAGACACACACGCACACACACACACTTGGGAGGAGAAGAAAAAGGACCAGGGTTTAAAAGTGAAAGGGAGAGAAAGGGAAAGAGAAGCAAGGGAGGATGATAGAATACATTTTATGTGAAAGTATTTTCCAAGTAGTTGAAGCTGATAGTTGACGTTTGAATTCACTTATAGTACAAAAGGGCATAAACATGTGAATTAACAAAACAACAATAAAGCAACCAATAATAACAGTTATTGACTGCTTTCTATACAGGAACATAGGTGTTTTATGGATGAAGCCTTATTTAATCTTTACAGCAATCTTTTTCCAGATGTCATTATCAATATTTTACTGAAGAAATAAGTATAGAGCCATAAACTGACAACACAGAGCCGATAACTGATTAGAAATCAAGCTGTCCTCAAATTCTTTATTCTGGAATTATAAGATTCAGACTTCTAAACAATATATTAACTACTCAGATATAATTAGCAACTAAACAGAAAGCTTAGATATGATTAAACTCTGATTAGAGAGAGGCAAAATAGTTTTACAAATTTTTGAAAACTTTGCTTCAAAGTGGTTAATATTAAACCCTAATTACCATTTGTTCATTTATACTTCTGGTGAAATCAAATGAGTTTATAGCTTGAGACTCAAGCAGTTAAAATAATTTAAACATTTTAGTATCACTATAAAAATAAACATTTATCATTACATTCCATTTGATGCCATGCATATAACAAGCTTCAACAGTTTAAAACTTAATCTACCAAAGTCATATTCCAAGTATACCTTGAACTTCCAGTAGCTTCCCGGAGGCTAAGTGTCAAAATCTATATGAGACAATAGAATCCATGTGTTGCATATGTATTTGATTTTGTAGAAGACATAATGATGATGTGATATCAAGTCAGTAAGAATTCTCTTGGAATTTAAGAAAGTGTTTTTCATCATTACCAAAGCACCACCAAGTAATCATGCTGTAAGATTTGTAACATACCTTCCATGGTGTTGGTCAAAATACTAGCCATACTCATTGCTCTTTGCCTTGCTGTAGGATCTTCCAAAAGATCCATGGAAACATGATAAGAACTGGACCGCCTCTTTCTTATTTCCGTTTCAGTAGTCGTGCCCTAAGATAAAATTTCATATGAAATAATCATTATTTTTAAGGGCAGCAAAACCCAAAGTGTTCCCATAATAGGTGTTACTTAGCTAAATATTCACCATGATGTCTCAGATAAAAACAGCTCACTAAGACAATGCTAGAGTCATCATTTTTAGAAAGTGTGTGAAAGCCCATCATACACTCAGCTTTCAGAGATGCCTGGGTTTGTGATCAAGATGAACTTTTCTAATTCCTCCCTCTTGGATCTTTGGGCTGGAGAGTTCTTGCCTCTTATGGGATAGATAACCTTTTAGCATTTCAGTTTATCCTATCTAGGACTTCAAACTGAAGCATATTGCTCCTTAATTATTCACAGGCTATTAGATCTTTATATATATATCCATACAGTTTAATGAATGAACAGCAGTAGTTCTCCTAAAATGTGAATTCCACATTACAATGCTTCTGTTCATTACAGACAAGTACAGATATAGGATTATACATCTGATTACGTACAGAACAGAAGGGACTAGATGACCTTTAGGCAACCCCATGTTTTTCCTTCAAACGTTGTGTTTCCCTGATGAGGTAAAATAGTTTCAATTCTGAGAGACAACTTTTTGACTTAAAAACCTTTGATTTCAGAAAGGGTTTTTTTTCTCATGAATTTTACTTTTCTTCAACAGTAAAATTAATTTTACAGTTGTCTAAATGAATGTTCAACTTCATTAAAGATGATTCTATCAATTATGTGGAAGCTCTGTTCTAGAATATGTGTGCATTAGAGGTGAGCAGGTTAATAAATTAATGCTAACTACTGATAGCACAATAAGGTGTGTGAACAGTACTTATACTGCTGTTTCATAAATAAAGAAAATCCTCAGAGAACTGACAGTGACTTCTTCTTTATTATTAGCACTCAGACTTGCAGTAGAAATGCCTATGTTTTGCCCTTTTTCTCTCCTGTGATCATTAACTTCATTGTTTGAGCTTCTGAAGCTTCTGAAGTAGGAATGGATTTCTAACCATACTGAAATTCTGGTGAGTTTATTTTGGAATTGAAAAGTATCAAGTTGTTATATCATTGCTAAAAATCAAAGACCTTCCATTATGATGTTTTGCCTTAAATTAGTTTCAATACCAAGGAAGGGTTGTCTTGTAAGTGTGAGATAAAGTTATAGAGTTCTAAAATTTAGTTTAATTATGAAGGATGCAACACCCTATTGACTTTGCATTAGAATTTAAAATATTTTGCCTCATTATAGAAAGGCACAATCTGAAGGAGAAAAATGGGGTCTCTTAAAGGTCCATTCTTCTCTATACAAAGTCATATATATAATCCTATACCTGTCTAATGTTTAGTGCTAGATTCCAAAACCTCTAATGATATTACCAAGGAAATGCTTTCTTAAGTTAAATTGATTCAACTGAATTAATGTGTAAAGTGCAAGATATTGCTGCTTTGGAGGACAGCATTTGCCCGCAGCTGTTCATTTTCTGTTCTCTTTTCCCTCCACAGTCTTGCAAAGCCACTTCTTTGGTCTGCACCTCCAGCTCATGCTGCACACAGTGTGGTGTCCTGACTCACAGCATTTGACTGCAACCCTGAAGGATGGACCCCAGGCAACAGGAAGTAGAGATCAAACTGGGCTTTGTTTAAACTGCCCTTATTTGCCTACAGAGATTTGTTCCACACTCTCTGATAGGACAGGAATGTAATTATTGATAAATGCTAAATATTTTCTGAGAGACTGGCATTCTCTTGTATTTATGCAAAGAAGCTGTGGGCTTATTTTTGTTTGCTCAAATAACATTCAGCAAGACAAGAAACAATCAGGGGCTTCCCTGGTGGTCCAGAGGATAAAGAGTCCGCCTTGAAGTGCAAGGGGCATCGGTTTGATTCCTGGGCCAGGAAGATCCCACGTGCCATGGAACGGCTGTACTGGTGTGTCCAATTATGAGCCAGTGCTCTGGAGTGCATGCGCCCAGAGCTAGTGCTCTGCAGGTAGAGAGGTCACTGCGATAGGAGGCCCACACAGGCCAAAGAATAAAGATGGATGAAAATAGATAAATAAACAATGAAAGAGGTCAAAAATTTAAAAATATATTTTAAAAGTTCAGAAAACAATCATAGTTTATTATATGTAAGAATCATGTAGGATGCTTGTCAACAAAGAATAAATCCCTGATCCTTGGCCTTTTGGTCTGAATAAATCTAGGTGTGCCCAGAAATCTTCATTTCTTTCTTTAAACTATTTTTTGAAGGTATCATCAACATGTAAAAAGCTATGTATATCTCACGTTCACAACTTGATGAGTTTGAGGATATGTATATACTCGGGAACCATCACCACCATCAAGTCATAAATATTTCCATCACTTTCTATAGTTTCCTTCTACTCCTTTTATCACTGTTGTTACTATTTGGGATGAGAACACAACTTAACATCTATCTTCTCAGCAGATTTTAAGTTTACAATTCAGTACTATTAGCACTGGGCACTTTGCTATACAGTATAGTGCCTGGAGCTATACAAAACTCATTTATCTTGCAAAACTTAAACTTTTGACTCTTTGGTCATCAAACATCAAGCAGTGGAGAAGGTTGCTGCCAGGACTGGAGGGAGAGGGAAATGAGAAATTCCCATTTTAAGAGGTATCCTGAGGTAAGGATACTTACATCTGACGTAAGTAGGAATTCTGATGTAAGTAGTCAGAGGTTGAAATACATTTTAAGAAACACTGGATAGGGGCTTCCCTGGTGGTCCAGTGGGTAAGGACACCGCCTTGCAGTATAAGTGGCATCGGTTCAATCCCTGGCCTGGGAGGATCCCACGTGAAGTGGAGCAGCTGGACTGTTGTGTCCAATTACGAAACAGCGCTCTGGAGTGCAAGCGCCCAGAGCAGGTGCTCTGCGACAACAGAGGTCACTGCGATGGGAGGCCCACAAGGGCCAAAGAACAAAGATGGATGAAAATGGACAAATGAAAGGCCAATAGAAGTGGCCCGCCTTCTCCCCTCCCTCCACACCCCACCCCCACCAAAAATAAGTAAAAAAAAAAAAATTAAAAAAAAAAAGAAACACTGGATAAAAATGAAACTGTTTCTTTAACCATCTATTCGTCTCCACTTAAAAAAAATTAAAGGAAACTAATGGGAGGTAATATTACAATAAGGATAGAATGTAGATTCAGTAGCCAACATATCTGGCGTCAAATCCTAGTGGTAGCATGCACAGGCCTCAGTTTCCTCCTCTGGAAAATGGGTATAATATTAGGAACTATAATAAAGAATTGTTGTGGGAAAAGGAACGAAATTAATGCATGTTTAATCTTCATTTCTTTCTTTAAACTATTTTTTGAAGGTATCATCAACATGTAAAAAGCTATGTATATCTCACGTTCACAACTTGATGAGTTTGAGGATATGTATATACTCGGGAACCATCACCACCATCAAGTCATAAATATTTCCATCACTTTCTATAGTTTCCTTCTACTCCTTTTATCACTGTTGTTACTATTTGGGATGAGAACACAACTTAACATCTATCTTCTCAGCAGATTTTAAGTTTACAATTCAGTACTATTAGCACTGGGCACTTTGCTATACAGTATAGTGCCTGGAGCTATACAAAACTCATTTATCTTGCAAAACTTAAACTTTTGACTCTTTGGTCATCAAACATCAAGCAGTGGAGAAGGTTGCTGCCAGGACTGGAGGGAGAGGGAAATGAGAAATTCCCATTTTAAGAGGTATCCTGAGGTAAGGATACTTACATCTGACGTAAGTAGGAATTCTGATGTAAGTAGTCAGAGGTTGAAATACATTTTAAGAAACACTGGATAGGGGCTTCCCTGGTGGTCCAGTGGGTAAGGACACCGCCTTGCAGTATAAGTGGCATCGGTTCAATCCCTGGCCTGGGAGGATCCCACGTGAAGTGGAGCAGCTGGACTGTTGTGTCCAATTACGAAACAGCGCTCTGGAGTGCAAGCGCCCAGAGCAGGTGCTCTGCGACAACAGAGGTCACTGCGATGGGAGGCCCACAAGGGCCAAAGAACAAAGATGGATGAAAATGGACAAATGAAAGGCCAATAGAAGTGGCCCGCCTTCTCCCCCCCCCCCCCCCCCCCCCCCCCCCCAAAAAAAGTAAAAAAAAAAAAATTAAAAAAAAAAAGAAACACTGGATAAAAATGAAACTGTTTCTTTAACCATCTATTCGTCTCCACTTAAAAAAAATTAAAGGAAACTAATGGGAGGTAATATTACAATAAGGATAGAATGTAGATTCAGTAGCCAACATATCTGGCGTCAAATCCTAGTGGTAGCATGCACAGGCCTCAGTTTCCTCCTCTGGAAAATGGGTATAATATTAGGAACTATAATAAAGAATTGTTGTGAGGACGAATTAATGCATGTAAAGTGTTCTGAACAATATTGGGTACATAGTTAGGCATGTGTATTTTTTAAGAGAAGTTGACATTCCTTTCACATTTTCCCAGGTTCTTTCACAAAAAAATTCTATTTTCATTTATGCTTTGATCTGATTCTGGGATATCTGAACATTTCTCTGGGAAAAGTGGTGGGGAGAGGCCTGCGAAAAACTGAAGAAGGTCAATGGCTATTTCTATAATTCAAGGTAAGAAGCTCCTCTGTTGGGTAACTGAAAGCCAACTCCATATGATTTTAATGTGACTTAAAGAGCTCATCCAACTATAATGAGTAGGACTGTGTAAAAAAAAAATCATGCAAAGAGGACTTTAATGTGATTTAGTAAACTATAAAGCACAGCCAAACTGCTAGAATATTTTTATATTGCCCAAAAAAGCTTATTTAATACCAAAGTTAAAAAGCACTTATGCTTTACAAAGGAAATGTCAATAATATACCCCAGTGTCTGATGTTTAGTTGAAAATAAATTCCATATTCATAAATTACAGTGATTATGTTTATTAAAAAAAACCAATGACAGTAATTAAAAATTGAAATCTGTTCTAACAGTCACAACATATTTCTTTACCAGGTACTTTGAGTGGCTTCTTTAGCACACAAATGTACAATGGTATTTGACTGGGTGTTAAAATGGCATAGCACTCTAACCTGTCAAGAGGAAGAATGTTGTGTTGAAGAATTTAGATGGATTTAGAAACACTATCCACTTCAGGTGGAAGTATCAAGTTTTTCTTTTAAAGGAGCAGAGACAACAAGATCTTTAAGATGGGCACTTATACCATTTCTTGCATTTATTTTGCTTATATTAGTTAAACATAATTCATGATAAATTGCTGCTATATTTTTTTGGCAAGTTTCAGACTGTAATAATGATGGAGGACTTCTCATTATAGTCTGTGAGACTCAACCTAGGTTTTTAATTCATTTCATGTTTTTAATTTATAACTGTAGAAAAGTCTGAATGGAACAATTTGACAAAATAAACTCATACTTTGATTGAACTGACCCTTGGCCTCTGAACAACAGACTCAGTGAAACTCATACAAGTGGAAATCGAAAACCATTCCTGCCTGCACCAGCCACACCTCCCTTCCCAACAGCCTTAGGTTTCACTGGCCTCACCTCTGGCAGGAGCTGCCCAGCAGGCGATGTGAGGGCAGAAGGGCCCCCAACCAGGGAGACCACGCCGTTGCAGTCCACAGCGCTGTGCATCTTCCCGTTCATGGGCAGAATGGGGAGCACCCTGGAGGCGCGGCTGGCCTGGCTGACATTGCTGTGGCGCCGCTCCCCGTGTCTGTGCGGCACAAACAGAGAGTCTCTCCTGCTGTCATTGTCTTCAAAGGTGCTGTGCTCATCATCGGCAAAGTCATTCTCAGAGCCAATATCCTTGGCTCGACCTCTGAAGCTGAAAAGACTTGCCCTACTGTTGCGTCTTGGAGAGAACAAGGAGCCACGGATGCTCAGTAAGGACTATCGACAACAAAGAAGGAAACAAAAAAACAGATGAACAGAATTAAGTGCCAGTATCCTGGAAAATAATAGCCTGGACTTGTTGCTTCATAGCTCTTGACTTACCTAAGATCAGGCATTAGGCAGGTGGGTTCAAGGGCTCCTGTGGTAACAGCTGGTGGGGTTCTGGCACTTTCTACTGGGTTCAGCTCTTTTATTTTCCTTTCCATTTTTCTCCCTTCCTTCATTTTCATCTTCTGAGCTCCCATTTTCTCTCATTTTCTTCTATGCTACCCATGACTTCAGAGAGTCAGAAGTAGCCCTTAAAGATTTATGCCTCATTTTTGGCGCCTGGAACTGAAATCTTTACTAGACTCTTCTCTAAAAACTATTCTTATTTAACAATCCAATGGAAAGCAATTAAGTATACAACTACATTTTGATCCTTTGAAGTAAAAACTATACCAGTAAGAGCTCACTAGTGACCATGCTCTGATGCAGATCTCACCAAGAGGAAAAATCGATCTTGCTGGTAGGTCTGTTTAATTATAGTAACAAGGGGCAATTTCTCCCCTTTCCTTTGCATATTTTATAACAGTCCTTATGAATAATGTAAACAAATTAAGCTGAAAGAACTGTATGACTCATTCCCTGATTTTCACCCTTTTGTCTGTTTCAAGAAAACTGAAGAGCACGTATTTACAAAAACCTGGTTTTCACTAAGTGTCTGGTCACAATCATTCAACAATTTTCTAGATGGTTACAATGTCATTGCCATCATTCAATTTACTTTGTTCTTTTTTTTTTTTTTTTAATTTACTTTGATCTTCAAGCACAGTTGCATTCAGCATAATGAATCATTTCCTGTTTATTATTAGTCCATTTTTACAACCTCAATCTAGTGAGCACTTATTTCTGCTTGCCCACTATCCATTTGTCCTTTGTCTGTTGACAGTACCCTGATTATCTCCAAGAAATGCTCTCCAGCAAGACCTTGATCCGGCTCAGGTCAATGAATGTGTTCCATGCCTCTGACCACAGGGCAGGGAACATGGCATGATCCATTGAGAGTTACCAATTTCTTTTGCAGTTGTTGGGAAAGCGGTATATTTTTGATTGAGGTTGGTAAAAAATACTGACTGTAAGTCTGGAGCCACGGTGGGCATCTTATCACCATATTGGAGGAATCTAGAGAGACACTTGGCCTTGATAACATGTTTTGAGCCTTTGCATTCAGCTGTGCCTAAAGCTACTCATCAATATTATTTACATGATCTAATCCTTTTTTTACCTTAAGCTGGTTTAAGCTGGATTTTTTTTTTAGTACTTTTTTTTCTTGGCCACTTCTATTGGTCTTTCATTATCTATGGGCTTCCATCAGAGAGTTAGCCCTTAAAGATTTATGCCTCATTTTTGGCGCCTGGAACTGAAATCTTTACTAGACTCTTCTCTAAAAACTATTCTTATTTAACAATCCAATGGAAAGCAATTAAGTATACAACTACATTTTGATCCTTTGAAGTAAAAACTATACCAGTAAGAGCTCACTAGTGACCATGCTCTGATGCAGATCTCACCAAGAGGAAAAATCGATCTTGCTGGTAGGTCTGTTTAATTATAGTAACAAGGGGCAATTTCTCCCCTTTCCTTTGCATATTTTATAACAGTCCTTATGAATAATGTAAACAAATTAAGCTGAAAGAACTGTATGACTCATTCCCTGATTTTCACCCTTTTGTCTGTTTCAAGAAAACTGAAGAGCACGTATTTACAAAAACCTGGTTTTCACTAAGTGTCTGGTCACAATCATTCAACAATTTTCTAGATGGTTACAATGTCATTGCCATCATTCAATTTACTTTGTTCTTTTTTTTTTTTTTTTAATTTACTTTGATCTTCAAGCACAGTTGCATTCAGCATAATGAATCATTTCCTGTTTATTATTAGTCCATTTTTACAACCTCAATCTAGTGAGCACTTATTTCTGCTTGCCCACTATCCATTTGTCCTTTGTCTGTTGACAGTACCCTGATTATCTCCAAGAAATGCTCTCCAGCAAGACCTTGATCCGGCTCAGGTCAATGAATGTGTTCCATGCCTCTGACCACAGGGCAGGGAACATGGCATGATCCATTGAGAGTTACCAATTTCTTTTGCAGTTGTTGGGAAAGCGGTATATTTTTGATTGAGGTTGGTAAAAAATACTGACTGTAAGTCTGGAGCCACGGTGGGCATCTTATCACCATATTGGAGGAATCTAGAGAGACACTTGGCCTTGATAACATGTTTTGAGCCTTTGCATTCAGCTGTGCCTAAAGCTACTCATCAATATTATTTACATGATCTAATCCTCTTTTTCCCTTAAGCTGGTTTAAGCTGGATTTCTTTTTTAGTACTTTTTTTTTTCTTGGCCACTTCTATTGGTCTTTCATTTATCTATGGGCTTCCCATCACAGTGGCCTCACTCGCTGCAGAGCACTGGCTCTGGGCACATGCGCTCCAGAGTTCCAGCTCGGAAGTTGGACACATTGGTCCAGTCACTCTGCAGCAAGATCCGTGGGATCTCCACAGGCCAGGGATCGAACCAGACCCCTTTGCACTGCAAGGCAGTGTCCTTACCCACTGGACCACCAGGAAAGCCCCAAGTTGGATTTCTATAATTGTTAATAGAATATCAACTCATCATTTAAACTAGTTTCAACTTTTTATCTCCAAAGGATTTAAAGCTAACTAAAATTATTATTTTGTATCTATATTTTTTACATTGCTTGAATAATAAGTATGCATTTAATTTTATTTTCAGCTAAAGAATGATTTTCTCAATGACATCTATAAATATCTATAAAATGTCTATAATTGTTAAACACTATCATACGTGATCGTAGTCATTATTTACAGAAAGAAACACATCTAAGAATATTGATCTACTTTCCCAACAGAACTTATTTCCTCTTTTCCTATACTGTTTTTTCACCCTATTATCAACTTCATTAAGTAAGATTCTTTCATTTCCTCTATTGTTTTACATATAGGTATTTTTTTTTTTAAAGATTTATTTATTTATTTATTTTTGGGCGGGGGTCGGGTTGGGAAGGAGGGGAGTGGGCAGGCCACTTCTATTGGTCTTTCATTTCTCCGTTTTCATCCGTCTTTTCTTCTTTGGCTCCTGCGGGCCTCCCATCGTGGTGGCCTCTGTCATAGCAGAGCGCCGGCTCTGGGCGCACGCGCTCCAGAGCTCCGGCTCGGTGATGGGAGACATCAGTCCAGCCGCTCCGCGGCACGCGGGATCTTCCCAGGCCAGGGATCGAACTGGCGCCCCTTGCACTACAAGGCGGCGTCCCTATCCACTGGACCACCAGGGGAAGCCCCTACATATAGGTATTTTTAAACCCTCTCCTATACTATCCAATTTATCTGTCTCCTTTCTCTCTTTTTTAGCTACAAGGACATAACAGTTACAGAATTTGTGAGCTACTGGTTATCACTACCTCAGAAAGAAAGCCAGACAAGAAATGCTTGACAATAAGTAGAAATCATGTATATGTATCACTCTTAGTAAGAGTTTATATTTTTATACTTCAAGAACTTCTCTCAATTAGAGCCAATAGAAGGGTTGGAGAGAATCAATTATAAAATTAGACACAACGTTTTTCAAAGTTCAAAAGTGAATTATGCCACACAAGAGCATAGTTGACATGTGGCAGTTATAAGAAAAATGATTATTTCCCATCTGTTAGCATCAACTTTCACTGCTTACATTAATTACATAGACCCATAGCAATCAAATGTTGTGCCACAAATAAAGGACAGAGGGACAGTAAGGAAAAAATCCGCCATTAAAATTCATTTTCCAAAGGATTTAAAGCTAAAAAGATATTTTTTACATTGCTTGAATAATAAGTATGCATTTAATTTTATTTTCAGCTAAAGAATGATTTTCTCAATGACATCTATAAATATCTATAAAATGTCTATAATTGTTAAACACTATCATACGTGATCGTAGTCATTATTTACAGAAAGAAACACATCTAAGAATATTGATCTACTTTCCCAACAGAACTTATTTCCTCTTTTCCTATACTGTTTTTTCACCCTATTATCAACTTCATTAAGTAAGATTCTTTCATTTCCTCTATTGTTTTACATATAGGTATTTTTTTTTTTAAAGATTTATTTATTTATTTATTTTTGGGCGGGGGTCGGGTTGGGGAAGGAGGGGAGCGGGCGGGCCACTTCTATTGGTCCTTCATTACTCTGCTTTCATCCGTCTTTTGTTCTTTGGCTCCTGCGGGCCTCCCATCGCGGTGGCGTCTGTCATCGCAGAGCGCCGGCTCTGGGCGCACGCACTCCAGAGCTCTGGCTCGGTGATTGGACACATCAGTCCAGCCGCTCCGCGGCACGCGGGATCTTCCCAGGCCAGGGATCGAACCGGCGCCCCTTGCACTGCAAGGCGGCGTCCCTATCCACTGGACCACCAGGGGAAGCCCCTACATATAGGTATTTTTAAACCCTCTCCTATACTATCCAATTTATCTGTCTCCTTTCTCTCTTTTTTAGCTACAAGGACATAACAGTTACAGAATTTGTGAGCTACTGGTTATCACTACCTCAGAAAGAAAGCCAGACAAGAAATGCTTGACAATAAGTAGAAATCATGTATATGTATCACTCTTAGTAAGAGTTTATATTTTTATACTTCAAGAACTTCTCTCAATTAGAGCCAATAGAAGGGTTGGAGAGAATCAATTATAAAATTAGACACAACGTTTTTCAAAGTTCAAAAGTGAATTATGCCACACAAGAGCATAGTTGACATGTGGCAGTTATAAGAAAAATGATTATTTCCCATCTGTTAGCATCAACTTTCACTGCTTACATTAATTACATAGACCCATAGCAATCAAATGTTGTGCCACAAATAAAGGACAGAGGGACAGTAAGGAAAAAATCCGCCATATGAAATGGATCTGTAAGAACAGTTAGTTTATCACAAATATAGAGGGAAATAATAACTTCAGAAAGCCAACAGTATCTTCTCAAGGTTTCAAAATAAAATATTCAGATTGTCTTCAGTCATGATTAGAGACTGGACTCTTGATTTCCTTCTTACCCCTCTTCCATTCTAACAAGTCATATCACACTCTAAAAAGTATTTCATATAATTT
The DNA here is from genome assembly GCA_022376925.1 of Tragulus kanchil. Classification (NCBI taxonomy): domain Eukaryota; kingdom Metazoa; phylum Chordata; class Mammalia; order Artiodactyla; family Tragulidae; genus Tragulus; species Tragulus kanchil. The sequence goes on along the minus strand of JAIOJX010000026.1, from coordinate 260,374,439 downwards.
GTCTACTCCACTGAGAAAATGATAATCATGTGGTAAAAGTGTATATTACATTTTTCTCAAAATGAAAGTAGAAATAGTTACCAACACAACTGCCTATTATGTCACTACAAAGTAATAGTTTTTAATACTTTTGGGCCTTGAGCTCTTGAAAAATCTAGCAAAAGCTATGGATCCTTCATCACTGTACTTACCTCGCTATTTTCAGTATTACTTACAGGGTCTTGCAGAGTGAATTTACTGTGATTTCAGTCTACCTCCCTTTTGTTTCCCTCTTTTTACCAGGCTTTCTCTCTGTCTCCATTGCCCTCTCGATCAGCTTCTTAATTACTCATTTCTCTACTTCTTTATCAGATAAAAAATTTTAGTTCTATTTTTTCATACAACTACCACTTTGGAAATAAATATCCATTTGAGTCAGATATTACACGCTGTGTAAGTCAGTGATCACCTATAAGACCCAGCTAGTGAGGAAGTAGAGGCTTTAAGAAGACAATATGGGAAAATGTTATGTCTTTGGAAAACATTTATAGAAAACAGTCTGTCTCCTTTCTCTTTTTAGCTACAAGGACATAACAGTTACAGAATTTGTGAGCTACTGGTTATCACTACCTCAGAAAGAAAGCCAGACAAGAAATGCTTGACAATAAGTAGAAATCATGTATATGTATCACTCTTAGTAAGAGTTTATATTTTTATACTTCAAGAACTTCTCTCAATTAGAGCCAATAGAAGGGTTGGAGAGAATCAATTATAAAATTAGACACAACGTTTTTCAAAGTTCAAAAGTGAATTATGCCACACAAGAGCATAGTTGACATGTGGCAGTTATAAGAAAAATGATTATTTCCCATCTGTTAGCATCAACTTTCACTGCTTACATTAATTACATAGACCCATAGCAATCAAATGTTGTGCCACAAATAAAGGACAGAGGGACAGTAAGGAAAAAATCCGCCATATGAAATGGATCTGTAAGAACAGTTAGTTTATCACAAATATAGAGGGAAATAATAACTTCAGAAAGCCAACAGTATCTTCTCAAGGTTTCAAAATAAAATATTCAGATTGTCTTCAGTCATGATTAGAGACTGGACTCTTGATTTCCTTCTTACCCCTCTTCCATTCTAACAAGTCATATCACACTCTAAAAAGTATTTCATATAATTTGTCTACTCCACTGAGAAAATGATAATCATGTGGTAAAAGTGTATATTACTTTTTTCTCAAAATGAAAGTAGAAATAGTTACCAACACAACTGCCTATTATGTCACTACAAAGTAATAGTTTTTAATACTTTTGGGCCTTGAGCTCTTGAAAAATCTAGCAAAAGCTATGGATCCTTCATCACTGTACTTACCTCGCTATTTTCAGTATTACTTACAGGGTCTTGCAGAGTGAATTTACTGTGATTTCAGTCTACCTCCCTTTTGTTTCCCTCTTTTTACCAGGCTTTCTCTCTGTCTCCATTGCCCTCTCGATCAGCTTCTTAATTACTCATTTCTCTACTTCTTTATCAGATAAAAAATTTTAGTTCTATTTTTTCATACAACTACCACTTTGGAAATAAATATCCATTTGAGTCAGATATTACACGCTGTGTAAGTCAGTGATCACCTATAAGACCCAGCTAGTGAGGAAGTAGAGGCTTTAAGAAGACAATATGGGAAAATGTTATGTCTTTGGAAAACATTTATAGAAAACAGTCGGCTAGAGCCTAACATTTTCAGACTTTACTATTTTGCCTAGAATTAGTTCTATTGGACTTGAAATGAAGAAAATTGGAGTAATTCTCTGGGGTATCAGCTGGCTTGCAGTTTCACATTTAGGTAGTTTTTTCTCAGTTAACTTATTTTCCTTCTTTCCTTCCTCCTTCCTTCTGATTTCCTCTTCCTTAAAAATAGACAGTTCCATAGAAAGGGGATTTGATTTTTTTAATTATTGAATTTAATATCTCCACTAGGAAAATCATAATGGTTGTGACAACAACATGAATAAGGGTGAGTAAATGTCGATATTTATTTTAAAACAAATTCTACTTCAAATCTGAGTTCAAGTCCACTTATCCTTTTTCCTATATTATAATATTATCTGGACTCGCAGTGAATCAGGCTGACCTATACAAATTGTATACATGTTAAACACAAGGCTATGTGAGACTGCGTATACTAAAATAATGTACAAAGAGCATGTGCTCAGTCGCTCAGTTATGTCTGATTCTTTGCAATCCCATGGACTGGACTTGGGACCCCCAGGCTCCTCTGTGCATGGAATTTTTTCTTGCATGGAATTTTCCAGGCAAGAATACTGGAGTGGATTGTCATTTCCTTTTCCAGGGACAAAAAGAATATATAATCCTAAATATATATATCTGAAATCTAATTGTAAACTTTCTCATAAGTTTCTTAACATTTTTTAAAAAATATTCTTTCTAGTCAATCTGATTCAATAGGAAGGTCAAGGGTTTCAGTGTCAGGCCAACACTGAATTCCACCTCACCTTTAATAACTATATGAGCTATAGTTTTATAAGTATATGTTACTGACCAGTTATTTAACTTCGCTGAGCCTAAACACTGATGAAAATAGTTCTTTGCAGGGTTGCTTAATTATGGTGGAATAAGAAGAATGCCAAACACAGAATAGGCACTCAACAAAGAATACCACCTCTCCCCTTGTCTTCACATCTGTAGACTGGGGGTGAAGATGGCAGTACCCCCTAGGGCTGTTGCGAGTGGCTTAAATAAGTTTATACTGCAAGTAGCAATGAACCATGTAGGTGTTAGCCATTATCACTGCTGTTGGTGTTCAAACTGTTACGTATGGGCATTAAGTTTTTCACTACCAAAAAACTGTATTTCTGGTAATTCTTTTGGTAATTTCAAAGCAATTAATGCTCCTAAATTTCAGTTACAGCAGCTGGTATTGATACATAAGCCAGAAGCACCTGGATAACATTTTCTGCACTATATGTGAACATATTCTTTTCAGGCAAATCTCCTTAAACAGGGGACACAGATAATCAAGTGCAATTAAACATAGCTACTTCAGTTTCATAAATATTCCTCAGTGCACGCCTACCTAAAATTTTTGACAACATTTTTAGAAAAATAACGCTTCAGTTCCCTTGAAACAAGGACACGAAGAATATAGTCCTTATGTGAGGTTGGCAGGTAGATGGGAAGAACAGCACAGCTGGTTTGAGAACCCACTCTTCAGTTCTAGGAAGTTGCCACTCAGAAAACCTACAGTTCTCTCAGTCCAGGCACCAGAGCTAAAGGGATGGGAACTATCTGCTGATTATTCCTCAGCTGGAAAATTGCCCTGAGATGCTTACCAGTCTTTAGGGAAATCTCAAAACTGCCAGCCTTCCCAAGTGCTGTGGGATCTATGCTCTAAAAATGCTTTCCTGGAATTCCAAAATGTTGTAAAACTCACAAATTCCTTGAGGTGATAACCAAAACACTCAACCACTGTTATCATTCTGAAAGTATCCTGCCATCCAGGAGGAAGGCAGTTTTACCGCTAACCAAATTCTGGCATATCTTGAAAACGTGTTTGTCATGACAACCGCGACTTATAGACTATAATATTTTTACCTGATGTGGAGAGGAAAACCTCTTTTCATACGTCAGCCTGCTTCCTTCTAAGGAAAAACGGAAACCTTTTCTTCTTATGCTATCTTCAGACTCAGATAGCCAAACTGTAAAATGCAGGGTTGCTTAATTATGGTGGAATAAGAAGAATGCCAAACACAGAATAGGCACTCAACAAAGAATACCACCTCTCCCCTTGTCTTCACATCTGTAGACTGGGGGTGAAGATGGCAGTACCCCCTAGGGCTGTTGCGAGTGGCTTAAATAAGTTTATACTGCAAGTAGCAATGAACCATGTAGGTGTTAGCCATTATCACTGCTGTTGGTGTTCAAACTGTTACGTATGGGCATTAAGTTTTTCACTACCAAAAAACTGTATTTCTGGTAATTCTTTTGGTAATTTCAAAGCAATTAATGCTCCTAAATTTCAGTTACAGCAGCTGGTATTGATACATAAGCCAGAAGCACCTGGATAACATTTTCTGCACTATATGTGAACATATTCTTTTCAGGCAAATCTCCTTAAACAGGGGACACAGATAATCAAGTGCAATTAAACATAGCTACTTCAGTTTCATAAATATTCCTCAGTGCACGCCTACCTAAAATTTTTGACAACATTTTTAGAAAAATAACGCTTCAGTTCCCTTGAAACAAGGACACGAAGAATATAGTCCTTATGTGAGGTTGGCAGGTAGATGGGAAGAACAGCACAGCTGGTTTGAGAACCCACTCTTCAGTTCTAGGAAGTTGCCACTCAGAAAACCTACAGTTCTCTCAGTCCAGGCACCAGAGCTAAAGGGATGGGAACTATCTGCTGATTATTCCTCAGCTGGAAAATTGCCCTGAGATGCTTACCAGTCTTTAGGGAAATCTCAAAACTGCCAGCCTTCCCAAGTGCTGTGGGATCTATGCTCTAAAAATGCTTTCCTGGAATTCCAAAATGTTGTAAAACTCACAAATTCCTTGAGGTGATAACCAAAACACTCAACCACTGTTATCATTCTGAAAGTATCCTGCCATCCAGGAGGAAGGCAGTTTTACCGCTAACCAAATTCTGGCATATCTTGAAAACGTGTTTGTCATGACAACCGCGACTTATAGACTATAATATTTTTACCTGATGTGGAGAGGAAAACCTCTTTTCATACGTCAGCCTGCTTCCTTCTAAGGAAAAACGGAAACCTTTTCTTCTTATGCTATCTTCAGACTCAGATTTGTGGACCCCATCTTCCTTCTCTTCTTCTCCAGACTGTTCTTTCTGTTTCTTTTTCTTCCTTCTGTTTTTCAGCTCTTTTTCACTCTTGGAGCTCAGCTTTGATGCTACTGAAGAACTCTCTGAGAAAACCCCAATCCCACCAGCACCACTGAAGTCCCTCGACTCAGCTGATGCTGCTGCAGCTGCTGCCTAGAAAAGTGCAAGGGAAATGGTAGTTACATATAAACTTTGAAAAACTCTATTAATGTTACTGCTTAATTTATCTTTAGTATCATGAATACATAATCTTTAAAAATGATTCTCCATTCTAGTATATATTTTGAAAAATGATCCATGCATTGTCATTGTCAGGCTTCCCAGGTGGCCATAGTGGTAAAGAACCCACCTGTCAATATAAGAGATGTAAAAGACATACAGGTTCAATCCCTGGGTCAGGAAGGTCCCTTGGAGGAGGGCATGGCAACCCATTCCAATATTCTTGCCTGGAGAATCTCATGGACAGAGGAGTCTGGCAGACTATTGTCCATATGGTTGCAAAAAGTCAGACACAGCTGAAGCAACTTAGCAAGCACACACACTGCCATTAAACCAAGTAAAGAGTTAAAATTCACAGAAGGGTAAAAGATGATACATGTGACTTCAAGGAAGATCTTCAAGCTGTGGCCTCACACTATATTTTGTAATTAATAAAATGAGATGCTTACCAGTCTTTAGGGAAATCTCAAAACTGCCAGCCTTCCCAAGTGCTGTGGGATCTATGCTCTAAAAATGCTTTCCTGGAATTCCAAAATGTTGTAAAACTCACAAATTCCTTGAGGTGATAACCAAAACACTCAACCACTGTTATCATTCTGAAAGTATCCTGCCATCCAGGAGGAAGGCAGTTTTACCGCTAACCAAATTCTGGCATATCTTGAAAACGTGTTTGTCATGACAACCGCGACTTATAGACTATAATATTTTTACCTGATGTGGAGAGGAAAACCTCTTTTCATACGTCAGCCTGCTTCCTTCTAAGGAAAAACGGAAACCTTTTCTTCTTATGCTATCTTCAGACTCAGATTTGTGGACCCCATCTTCCTTCTCTTCTTCTCCAGACTGTTCTTTCTGTTTCTTTTTCTTCCTTCTGTTTTTCAGCTCTTTTTCACTCTTGGAGCTCAGCTTTGATGCTACTGAAGAACTCTCTGAGAAAACCCCAATCCCACCAGCACCACTGAAGTCCCTCGACTCAGCTGATGCTGCTGCAGCTGCTGCCTAGAAAAGTGCAAGGGAAATGGTAGTTACATATAAACTTTGAAAAACTCTATTAATGTTACTGCTTAATTTATCTTTAGTATCATGAATACATAATCTTTAAAAATGATTCTCCATTCTAGTATATATTTTGAAAAATGATCCATGCATTGTCATTGTCAGGCTTCCCAGGTGGCCATAGTGGTAAAGAACCCACCTGTCAATATAAGAGATGTAAAAGACATACAGGTTCAATCCCTGGGTCAGGAAGGTCCCTTGGAGGAGGGCATGGCAACCCATTCCAATATTCTTGCCTGGAGAATCTCATGGACAGAGGAGTCTGGCAGACTATTGTCCATATGGTTGCAAAAAGTCAGACACAGCTGAAGCAACTTAGCAAGCACACACACTGCCATTAAACCAAGTAAAGAGTTAAAATTCACAGAAGGGTAAAAGATGATACATGTGACTTCAAGGAAGATCTTCAAGCTGTGGCCTCACACTATATTTTGTAATTAATAAAATGCATGAAAGTGAAAGTGTTAGTTGTTCAGTCGTGTCTGACTCTTTGCAACCCCATGGACTATAAGACAATCAAACACCGTAATGATTTTTTCTGTTATTTAAACAAGGTCATAAGAAGGAAAGAATTTAAGAACTAATGGTTTTCTATTTTAACCTGATCCATCACACTTCCACTTGACAATGATTTTTAGTGCCAATCTTAATTATTAAATTTAATTCAGTTCAAGTATTTTGTTTTAATAAATTTTTTCTCTTTGATTTAAAATGATTATTTCACTATGAAATGCATAACAAAAACAGACTGCAGATTACATATAAGAAAATCCCTGATCACAGCATTTAAGTGAATTTATACATTACAACAGTATAGTTACTGTAAAAATAGTTTTCCATATGGCTGCTGCTATCCCAATATATTTTATTTATCTGATCTTATTAAATATTTAGGATACTCAGTGTTAAAAGGGAACTTATACACCCAGGAAAGACGAATATAGGCAATTGGATTGATGACATTAAGTTAAGCAAATATAATTAGAGAAATTTGTGCCTTATTTTGAAACTTCATCAAGTCCAAACTATAATATTCACAGAGCAGTAGGAATGGAATGGAATGATTTAATATGCTTAAATACCAGTGTTTTCCCTATGCAATCCACAAACTCGTATTTAAACTCTTCAAATAGAAAAGAAATATAAAATAGGTCTTTGTCTTTTTCCCAAAGTCTATGAAATAATCTTCTCACTTTGACTCTGGTTTTCTGACCCTTTCCACCTCTAGTGACACTGATGAAGAAAACTATAACTGAATTTTGCTTTCCCAGAAGATTAAGAAAATATTTTGACTGAAGGCATTTAGGTATAAATTCACTTTGTTATCTTGAGTGAATGAAGGGTCACAAGGGACAAAAATGTCAAACTCATTGTAATTTGCCCTGTTTGGATGCCATTACTATAGTACGTAGTCATCAAAATACAATTCTCCTAATTACCAAATAGGTTCCTAAAACCCCAATTCAAATGTCTGACTCTTTGCAACCCCATGGACTATAAGACAATCAAATTTGTAATTAATAAAATGCATGAAAGTGAAAGTGTTAGTTGTTCAGTCGTGTCTGACTCTTTGCAACCCCATGGACTATAAGACAATCAAACACCGTAATGATTTTTCTGTTATTTAAACAAGGTCATAAGAAGGAAAGAATTTAAGAACTAATGGTTTTCTATTTTAACCTGATCCATCACACTTCCACTTGACAATGATTTTTAGTGCCAATCTTAATTATTAAATTTAATTCAGTTCAAGTATTTTGTTTTAATAAATTTTTTCTCTTTGATTTAAAATGATTATTTCACTATGAAATGCATAACAAAAACAGACTGCAGATTACATATAAGAAAATCCCTGATCACAGCATTTAAGTGAATTTATACATTACAACAGTATAGTTACTGTAAAAATAGTTTTCCATATGGCTGCTGCTATCCCAATATATTTTATTTATCTGATCTTATTAAATATTTAGGATACTCAGTGTTAAAAGGGAACTTATACACCCAGGAAAGACGAATATAGGCAATTGGATTGATGACATTAAGTTAAGCAAATATAATTAGAGAAATTTGTGCCTTATTTTGAAACTTCATCAAGTCCAAACTATAATATTCACAGAGCAGTAGGAATGGAATGGAATGATTTAATATGCTTAAATACCAGTGTTTTCCCTATGCAATCCACAAACTCGTATTTAAACTCTTCAAATAGAAAAGAAATATAAAATAGGTCTTTGTCTTTTTCCCAAAGTCTATGAAATAATCTTCTCACTTTGACTCTGGTTTTCTGACCCTTTCCACCTCTAGTGACACTGATGAAGAAAACTATAACTGAATTTTGCTTTCCCAGAAGATTAAGAAAATATTTTGACTGAAGGCATTTAGGTATAAATTCACTTTGTTATCTTGAGTGAATGAAGGGTCACAAGGGACAAAAAAATGTCAAACTCATTGTAATTTGCCCTGTTTGGATGCCATTACTATAGTACGTAGTCATCAAAATACAATTCTCCTAATTACCAAATAGGTTCCTAACACTTACCAAACACATATGACGTTTCAAATGTCAATTACCACTGCTGATTTTGTGTATTAAATGCCTTGGATCTCGACAGTGTGGTCTCAGAATGGAGGTAAACACAAAAGGGCTCAATGTTTGCTACTATACCTGAGCTTCCTCTTGTTGCTTTTTCAATTGTTCAAGCATCTGCTGAAATTCAGCTTCTTTCTGTTCAGCCTCTTCCAGCGTTGCCTGATTCTGTTCCTCATAGGCCATGGCCACCACAGCCAGAATCAGATTGATAAGGTAGAAGGAGCCCAAGAAAATGACCAGCACAAAAAATATCATGTATGTCTTCCCAGCAGCACGTAGTGTCTGCAAAAAATGGAAGAGATATTTTATTAAATTTTATACAGGATGTTATGAACTTGCTCTAAGTAAGAAAGTATTCTAGAGCAGTTCTCTTGATCTCAGTATTTCATGCTTCCCAGAAGAATCATTTCATCAGTTCTCACCAGTTGGTAAAGGTTTTCCCAGAAGTCTTGTGTCATGAGACGAAATAAGGACAAGAAAGCCCAGCTAAAGGTGTCAAAGCTTGTGTAGCCATAGTTGGGGTTTCGACCAGCCTTCACACAGATGTATCCTTCTGGACACTGGCTGTGATTAGGTGAAAGAAAAGAAGAGAAGTCAGTCACTGCGAGTTGGATGGCTGGCTTTCCTGTTTTTATAGACCCCGATGTCTTTTTTTACACAACACAAGGGAAAGCAGATTTCTCCCACTTTACCCAGTGCTAAGCCCAGGACTAAGAGAACTGATTTACATAACAACAGGATCTGCTAAACCCACCTATGGATTGCTCTGTGATTTACGATTGTCATTATTACATTTATTATGCTTCCCTAAAAAAAGCAATCATATTATGATTACTATCTTCCGGAATTCTGTGAACATGAACAGAAAACTAAGGCTACAGAGAAAAATTTGATTTTCACTGAAGATATCTAAAGGCAGAAGTGTGCTGAGTCTAGAGCTAGCAAAGCAGCAGGGTAAGGAAAAGATGGGTGGGGGCATACTGAGAAGAGTGAATGAGTCTGCAGAGTTACCTAGCATGACCTGAATGATTAAGCTGACCTGGCCTCAACATTGTTCTTGACACGTTGGGCTGTGTGATCTTGGGCAAGTTTCCCATACTTGTTGGTTTGGAGCACATTATATGTAAGAAAAGGCTAATAACAGAACCTGCCTCCCAAACTTACAATCACCGAATAAGGCATCATATGCACAACGTTTAGTACAGTACAGAGAATGATTAAAATCAGTTTGTTTTACTTCTCACTGAGATCTGGAGATAAAGGCAGCATGATATCATATGAGCCAAATGCAAAGCTTACTACCATTGGAGATTTTGCTACAAGCATTGGTTACTAATGTCCACAATATCGCCTTCCACAGAAAGAACATTAGACTTCCGTTTATGATTCTAAAACCTTGTAAATAGAAAAGGATAACTATTTCTTTGAATTTTCCTGTTAGCTTTAGCTCCAGGGAGAATGCTTCTTAACAACAAGCATTCACATGATGCCAATCATAATAATTAAAAGTACTTTTAGATACTGTAATAGCTATATATTAATTAATATATACATTAATCCATTTAATTTTCACAGCCACCTTATAATTATTCCTGCTTATCCTACAGGGAAATCAGGGCAAAGGGGAAATCAGAGAGGTGACGTTAAATGGTAAAGTTCGGGTCTGAATTCATGTAAACTCTCCAGTTTACGCTCTTAACCAATTTACTAAAATATGCTGAACATGTACTCACCATACTTCATTATCTTCAGATATATTTTATGCCATGGAAACCACATTAGCATATAGAGAATATCACACTTATAAAAAACATGGTTATGAATTCTATTAACTTAAGCTTTTTATGTATATGTACTGTTTTTCTGTCTATATTCCATTGAACTAATTTGGAAGATTAGCTATGACCTAGTATGGAAAAAAATAATAAAAATAATTGCTGCATATGAGCGTGTGAAGGAGGTGAGAATCCACACTTATCCCAGCTATTCTGAGTCAGCGTGAAGTGGAATTTATGGAGGGCTTTGAATGAGGAGCACGCGGGGGCTGGGTGGGCGGGAGGCAGCAGGTTATTAAGGCTGAGGGAGCGGTGTGGACCGAGACACAAAACACTTACCCTGCATCGGTGCTGTTTCCACAAAGCAGAGCATCATTTTGCCCTTCCAAAAAATAGAAGTGACCTATTTAAAAAGCAAAGAATAGACAGAATCATTTTGAAGAACCTTCAAAACGTTTCACCCACTGTCTGGGAAATAAAGCTTACATTTTTAAAAAACATACGAAATTGATAGAGTAATAAATATGTGTATGGATAAATGAAAATAATAATGGATACTATACAAACGTCAAAAACACTTTTTAAAAATTTTGGCCTCTTTTACTGGTCCTTCATTTATTTATTTTCACCCATCTTAATTCTTTGGCCTGTGTGTTCCTCCCATCGCGGTGGCGTCTCTCGTTGCAGAGCGCTGGTTCTGGGCACATGCGCTCCAGAGCACTGGCTGGTAATCGGACATACTGGGTTCAGCGTTCCGCGGCATACAGGATCTTCCCGTGCCAAAGATCAAACCGGCGCTCCTTGCACTGCAAGGCGGACTGTTTACCCACTGGACCACCACGGAAACCCTCAAATACACTTTTGATTAAACAAGTGTTTAGAAAATATATTTCAAAAGAAATCTTTGTAAGGAGTAACTATTCTAGAATTCCCTATCAGTATCTATTGCAAATATAAACTCAAATTGCTTAAGTAAATAAGTGTTAGTTGCTCAGTCCTGTCCAAGTCTTTGCGACCCCATTGGCTGTAGCCTGCCAGGTTCTTTTGTTCATGGAATTTTCCAGGCAAGAATACTGGAGAGCCATTCCCTTCTCCAGGGGATCTTCCCGTCTTAAGGATCGAACCAGGGTGAGATAACTTTAAAAATAGTTGCCAAATTAAAGCTGTGTATTTAGCACAGAAAGTGAGGGAAAGAAAAGCCTTGCTGCTTCTAGATGCTGCCAGCCATGAAATAACATCTTACTTTACAAATACGTTTTCCCTGGACTCAAAATAGATTTAGACATTTTTTTCCCTCACCACTTTTAACTTCGGTCCTTATAAAAAGTAGGTTTAGTTGTTTGGTCTTCCCATGATGCTGCAAATACGTGTACTGTTTTGAGTTTGGGTTTGATTATTGTCTTTCAAGATAAATTTATCTCTTTGGAAATAAAGATTTTCTAAGTATACTTAGTTTTTATCCTTAAGGAATACCTTGTATATGATATTAACAAGATGCAAAGATGATCTCAGGAAGCATACAAATACAGAAACATACATATTTACATATTCACATACAAAAAAACAGATACATACACATGAAAACATACACACATATCTCTCCCAAACAATTTTTATAATGGTTTTCAGGAATACTTAAAGCCTATATTCCAAGAATATCTTAATTTATTATGTAGGTCAATCTGGATCATAGTTTTATGAAATAATTATATCCTTACTTTATAATTCTAGCAAAATAATAATGGATACTAAACCTTTTTGGCTGCCTTCATTTATTTATTTTCACCCATCTTAATTCTTTGGCCTGTGTGTTCCTCCCATCGCGTGGCGTCTCCGTTGCAGAGCGCTGGTTCTGGGCACATGCGCCCAGAGCACTGGCTGGTAATCGGACATACTGGGTTCAGCGTTCCGCGGCATACAGGATCTTCCGTGCCAAAGATCAAACCGGCGCCCCTTGCACTGCACAGCGGTGTCCTTACCCACTGGACCACCACGGAAACCCTCAAATACACTTTTGATTAAACAAGTGTTTAGAAAATATATTTCAAAAGAAATCTTTGTAAGGAGTAACTATTCTAGAATTCCCTATCAGTATCTATTGCAAATATAAACTCAAATTGCTTAAGTAAATAAGTGTTAGTTGCTCAGTCCTGTCCAAGTCTTTGCGACCCCATTGGCTGTAGCCTGCCAGGTTCTTTTGTTCATGGAATTTTCCAGGCAAGAATACTGGAGAGCCATTCCCTTCTCCAGGGGATCTTCCCGTCTTAAGGATCGAACCAGGGTGAGATAACTTTAAAAATAGTTGCCAAATTAAAGCTGTGTATTTAGCACAGAAAGTGAGGGAAAGAAAAGCCTTGCTGCTTCTAGATGCTGCCAGCCATGAAATAACATCTTACTTTACAAATACGTTTTCCCTGGACTCAAAATAGATTTAGACATTTTTTTCCCTCACCACTTTTAACTTCGGTCCTTATAAAAAGTAGGTTTAGTTGTTTGGTCTTCCCATGATGCTGCAAATACGTGTACTGTTTTGAGTTTGGGTTTGATTATTGTCTTTCAAGATAAATTTATCTCTTTGGAAATAAAGATTTTCTAAGTATACTTAGTTTTTATCCTTAAGGAATACCTTGTATATGATATTAACAAGATGCAAAGATGATCTCAGGAAGCATACAAATACAGAAACATACATATTTACATATTCACATACAAAAAAACAGATACATACACATGAAAACATACACACATATCTCTCCCAAACAATTTTTATAATGGTTTTCAGGAATACTTAAAGCCTATATTCCAAGAATATCTTAATTTATTATGTAGGTCAATCTGGATCATAGTTTTATGAAATAATTATATCCTTACTTTATAACATGTCAAAAAAATAATTCTAGACATTTAAAAACAAGTCCATTAATATAATATAAAAATATGAAGATTTTCTATAATGTAGAATATATGAGGCTATTTTATCTGTAGTATTCTAGGTGAACATTTTTATTATCTCTGAATCCAGAAGCATTTATAATTTTAAATGCTGAAAAAAAAAAATAAATTTGATGACTTGATTGCCTATAAATCAAAATCACTTAGGCATCAAAAACAATGAGAAGAAAAACAAGCTAGAGAATATATTTACCAAAAACAAGACAAAAAGTTAATATACTTGATAAAGAGTTCTCATGAATTTTCCCAAACATACTATCATCTGATAGAATAATGAATAAAAATGTCAACAGATAATTCACATTGTCTAAAACACATTAATTAATTGCTATTGATACTAATAAACATATTAAATTCTACCACATTAGTAATTAAAAGGGGGTATACTTTTCTGTCTACCAAAAGATTTTAAAGTACAGTAACAGTTAATATTAATGAGAATTCAGTAAGATAGACACAGCTATGGGGCATATCGTTTGCTCTCTCTAGAGAGCAATCTGACACTTTGTCTCTCTAGCCTCAATCTGGTCATACCCTTTGACATTCCAATTCTATTAATATAAATCTATCTGAAGGAAACAACCAGAAATACAGAGAAGATTTATGTGCAAAGACTCTCAGTAAGAGCCTACTATAATATTCATAAGTGGGAAAGCTCATAGATAATGAAATTCTTTGTTTTATTTAATTGCAAACTTCTTTAGTATAAATCTTCATATCAATACTAACTCAAAATTAAGATATTAACAAGATGCAAAGATGATCTCAGGAAGCATACAAATACAGAAACATACATATTTACATATTCACATACAAAAAAACAGATACATACACATGAAAACATACACATATCTCTCCCAAACAATTTTTATAATGGTTTTCAGGAATACTTAAAGCCTATATTCCAAGAATATCTTAATTTATTATGTAGGTCAATCTGGATCATAGTTTTATGAAATAATTATATCCTTACTTTATAACATGTCAAAAAAATAATTCTAGACATTTAAAAACAAGTCCATTAATATAATATAAAAATATGAAGATTTTCTATAATGTAGAATATATGAGGCTATTTTATCTGTAGTATTCTAGGTGAACATTTTTATTATCTCTGAATCCAGAAGCATTTATAATTTTAAATGCTGAAAAAAAAAAATAAATTTGATGACTTGATTGCCTATAAATCAAAATCACTTAGGCATCAAAAACAATGAGAAGAAAAACAAGCTAGAGAATATATTTACCAAAAACAAGACAAAAGTTAATATACTTGATAAAGAGTTCTCATGAATTTTCCCAAACATACTATCATCTGATAGAATAATGAATAAAAATGTCAACAGATAATTCACATTGTCTAAAACACATTAATTAATTGCTATTGATACTAATAAACATATTAAATTCTACCACATTAGTAATTAAAAGGGGGTATACTTTTCTGTCTACCAAAAGATTTTAAAGTACAGTAACAGTTAATATTAATGAGAATTCAGTAAGATAGACACAGCTATGGGGCATATCGTTTGCTCTCTCTAGAGAGCAATCTGACACTTTGTCTCTCTAGCCTCAATCTGGTCATACCCTTTGACATTCCAATTCTATTAATATAAATCTATCTGAAGGAAACAACCAGAAATACAGAGAAGATTTATGTGCAAAGACTCTCAGTAAGAGCCTACTATAATATTCATAAGTGGGAAAGCTCATAGATAATGAAATTCTTTGTTTTATTTATTCACTTAGACAATGAACCTTAATCTTTCTAGTATAAATCTTCATATCAATACTAACTCTTAAAACATTAATACAACATGAGAAGTGAAATTTCACATAATTCTAACAATCATGAAAGAGGCCTCAGACTATCCCCATGGAATACTGATAGTCAGGAGACCAATGGAAGTTGGTTAGTTAATTGTACGCAGAGAATGAGGAACTTGCACATTTCAATGACAGAGGGACTGGCCTCAATAAGAAATTATACTGAACCGTGTGCATGTGTGTCTGTGTTTAGTGGCTAAGTCATGTCTGACTCTGGATACCATGAACTGTAGCCCACCAGAGTTCTCTGTCCATGGAATTCTCCAGACAAGAATATTGGAATGGGTTGCCATATCCTTCTCCAGGGAATCTTCCTGATCAAGGGATCAAACCTACAAATGGGAGGGTGGGAGGCCAAAGAATAAAAGATGGATGAAATAAATACAAAAATAAAAGAGGCATGATGGGAAAAAAAAATAAGAATACTGTAGTGGGTAACCATGCTCTCCTCCAAGGGATCTTCCCAACTGAGAGTTCAATCCCGTATCTCCTGCACTCCAGGTGGACACTTCACCACTGAGCCACCACGGGGCTTCCTATCACATATATTAAGTTATCTTAAATTAGTCTAAGTAATTTGGTTCACAGCAAAATTGAGACTATTTTCAGATATGCATTTTTTTAACATTGAAAGAACTAAAAGAGTTTAGTGATTAAAACAGTATATCTTACTTTTATCTTCAATATATTCATCCCAGTTAAACATGCTCACTGTCCTATTGAAAGCAGTACCATTCCCATCCAATGAGTTATTAAAGAAGGAAGTGATGTTTATTTCAAAGGAAGAATTATCTGGGGGCCATTGCAAGCATTTGTTTCGGAGGTTGCCCATAAACAGTTGTAATCCTATTAGTGCAAACACGCTCAGACAGAACACAGTCAGGATCATTACATCTGAGAGCTTCTTCACCGACTGGATTAGTGCCCCCACGATGGTCTTCAGGCCTACAGATAAAATCAAAGGGAGGAATTTAAATATACTACTTCACAGCTACATTAGAGACAAAAACATCATGAGCTTGTCCTGAAAAATAAAGATGTCATGCAGAATGCCAACCATATTAGTTTAATGTTTGTGACTGAATAACACTTTCACGAAAAGCCTGCTAGCTGGTGAAAATGAACGAAAGCAGAATTTGTACGTTCACTAGAAAACTGTGAATGGAAATCAACCAAAAGGGTATTTCCAAATACCCCTTAGAGCAAAAGAAATGGCTTGTTATTCATGCTTAAACATCAACCTTGTATAAATATTTAGCTTTTATTTGCAGATGTCTTACTCCCTAACCTCTTAATGATTTTAGAAAAATCTATATGAATAAAGTAGTAGGAAAACTTGAAGTCACTGAATTATGAGGTTGTATGTCTGTGAATTCTATTGTCTTGAGTATGGGTTAAAAAAGGAAGACATCTGAAAACTGAGCCCCATGCAGCACTCATGCTATCTCTTGCTCTTTCACTTATCTGAAATTGACAAAATTACCAATTTTAGACCTAACTGGTCAAGTTTGAATCAGTTTGAATGCCTCATAGTTGAGCGTCTACGCAGAAAGCTTGATGTCACAGGACACAAACCATTGAGCCTGCTACTGCAAATGCCTCATGCAAAACCTTGTTAAACTCAAAGGCTGATTTAGAACAGGTTATGTTAAAGAAAGCAACTAGTAAAAGCAAAGAATCAAATCTATCGAAAACACGATGTACTGATTCTTGCTTTTCTTACAAAGTTATTTGCAATAGGGTGTTGAAAAGCAACAAGGCTTACGCACAAAAGCTGTGGTTGGAGCACCAATGCTGCTAAAGTCAGCCTCGGTGTTTAACCTAGCTCTCACCTGGAATGACTGAAATTGTTTTCAATGCTCGGAGAACTCTGAATGTTCTCAACGCTGAGACATTGCCCAGGTCCACAAACTCTGTCACATATCTGTAATAGGGAGTTCACACACAAACACAATAACAGAACACAAGAAACAGTTGGAGATATAAGGGGCCTACCACCTTATACCAGTTTCTTCTTACCTGGAATTACAGAAATAGTTTTCAAAGCTCTCAAGACTCTGAAAGTTCGAAGAGCTGAAACATTGCCTAGGTTTACAAATTCTGTTACATACCTGTAGAATTAAATCAGAGTTATTCAGAATTTAGGGAAATCTAAGTTGGTCTTTCATCAAGACCTTTTCAACTTCAATGAGTATTGCCATCAGATTTCCCAATTAAGAGAAACATGGCAATGTCATCAATCATTACCTCTATTACTTGGGAAACAGTTTATTGCTTTATAGCATTAATTGAAATCAAACCCATATAGTTTATAATGATAGTCCCTAATTTCTCCAAAGTGCATAATTTGATTGGGAGAAAAATATCCTAAATTCACAGGATAACCAAGAAAAATGCTTGATCTGTTAAGGGAAGCCACCAAGGAGAAATATAGACTTCCACTAATGATTTACCCTTCCTGGATAGAAAATGTATTAAGGTACTTACGCAAAAGTAATGACTGTGAAATCCAACCAGTTCCATGGATCTCGTAGAAATGTGAAATCTTCTAAACAAAAACCCCTTGCAAGTATTTTTATGAGTGATTCAAAAGTATAAATTCCTGTAAAGGTGTACCTGAGAGAAAATAGCCAAACCCACATTAAAGATCCAGCCAGCAATTTACACGTACATATATTAAAGGATGGAAACAACAAATAAAAATCAGAGGATTCTGTTTGGGTCTGTATAGGTCTTTCTATGATGTAGACCCTAGGTAGGGCTTAAGGAAAAAGAAGAAACATTATATTCTGAAAGACATTCTCATTGACTATAAATGACTACCATACTTATTAATTAATCTGAAGGCCCAAATAGTATATATATATATAATTCATATTTATATATATAATCTGGAATTAATACAATATTACAATATTTCATTAAAATCTTCTACTTACTCCACATTCTTTGTCCAGTCTGGAGGGTTACTCATGGTCATAAATACACAGTTGGTAAGAATAGTGCACATAATGAGCACATTGAATAAAGTAGAAGAATATCGTCAAGGAAGACAAAGTTCAATGTAAATTTTTACTTTTATACTCCATTATGTATTTGACCATCACGACGTTTAGAATTTTTATGCCCCTATGATTTTATTCTTGAGCTTGCTTTTTCCACTTCTGTAGTTCTAGCAACTCCATATCCAAGTCATCCCAGGCCAAGCCATCAACTATTTTGAGGCTAATTATGTACTTTTCAGTATTAAAAATGATTAAATACAAAAAAAATTAGTGCATTGGTAAATACTTTCTCAATTTCAGTGTTTTTCTTTAATGACTCAATGACAGAAGTGCAAGCTTAGCACGTATGAAGACTAAAAAAAAAATCAACAAGAGAATTCAAGTAATTACAGTCATCCCTCAGAGTCTGTGAGGGATTGGTTCCAGTACTCAGAGTGGATATCAGAATCCATGGATGCTCAAGTCTCGTAGTGGGCCCTCCATATTTGTGTGTACAGGCTCCTCACATTCAAGCAACCATGGATCTTGAACACTGTACACCATCAACTGTTGGTAATCTCCAAGCCACCAAGGAGAAATATAGACTTCCACTAATGATTTACCCTTCCTGGATAGAAAATGTATTAAGGTACTTACGCAAAAGTAATGACTGTGAAATCCAACCAGTTCCATGGATCTCGTAGAAATGTGAAATCTTCTAAACAAAAACCCCTTGCAAGTATTTTTATGAGTGATTCAAAAGTATAAATTCCTGTAAAGGTGTACCTGAGAGAAAATAGCCAAACCCACATTAAAGATCCAGCCAGCAATTTACACGTACATATATTAAAGGATGGAAACAACAAATAAAAATCAGAGGATTCTGTTTGGGTCTGTATAGGTCTTTCTATGATGTAGACCCTAGGTAGGGCTTAAGGAAAAAGAAGAAACATTATATTCTGAAAGACATTCTCATTGACTATAAATGACTACCATACTTATTAATTAATCTGAAGGCCCAAATAGTATATATATATATAATTCATATTTATATATATAATCTGGAATTAATACAATATTACAATATTTCATTAAAATCTTCTACTTACTCCACATTCTTTGTCCAGTCTGGAGGGTTACTCATGGTCATAAATACACAGTTGGTAAGAATAGTGCACATAATGAGCACATTGAATAAAGTAGAAGAATATCGTCAAGGAAGACAAAGTTCAATGTAAATTTTTACTTTTATACTCCATTATGTATTTGACCATCACGACGTTTAGAATTTTTATGCCCCTATGATTTTATTCTTGAGCTTGCTTTTTCCACTTCTGTAGTTCTAGCAACTCCATATCCAAGTCATCCCAGGCCAAGCCATCAACTATTTTGAGGCTAATTATGTACTTTTCAGTATTAAAAATGATTAAATACAAAAAAAATTAGTGCATTGGTAAATACTTTCTCAATTTCAGTGTTTTTCTTTAATGACTCAATGACAGAAGTGCAAGCTTAGCACGTATGAAGACTAAAAAAAAAATCAACAAGAGAATTCAAGTAATTACAGTCATCCCTCAGAGTCTGTGAGGGATTGGTTCCAGTACTCAGAGTGGATATCAGAATCCATGGATGCTCAAGTCTCGTAGTGGGCCCTCCATATTTGTGTGTACAGGCTCCTCACATTCAAGCAACCATGGATCTTGAACACTGTACACCATCAACTGTTGGCTGAATCTCCAGCTGTAGCACCCACAGATATGAAATCTGTGAATAGGGACGGCTGACTGTAACCGAATGTATTATAAGCCATCGTAAGGGACACCTGGGTGGAATATCTTCAATAAAATTCTAAGTGGAGTATATAATACAAAGTGAATGCTCATTAAATTCTGAATAGTAATAAAAGATGACTGGTGCTAGTATTGGCATTTCTTGGGTTTGCAACAGCGGCCAAATTACTTATTAGTTTCCCTAAGCCTTAGTGTATTTTGCTACACGAGGAAGAAAGAATAACCATTTCATATTATATTTGATCATATTTGATCCTGCTGACAGGATCAAATTAGCTAAAATATATTAAACCTCCTACAACTTAATGTGCCTTATATGATAAATACTCAGTAAATTACTTTCCTAATTTCCTAAATCATAGAGAACACTACTTATAACAAATATCTGGCTTGTTTCATTCTACCCCACTTTGCCTGTGTAGACATAGTCAATGCCATTCATCCTCCTTTGCATTGAAAAACAGCAACAAACAACTAACATTCAGTAGTCAAATAACTTTCTTTCGTAGTTAATAAAAAGCACAAGATGGAATCAGTTGTAGTTTTGCAAAACAAGAGCTTTACCAACATAGATTTAGAAAACTTAAAATTCAGAAAAAACGCTATTAATGATTTTATTCTTGAGCTTGCTTTTCCACTTCTGTAGTTCTAGCAACTCCATATCCAAGTCATCCCAGGCCAAGCCATCAACTATTTTGAGGCTAATTATGTACTTTTCAGTATTAAAATGATTAAATACAAAAAAATTAGTGCATTGGTAAATACTTTCTCAATTTCAGTGTTTTTCTTTAATGACTCAATGACAGAAGTGCAAGCTTAGCACGTATGAAGACTAAAAAAAAAATCAACAAGAGAATTCAAGTAATTACAGTCATCCCTCAGAGTCTGTGAGGGATTGGTTCCAGTACTCAGAGTGGATATCAGAATCCATGGATGCTCAAGTCTCGTAGTGGGCCCTCCATATTTGTGTGTACAGGCTCCTCACATTCAAGCAACCATGGATCTTGAACACTGTACACCATCAACTGTTGGCTGAATCTCCAGTTGTAGCACCCACAGATATGAAATCTGTGAATAGGGACGGCTGACTGTAACCGAATGTATTATAAGCCATCGTAAGGGACACCTGGGTGGAATATCTTCAATAAAATTCTAAGTGGAGTATATAATACAAAGTGAATGCTCATTAAATTCTGAATAGTAATAAAAGATGACTGGTGCTAGTATTGGCATTTCTTGGGTTTGCAACAGCGGCCAAATTACTTATTAGTTTCCCTAAGCCTTAGTGTATTTTGCTACACGAGGAAGAAAGAATAACCATTTCATATTATATTTGATCATATTTGATCCTGCTGACAGGATCAAATTAGCTAAAATATATTAAACCTCCTACAACTTAATGTGCCTTATATGATAAATACTCAGTAAATTACTTTCCTAATTTCCTAAATCATAGAGAACACTACTTATAACAAATATCTGGCTTGTTTCATTCTACCCCACTTTGCCTGTGTAGACATAGTCAATGCCATTCATCCTCCTTTGCATTGAAAAACAGCAACAAACAACTAACATTCAGTAGTCAAATAACTTTCTTTCGTAGTTAATAAAAAGCACAAGATGGAATCAGTTGTAGTTTTGCAAAACAAGAGCTTTACCAACATAGATTTAGAAAACTTATAAAAATTCCAGAATGAATAAACGCTATTAATGTCCCTTCTTACTCTATTTTTTATCACAAATCTTCACGTTACTTACACACAGCAAAATATCAGCATGATTTTAAGTACAGTAAAACAGAACAGCATTGTGTTGTCTACATGTTGTGTTATGTATCATGTGTTAACCTATAAAGGAAGTTTCTTTGCACCTGCAACTGACTTTAGTCAAAGCAAAACTGAATTTTCATTCTGACTGGCAGTGATACAAGACACATGCTTAATTCTCAGCCTGTTCAAGTGCATCCACATGAAAACAGTCATAGTGAATGATGCAGATCAGCCACATGAGGGTACTACAACCTAGAAAACACAGAAAAACACCAGTTCAAGGAAGAAAGATTTTTTTTCTTTTTTGCCTAAAATAAAAAACCCACAAAAAAATAAAACAAAAACAAAAAATAAGATAAAATTAAAGATGACCTCACCATTAGTAGATAAAACCAGTAGATCCTCTGTGTCCGTTAGGCTGTTGGCCCTACTGAAGAGGGCAGCAGAGGATGAGACAGTTAGATGGCACCACCGACTCAATGGACATGAAGCTGAGCAAAATCCAGGAG
Organism: Tragulus kanchil; assembly: GCA_022376925.1. Taxonomy (NCBI): domain Eukaryota; kingdom Metazoa; phylum Chordata; class Mammalia; order Artiodactyla; family Tragulidae; genus Tragulus; species Tragulus kanchil. The sequence goes on along the minus strand of JAIOJX010000026.1, from coordinate 260,352,117 downwards.
ATTGTGGAGGACAGAAGAACCTGGCAGGCTAATAGTCCACAGGTTGCAAAGAGTCAAACACGATCCAGTGAGTGAACAATAATAACCTACTGTAGAAAATAACTCCCCTTGGTAGATTGACATCATTCAAAATACATGGCTTCCAGCCTCCATCATGCTCAACAGTCTTCATATTTCTCAACCTCACTCTACCCACTACTCTGCAAAGATAATTCTGAATAGTCTCCACTCTTCTCTGACCTCCAGTCTTCTTCCTTTCCTACCCATTTCAAACTCACAATCTTATTTCCTACTTCACTGAGAGAAGAGATATCATGGAAAGGCCATATCTTTACTTCCCATCTCCAAATGGACAACCTCTCTGTACTGAGATCCTTTCTTCCTTTCCATTTTAATGGGGGGAGTTTCCAACCCTTCTACCCATACTCTGGACACCTTCCACCTTTCCAGAACACTTCAGCAATCTCTTTTCTCTTTCTTCTCTTATATTTAATACCTCCACTTGATCTACTCTTCTGATCAACAGCATCTCTCTTATTTTGAAGAAAAAAAGAGAATACTGTCTTATAGTCCACAATCCTCTAACTACTTATAGCATAGACTTACTTCTCTTTTCCGATTTCACAGACAAACTTCTTAGAAGAGATGTTTATCTTCTCTGTCCTTTATTTATATATCACATCCTCAGCCTACCAGTTTTCTTTCTAAATACGACAAACATCCTCATGTTTTGCAACTGAAAACAAAAGGAGAGTTTTGAGTTCTTTCTTGATTTGCTCTCTCAGTAGCATCTGACAAAGCTGAGTCTTTCCCTTTTATTTGTGTTCTCTTACTTTTGCTTTCATGAGGTTCCACTCCTTTGATTTTTCATGCCTCATGGGCAACCATATTTTTTTAATCTTTTGAAATGTTATGTTCCTTAATTTAAAAGAAGGACATAGGATATCCAAGATATTTTTCCCTCTCTTGCTATATTTATCCTAGCAGAGCTCATCAACACACATCACTCTGGGTACATTTACATACCCACTGATCTCAAGTATTTTTCTCCAGACCAGCCCTCTCTTCTGAACTCAGTAATCCATATTACTCAATTGTCCATATTACATCTGCACTTATGATGCACTTATTTCATTGACACGTCAAATTTTTTGAGTTCTAAAAGTAAACTAAAAATCTTTTAATCCAATCCCTCTTCTCTCCTCAAATATTTCTGCTTTGACATCTCTGTAGCACAGAAAATTATGTCTCATGATTCAGCCAGGAAACTAGGAGCCATCTTGCCTTTTTCTCTTCTCCAGCTTCCACATTCAACTTCATACCAAATACTGTCAATTCTACCTGCTATAACTGAACTCAGCACACTTTCCTCCCAGCCTCCATATCACTACCTAATCCAGATGTCCATCACATCTAACCTAGATTACTGCAATTTTATCCAAGCTGTTCTTTCTGAATCCATGTTTGACTCCTTTCAATCCTATGCACAGTGTACCAAAATGACTTTGTAAGTGTAATTTGGATCAGCTTTCCACTACTACTAATAAGGAGTGAAGCATCGGGGAGGTCTAGCTCTGTTGTCTACTCTAATTGCAGCTCCTTTAGTCCTCACTCCACTCTCCTGGCTCCAATATTATGGCAACTGTTGTAGGTCATGGAGTGAAACAAGTTCTTTTTCAAGTACGTATATTAAACATCACCTCTTTCTCCTGGATATGCTCTCTACTTCACATTAGCCAACTTAAAAGGTTTTCTCCAGCACTCAGATTAGAAGTTATTTTCAGTAAAAATCTGTGCACAACAGCACTTTTCCTGATTAAGTCTATTAGTAATATCTCTTTGTAGCACCTGATACTATTTTTCCAATGTCTAATTTTAACACTGATTTTTTTTTCCTATTAGACTGTCAACTTCATGAGGGCCAAGTTTATACTATTCACCACCCTACACCCTTGCCATTTTGTAGTGTCAGTTGACTAAATGACGTGAGTTTAGAGCCTTGATTATTATTAAGTGAAGTAAATGTTTCCTTTTTAATGATATATTTATAAATATGGATCAAAATACAGCACTGAAATTTGTTTCCACATATATCAGGTGCACAGACTTCTACACTTTTGTTGAAGAGAATACTGGATAAATATAAAGTGGTAATTAATAGCCTCACGAGATTTATCTCACAGAACGGACTGAGCCATAGTTTTACTCCCTTAAAAATTTATTTCTTGGGCTTCCCTGGTGGTCCAGTGGGCAAAGAATCCGCCTTGCAGTGCAAGGGGTGCTGGTTTGATCCCTGGCCTGGGAAGATCTCACGTGCCACAGAGTGGCTGGACTGGTATGTCCAATTAATTATGAGCCAGCGCTCTGGAGCACATGTGCCCAGAGCTGGTGCTCTGCAAGGAGAGAGGCCACTGCAATGGGAGGCCCACACAGGCCAAAGAATAAAGATGGATGAAAATAAATAAACAAAAAATCAATAAAAGAGGTCAAACTTAAAAAAATCATTTCTTATAATAATAAAATATAAGCATATACAATAAAGCAAAATATATAATTAAATATTAATAAATAACAGAAAGAATGAATATTGCCTAGTAAGTCAAAATTAATAAATTATTACACTCTAATCTGTGTTTCTCACATTGTATGCCTCTCATTTAAAAAAACACACTTAAAGATACTGACAGATGCTCAAAAAGGAAAGCAAATTTGTTTTAAAACAAAATAAGAGATAACTAGAGTCAGGTTTTTATGCTTTTAGTTTAATAGATAATCTCCAAGAGAGAGTTTCAAAATCCATTAATTTTTAAATCACTATAAATTAATTTTCAGTCATATACCTTTAAGATACCTAGAGTCTGGTCAGTGATTAAAATAGTAGGGTTTCAGATAATGACAAATATACAAATACGAAAAATGTAGACATGGTATTGGTGATACTATAAAAAATTTATATCTTATAAATCCAACCTGGTCTAATTTTAACACTGATTTTTTCCTATTAGACTGTCAACTTCATGGGCCAAGTTTATACTGTTCAGCGCCCTACACCCTTGGCATTTTGTAGTGTCAGTTGACTAAATGACGTGAGTTTAGAGCCTTGATTATTATTAAGTGAAGTAAATGTTTCCTTTTAATGATATATTTATAAATATGGATCAAAATACAGCACTGAAATTTTTTTCCCACATATATCAGGTGCACAGACTTCTACACTTTTGTTGAAGAGAATACTGGATAAATATAAAGTGGTAATTAATAGCCTCACGAGATTTATCTCACAGAACGGACTGAGCCATAGTTTTACTCCCTTAAAAATTTATTTCTTGGGCTTCCCTGGTGGTCCAGTGGGCAAAGAATCCGCCTTGCAGTGCAAGGGGTGCTGGTTTGATCCCTGGCCTGGGAAGATCTCACGTGCCACAGAGTGGCTGGACTGGTATGTCCAATTAATTATGAGCCAGCGCTCTGGAGCACATGTGCCCAGAGCTGGTGCTCTGCAAGGAGAGAGGCCACTGCAATGGGAGGCCCACACAGGCCAAAGAATAAAGATGGATGAAAATAAATAAACAAAAAATCAATAAAAGAGGTCAAACTTAAAAAAATCATTTCTTATAATAATAAAATATAAGCATATACAATAAAGCAAAATATATAATTAAATATTAATAAATAACAGAAAGAATGAATATTGCCTAGTAAGTCAAAATTAATAAATTATTACACTCTAATCTGTGTTTCTCACATTGTATGCCTCTCATTTAAAAAAACACACTTAAAGATACTGACAGATGCTCAAAAAGGAAAGCAAATTTGTTTTAAAACAAAATAAGAGATAACTAGAGTCAGGTTTTTATGCTTTTAGTTTAATAGATAATCTCCAAGAGAGAGTTTCAAAATCCATTAATTTTTAAATCACTATAAATTAATTTTCAGTCATATACCTTTAAGATACCTAGAGTCTGGTCAGTGATTAAAATAGTAGGGTTTCAGATAATGACAAATATACAAATACGAAAAAAAATGTAGACATGGTATTGGTGATACTATACATTGAAAAAGTATAGAAATACCATGTCAAGGCAGATTGCAATGGTTAGAGCTGTAACAAAATGCACATGTTGCTGTTGTTTTGTAACTAAGTCACTGACTTTTTTTGCAAGCCTATGGACTGTAGCCTGCCAAACTCCTCTGTCCATGAGATTTTCCAGGCAAGAGTACTGGAGTGGGTAGCCATTTCCCTCTCCTGGGATCTTCCAGGCCCAAGGACTGAACCCATGTATCCTACACTGGCAGGTGGGTTCTTTACCACTGAGCCACCAGGGAAGCCCAAAATAGATGTATTTATTTTGTAAATAAATATATGTTCTGTGATAGCAACTAAAGTACATTTTTAAAAAGAACAATGAATCCTAGAACAGTATTTTCTGAAGAGATTACATATAGAAAATAAAATAGAGGCAGCTTAACATCATATAATATCAGGAGAAAAAGAATTTTGAATCTATGAATTTTTCTGTACCAGGTATTCATAAAGATGTGTTGATCTTTTTTTAAAGGTTGCTATATATTATATAGAACTTTATTTTTTTTAACTTTTATTTTACTTTTAACTATTACAGAGTTTTGTTGTTTACAGATATGTATGTTCCCAGATTAGTCATATGTATATCCCCCCCTTCCCCCCCCTCCCAACCATCACGCAGCACCCCTGAAGGATCCCCTTTTCTCACAGAGCAATGACTAGAGCTATTTTCTTCACTTATGATAGTGCAGGCCTTCATGCTACTTCCTTTACGCCTCCCACCCTCTGTTCCTTCCCCACAATGTCCATATGTCCACTGTCCGTGTCTGTCTTTCTGTCACTTCACTGCGTGTGCCATCATCACCATCCTACTAGATTCCATATATATGTGTTAATATACTGTATTTGTCCTCTTTCTGACTGACTTCACTTGTGTTGATCTTTTGATTGATACTAACCTGTCAGTTGGCAAACCTAAAATATTTCCTGTGTATATGATGAGCAAAGTCATCGGAAGGATTGATGCTGAAGCTGAAGCTCTAATACTTTGTTCACCTGATGCAAAGAGTCTACTCATTTGAAAAGAGCCCAATGCTAGGAAAGATTGAGGGCAGGAAGAGAAGTGGGCAACAGAGGATGATGCCATCCAACCTTCAGAAAGATGTTGGATGGCATCATCAACTCAAAGGACATAAATCTGAACAAACTCTGGGAGATAGTGAAGGACAGTGAAGCCTGGTGTGCTGCAGTCCATGGGGTCACAAAGAATCAGGCATGACTGTGCAAATGAACAACCACCAAGTGCTAGTTATGGTGTCAGGCATTTATATAGTTATTATTATTAATGCATAAATTATGATTCCAATTTCATAGATGGAGAAACAGTTGGAGCAATTTGGACCAAGGTCATAGAGCTAATAAATAAATCTCAGAGGTGGGGTTTGATTCAAGTCTTCTGAAACAAAATCTGTTTTTTATTTTCCTACTGTGTGTGAATGATGGGTAGTTCTGCATGATTGTGTAACATGGGGTTTTAGGTGTCTGTCATCACTTTAAATACCATCTTTACAGTGACATCTCTCAACGTTTTACCTACAACCCAACGCTTTCCTGAACTCCAGATCTGCATTTCCATTTAATTTCTCATCTCCTCCATTGAATATCTAATAGACTCCTTACAAAGAAACAAATATTCAAATTCAAGCTCTTGATTTTATCCAGCAATTTTGTTGTTTACAGATATGTATGTTCCCAGATTAGTCATATGTATATCCCCCCCTTCCTTCCCCTCCCAACCATCACGCAGCACCCCTGAAGGATCCCCTTTTCTCACAGAGCAATGACTAGAGCTATTTTCTTCACTTATGATAGTGCAGGCCTTCATGCTACTTCCTTTACGCCTCCCACCCTCTGTTCCTTCCCCACAATGTCCATATGTCCACTGTCCGTGTCTGTCTTTCTGTCACTTCACTGCGTGTGCCATCATCACCATCCTACTAGATTCCATATATATGTGTTAATATACTGTATTTGTCCTCTTTCTGACTGACTTCACTTGTGTTGATCTTTTGATTGATACTAACCTGTCAGTTGGCAAACCTAAAATATTTCCTGTGTATATGATGAGCAAAGTCATCGGAAGGATTGATGCTGAAGCTGAAGCTCTAATACTTTGTTCACCTGATGCAAAGAGTCTACTCATTTGAAAAGAGCCCAATGCTAGGAAAGATTGAGGGCAGGAAGAGAAGTGGGCAACAGAGGATGATGCCATCCAACCTTCAGAAAGATGTTGGATGGCATCATCAACTCAAAGGACATAAATCTGAACAAACTCTGGGAGATAGTGAAGGACAGTGAAGCCTGGTGTGCTGCAGTCCATGGGGTCACAAAGAATCAGGCATGACTGTGCAAATGAACAACCACCAAGTGCTAGTTATGGTGTCAGGCATTTATATAGTTATTATTATTAATGCATAAATTATGATTCCAATTTCATAGATGGAGAAACAGTTGGAGCAATTTGGACCAAGGTCATAGAGCTAATAAATAAATCTCAGAGGTGGGGTTTGATTCAAGTCTTCTGAAACAAAATCTGTTTTTTATTTTCCTACTGTGTGTGAATGATGGGTAGTTCTGCATGATTGTGTAACATGGGGTTTTAGGTGTCTGTCATCACTTTAAATACCATCTTTACAGTGACATCTCTCAACGTTTTACCTACAACCCAACGCTTTCCTGAACTCCAGATCTGCATTTCCATTTAATTTCTCATCTCCTCCATTGAATATCTAATAGACTCCTTACAAAGAAACAAATATTCAAATTCAAGCTCTTGATTTTATCCAGCATTTGCCTGTACCTAAAGTTGTCCCAAGCTCAAGCAACTACACTTTTCTTTCTTGACCAGACTAAACACTGAGGATCCTCCTTAGCTCTGCTCATTCTCCCACACCCTACATCCAACTGCTCAGCTTATCCTGTCAGCTTTTCTGAAAAAAAAAAACACAAGTGAATGTGATGACATTTTCTGGCCCCCATGTTTCCACCAAAGTCTAAACCACCAACATCCTCTACCTTCATAAATGTTGAAGACCTTCCCAGACAGTCTCCACATAGCAGTCAGAGTGATCTTTTTCAAATCTGATTCAGGTGACAGCCTTCTTCTGCTGAAAACCCTTTAATCTTCCCTCCTCATCTCATTCAGGATAAATCTGGTGTCTTTTCAACTGCCTACAATGTCAGTCCTGCCTTCCACTCTCAGTGACCTCATCCACTTCTATTCTCTGCCTTTGCCATGCTCCTTCAGTTACTCTGGGCTCCTGTTTGATTCTCCAACACACCAGGTACACATCCACCTTCAGACTTTGCCTTCATATTTGCTATTCACCTTTCTCCTTAGACTTTCACATGGCACTCCCTCACTTTCTTTGAATCTTTACTCAACTGGATCTTTTCAGAGAAGACTTTCCTGATCATATAATTTGAAACAGTACCTCACCACTCTACTCTTTTTACACATCTTTATTTTTCTTAATGTCATTCATCACTAGCTGACACTAGCTTGATTATTTTTATTATCTCTCTCCTCTAAAACACACACATACACATGAATGTAGCTACATGAAAGCAGGGACTAGCAGGTTCTATGTTGCATCACAGTGCCTAGAAGAACATCTGCCACACAGCAGGTAGTTAATAAGTATCTGCAAATGAACAAAGGAATAACAAATGTAAAGTAAAGGAGAGTATGCATAATTCTGATAGAGAATTTTAAGTATATGGAAAATTTTTGAATTGTTTACTATCTAGAAAATATAACCATATTTTATTTAATTATCAAAACAAAAATAATAGGCACTCAAAGCATTTTCAGTTTTTAAAATATACTTTGGCAAAAATAGAGTAAGCATACGACATTTCTGCCAAAATCAAGAAACAAAGCTAATCTGATACGCAAGAATGCCTAATGAAGAGAACAGCAATGAAATACGTCAAGATTTTCATTTGAAGTGGAGATACCAGTCTAGGTTCAAAATGCCAGTTTCTCTATTGGGAATGACTATATTCAGGATTACAAACTAATGACAATAAACATATAACACCGTCTTAACTGTTTCTAAAACTCATTGTTAGCAACCTCAAGCATTTTTATCTTACAGCAAAAGGCACTTAAACTTAGAAAACCAGGATTTGAGCTTAGGATTTGCATTGTATGAAATAGGACGAAGGCACTGAGAAAGTCACCTGCAAACTTTACAGTATTATTTACATCACAGTTTACTAGGATCTACAATCAAATGTGCATTACCACCGATCTATCTTGAACTATTGATCCACCTGCCTTTTCTCATATCTCTACTCCAAGGTGAGATAGGTGAGATATATTTTAATTCAGGCAGAGATTTTTTAAAGATCTACTTTTTCTGCATGGGAAGAAACGTGTAGTTCTATGCCATTTTAAGTTTCTAGGAGAGTCAAACACTCAGTTCCCCAAATCTTAGATTTACCTGGCTACACTCACATTACAATTTGCAGCACTACAGGCCTCCTAACAACTTTGCCCTTGGAGGTTTTCTTTCTTCTGGGAAGCAAGTCAAACCTCCAAATTCTTCAAATTCAAATTGTATCTTAATTCCTAAAGAGACCCATCATAAACTTGGTCTTCAATGCCCAGGGTCTCTGATCAGAACTTCTGCAACTACTCTCACCCTCTACCAATGGGAGTCTCTTTTCCCAGAAGGCCTTATGTTAAGATTCCTGGGTCTCCAAACCTACCAGAACTTTTTGGAATGGAGATTATGTGATAGCTTTCCTGAGATTTTTCAGAATAATATAACTCCCCACGAAAGTTTTGAAACAAAAACACATATTTTAAGTATATGGAAAATTTGAATTGTTTACTATCTAGAAAATATAACCATATTTTATTTAATTATCAAAACAAAATAATAGGCACTCAAAGCATTTTCAGTTTTTAAAATATACTTTGGCAAAAATAGAGTAAGCATACGACATTTCTGCCAAAATCAAGAAACAAAGCTAATCTGATACGCAAGAATGCCTAATGAAGAGAACAGCAATGAAATACGTCAAGATTTTCATTTGAAGTGGAGATACCAGTCTAGGTTCAAAATGCCAGTTTCTCTATTGGGAATGACTATATTCAGGATTACAAACTAATGACAATAAACATATAACACCGTCTTAACTGTTTCTAAAACTCATTGTTAGCAACCTCAAGCATTTTTATCTTACAGCAAAAGGCACTTAAACTTAGAAAACCAGGATTTGAGCTTAGGATTTGCATTGTATGAAATAGGACGAAGGCACTGAGAAAGTCACCTGCAAACTTTACAGTATTATTTACATCACAGTTTACTAGGATCTACAATCAAATGTGCATTACCACCGATCTATCTTGAACTATTGATCCACCTGCCTTTTCTCATATCTCTACTCCAAGGTGAGATAGGTGAGATATATTTTAATTCAGGCAGAGATTTTTTAAAGATCTACTTTTTCTGCATGGGAAGAAACGTGTAGTTCTATGCCATTTTTAAGTTTCTAGGAGAGTCAAACACTCAGTTCCCCAAATCTTAGATTTACCTGGCTACACTCACATTACAATTTGCAGCACTACAGGCCTCCTAACAACTTTGCCCCTTGGAGGTTTTCTTTCTTCTGGGAAGCAAGTCAAACCTCCAAATTCTTCAAATTCAAATTGTATCTTAATTCCTAAAGAGACCCATCATAAACTTGGTCTTCAATGCCCAGGGTCTCTGATCAGAACTTCTGCAACTACTCTCACCCTCTACCAATGGGAGTCTCTTTTCCCAGAAGGCCTTATGTTAAGATTCCTGGGTCTCCAAACCTACCAGAACTTTTTGGAATGGAGATTATGTGATAGCTTTCCTGAGATTTTTCAGAATAATATAACTCCCCACGAAAGTTTTGAAACAAAAACACATACTGCCTTTTTTTTTTTTTTTAAATACTGAGCTTCCTTAATTTTATTTCATCATTCAGATTCAAGGCAAAATAGATTTTTCTGACCTTTTCAAACCTTCCATTTTGTCACTTGTTTTGCCTTGGATCATTTAACTCCTTGATTTATTTTTCACTTATTTCCTCAATACATATTCTCCCAGTATTGACCATGAACAGAGCATTGCACTAAGTCTGAATTTTTGGACATAATTTCATGTATAAATTGTGATTACACAGGGATGTACAATTATTTTTAGATACAATGAATAATTTATAGAAAGATTTATTCAGCACACAGATTTTAACTACTCAAATATCATAATGGACCATAATTTATAGCTCAGGATACTCAAATCTAAATCTCAACTTATCATTCCTAAAACTGGATTCTCTTACTTGAATAACAGAAGGAATCATTATTGCTTAAAAGAACTCACAAGAAATTAATAAACCTAAAAACATAAAACATAAATATGAAATTAAAATGTGTCAATGCAAACCTGGGGGGTAATGGATCGCACTGAATTCCAAAGTGCCACGCTTCTATGGACACCATTTGCCACACACGTCTGGGGATATGTTTTACAGCCCTTCCACACAGAACTGAGATGAGTTTCTTGTATCAGGCTTATTCCATCTCCTGAATTCCTTATCTTATCTAATCCCCTAACATATCAAACTGAGTTTTTGTACTGTGAGCCTGGACTGACGATGTTGTAGATCACAGGCAATGATGTTGTCTAATTGCGAAACAAAATTTAAAGTTCTCCTATCTGAGACTCTGCTTAAGTTTCAGTTTCCCCTTCCTTACCTCTGATTCCTCTGGTTTCTCTGGTGTATCAGTTCCTTATCCCAAGGCTTCTGTGCTCTTCCTGTAAAAGTCCCTGCCTGGCGCAGCCCCAGTCTTCCAAACCTTTGCCTCTGGTTTCTCCAGGAGAAACCAGCCTGGCTGTCTGTCAGTCAGACCACTGTCCCTGGCCTGGAACAAAACTTCTCATTCCCAACTACTCTATTTAACTTAGATCAAGTCACCATCTCCCACCAAGGTGTCATCGATTCCATTTCTAGGAAGTAGATACTTCAAAAGGAGAATAAAGAATGAAATGAGAATGTATGTAGAAAGAGATTACTGTAGCAAGACCCATGACTTGAATAAAACACAGGAATAAGAGACCAAAAAAAGAAAGAAAAATAAAATAGAAAATTCATGGCAATTCTGCCTGAGAAAAGAATTTGAAGAAATAATTGAAAGACTAATGCTTATATAGTCATGTCACAATCATAAACATTTGCTAATTCAAAGCTTTAAAAAATGCTAAACTGAAAAGCAGAAAGTAGGAAAATGCAGATAAAAAAATAAATTGTATAATTCAGATTATGGAGATATATTCCAAATGTAAAAGTAAAGAAAATTAGCTCACAGAGTCTACCCATTATGCAACTTGCAAAATTTGAAGACTTGAAAAGGACAGCCTGGTAACACTGTCAAAGTTAATGAGGAAGTCTTGGTTACAGTAGGCAACTCAGAAAGCAGCAGAGGAGGAAAGAAAGAAATACTGAGTCAGGGAGAGAAGAAATACTTAGAAGATGGTAAGATCATACTTACCTATGATCCCACTTTGCAATGAAACTAACTGTTGAGTAAGAGGAGGAAAAAAAAAAAGAACACATAAAGTTGCCAATCACATGTATTTTTTAAACATACCCAACTCAGTAAGTTAGTCAAAGAGAAAAATCACATTAAGTGACTATTTGAAAAAAGGATATGAATGTACCAAAATCTTAATAGCTAATTTTCTAATAGGGTTGAAGGGAGTTAAAATGTACAGGGCAGGGGTGGCACTGAATCGAGAGATTGCTTTCCCTTTATTCAATACTATAAATGTCTGAAAAAGAAAACAAACACATAAAACAGAATTTAGAATCATAATATTAAAAGTAAGAACATTTTAAGAAAAAAGTGATAGTGTTTTTTAGAAATATTATTTTATATTGACTACCAACTATGACATGCTGCCATGGGCTTTCTCTTCTCTCCTAAATTTGGCAAGTGAGGATTTAAAAACATGAGAAACCAGCCTGGCTGTCTGTCAGTCAGACCACTGTCCCTGGCCTGGAACAAAACTTCTCATTCCCAACTACTCTATTTAACTTAGATCAAGTCACCATCTCCACCAAGGTGTCATCGATTCCATTTCTAGGAAGTAGATACTTCAAAAGGAGAATAAAGAATGAAATGAGAATGTATGTAGAAAGAGATTACTGTAGCAAGACCCATGACTTGAATAAAACACAGGAATAAGAGACCAAAAAAAGAAAGAAAAATAAAATAGAAAATTCATGGCAATTCTGCCTGAGAAAAGAATTTGAAGAAATAATTGAAAGACTAATGCTTATATAGTCATGTCACAATCATAAACATTTGCTAATTCAAAGCTTTAAAAAATGCTAAACTGAAAAGCAGAAAGTAGGAAAATGCAGATAAAAAAATAAATTGTATAATTCAGATTATGGAGATATATTCCAAATGTAAAAGTAAAGAAAATTAGCTCACAGAGTCTACCCATTATGCAACTTGCAAAATTTGAAGACTTGAAAAGGACAGCCTGGTAACACTGTCAAAGTTAATGAGGAAGTCTTGGTTACAGTAGGCAACTCAGAAAGCAGCAGAGGAGGAAAGAAAGAAATACTGAGTCAGGGAGAGAAGAAATACTTAGAAGATGGTAAGATCATACTTACCTATGATCCCACTTTGCAATGAAACTAACTGTTGAGTAAGAGGAGGAAAAAAAAAAAGAAAGAACACATAAAGTTGCCAATCACATGTATTTTTTAAACATACCCAACTCAGTAAGTTAGTCAAAGAGAAAAATCACATTAAGTGACTATTTGAAAAAAGGATATGAATGTACCAAAATCTTAATAGCTAATTTTCTAATAGGGTTGAAGGGAGTTAAAATGTACAGGGCAGGGGTGGCACTGAATCGAGAGATTGCTTTCCCTTTATTCAATACTATAAATGTCTGAAAAAGAAAACAAACACATAAAACAGAATTTAGAATCATAATATTAAAAGTAAGAACATTTTAAGAAAAAAGTGATAGTGTTTTTTAGAAATATTATTTTATATTGACTACCAACTATGACATGCTGCCATGGGCTTTCTCTTTCTCTCCTAAATTTGGCAAGTGAGGATTTAAAAAACATAAAGAAAATATATGGTCATTTCCATAGGAATAATTAGCATGGTCATCAAATTTTAATATCAGTATTTTCAAACTGTATTTACAATTCACAAAGAGTTCAACAATGATGCTTTGATTACTTTTTCAGTTTGATAAAAACTTTCTCAGAGGAACTTTACAGTTTTCCAGAGGTCCTATTTGAGCAAATGCTTTTTTGGGCACTTAAAGGTCTCCTGCTTTTATTTCTTCTGGAGGGAGCCATGGAAGGGGCCAAGTTTATGGTGTGAAGGAATAAACCTGCTGAAGATCAAAGTACCGTATGTAGAGCTAGATATTGAAAACAGAAATTTGGATACTATTCCTGGAAATATTGTTTTAATGCATAAAATATATACTCTTTGTTTTAATTTTCTGCTTCACCACACTGTAAGGTGAACAGACTTCTGTCCTTCCTCATTTCCCCCACTACAAGATGCCCCTTCAGCTCTCTGCCTGTCATGGACGTGGGTTCAAATGAATGCTTCCCAAAGACCCTAGGATAACAGGGTCCTTATATGGTCAAACCCGTTACTACCATGGGGAGACTTTGGACAGAGGGGAGGTGGCCCAACTTTCTTCTCCTGACCTCTCTAGACTAGCCCAGATGCAATTAGGAGGTAGAGGGAATAAAGGCAGCTGGAGAAAGAACTCACTTTCTTATTGATATAGTAGGGGTCCAAGTCCTCCAGTGGCTCTGACACCATCTCTGGAGGAATGTCGCCATAAATAAATGGAAGGGCTTTTCCTGCTTCCAAGTCACTATTTGGCTTTGGGCCACTTTCATCATCCTCATCCTTGCGCTCTTGCTTGGGTCTCTTAGCTTTCTCTTCTGCAATGCGTTGTTCAATAGCAGCAAGGGATTCCCTGGTAAAGAAGCGGAAGCTGTCAGGTCCTGGCGGTACCAGCACTGACTGTGCCATCTTAGTAAAAAAAAAAAATTAGTTTTAAAAGTAAGAACATTTTAAGAAAAAGTGATAGTGTTTTTTAGAAATATTATTTTATATTGACTACCAACTATGACATGCTGCCATGGGCTTTCTCTTTCTCTCCTAAATTTGGCAAGTGAGGATTTAAAAAACATAAAGAAAATATATGGTCATTTCCATAGGAATAATTAGCATGGTCATCAAATTTTAATATCAGTATTTTCAAACTGTATTTACAATTCACAAAGAGTTCAACAATGATGCTTTGATTACTTTTTCAGTTTGATAAAAACTTTCTCAGAGGAACTTTACAGTTTTCCAGAGGTCCTATTTGAGCAAATGCTTTTTTGGGCACTTAAAGGTCTCCTGCTTTTATTTCTTCTGGAGGGAGCCATGGAAGGGGCCAAGTTTATGGTGTGAAGGAATAAACCTGCTGAAGATCAAAGTACCGTATGTAGAGCTAGATATTGAAAACAGAAATTTGGATACTATTCCTGGAAATATTGTTTTAATGCATAAAATATATACTCTTTGTTTTAATTTTCTGCTTCACCACACTGTAAGGTGAACAGACTTCTGTCCTTCCTCATTTCCCCCACTACAAGATGCCCCTTCAGCTCTCTGCCTGTCATGGACGTGGGTTCAAATGAATGCTTCCCAAAGACCCTAGGATAACAGGGTCCTTATATGGTCAAACCCGTTACTACCATGGGGAGACTTTGGACAGAGGGGAGGTGGCCCAACTTTCTTCTCCTGACCTCTCTAGACTAGCCCAGATGCAATTAGGAGGTAGAGGGAATAAAGGCAGCTGGAGAAAGAACTCACTTTCTTATTGATATAGTAGGGGTCCAAGTCCTCCAGTGGCTCTGACACCATCTCTGGAGGAATGTCGCCATAAATAAATGGAAGGGATTTTCCTGCTTCCAAGTCACTATTTGGCTTTGGGCCACTTTCATCATCCTCATCCTTGCGCTCTTGCTTGGGTCTCTTAGCTTTCTCTTCTGCAATGCGTTGTTCAATAGCAGCAAGGGATTCCCTGGTAAAGAAGCGGAAGCTGTCAGGTCCTGGCGGTACCAGCACTGACTGTGCCATCTTTTCATCCTGCTCCCTTTAATCACTGTTTAGCTCCTTGCATAAGAAAGGGCTATGGAAACAACAGAAAGAGAGAGACAGACAAAGAGAAAAAAAGCAATGGTCATTAAGGTAAAAGGTAACTGTAGAAATGGCATGATACTGAGATAAAACATATAAATCAAGCTATCTGTAATATTTCACTAAGGAAGCTGCACTTGGCATTCAGGAGATTTGCCTGCATGCATTCATCTGCTTGCGTGGAGATCGGTCTTTCACATTCAGTAGGTGTCTATGAGGTAATCTCATCTCCCACTCCCAAAATGTTTTAAGTGAAAATATCCAACTCAGAGCTCAGAAATGGAGGATACTGGTTTGTGCTTGCTGCTTCACTTGTGTGACTATTTTGGCAGCCATCTTTTTCAGCATCCTTTCTGAAAAAAAACAATCGGAATCCATAACAAGAGATGAATAATCACTCAAAATTGTTGAACTGGGCTGTGTGAAGATCCTGCATGTATCTCTCCTTATTCTTTCCATGTTCTTTTTGGTCCATTTCTCCACCTTTAGGAGCTAATTCAAAAATCAACGCACCTGGTAAAGAGCTCTGGAAATCCCAAAATGCCAGGCTGTGGAAACCTAGGTAGTTCTGCTTGAAAGCACGGGAGCGGGAAGGAGCAGGGAATGCCCGACTGCATTTGGAATTGCTCGGAAGCTGCACAGGAAGGGACCCAGCTCCTGCCAAACCAGGCAGGAAGTCATCCACGTCAGAGGTCTGGAGCTTGGACCCCCTGGTTGAGCTACCTGCTGCTAGCTAGTGTAATTGCTTCTTAAATTAACAAATTTGCAGTACCTTAGGAAATATTGTAGAGATAGCACATTTTCTCAAATGGTGCCCATTTCTTAAAAATTCATATAGCAGTTTTGGACTTAAAAGAATAATAAGCTTAAGATGGTTTATTTTTATTACATGAACTCCTATTATTTTGGTTTTTGTGATAACATAAATGGGATCTTACTGTATTTGAGCCATATTTTACTGGACTAGCATACATAACTCAAGAAAGTACACCAATCAAGCATTACCTCTGAATCAGTGGCAAGAGTTTCTATGCTTTTGACATAATACGACCAAAATCTTGACTCCTGAATGCCAGCTATATACAATCACTTATCTATCTTTCCTTTGCTGTAAAATACCAATCCATTTTAACCCTTACCCTACAGGCATGAGAATTACCATTTGATTAAATGAGGTGCATTTTCTAAGAGTAAAATTCATTCACATTCAGGTCATTTCATAACATATGTCAGATCAAACAGGGAAATCTAAAATAACATAAGTTACTGTATCATTTCCACATTTGTTTGAAGTAGACCAGGACCTTTCAGCCACCAGCTAGCAGACTGCCCTCTCAGTATCACAGTGCCTCCAAAACATCCCTCATTTTCCTCACCATCCCCAGAGACCCTTATGCTTAGCAACAGGCATGGGCAGAAAGAAGGTCCCTGCACAACTCAGGGAGGAACCTGCCATGCCTGGATGCTCTAATAGAAGAGACATGCTAAAACATGCAGCCAGCAGCTTCAGAATGAACGTGGTCCTCTGCAGATTCCCCCAAGGATTCTGCTGGAAAGGTAGAGAAGCATCACAGAGAATAAGCATAACAAGAATATTAACACATTACCCTGCAGAGTCTTTAACACCCAGAGTTTAGGATTGATAAGCTGGCACCGAACGGGAGCGGGAAGGAGCAGGGAATGCCCGACTGCATTTGGAATTGCTCGGAAGCTGCACAGGAAGGGACCCAGCTCCTGCCAAACCAGGCAGGAAGTCATCCACGTCAGAGGTCTGGAGCTTGGACCCCCTGGTTGAGCTACCTGCTGCTAGCTAGTGTAATTGCTTCTTAAATTAACAAATTTGCAGTACCTTAGGAAATATTGTAGAGATAGCACATTTTCTCAAATGGTGCCCATTTCTTAAAAATTCATATAGCAGTTTTGGACTTAAAAAGAATAATAAGCTTAAGATGGTTTATTTTTATTACATGAACTCCTATTATTTTGGTTTTTGTGATAACATAAATGGGATCTTACTGTATTTGAGCCATATTTTACTGGACTAGCATACATAACTCAAGAAAGTACACCAATCAAGCATTACCTCTGAATCAGTGGCAAGAGTTTCTATGCTTTTGACATAATACGACCAAAATCTTGACTCCTGAATGCCAGCTATATACAATCACTTATCTATCTTTCCTTTGCTGTAAAATACCAATCCATTTTAACCCTTACCCTACAGGCATGAGAATTACCATTTGATTAAATGAGGTGCATTTTCTAAGAGTAAAATTCATTCACATTCAGGTCATTTCATAACATATGTCAGATCAAACAGGGAAATCTAAAATAACATAAGTTACTGTATCATTTCCACATTTGTTTGAAGTAGACCAGGACCTTTCAGCCACCAGCTAGCAGACTGCCCTCTCAGTATCACAGTGCCTCCAAAACATCCCTCATTTTCCTCACCATCCCCAGAGACCCTTATGCTTAGCAACAGGCATGGGCAGAAAGAAGGTCCCTGCACAACTCAGGGAGGAACCTGCCATGCCTGGATGCTCTAATAGAAGAGACATGCTAAAACATGCAGCCAGCAGCTTCAGAATGAACGTGGTCCTCTGCAGATTCCCCCAAGGATTCTGCTGGAAAGGTAGAGAAGCATCACAGAGAATAAGCATAACAAGAATATTAACACATTACCCTGCAGAGTCTTTAACACCCAGAGTTTAGGATTGATAAGCTGGCACCAAGAAGACTGCAGCTAAAATTCCATCATGCTTTTTTTTCTTTTTTTCTTTTTTTTTAAATTCTCCTTCAAAGACCACACCTAACTTCCTGTGAAAGGATTCTGGTAACTGAAGTAAGAACAGGCATTTCCTGTGCGGGGACTACAAAATGGCATTATTATATCCACCACTAGAGGGCGAGGGAGCTGTGAAGAGAAAACCCTCAGTGTACACACAGAAGCATGGTTGAAGCAGCCCAAAGCTCTCAGTAATGGAGCTCTGATCTTCTAAAGGCTTTTCTTAGAACAGACTGTTAAGGGTTTCAATCACTCATTTTGTTAATGAATAATGCTTCTGTTCAAGCTTTTTTACTTGCTAAGCCAAAAGTCACTCAATTGGCAAAAATAATGAAGAGAAAAAAATAGTGAAGAGAAGATAAATAATAAAGGGTTAACAATAAAAACTCACAAAACAGCAATTATACTAAAAAAATTCTTACCTGCATGGGATTTAACATTAACCTCAGCCCCAGGGTCTCTGAAATCTGATAAAGGCCTTTTCTAGTTCAAAAAATAGGTGACCTTGTGCTAAGTTAACTTTCCCTAGAAATAAAATTAAACTAAGGGGACAGCAGTCTTATTTTATCTCTAATTTAGGTGGCTGAAGAGCAACCATAAAAACCTGAAAGCCAAAGGGGTGTTAAATGCCAGTACTTAGATTAATAACATAGTCAAGATTTGAGGGCCAAATATGTACCAGTCACTGATGTGGCTGAGTGTGTGTGCATTACATCATTCCATCTCCCACAGTTCCATCAAATAAAGGCTTTTATGATCCTTATTTGAAAACCGAAGAAAGGGAATACATTGAGTTTAGGAAAAGTAACCTAAGATTACACAGGCAGAATTCAAACTCAAAATCTCTGAACTGTATTCAGTCATAAATGAAACAAACACAAAAAGTAAAAATACCTGTTCATGTAACAAAAGCCTAAAACATGCAGCCAGCAGCTTCAGAATGAACGTGGTCCTCTGCAGATTCCCCCAAGGATTCTGCTGGAAAGGTAGAGAAGCATCACAGAGAATAAGCATAACAAGAATATTAACACATTACCCTGCAGAGTCTTTAACACCCAGAGTTTAGGATTGATAAGCTGGCACCAAGAAGACTGCAGCTAAAATTCCATCATGCTTTTTTTTCTTTTTTTCTTTTTTTTTAAATTCTCCTTCAAAGACCACACCTAACTTCCTGTGAAAGGATTCTGGTAACTGAAGTAAGAACAGGCATTTCCTGTGCGGGGACTACAAAATGGCATTATTATATCCACCACTAGAGGGCGAGGGAGCTGTGAAGAGAAAACCCTCAGTGTACACACAGAAGCATGGTTGAAGCAGCCCAAAGCTCTCAGTAATGGAGCTCTGATCTTCTAAAGGCTTTTCTTAGAACAGACTGTTAAGGGTTTCAATCACTCATTTTGTTAATGAATAATGCTTCTGTTCAAGCTTTTTTACTTGCTAAGCCAAAAGTCACTCAATTGGCAAAAATAATGAAGAGAAAAAAATAGTGAAGAGAAGATAAATAATAAAGGGTTAACAATAAAAACTCACAAAACAGCAATTATACTAAAAAAATTCTTACCTGCATGGGATTTAACATTAACCTCAGCCCCAGGGTCTCTGAAATCTGATAAAGGCCTTTTCTAGTTCAAAAAATAGGTGACCTTGTGCTAAGTTAACTTTCCCTAGAAATAAAATTAAACTAAGGGGACAGCAGTCTTATTTTATCTCTAATTTAGGTGGCTGAAGAGCAACCATAAAAACCTGAAAGCCAAAGGGGTGTTAAATGCCAGTACTTAGATTAATAACATAGTCAAGATTTGAGGGCCAAATATGTACCAGTCACTGATGTGGCTGAGTGTGTGTGCATTACATCATTCCATCTCCCCACAGTTCCATCAAATAAAGGCTTTTATGATCCTTATTTGAAAACCGAAGAAAGGGAATACATTGAGTTTAGGAAAAGTAACCTAAGATTACACAGGCAGAATTCAAACTCAAAATCTCTGAACTGTATTCAGTCATAAATGAAACAAACACAAAAAGTAAAAATACCTGTTCATGTAACAAAAGCCTAAAATAAAGATTAAAGAAAAAATCAGTATGTGGCATCAATTATAATCAGAAAGAGTTAAAACTGTGCTGTTAGTAGTAAAGAATTCACCTGTCAATCCAGGAGATAGATTCAGGAGACTTGGGTTCGATCCCAGGGTTGGGATGATCACCTGGAGTAGCGACCCACTCCAGTATTCTTGCCTGGAAAATTTCATGGACAGAGTAGCTGGGTGGCCTATAGGGTTTCAGAGGGTCAGACACAACTGAGCAACTGATCACATCTACATTGTTTGCATATTTTCTGGCTTCACCATTTTCATTAGAAATAGTGGCGGGGGGGGGGGGGGGGTTAGTGTCAGATCTTTTAGTTTCTTTTTTCAAACTTTAAACTTTTATTTTGTATTGGGGTATAGTCGATCAATAACACTGTGATAGTTTTTCAAGTTAACAGTGAAGGGATTCGCCTCCCACCCCACCTCATACACCCATGTATCCACTCTCCCCCAAACCTTCCTCCCATCCAGGCTGGCTAATAACACTGAGTGGAGTTCCATGTGCTATACAATAGGTCCTTGTTCCATGGCTTTCCCAAACTCCCTAACTATCCCTTTCCCCCAGGAAACTGTAAGTATATTTTCTAAGTCTGTGAGTCTCTTTCTGTTTTGTAAGTAAGTTCCTTTGTATTATTGAAAAGGTATTTATTTAAGATAGGTAAGAAGAAAATGTTGTCAAAAATAATTTTTTAAATTTATTCTAGGAAGTCTCTTCTGGTTATAGAAGCAAAAAAGAGAGAGAGAGAGAGAGAGAGAGAGAGAGAGAGAGAGACCCAAAGTGGCTTAGGTAAGAAAAAGAAAAAAAAAAGGGAAAATAAGAAAGAAAAATGACTTGGGGGAAAGAAGAGGGAGGAACGGAGGGAGGGAGCCAGGGAGGACAGAAAAAACAAAGAGAGAAAAAGGAACATGGATTGTTGTTTAGGGCTAGCTATAGGCATACAATGATTTGGAAGCCCAATTGATGCTACCAATATCTACTTATGCTGTATCCTTTGGCTCTGACTTCTATGGTGATAACTTTTCATTCCTTACTGTATGTAGTAAGGTGCTATAATATCTCTGGCCCCCTAGTCTCCCAGATTTAAATTCAATAGGAACAAATACCCAGAAAAATTCTTATTGCATTTCACTGGCTCCAACCGGGTCACATGCTCATCCCTGAAGTAATCACTCTGTGCAGGGAAATGTTATGTTTTGTGCTTTGATTGGCTTCTCCTAAGCCAATGCTTCATCCTGGAACTGGGAGGAAGCCCTACTTGAAACCTATCAACAGTGAGGGCTGTGGTGGCACAGAAACATTCCTCAAAGGCAGAGCTTGAGTGCTATTACTGGAACAAAAGAGGACTGATGCTGGTCAACAAAAACAAATAAGCAAACCAGTATGCACACTAGTCACAGAGTGGTCATTTTTGCAGTGTCTCAATAGTCAAGATAATTCTCTCTCTATTGTTATATATATGTATATATATCAAACCAGTCTATCCTAAAGGAAATCAACCCTGAATATTCATTGGAAGAACTGATGCTAGAGCTGAAGTTCCAATACTTTGGCCACCTGATTCTTTACCATCTGAGCCACAAGGGAAGCCCAAGTGAAAGTGTTAGTCACTCAGTCATGTGCAACTCTTTGCAACCCAAGGACGCCAGGTGACTCTGCATGCTTCAGGCAAAATACTAGACCATTTAATTCTTGTAACAACCTGATGAAGTAGACATTGCAATCATCCTCACTTATAACATGAGGAAACTGGGGTTCTAAGAAGCTAAATACTTTGCACAGTTGGAAGTGGAATCAGGATTTGAAGCCATGCTCTCAGGCTACAGAATCCTTGTTCTAACCATCATTCACTGCTTCTTAAGTCATTTTCTGAAATTATTCAGTATCAGGATCACTTCAAGACACATATATTTACATTAGCTGTACGGTCATCCCTTTATCTCCCACTGATCCTAGCCAGTGAATCTGTCATAAGATATTTAAAACACTGAACCCGTAACATTTTACCAAAACATCCCAGACCTATGATGAATAACACCTGAATATTTTTTTCTGTCTCAAAATGACTTTTGTAAAATATAGATAAGAATCATAGTCTCTTGTTTCTGATTTTATAGGATGAGATTTGTAGAAGTTATGACATTAGTTTTCCTTCCATTTGCTCTGACCCTTGTTAACATCATACTGACATTTTATGAGAATGCTAAATAATATATGTTACATGATTTTTAAATTTAATTCAGTTGTACTAGTTTTCAGTCAGAAGATTTTGTATTACAATGATTAAGAACAGACACTCTATCTGGGAAGACCTATAAATAATGTGAAAGGTAAGCAATATTTTCTTTTTGTCTCTAAGTCATCATTTATTTTTCATCCATCTTTATTCTTTTGGCATGTGTGGGCTTCCCATTGCAGTGGGCTCTCTTGTTGCAGAGCACTGGCTCTGGGCCCATGAGCTCCAGAGTGCTGGCTCATAACTGGACACACCAGCCCAGCTGCTCTGTGGCACGTGGGATCTTCCCAGACCAGGGATCGAACCGATGCCCCTTGCACTGCAAGGTGGACTCTACCCACTGGACCACCAGGAAAGCCCCAATATTATTTTAAGTAGGTGAAAAACTATTTAGAATTGGATTTCTAAATTTCAATGACATGTGTTTCCCTCTCAATGCCTTCTCTTTTAAAAGCTGTCTCACTTATAAAAGAGGAACATTAATTTCTTAAATTAAAATATAAAAGAAAAATTAAGCCATGTTATTACACATAATGATATCTATTAACAATAGTATTACATTAATATGAAAGGGCAATAACAAAACAAAGAAGTAATAAAGAGTATATGACTTTAATTACTTTCCATGTAGATCTACATTTATATTAAGAAGAATTCTAAATCTAAATTTATATGAAGAAAATTATTGGCTTATCACATTTCATAGATAAGGAAATAATTTAAAAGTTTATGTTATAATTAATGATTATGCTCAAAAAACTTAGAGGATTTTAAACCCAAGAGTTAAAAAAGCTGAGGAAAAATTAAGGGTTATCTTTTAAAGAAAGTGATCTTTTAATTCTATTTTATAACTATAATTTTTAGTTTTCTTCAGCACATTAAAGCAATACTGGAAACTTAAGCCAAGGAAAAATTTTCTAAATATTACCTGAAGATTTTTTTGTATTTTCTAGTTTCCTTAATCCATAGGCTTGCGTCTATTTCCTCACAAACTTTCTGTCACTTACTGTGTTTTTGCATATCCTTCTCTTTTAACTTTGATCCACTAGTTAATTTACTGTAACTACCTATTCCCATAAGAGTGAGAAAGATCTGAACAAACAAACTTACATGTTTTCTCACTACGATTACAAAAAAACATAATTGAAAATAAAAGACATAGGCTCAGTATGTACTGTTCAGTATTCCTTTAAACGACTATGTTTTAAACACATTTTGTTAAAATGTACTCCAATGTGTGGGCTTCCCATTGCAGTGGGCTCTCTTGTTGCAGAGCACTGGCTCTGGGCCCATGAGCTCCAGAGTGCTGGCTCATAACTGGACACACCAGCCCAGCTGCTCTGTGGCACGTGGGATCTTCCCAGACCAGGGATCGAACCGATGCCCCTTGCACTGCAAGGTGGACTCTACCCACTGGACCACCAGGAAAGCCCCAATATTATTTTAAGTAGGTGAAAAACTATTTAGAATTGGATTTCTAAATTTCAATGACATGTGTTTCCCTCTCAATGCCTTCTCTTTTAAAAGCTGTCTCACTTATAAAAGAGGAACATTAATTTCTTAAATTAAAATATAAAAGAAAAATTAAGCCATGTTATTACACATAATGATATCTATTAACAATAGTATTACATTAATATGAAAGGGCAATAACAAAACAAAGAAGTAATAAAGAGTATATGACTTTAATTACTTTCCATGTAGATCTACATTTATATTAAGAAGAATTCTAAATCTAAATTTATATGAAGAAAATTATTGGCTTATCACATTTCATAGATAAGGAAATAATTTAAAAGTTTATGTTATAATTAATGATTATGCTCAAAAAACTTAGAGGATTTTAAACCCAAGAGTTAAAAAAGCTGAGGAAAAATTAAGGGTTATCTTTTAAAGAAAGTGATCTTTTAATTCTATTTTATAACTATAATTTTTAGTTTTCTTCAGCACATTAAAGCAATACTGGAAACTTAAGCCAAGGAAAAATTTTCTAAATATTACCTGAAGATTTTTTTGTATTTTCTAGTTTCCTTAATCCATAGGCTTGCGTCTATTTCCTCACAAACTTTCTGTCACTTACTGTGTTTTTGCATATCCTTCTCTTTTAACTTTGATCCACTAGTTAATTTACTGTAACTACCTATTCCCATAAGAGTGAGAAAGATCTGAACAAACAAACTTACATGTTTTCTCACTACGATTACAAAAAAACATAATTGAAAATAAAAGACATAGGCTCAGTATGTACTGTTCAGTATTCCTTTAAACGACTATGTTTTTAAACACATTTTGTTTTTCTTTAACACAAATGTACTCCAATGTGACTGTGATCTCTGGGAAATATCACTGAAAGTAACAATAACCACTTTCATAAAATTTCCTGGAAAAAACCATTATATATAAGATATGTCTGTATTTCTATACAAACATTTTTATTTTATTGCAGCTAGAGTGGTAACTTCTTTCTATATCCTTTCTTAATCCTCAGATATATTAAATACAAGTTCACATCTGTGAACTACTTCAACTTTGCCTAAATGACTTATCTGCTGAAAGTTCATTGCTAATCTGATTACCTATCAGTTTGGTTTTGATGGACTGATCCTACTTGCATCACAGAATTCTACTTTTGGATCTTGTTAGAAGAATATTTCCCAAGGTGTGGTCCTCCCCACGAGAGTAAGACATTTTCATGTGCTCCAAATGCTTGAATATTTCCAGCCCAGTTTTCTTCATTTCTCTGTTTCACTGAGGATTGCTACTTAAACCCGTTCCCCTCAACCTTCATCCTCTTTTACGGGAGAGAAAAAAGTGGCCTCTGAACTCATAAGTGGGGTAATAGATCTGAATGTCTGGGCATCTTCCCCAGGAAAGAACAAGCAGGCAGAGCCAGGAGCAGAAGGTCTTCAGAATGAAAAATAATGCTCAAAAAATAGCTACATTCCAGAGTGTCCTAGATACAAAACTTTGTTCATGCCAGTGTGTGTGTGTGTGTGTGTTTTCACGTGCATGCACACACGCGCATATATTGTGTGCCTCAGAGAGATAAGATCTAGGGATGAGAATGAGTGTATAAAGAGACCATAGATTTGTTTCTTCATATCATGCTGACATGACCTAAATTCAGGCACTCTACTTGGTTTTCACACTTAATTCTTGCAATATTTTGTGAAAGAAGTTTGGTTTTTTTATACAGGGTCAAAATTTCCCCATAAATGGTGTACTTATTCACCCCGACCTTTTTTGTTTATCCCAAAGAGTGAGAAAGATCTGAACAAACAAACTTACATGTTTTCTCACTACGATTACAAAAACATAATTGAAAATAAAAGACATAGGCTCAGTATGTACTGTTCAGTATTCCTTTAAACGACTATGTTTTTAAACACATTTTGTTTTTCTTTAACACAAATGTACTCCAATGTGACTGTGATCTCTGGGAAATATCACTGAAAGTAACAATAACCACTTTCATAAAATTTCCTGGAAAAAACCATTATATATAAGATATGTCTGTATTTCTATACAAACATTTTTATTTTATTGCAGCTAGAGTGGTAACTTCTTTCTATATCCTTTCTTAATCCTCAGATATATTAAATACAAGTTCACATCTGTGAACTACTTCAACTTTGCCTAAATGACTTATCTGCTGAAAGTTCATTGCTAATCTGATTACCTATCAGTTTGGTTTTGATGGACTGATCCTACTTGCATCACAGAATTCTACTTTTGGATCTTGTTAGAAGAATATTTCCCAAGGTGTGGTCCTCCCCACGAGAGTAAGACATTTTCATGTGCTCCAAATGCTTGAATATTTCCAGCCCAGTTTTCTTCATTTCTCTGTTTCACTGAGGATTGCTACTTAAACCCGTTCCCCTCAACCTTCATCCTCTTTTACGGGAGAGAAAAAAGTGGCCTCTGAACTCATAAGTGGGGTAATAGATCTGAATGTCTGGGCATCTTCCCCAGGAAAGAACAAGCAGGCAGAGCCAGGAGCAGAAGGTCTTCAGAATGAAAAATAATGCTCAAAAAATAGCTACATTCCAGAGTGTCCTAGATACAAAACTTTGTTCATGCCAGTGTGTGTGTGTGTGTGTGTTTTCACGTGCATGCACACACGCGCATATATTTGTGTGCCTCAGAGAGATAAGATCTAGGGATGAGAATGAGTGTATAAAGAGACCATAGATTTGTTTCTTCATATCATGCTGACATGACCTAAATTCAGGCACTCTACTTGGTTTTCACACTTAATTCTTGCAATATTTTGTGAAAGAAGTAGTATTATGGTCACTTTCCTAATGTGTGGTGGTGATACAGGCTTATGTAGGCAGTGTAAACCTGACATGGTCACACAGAACCAGCATTAAACTCACATGTGATAATTTCAAATTCTAGATAAACTTCATTGTCCTATTTTCCATCAAAAGTGAGAAATGCACCATTGATATATAAGCTGAGAAGGGTGTTGTGAAATATGTCTCATTTTAAGTCACTGGATCTGACCTAAAATATGCATAGGGTACCCTAGGCCCATGGGTGTGTGCATGCCTGTGTGGGTGCTCAGTCACGTAGGACCCTTTGGGACCCCATGGATGGTAGCCCCCCTGGCTCTTCTGTCCAAAGGATTTCCCAGGCAAGAATATTGAAGTGGGTTGCCATTTCCTTTCTCAGGGGTACTTCCTGACTCAGTGATCAAACCCTCCTGGTTCTGTGTCTTCTGCTTTGGTAGGCAGATACTTTATCACTAGTGCCACCTGGGAAGCCCACCCTGGACTCACTACTATTAAATAAATTCCTAGTTACCTACAAGGAATTACTTAGTTTCCCCTTCATAATCTTGCTACTGTGGGGCTCGCTTGACCCCAACCGGAATAATATTTAAACTTCTCAAATTCAGATTTCTCATCAGTAGAAATGAAGGCCCATATTGAGTTTTACCAAACAAATTTAAAAAGAATAAGCCAAGCACTATGATTACGACATAGTCGATGCTTAGTAAATGCTGGCTTTTCCTTTTTTCAGAGACACCTTAGTGCTGTTGCTTATCATTTCAGCCTTTTGTTAAGGTTATTTCTGTAAAACCTGTCTCTCCATTGTCCCATCTCCCTTATTTTATCCTATCTTTGTGGTTTCCAGCATCCAGCACTGAGACTTTATCTGAGATAAAGCGTTCATTAATTAAATGATTGTGAATTAGCAGTTGTAATCCTGTATTTACTCATGAATTTTCTTGGTCTTTCTTTTCTTTCCAGGATAATTTTTGTGTCATGATACCGACTATTTTTAGATTTCTTATTTTTGTTGTTGTTTCAGTTATATAGAACTTTGTGACTAGTTACGTCTACAGCACCTCCATAAGCTGAGCTTCCCTTTCCTAATGCACGCCCTTAACCTGAACTCAACTAAGGTCTGCACTGTCTCCTCTCTCCACCCGTCACATATGTACATGCCACACACATGCACGCGGATACACATGTACACACACACATATGTACAGATATGCTTGTTTCTGCTAGTTCTCTCACTTATTTCATCAGCCCAGAAAGTGCAGGATTCATGTACTTGCCTTTTACAATCTTATCAATATGTCACATGCTATTGTTCTGGAAAACTTTTTAACAAATTTCTTCTTTTTCTGAATTTCCATTATATCGATCTTTAAAGTAGAAAAATAGCGTACTAACCTCTTTATGCATATACATCTATTTATATTTTTCTTTGCTTTAATTTATGCCTAAAAGTACTTCTAGGTTAGTTTTAATGGAAATATAGCCTTACATTTGTCACTCTCTTTCAACTATGATGAATGATTGAGTCTTCCTTACCATTTGTATAAAGTACAAATTCCCCAGCCTGATAAAGAACATTCCGCATTTCCTTTCCAGTCTTACTTTCCGTCAACCCCTACTAGGACCCTATCATAAAGACACAATAATTTGTTCAAGTTTTCCTAAACTTGCATTGGGTTCACTACATTTTCACTTCCAAGTTAATGTTTATGCTGTTGTTAATGACCTGAAATTCACTATATGATCAATTCAACCTGATAAATCAATAGCAGTTTTAAATTTAAAATGCTACATTTTTCATAAACACTTCCACATCTTTCCATCTGGATATGTCCTTTCACTTTTGGAGCAAAATAACACTTGTTTTTTACACACCATTTGTTGTGTTTATTTAACTGCCTTGAGGTAAGTCTATGAAGACCTCCTCTTTGTAACTCTTGAAGTTCATAAAACAATATCTTGTACAAAGTCAATGTTCAATAAAAGAACTAAATAACAGAATTCAAAGAGACAGTATTGAATAAGCTGTAGCACTAGTGGTAAGGAACCTGCCCACCAATGCAGGAGATGTACGAGACACAGGTCCGATCTCTGGGTTGGGAAGATCCCCTGGAGGAGGACACGACAACCCACTCCAGTTTTCTTGTACTTGACAAACCCATGGACAAAGGAGCCTGGAGGGCTACAGTCTATAGGGTCGCAAAGAATTGGACATGACTGAAGTGACTTAGCATGTGATGTTGAAGGGGACCTGCATAAGCTCTAGTGACTCAAGAGTACAGAGCTAAGACAAATATAAGTTTCACAGGAAAAACCTGATTCACTATAAACAATTATGTTCAAATTGTTTGATCTGCATAAAGCAAAACAACTACTCTTTAATAAGAAGGAATTCTCAGTTACTAGAGATATTCAAGCTGGTACTATAGAAAGGCTGCTTATCTGACAAATAATTGGAATATATAATTCCAAAAATATTTTCAACCTCCAGAGTGTATGATTGCCTAAAAAAGTAGAGCTCCTAATTATCTTTTATTAAAAGTGAGTAAAATGAATGCAGAATTAAATGAATTATTACGGTCTTTTACATAAATTCTGGATTAGTGATAACTCAACATCCAGAAACTGGGTAGAAGACATGTCTCCCTGATCAGTGGTTTCTGGTGCCTGGGGATGAGCAGCAGCAGGCGGGGAGTGCCTCTGGATCTGCTAACCACTTTCTTCTCCATTGTTTATTGCATCATGTGGTTCCCCCATAAATATGTGGAACAGAATAAAAATAAGGCTTCATTTGCATTTGCAAAACTAGACCAAAAGAGGTCAGAAAGAAGCCACAGTAAAGAAGATCTAACGATCAAAGCTGGCTTGTTTTAAAAATATACTCCTTGGACTGCAGTAAGAAAACATTGAAAAGTACGCATAAGAGGTTCTTTTTTGCCTCTTTTCAGGGTCAAGAATGAATCTATTTGTCTTTGTTGAGTTCACATTGTAAAAACATATTTTCACCAAAATATATGCCTTGAGGTAAGTCTATGAAGACTTTTGTTTTCCAAAAACAATCGTTCAATAAAAGAACTAAATAACAGAATTCAAAGAGACAGTATTGAATAAGCTGTAGCACTAGTGGTAAGGAACCTGCCCACCAATGCAGGAGATGTACGAGACACAGGTCCGATCTCTGGGTTGGGAAGATCCCCTGGAGGAGGACACGACAACCCACTCCAGTTTTCTTGTACTTGACAAACCCATGGACAAAGGAGCCTGGAGGGCTACAGTCTATAGGGTCGCAAAGAATTGGACATGACTGAAGTGACTTAGCATGTGATGTTGAAGGGACCTGCATAAGCTCTAGTGACTCAAGAGTACAGAGCTAAGACAAATATAAGTTTCACAGGAAAAACCTGATTCACTATAAACAATTATGTTCAAATTGTTTGATCTGCATAAAGCAAAACAACTACTCTTTAATAAGAAGGAATTCTCAGTTACTAGAGATATTCAAGCTGGTACTATAGAAAGGCTGCTTATCTGACAAATAATTGGAATATATAATTCCAAAAATATTTTCAACCTCCAGAGTGTATGATTGCCTAAAAAAGTAGAGCTCCTAATTATCTTTTATTAAAAGTGAGTAAAATGAATGCAGAATTAAATGAATTATTACGGTCTTTTACATAAATTCTGGATTAGTGATAACTCAACATCCAGAAACTGGGTAGAAGACATGTCTCCCTGATCAGTGGTTTCTGGTGCCTGGGGATGAGCAGCAGCAGGCGGGGAGTGCCTCTGGATCTGCTAACCACTTTCTTCTCCATTGTTTATTGCATCATGTGGTTCCCCCATAAATATGTGGAACAGAATAAAAAATAAGGCTTCATTTGCATTTGCAAAACTAGACCAAAAGAGGTCAGAAAGAAGCCACAGTAAAGAAGATCTAACGATCAAAGCTGGCTTGTTTTAAAAATATACTCCTTGGACTGCAGTAAGAAAACATTGAAAAGTACTCATAAGAGGTTCTTTTTTGCCTCTTTTCAGGGTCAAGAATGAATCTATTTGTCTTTGTTGAGTTCACATTGTAAAAAACATATTTTCACCAAAAATATATGTCCAGATACACATTTTCTCTTTTAAAAATAGTTACACTGGAGGTCGAGGCACTTAAGCGAAGAGGACTATGGCTCTAAACAGGTTTAGATTTCCTTCTTTGGGGGTTGTTGCCTATTTTCCAGGGAGCTAATTCACAGTTCTTTTTTCTACCAAACTTTTTCGGGACTCAGGTTCCAGTTACACTTGATTTATACAGCATCATTCATTTCAAGGTGCTCTAACGGACAATTATTTAGTGAGCACCAGGCTTCAGAAGCAAAGGTAGTAACTGTGGAGCCAGAACTAGTTTGTAACCTTACTCTGCTACTTTCCAGCTGTGGTTCTCTGAGCAAAGAATGTAGAGAATTAAATAAATAAGTCAATTACGCAGCACACACAGAGGATATGACTTATTCTACTTTTCCCCTACACCTTTCAAGCTTTTATGAATAATACTGTATGAAGCAGAATAAGTAAGACTAAATATAAGGCTTAAAGTTCACTTGTTTGCAATTTACAATCTAGTTTGTCATTTAACAAAAAAAATTTTAAGTGCTCACTAAAGGTCAGTATTGTTCCAGAGGCTTACAGACAATATGACTTCACGGAGCTTATGTTTTCTGTATCCTAATAATACAGATTATGTACAAGCAAATTAACTATAGAATAGAGCAGGCAGTGATAACTGCTATGGGAAAAAATAATGTAGGAAAGAGAGAAAGAAAAAAAAAAACAGTGTAGAGAGTAAGGCAGAAGGATACGTTGGAATTTCAAACAGAGTGGTCAAGGAAAGTCTTGTTGAAGAAGTAACATTTAAGCAAAAGTCCTGAAGGATTCATGGGAGTCAGTCATGCCATAAGCCTTCTAGGATAATGGGGTTCCAAGCAGAGTTATGGGAAGGCACTCATGTTTGGAAAGACCTACAGAAACTTAAATAACACTGAAAAAATGAAATGACCATACAAAGCAACACCATGTCAACAGGAAGAAGAAAAGTGGAGCAAGGAGCAGGCACAGTTGAATACATCAGCGAATGCTGCCAACCTCAGTTAGGCCTGCCATCTGGTTGCCCAGCAGTTTCACCGGGGACACCTGTGACATAAATGTCAAGATCAGAGCCCAAGCCAGCCCCAGAGAAGCAGCAATCATACCAGAAATAAAGGACTGACACTCAGTGCCCTTAGCCTGAGAACAAAAAGGGATGTTGAAAACAGGAGAGCCATGCCTGGCAGCTCAGAAAAATCCAAACCTGAACGGCGGTCTGCAGGGTGGGGCCCAAGAACCACCCTATGGACAGCTAGGGAATGTACAGGGGCCAAATTGAGTAACTAGAAACAGCCCTATGTCAGATAAACAAAGCAAAATGTTGCCTGTCCATGCTGCTTAGAAATATTTGTTGCAATTTTTTTTTTTAATAGTCAATGACACACCTTTTTTTTTTTTTTTTTTTGTTAATCCTCTTGTGGGGTGGGGAGAGAGGGGGACAGGTGGGCCACTTCTATTGGTCTTTCATTTATCTATTTTCATCCGTCTTTGTACTTTGGCTCCTGTGGGCCTCCCATCGTGGTGGCCTCTGTTGTTGCAGAGCACTGGCTCTGGGCACATGCGCTCCAGAGCTCGGGCTCGGTAATTGGACACATTGGTCCAGCTGCTCCGCGGCACGTGGGATCTTCCCAGGCCAGGGATCGAACTGGCACCCCTTGCATTGCAAGGCAGTGTCCTTACCCACTGGACCACCAGGGAAGCCCCTATTTGTTGCAATTTTAAAAGATTAGAAAAGGGACACTCTTTGGGGACCATGATGGGGTTTTAAAATAGACCAATTAAAAGGTACAGCACCAATTAAAATTACAGTCATGAAACAGATACTGCCACAAAACCTTTTGTTTTTTTATGTGTGAAAAGTGCGCTCATACTACATTTGTCTATTCAATATGTCAGCAGTTACCTTCACTAGCATCTTCCTTGGCTTCCAACCACCCCTAACACATTTTAGAGAGAACAAACAAGAGGATCAGCTACTCTGCCCAAAAGCTTTGAGAGGGCAAGGCTTTTCCCTCCCTCCCTTCTCTCTATGTCTTCTTTTCTTCTCCCTCGCCCCCCAGAACAAGGATAATTCCCATCCTGATCAAAATCATAAGATTGCTGTTGGGATGAATTCAGATTATTTAAAGTTTTTAACTTGCATTGTCCAACCTCAGTTAGGCCTGCCATCTGGTTGCCCAGCAGTTTCACCGGGGACACCTGTGACATAAATGTCAAGATCAGAGCCCAAGCCAGCCCCAGAGAAGCAGCAATCATACCAGAAATAAAGGACTGACACTCAGTGCCCTTAGCCTGAGAACAAAAAGGGATGTTGAAAACAGGAGAGCCATGCCTGGCAGCTCAGAAAAATCCAAACCTGAACGGCGGTCTGCAGGGTGGGGCCCAAGAACCACCCTATGGACAGCTAGGGAATGTACAGGGGCCAAATTGAGTAACTAGAAACAGCCCTATGTCAGATAAACAAAGCAAAATGTTGCCTGTCCATGCTGCTTAGAAATATTTGTTGCAATTTTTTTTTTTAATAGTCAATGACACACCTTTTTTTTTTTTTTTTTTTGTTAATCCTCTTGTGGGGTGGGGAGAGAGGGGGACAGGTGGGCCACTTCTATTGGTCTTTCATTTATCTATTTTCATCCGTCTTTGTACTTTGGCTCCTGTGGGCCTCCCATCGTGGTGGCCACTGTTGTCGCAGAGCACTGGCTCTGGGCGCGTGCGCTCCAGAGCTCCGGCTCAGTAATTGGACACATCGGTCCAGCTGCTCCACCGCACTTGGGATCTTCCCAGGCCAGGGATCGAACTGGCACCCCTTGCATTGCAAGGCAGTGTCCTTACCCACTGGACCACCAGGGAAGCCCCTATTTGTTGCAATTTTAAAAGATTAGAAAAGGGACACTCTTTGGGGACCATGATGGGGTTTTAAAATAGACCAATTAAAAGGTACAGCACCAATTAAAATTACAGTCATGAAACAGATACTGCCACAAAACCTTTTGTTTTTTTATGTGTGAAAAGTGCGCTCATACTACATTTGTCTATTCAATATGTCAGCAGTTACCTTCACTAGCATCTTCCTTGGCTTCCAACCACCCCTAACACATTTTAGAGAGAACAAACAAGAGGATCAGCTACTCTGCCCAAAAGCTTTGAGAGGGCAAGGCTTTTCCCTCCCTCCCTTCTCTCTATGTCTTCTTTTCTTCTCCCTCGCCCCCCAGAACAAGGATAATTCCCATCCTGATCAAAATCATAAGATTGCTGTTGGGATGAATTCAGATTATTTAAAGTAAACCATTTTTTTAAACTGTAAAGCATTGTAATATTGCTTATTCATTTCTGCTTATTCTTAATATTATTAAAACATCAAATTTGCCAGTAGAAATGAATGGAGAAAAGGTATTTTAAAAGAAAAGTAATGACTGCTTGCATTCTATATTTAAAAGTTTCCCTATATAACTCCATGTACATCACTTATAAAAGTGTGGTTAGAACTCGTAAGGTGGCTAGATTTTAAAGAGTTCTGTATCCACGCACGTAGATGCACAAGCCCACACATGTCAGGTCACATGATTTCCATCCCACCATATTGCTGTACCAGTTTCATCTGAAAACTAAAGCAGGAAATACAGCAGGCATGCGGAAGCAAACAGGGCAAAAGTGAGGAAAACATAGCACTTCCACCAGGAAAGTGACCATTTACCTTCTACATACTCATGGATGACATTTCCCACTTATTTTTCTCACTTCCAATCAAACAAAATCTACTGAAATCATTAAAAGCAAAGACTGCTTTGTAAAAGCAGCCTCATCACTTGGAAATTATCAAAGGGCATGAAATGACTCACACATTTTTTTAAAAGTTCAAATCATGATCACAAATTGCAAACTGAATTTTTTTTTTTTTTTTTGGTTTCTCATAAAAGATACAGAGAGACAGAAAGAGAGAGAGTGGTCTGCATTCTATTAATATAAATGTTCTTTCAAATAAAATAATTTGTAAATTAGATAAATATGATTTATATTAAGAATTAAACCCTTATATCCTTATGGCACTAAGCAAAAATTTTTCCTTTGTTCTGGCACTATAACCAATGCTAATTGAAATCACAGGTTTTGTGTTTAGAAGAAGGCCTCCTAAGAGATCATTTAGTCAGACTACGTATATTCACTGAGGATTAAACTATAATCAGAGACAGATGGCTTTGTCTCAGATCTCAGAACAGAGATTTCACAACTTTCCTTGGTTGTCTTTTCAAATCTTTAATCACCATTTAACTTACTTTTCAGTTATAATCTCTGTTAACAGTATCCAGACTATTTCTGCCGGTGTTTCATTGGATGGAAAGAGAGGCACCACACACATCCCTATGTGGGATTTATCAAGGCATAA
This sequence comes from Tragulus kanchil, assembly GCA_022376925.1. NCBI lineage: Eukaryota > Metazoa > Chordata > Mammalia > Artiodactyla > Tragulidae > Tragulus > Tragulus kanchil. Next base: position 260,316,887 of record JAIOJX010000026.1, on the reverse strand, counting down.
TCACCAGAACATTTACTTAGCATTCCATTTATTGACACTGTCTGAAAGGATATTACCTTTTGGTTCAACCAAGATACAACCACTCAGTAACAACTTCCAGAACATATTTTAAAAGAAAAGTAATGACTCTCTTTAATTTAAAAGTTTCCCTATATAACTCCATGTACATCACTTATAAAAGTGTGGTTAGAACTCGTAAGGTGGCTAGATTTTAAAGAGTTCTGTATCCACGCACGTAGATGCACAAGCCCACACATGTCAGGTCACATGATTTCCATCCCACCATATTGCTGTACCAGTTTCATCTGAAAACTAAAGCAGGAAATACAGCAGGCATGCGGAAGCAAACAGGGCAAAAGTGAGGAAAACATAGCACTTCCACCAGGAAAGTGACCATTTACCTTCTACATACTCATGGATGACATTTCCCACTTATTTTTCTCACTTCCAATCAAACAAAATCTACTGAAATCATTAAAAGCAAAGACTGCTTTGTAAAAGCAGCCTCATCACTTGGAAATTATCAAAGGGCATGAAATGACTCACACATTTTTTTAAAAGTTCAAATCATGATCACAAATTGCAAACTGAATTTTTTTTTTTTTTTTGGTTTCTCATAAAAGATACAGAGAGACAGAAAGAGAGAGAGTGGTCTGCATTCTATTAATATAAATGTTCTTTCAAATAAAATAATTTGTAAATTAGATAAATATGATTTATATTAAGAATTAAACCCTTATATCCTTATGGCACTAAGCAAAATTTTTCCTTTGTTCTGGCACTATAACCAATGCTAATTGAAATCACAGGTTTTGTGTTTAGAAGAAGGCCTCCTAAGAGATCATTTAGTCAGACTACGTATATTCACTGAGGATTAAACTATAATCAGAGACAGATGGCTTTGTCTCAGATCTCAGAACAGAGATTTCACAACTTTCCTTGGTTGTCTTTTCAAATCTTTAATCACCATTTAACTTACTTTTCAGTTATAATCTCTGTTAACAGTATCCAGACTATTTCTGCCGGTGTTTCATTGGATGGAAAGAGAGGCACCACACACATCCCTATGTGGGATTTATCAAGGCATAATCACCAGAACATTTACTTAGCATTCCATTTATTGACACTGTCTGAAAGGATATTACCTTTTGGTTCAACCAAGATACAACCACTCAGTAACAACTGTAGTAAAACAGAAACACTAGCTGATAGCAGACATGATCTCTATAATTCTAAGCTTGTATGTAATCTGCTGGCAACTACAAACTGGCACTTGCCTGGGGCATTTTGCCATCTGCCTATGCAGAGACTGAACCCTGTGCTGCTGCAGCTGTTGACTTTTGACATGCCATGAAGGGATTTCAGGGTGGGGAATAAGGCATTTTGTGCTCCAGGAAAACCGGTGGAACAGCTCTTTCAGTTCACTCAGTCTTGTCACACTGTTTGTGACCCCATGGACTGCAGCATACCAGGCCTCCCTGTCCTGCACCATCTCCCAGAGCTTGCTCAGACTCACGTCCATGGACTCAGTGATGCCATCCAACCATCTTGTCCTCTGTTGTCCCCTTTTCCTTTTGCCTTCTATTTTCCCAACACCAGAGTCTTTTCCAATGAGTCATCTCTTCACATCAAGAGGCCAAATTATTAGAGCTTCAGTCTCAGCATCAGTCCTTCCAATGCATATTCAGGGTTGATTTCCTTTAGGATTGACTGGTTTGATCTCCTTGTAGTGCAAGGGACTCTCAAGAGACTTCTCCAACACCACAGTTCAAAGGCATCAACTCTTTGGCGCTCAGCCTTCTTTACAGTCCACTTCTCACATCCATACATTACTACTGGGAAAACCATAGCTCTGTCTATATGGAATTTTGTTGGCAAATGATGTCTCTGCTTTTGAACAGGCTTATCATAGCTTTTCTTCCAAGAAGCAAACACCTTTTAATTTCAAGGCTGCAGTCACCATCCCCAGTGATTTTGTAGTCCAAGAAAATAAAGTCTGTCACTGTTTCCATTGTTTTTGCCCATCTATTTGCTAAGAAATGCTGGGGCCAGATGCCATGATCTTTGTTTTTTGAATGTTGAGTTTTAGGCCAGCTTTTTCACTCTCCTCTTTTTGGAGGAGGGGCACAGGTTGGGGAGGGAGGGGCGGGCGGGGCCCCTTCTATTGCTCTTTCACCAATTTGTCTTCATCCATCCTTGCTCTCTGGCCCATGTCTGAAAGGATATTACCTTTTGGTTCAACCAAGATACAACCACTCAGTAACAACTGTAGTAAAACAGAAACACTAGCTGATAGCAGACATGATCTCTATAATTCTAAGCTTGTATGTAATCTGCTGGCAACTACAAACTGGCACTTGCCTGGGGCATTTTGCCATCTGCCTATGCAGAGACTGAACCCTGTGCTGCTGCAGCTGTTGACTTTTGACATGCCATGAAGGGATTTCAGGGTGGGGAATAAGGCATTTTGTGCTCCAGGAAAACCGGTGGAACAGCTCTTTCAGTTCACTCAGTCTTGTCACACTGTTTGTGACCCCATGGACTGCAGCATACCAGGCCTCCCTGTCCTGCACCATCTCCCAGAGCTTGCTCAGACTCACGTCCATGGACTCAGTGATGCCATCCAACCATCTTGTCCTCTGTTGTCCCCTTTTCCTTTTGCCTTCTATTTTCCCAACACCAGAGTCTTTTCCAATGAGTCATCTCTTCACATCAAGAGGCCAAATTATTAGAGCTTCAGTCTCAGCATCAGTCCTTCCAATGCATATTCAGGGTTGATTTCCTTTAGGATTGACTGGTTTGATCTCCTTGTAGTGCAAGGGACTCTCAAGAGACTTCTCCAACACCACAGTTCAAAGGCATCAACTCTTTGGCGCTCAGCCTTCTTTACAGTCCACTTCTCACATCCATACATTACTACTGGGAAAACCATAGCTCTGTCTATATGGAATTTTGTTGGCAAATGATGTCTCTGCTTTTGAACAGGCTTATCATAGCTTTTCTTCCAAGAAGCAAACACCTTTTAATTTCAAGGCTGCAGTCACCATCCCCAGTGATTTTGTAGTCCAAGAAAATAAAGTCTGTCACTGTTTCCATTGTTTTTGCCCATCTATTTGCTAAGAAATGCTGGGGCCAGATGCCATGATCTTTGTTTTTTGAATGTTGAGTTTTAGGCCAGCTTTTTCACTCTCCTCTTTTTTTTGGAGGAGGGGCACAGGTTGGGGAGGGAGGGGGGCGGGCGGGCCACTTCTATTGCTCTTTCACCAATTTGTCTTCATCCATCCTTGCTCTCTGGCCCATGTGGGCCTCCCATTGCAGTGGTCGCTGTTGTTGCAGAGCACCGGCTTTGAGCGCATGCACTCCAGAGCTCTGGTTTGGTAATTGGACACATCAGTCCAGCCACTCGGAGGCACATGGGATCTTCCCAGGCCAGGGATCGAACTGGCACCCCTTGCACTGCAAGGCAGTGTCCCCACCCACTGGACCCCCAGGGAAGCCCCACTCTCCTCTTTTCACCTTCGTCAAAAGGCTCTTTAGTTCCTCTTCACTTTCTTCCATAAGGGTGATGTTATCTGCATACCTGAGGCTATTGATACTTCTCCTGGCAATCTTGATTCCAACTTGTGCTTCATCCAGTCCAGGGTTTTGCATGATGTACTCTACATATATGCTAAATAAGCAGGGTGACAATATACAGACTTGATGCACCCTTGCCCAATTTGGAACCAGTCTACTGTTCCATGTCCAGTTCTAACTGTTGCTTCTTGTCCTGAATACAGGCCTTGCAGGAGGCAAGTAATGTGGTCTAGTATTCTCACCTCTTTAAAAATTTTCCACAGTTGGTGGTGATCCACACAGTCAAAGCTTTTAGTGTCGTCAATGAAGCAGAAGTAGATGTTTTTCTGGAATTCCCTTGCTCTTTCTATGATCCATCAGATGTTGGCAATTTGATCCCTGGTTCCTTTGCCTTTTCTAAATCCAAGCTTGTACATCTGGAAGTTCTCAGTTCACAGGCTTTTGAAGCCTAGCTTGGAGGATTTTAAGCATTACTTTGCTAGCGTGTGAAATGAGTGCAATTGTGTGGTAGTTAGAACATTTTTTGGCATTGACCTTCTTTGGGATTGGAATGAAAACTGAGATAGTTATATATTTTCAGGAACTGATTTCATGATCACATCCTTGCATCTCCTTATATCTAGAAAAGCACTAAATCTCTTCATGGTGATATCAGCTCCTGTGACAAGCAGAAAACCTTTTGTAAGAGAAGTGCTTGCTAGTGTGAACTTCCCCTTCACCAAAACCACATATATTCACCTTCCCCAACTATCGCTTGGAACCAATTTCTCAGTGCTATTTGAGATGCTGTCTCCCAGGCTGCAGTACTCATTTCTGCTTCAAATAAAACTTAACTCGTAAATTTCCCACTGTGCATCTTTTTTAAGTCTGTATTGCTTTTCTGCCCATTTTCTTCCCGAATTCTGAAGAAAATGTAATGATAACTTGATTAATCACTTCCTGAAACATTATAATTAAAAGGCATAAACACACAGGCTTTTTTTGTAGTCTTAATTTACTTTTAATTGAAAGATAATTGCCTTACAATATTGTATTGGTTTCTGCCATACATCAACATGAATCAGCCATAGGTGTGTATCTGTCCTCTCCTTCTTGAAACTCACACCCCACTCCACTCCTCTAGGCTGTCATAGAGCTCTGGTTTGAGTTCTGTGAGTCATACAGCAAATTCCCACTGGCTATCTATTTTACATATAGTAGCTACTCCATGTTACTCTCTCCATTTGTTCCACCCTCTCCTTCCTCACCTGTCATGTACACTGGTCTGTTCTCTATGTCTGAGTTTCCAATGCTGCCCAGCAAATAGGTTCATCAGCACCATCTTTCTATATTTCATATATAAGTATTAAAATACTATATTTGCTTTTCTCTTTCTGACTTACTTCACTCTAGGTTTATCCATCACATTAGAACTGACTCAAATACATTCCTTTTTATAGCTGAGTAATATTCCATTGTATATATGTAGCACAGCTTCTTTATCCATCCATTCATCTGTTGATGAACATCTAGGTTGATTCCATTTCCTAGAAATGGTAAATAGTGCTGCAATGAACATTGGGATACATGTCTTTTTTTCAATTATGGTGGGATTGTTAGGGAATGTTAGTTTTATTCCTAGGTTTTTTTTTTTTTTTTTTTTTTTTTTTTACATCTTCATACCATCTTTCATAGTGGCTGTATCAATTTACACTCCTACTAACAGTGCAAGAGGGTTCCTTTTTATCCACACCCACTCCAGTACTGTTTGTAGATTTTTTTTGATGATGGGTATTTTGACCAGTGTGAAAAAACACAGACTTTTTTATTATAATTATTTTTATTTTACTTTTGCTTTTACAGAGCTTTGTTGTTTACAGATATGTATAGTAGAAAACACAGAATTTTAACATGCTGAAGTCATCTGTCATTCGGTATAGAACACTTTCTAATTTTCCTTATGATTTACTTAATGCATAGATTGAGTGCTGCTTAATTTTTCCAAGAAAGGACTTTTTCTATATATTTTATTGTTATTGGTTTATGATTTAATTCCACTGCAGCCAAATATCAAATAGATTGAGACTGACTTTATGGCCTAACATATGATTTTTGGTGAAAGTTCCAAATACACTCAAGAAGAATGTATACTTTGTAGTTGATTGTAATACTCTGTGTCAACTTGACATATGTTTGATAACTGAAAATACTATCATCTCCCATATCCTTACAGATTGTTTTCTACTTGTCCTATCAATTACTGAAAGACAATTGTTAAAAATCTCTAAAAATAATTATGCATATATTTGATATTAATATTGACATTTCATCTTTCTTTTGCTTAGTGTTTACATGCTATGCCTTTCTGCCATTCTTTTATTTTTAATCCATCAGTACTATTACCTTTAAAATGTGTCTCTTTTAAACAGCATATTGTTGGATCTTTTTGGAGGGGGGCACTTCTATTGGTCTTTCATTTATCTGTTTTCATCCATCTTTGTTCATTGGCCCATGTGGGCCTCCCATTGCAGTGACCTCTGTTGCTGCAGAGCACCAGCTCTGTGCGCATGCACTCCAGAGCTCCAGCTCTGCAATTGGACACATCCATCCAGCCACTCCACGGTCCGTGGGATCGTCCCAGGCCAGGGATTGAACTGGCGCCCCTTGCACTGCAAGGCAGTGTCCTTACCCACTGGACCACCAGGGAAGCCCTATTGTTGGATCTCGTTTTTTATCCAGTCTGCTGAGCATCTCCGGTAGTGAAAAAGTTCTACACAAGAATGTTCATAGAACATTTTTTAAAATAGCTAGAACTCAGAAACAATTCAAATGTCCATCTAGGCTAATGAAAAATAAAGATGCATTTATACAATGGAGTATTATTGACCACGAAATGTTATGAGCTACTTAAACATGCAACAAAATAAAACACTGTGTTGAGTGGAAGAAGCTGAGAAAAAAAAAACACTACATAATTTATGGTTCCTTTTATGTCAAGTTTTTGAGTAGGCAAAACTAAGATATGGTGATGGAAATTAGAACAGTGGGGGGACAGAAGGAATTTACCAGGAAAGGGGCTATAGATATTCTACACCTAGATCAACATGGTGGCGTCACAGGAAATGCATTTGTGAAGATTCAACCTAATTCATATTTTATTTTATACAAATTATACTTTAATTGGAGAAAATTCAATGAGACCAAGCTCTATTGCCTTTCTCTACTTCCTATTTTCCAGTAACTTTGTGTGACACAACCAAGCTAGATTTCAGTAAGACAAGACAAGCTAACCATCTTTGTTCACTCTCTTGCTTACACTCTTTCAGGTGATAGAGTGTTCCCATCAGGTTTCTTCTATGTATTCTCTTTATGTGGTCAAGATAAGTGTATAAGTTCCTCTGTTATGGATACACACTTTAAAGGGAAGTACAAGCCAATTATGCATCTAAGATAATTAGTTCTAAGATAACTGGGAGTTGTTGGCTCTTTTTGGTCTTTGATTCTATCGCTATCAAAATTGTCTCCCAGAGAATTTGATGCCAAATTAAGTATTCCAAATAAAGACATGGAAATTTAAATGACAGTGCTGAGTCCAGTAGCCACACAAGAGAACAATGTACAGAAGCAATACAACTAACAAGCTGATTTGTCTGTGACAGGTTTTTTAAATTTTTACGAAATGTTTTTATATATGCTATATTTATCACTTACAACAACCCTAGGAGGTAGACCAGGGAGGTATGACTAACTTCCATCTTACAGATGAAGAAGCTAAGTTTTTAGTTAGCCTATGCTACTGACCACAAGCAAATACACAACAGATATAAGAGTGCAACTTACTTATTTTGATTTTATGCCTCTAAAGAATTTATACAATATCCCTTGCTGTTTCTAAAAGGTTAAAGTCATTGAAGGTTGAAGATAAACAGAAGCTTCTTAAATGAGGTGGAACTTAGGCTGAGCTTTAAAGAATGTTTCAGAAGAAGGGGACATTCCTATTGGAAGGAAAATCATAGGCAGGAAGGCCCTAAGCAGGGCCTGGCTCTAACCTATCAGAGAAAACAAGTCAGGAGGGAAAGAGCAAATGAAAAGATCAACTGGACTAGAGTGAAAGTTCTTGTCTAGAGCAAATTTCATATCCAATCAGGGAAGGATAGTAGAAGTGAAAGTAGAGAAGGTGTCATGAAGAAGCCAAAGGTCAAGAGGTGGCTTCTAGATGGTGGAGGAATTGGATGAAGAGACCACCTTCTCCCCTCAAAAACATCAAAAGCTGGCAGAGGAAGGCAGAAGTCCAGAAATGCAGAGCAATCTCCCAAAATGAGGTAGGCAAATGATAAAGACAAAAAGGGAGACAAAGGATTTCTGGACAAGGACTCTTGTCCTGAGGAGGAAATCACGAAGGAGAAGTTTCCACACAATAGGAAAGTCCACCAGCAAATCCTAAAGGAAATAAGCCCTGAATATTCATTGGAAGGATTGATGCTGAAGCTGAAGCTCGAATACTTTGTCCACCTGATGCAGAGTCCACTCATTGGAAAAGACCTTGTTGGGAAAAATAGAAGGAGAAGGGGACAACGGAGGCTGAGACGGTTGGATGGCATCATTGAGTCAATGGACATGAGTTTAAGCAAGCTCTGGGAGATGGTGAAGGACAGGCAAGCCGCAGTTCATGGAGTTGCAAAGAGTTTGACATGACTGAGCCCCTGAACTGAACTCACAAATGTGGTCAGGAGGGAACTTTGGAACCTCAGATGGAAGCACAAGGCACAGGAGAAAATATTCCCCATAGAAATTGTGCCGAACAGTAATTTTCAACCAAGAAGTGGCTCACACTCTGCGTCTACCCACAGTGGGGGCTAGGTGCAGAGGTTTGGCCTTTGGGGGATGCAAAAATACTCTGAGATGGCTAAAGTAACACAGCAGATGCAAAACAGGAAAAACCCTGGGACCACCAAAGAAACAAAAGTGCATTCCTGCTGGAAGGCTCTAACGAGCCCTCTAACTCCACAAATGCCCGTAGGAGAAAGGACCACATCCTAGAGAACAGGAAAGTGATGCAAGCTGGCTGCTGTCTACAGCCTCAGAGACAGACAAGCAGGCACAAAAGGTTAAAGTCATTGAAGGTTGAAGATAAACAGAAGCTTCTTAAATGAGGTGGAACTTAGGCTGAGCTTTAAAGAATGTTTCAGAAGAAGGGGACATTCCTATTGGAAGGAAAATCATAGGCAGGAAGGCCCTAAGCAGGGCCTGGCTCTAACCTATCAGAGAAAACAAGTCAGGAGGGAAAGAGCAAATGAAAAGATCAACTGGACTAGAGTGAAAGTTCTTGTCTAGAGCAAATTTCATATCCAATCAGGGAAGGATAGTAGAAGTGAAAGTAGAGAAGGTGTCATGAAGAAGCCAAAGGTCAAGAGGTGGCTTCTAGATGGTGGAGGAATTGGATGAAGAGACCACCTTCTCCCCTCAAAAACATCAAAAAGCTGGCAGAGGAAGGCAGAAGTCCAGAAATGCAGAGCAATCTCCCAAAATGAGGTAGGCAAATGATAAAGACAAAAAGGGAGACAAAGGATTTCTGGACAAGGACTCTTGTCCTGAGGAGGAAATCACGAAGGAGAAGTTTCCACACAATAGGAAAGTCCACCAGCAAATCCTAAAGGAAATAAGCCCTGAATATTCATTGGAAGGATTGATGCTGAAGCTGAAGCTCGAATACTTTGTCCACCTGATGCAGAGTCCACTCATTGGAAAAGACCTTGTTGGGAAAAATAGAAGGAGAAGGGGACAACGGAGGCTGAGACGGTTGGATGGCATCATTGAGTCAATGGACATGAGTTTAAGCAAGCTCTGGGAGATGGTGAAGGACAGGCAAGCCGCAGTTCATGGAGTTGCAAAGAGTTTGACATGACTGAGCCCCTGAACTGAACTCACAAATGTGGTCAGGAGGGAACTTTGGAACCTCAGATGGAAGCACAAGGCACAGGAGAAAATATTCCCCATAGAAATTGTGCCGAACAGTAATTTTCAACCAAGAAGTGGCTCACACTCTGCGTCTACCCACAGTGGGGGCTAGGTGCAGAGGTTTGGCCTTTGGGGGATGCAAAAATACTCTGAGATGGCTAAAGTAACACAGCAGATGCAAAACAGGAAAAACCCTGGGACCACCAAAGAAACAAAAGTGCATTCCTGCTGGAAGGCTCTAACGAGCCCTCTAACTCCACAAATGCCCGTAGGAGAAAGGACCACATCCTAGAGAACAGGAAAGTGATGCAAGCTGGCTGCTGTCTACAGCCTCAGAGACAGACAAGCAGGCACATAATTGCCAGAGGTGGAAGGCAAGAAGCCACTATACTCTCGGCCCCACAGACTGCAACTTCTGCCAAGCTGTGAGTGTCCATGAATCCCTACCCTCATCTTCCTGGGATCCTGAGTGACTCGACTCTGCCAAAGATGTCCTAATCCAGGCCCAACTCACATGGGAAAGGATACAATCCACCTCAGGATGTGGCAACCCCCCTTGTGGCCCAGTACAGCAAGACCTCCCCACACACCCCAGGGGCATTTGCAGCATCCCTCCCTGTTCACAGCACAGCTGAGCAAGTGAGCCCGAGTAAGCAGTCACTTTCACCCCCTTGTGTCAGAGTGGAGATCAGACACTGGAGAAGACCTACAAGCAGAGACCTGGCCAAAACTGAAGCAGAATTGTGAGCAAAGGAAAGAAGGGTGACAGGTGCAGCAGTTTAAATTCCCAAATGCTGAGGAGCGGCTGGACCAGTGTGTCCAATGAGGAGCCAGTGCTCTGCAGCGCATGTGCCTAGAGCTGCTGCTATGCAACGAGCGAGGCCACTGCAATGGGAGGTCCACACAGGCCAAAGAATAAAGATGAATGAAAATAATAAATAAATAAATGCTTTTTTAAAAAAAGAAATACACTTCAAGAGAAGAAAAACAGAACCAAAGAGCACAGTTTTCAGTGTAAGAGACAGCTATACTTGCTCAAAGGCAGAACAAAGAATAAGAGATTAAAGATATTGAGAGAGTACTTGCTTAAGGGTACTTTCTCTTGGAATGTTAGGTAGACCCGGGTCAAGAACAAAAAAGAAATCATTAAGCTTTGAAATAAAGAAAAGTAACCGGGAAAACAAGTGGTCAGGAGGGAACACTCAGATGGAAGCACAAGGCACAGGAGAAAATATTCCCCATAGAAATTGTGCCGAACAGTAATTTTCAACCAAGAAGTGGCTCACACTCTCGTCTACCCACAGTGGGGCTAGGTGCAGAGGTTTGGCCTTTGGGGATGCAAAAATACTCTGAGATGGCTAAAGTAACACAGCAGATGCAAAACAGGAAAAACCCTGGGACCACCAAAGAAACAAAAGTGCATTCCTGCTGGAAGGCTCTAACGAGCCCTCTAACTCCACAAATGCCCGTAGGAGAAAGGACCACATCCTAGAGAACAGGAAAGTGATGCAAGCTGGCTGCTGTCTACAGCCTCAGAGACAGACAAGCAGGCACATAATTGCCAGAGGTGGAAGGCAAGAAGCCACTATACTCTCGGCCCCACAGACTGCAACTTCTGCCAAGCTGTGAGTGTCCATGAATCCCTACCCTCATCTTCCTGGGATCCTGAGTGACTCGACTCTGCCAAAGATGTCCTAATCCAGGCCCAACTCACATGGGAAAGGATACAATCCACCTCAGGATGTGGCAACCCCCCTTGTGGCCCAGTACAGCAAGACCTCCCCACACACCCCAGGGGCATTTGCAGCATCCCTCCCTGTTCACAGCACAGCTGAGCAAGTGAGCCCGAGTAAGCAGTCACTTTCACCCCCTTGTGTCAGAGTGGAGATCAGACACTGGAGAAGACCTACAAGCAGAGACCTGGCCAAAACTGAAGCAGAATTGTGAGCAAAGGAAAGAAGGGTGACAGGTGCAGCAGTTTAAATTCCCAAATGCTGAGGAGCGGCTGGACCAGTGTGTCCAATGAGGAGCCAGTGCTCTGCAGCGCATGTGCCTAGAGCTGCTGCTATGCAACGAGCGAGGCCACTGCAATGGGAGGTCCACACAGGCCAAAGAATAAAGATGAATGAAAATAATAAATAAATAAATGCTTTTTTAAAAAAAGAAATACACTTCCAAGAGAAGAAAAACAGAACCAAAGAGCACAGTTTTCAGTGTAAGAGACAGCTATACTTGCTCAAAGGCAGAACAAAGAATAAGAGATTAAAGATATTGAGAGAGTACTTGCTTAAGGGTACTTTCTCTTGGAATGTTAGGTAGACCCGGGTCAAGAACAAAAAAGAAATCATTAAGCTTTGAAATAAAGAAAAGTAACATTAAGTATGGGACAAAAAGTAAATGGATGGAAATACAATTAAGTTAGCAACAGAGAAAATCAAATTCATCCAATCACCTCAATCTTTCGAGTAAAGTCCTATGCAGACACTGATTTTAAAAAAAAGATTTACAAATTCTGGAAAGAATAACAGGTCATTTAAATTTCATGGCTAAACATGAAAATAGTATTAAGAAAGAATACTCTGGGGATTTCCCTGGAGGTCCAATGGCAAAGACTCTGTGCTTCCAGTGCAAGAAAGAATATTCTGATAAATCAGTCAATCAATATCAAAAGTGAATAATGAAAAAAAAAAGTGAATAATGGAATTCTCATTTAAAGGAAAGTTGGGTCAAAGTTACACCAAAAGGAAGTCAAAAAGAGAAAAACAAGTATAGTATACTAACACATATATATGGAATCTAGTAAGACAGTAATGATAACACACGCAGTGAAGCACTGGAAAAACAAACATAGAGAACAGACTTACGGATATTGTGGGGAATGAACAGGGGGTGGGAGGCATAGAGGGAGTAACATGGAAATCTATACTATCATATGTGAAAAAGATAGCTATTGTCATTGTGCTGTTAGAAAAGGGGATTCTGCAGGGGTGCTATGATATGGCCTGGAGGGGTGGGACGGGACAGTGGGTGGGGAGGACTGGGAGGCGGGTGGTGGAGGGAGGGGGCCAGGGACATACATATGACTAATCTGGGATTATAAATATCTATAAACAACAAAACTCTGTAAAAGTCAAAACTAAAATTAAAAAAAAAAAAGGCTTCACCAAGAGGCCCATGATGAAAAAAAAAAAGTCACCACTGTTTAATAACTCAACCAAATGCAGCTTCATCACTAAGAAATAAGGTGGAAGAGCATGCTAGAAGAGTCCTAATTATTATGGATATAAAAGATACACACACAGAAAAGCTAAACAGCCATACCTCGGTATTTTGTGAATCATAGTCTGCATTTTTACCATTTCCAAAACAGGATAGACATCTGGATTAAACACTAATTGGCTTTAAATTTTTGAATTGCCACTTTTTCTTTTCATTTGCAATATTTTTCATTAATTATCAGTTAAAAAAAAAAAGGCCAGGTGGTCCAGTGGGTAAGGATACCGCCTGGCAGTGCAAGGGGCGCCGGTTCGATCCCTGGCCTGGGAAGATCCCACGTGCCGCGGAGCGGCTGGACTGATGTGTCCAATTACCAAGCCGGAGCCCTGGGGCGCATGCACCCAGAGCCGGTGCTCTGCGGCAACAGAGGCCACTGCGATGGGAGGCTCACAGGAGCCAAAACACAAAGACAGATGAAAATGGAGAAATGAAAGACCAATAGAAGTGGTCCACCCACCCCCCTACCTACCCACCCCACCCCCCAAACGATAAATAAATAAAATGTTTAAAAAAATAAAAATAAAATAAAGGCCATTCCACTTGAAAGATAACTATAGTATTTCAAAGCCACTTTTCATTGTGCAGATTAAGCAATATCCAAAGAAACAGCAACAGTGATAGTAAATTACTGTTTATTACAAATCAGCAATTTAGTGAGATAGAGCATCCCCTTTTTCTTCTTCAAACTAAAACACATTCAACATCATAGGCAGTGATGTGAAAAGATAAAGTGATGAATGATCAGGTATGTGAGGAAGGTATGCAAGGAGGTAATGGAACCATAGCAATATTCTCTATTAAGGAAAATTTGCAGCCAAAAAAAAAGCCCATGTGAGGCATGTCCCAAATCACTCTCACATCATAAATGTAACCCTACTTGAGGTAATTCAGCATATTTTGATTTTTGCAAATGATATAAAATCAATAGGAGTGAGAAATATAGTAAGGCAAACCCAAGGATGAATCATTTCCAGCACACTGTCTACCTACTGTATAATTTCTGTCTTACTACTATTTCAGACCTGGAGTAAGAGCAACTTTTTGTCTTCTAAAAAAGAAAATCATCTGATCAATTTATAACTCTATATATAGTTTTTTCAAACATGTCATCATTGGTGGTTCTACTAATGTGAACTAGAAGAATTATGCAGTATTTCAGAAAATGTAGTCTTTTTTCTTCATTTTAATGGTGATAAAATTTAAATTTATATTAATAGAATTTAAGAGTATAGGTAATTAGTATCAGACCTGTGACCCAAGCTCTGTTTTTCTGACTCTGAGTCCAATCCTCTTTCCACTAAGGAAAAGAAACAAACTATGACATTTCTAAAAAGAAAAGGAACAAAATTTATTTGAACTGAAAGATAAAAATGGGAATTATGTTCTATTAAGTAAACAAAACTACCTATTTATTAGAGTCAGTGAATACTTCTATTATCTCTTTCCTTTATTCATGGATGGTCTTAGGATTTGAAGGCATTTCCTTTTGGGTGAAACAGTCTCTCAGTCACAGACATATAATTCCTCCCCTTTCAGTGCACCAACCTCTCAACTGCCAGATGCATGTGAAAAAGAGCGTTGCACATTCTGAAATGAACTGGGGAAGGAAAATGTGTATCCTTACTGGAAACTAGGAAAACAGATCTGCGCATGCTGTAAGTGTCTTTCTAGATATAGACCCGCAGCAGCACACGGAAGAAAAAGCAAACATAGGCAGATCTGCAGGCATAAGAAAGATCAGTTTTCACTCAGAAATTAATGAAAGACATGCCCACAGAAGTGCATACTCATGGCTGGAGCCAGTGACAAAGGGTGGAGGAAGAGTGGGCAGTGAGGCAGTCATAGGACACTGCAGATTCCACCAGTGTTTCTGGGTCATCACTAGATAGCAGAGTCTGTGTGCAGCTTACAACATGTGCAGGAGTTGTGCCAAATAAAGAACAGGATCTTCACTCTCCATGAGGACAACCGAATTCAGGAAAGAATGCCTTAATTCCCAAGATTCCATCCTGGCTGCCTCCCTTGGCCACTGGACCTTTCCAATGGCAAACTTACAACAGGGAATTGAAGGCTTTCTCTTCTCCTAAAAAGGTCTATAGATAATTATAGGAAACCAATGATGTTTGATAGAATCATCATAAATTACAGTATTTTACAGTATGAAAAATGACAAGGCATATGATTGTTCAAAGTAAGGTATGTGTTTGTAGTAATCAATTCAGATGCCCCCTTATGAAACAAAATCACTACAAAAGAGGATATGCTAATGTTGGTATATGCTCTAACTAAGAGGACAGTTTAAATATGAAAGAAAAGCTGACAGCAGGAGAGTCCAACTGGAGACTACAAGGATGCTTCCATGCAACCATACTCAGCTGCTGCAGTCGTGCCCATTTCTTTAAGACCCTATGAACTGTAGCCTGCCAACCTCCTCTGTACATGGGATTCTTCAGGCAAACTGGAGTGAGAAGCCATTCCCTTTTCCAGGGCATCCCTTTCCAGAGCATCAGAGATCAAATCCACATTTCCTGCATATCCTGCACTGCAGGTAGATTTTTTACACATTGAGCCACCAGGGAAGCCCAAAAAATACTCTCAAAATAACTAAATTCATAGGTACAGAACAACCAGTAAACAGTCGACTTGAAAATGCCAGAAATTAAGTCTACTAAAAACAATAGAAGACAAACTCACAAAGTTTCCTGAGAGTGAAAAAGGAAGAGAAATGAGATAGAAATGATTATTAAAAGTATAAAAAACATATGAGGCAAAACCCCATATGATCTATAATTAGAGCTAGAAGTTCAGAAGGAAAATCAAAAGCAAATGTGGTAGTTGCAATAATTTCTAACCTCAAGAATGAAATCTTTTTATCAAAATGTCTGTACAACAAAATACCAGCAAATAACATGTACATTAATGAAAGTAAACCCAAACTTAGACATATTCTGTTAGGCTAGAGAAGGGAAAAGGTAAAGATACAAATCTTGCAAATATATAATGGGAAAAAATGGTGAGTTTCCAAGAAGAGAAAAAAAACAGCAAGAATCTTTCTCACATTAGATGTCAGATCATAAAAGAACAAGATATTATAGAGAAAATTATTTATATACCAACTGAAACTATCATTCCCCTATGAGGGCGTTAGAGAAACAGTGTCACACAGGAAGAGGTAAGAAAATATATCAGCAATATATCCTTCATAAAAAGATAATTCAGCTCTATGGAAAAAGATGGGCGAAAATGGTGAAACTGTATATAATAGGACTCTTAGGACACAGCGTTAAACTGTAGAGCTATATGTAAATCACTTTGTCAACATGGTTATGAAACAATACACTTATTAAGAACATTTCTATAAATTTGTATAAAATACCAATTACCTTTAAAAAACACTTGGATATAGTTGGACAGGGAAGGAAAATTTAATACTTTAATTTTGTACTACAAAGAGTATGCTAAAGACTAAGAGGACAGTTTAAATATGAAAGAAAAGCTGACAGCAGGAGAGTCCAACTGGAGACTACAAGGATGCTTCCATGCAACCATACTCAGCTGCTGCAGTCGTGCCCATTTCTTTAAGACCCTATGAACTGTAGCCTGCCAACCTCCTCTGTACATGGGATTCTTCAGGCAAACTGGAGTGAGAAGCCATTCCCTTTTCCAGGGCATCCCTTTCCAGAGCATCAGAGATCAAATCCACATTTCCTGCATATCCTGCACTGCAGGTAGATTTTTTACACATTGAGCCACCAGGGAAGCCCAAAAAATACTCTCAAAATAACTAAATTCATAGGTACAGAACAACCAGTAAACAGTCGACTTGAAAATGCCAGAAATTAAGTCTACTAAAAACAATAGAAGACAAACTCACAAAGTTTCCTGAGAGTGAAAAAGGAAGAGAAATGAGATAGAAATGATTATTAAAAGTATAAAAAACATATGAGGCAAAACCCCATATGATCTATAATTAGAGCTAGAAGTTCAGAAGGAAAATCAAAAGCAAATGTGGTAGTTGCAATAATTTCTAACCTCAAGAATGAAATCTTTTTATCAAAATGTCTGTACAACAAAATACCAGCAAATAACATGTACATTAATGAAAGTAAACCCAAACTTAGACATATTCTGTTAGGCTAGAGAAGGGAAAAGGTAAAGATACAAATCTTGCAAATATATAATGGGAAAAAATGGTGAGTTTCCAAGAAGAGAAAAAAAACAGCAAGAATCTTTCTCACATTAGATGTCAGATCATAAAAGAACAAGATATTATAGAGAAAATTATTTATATACCAACTGAAACTATCATTCCCCTATGAGGGCGTTAGAGAAACAGTGTCACACAGGAAGAGGTAAGAAAATATATCAGCAATATATCCTTCATAAAAAGATAATTCAGCTCTATGGAAAAAGATGGGCGAAAATGGTGAAACTGTATATAATAGGACTCTTAGGACACAGCGTTAAACTGTAGAGCTATATGTAAATCACTTTGTCAACATGGTTATGAAACAATACACTTATTAAGAACATTTCTATAAATTTGTATAAAATACCAATTACCTTTAAAAAACACTTGGATATAGTTGGACAGGGAAGGAAAATTTAATACTTTAATTTTGTCGGGGAATAGCTAATAGACACTGTTTCATTTATGATGGTGACAATTTATTTTAATGTAATGGAATAAAAAGTAAATAAATGTATTACAAATAACTAGAAAAAATAGAAGGAGAAAAAAATAAAGAAATAAAAAATGATAGTTGAAACAGTCCAATAGACAAGACAGGAAATATACTGAGAATAAAAGTAGAAATCACAAAACAAGTTATCAAAAATAAGACCAAATATACCTAAAATTTATGATAATAAATTATAAATTGGTTTGTTCACTTTAAATAACAAAAAGTACCAAATTAGATCACAAAGCAAACACTGAACAGATGCTGTTTATTTTAAAGAGGCATAGAACCCGTTGCCAAAATTAAAAATAAAAAATGGGCAAAAATATATCAGGTAAACAAAAATGTAGGTTTTACAATGTTATTTGAGACAAAATATATTTCAAGGCAAAACAATAAATGGATAAATAAGGTAACTTTATATTTATAAAGGTAAATATTTCAATAAAATTATACTAGTCATAAATTTGTAAAGTTAATAGTCCATTATTATGCAAAACTGTTAGAAATTCAATATAATTCAACACATCTATAGAAAACATCAATTCATTTCTGTTTTTGAGGGATCAAGGAAAAAAGCAAGATAAACAATGAAGATTTGAATAAAATAACTGTTAGTGTTATTTTAATAACTAGCTACCAAACCTGATACTGTACACAGAAAAATGTCTTTAATAATTCCTAAAACTGATCAACTGCACAGCAACAAAGCAACAAACAAGCAACTAAACAAACAAAAAATCCTGACTTAATAAACTCCAAAAGGTAGAATTTGTAGACCTAACCCACATTCCTTGTCTGCAATACATTGTAAAACTTATTTTAAATTTATAAATCTTTAGCATTCACTATGAAATGCATAACATGTACAAAAATGAAACTGTCAAAATGGTATAAGAAGTAGAAAACTTCACCAGACAAATTATAAGACAATTAATTGAAAACAAATGGGTAAAACAACATTAAAACAACAATTAAGGTGCTGCTTTATAGAAGAGTTACTGAAATCCCCTAGAAAACATTGACATTATCTAGAAGTACTTAATTTCCACATTTTTAAATTGACTCAAAGCATAGAAAAACAATAAATTACTCAAAAAACTTAAGAAACAAATATAAACCTCATAGTAAATCTTTACTAAAAATGGAATCCATAACCAACATCACTAGTGAATACAGATATAAAAATCTTAAATAAAATTTATTAGTTATTTCATAACACACCAAAAAGTGACCTCCAAAATAGCCATGCAAAAATAATAACAGTATTAGAAAATATACTCATGAAATATATTATCATGCCAATGAATCAATAAAGAATATGAACTACATCCAGATGCTAAAATGGCATTTAATGTCCCACATTTACTTGTAAATTGTTATAAATCCTTTCTGTCAGAGAAATAAAAGAAAGCTCCTGACTTAATAAACTCCAAAAGGTAGAATTTGTAGACCTAACCCACATTCCTTGTCTGCAATACATTGTAAAACTTATTTTAAATTTATAAATCTTTAGCATTCACTATGAAATGCATAACATGTACAAAAATGAAACTGTCAAAATGGTATAAGAAGTAGAAAACTTCACCAGACAAATTATAAGACAATTAATTGAAAACAAATGGGTAAAACAACATTAAAACAACAATTAAGGTGCTGCTTTATAGAAGAGTTACTGAAATCCCCTAGAAAACATTGACATTATCTAGAAGTACTTAATTTCCACATTTTTAAATTGACTCAAAGCATAGAAAAACAATAAATTACTCAAAAAACTTAAGAAACAAATATAAACCTCATAGTAAATCTTTACTAAAAATGGAATCCATAACCAACATCACTAGTGAATACAGATATAAAAATCTTAAATAAAATTTATTAGTTATTTCATAACACACCAAAAAGTGACCTCCAAAATAGCCATGCAAAAATAATAACAGTATTAGAAAATATACTCATGAAATATATTATCATGCCAATGAATCAATAAAGAATATGAACTACATCCAGATGCTAAAATGGCATTTAATGTCCCACATTTACTTGTAAATTGTTATAAATCCTTTCTGTCAGAGAAATAAAAGAAAGCTCCTCATTTGATAACGTCTGTTTCTAATCAAAATTACGTCAATGCAATTACATTGCTACAGTACTTATGTCAATATATTTTAGTGATGAAATATTATAAATATTTATTTCAAAATAAGAGAAAAGCTAAAAAATAAGAAAGAAAAACTAGAAATGTTCACTTTCAATTTTTACCAGAATAATCTGAAAATAGTAATTAGAAGAAAGCAACAATACTCTGCTTAGAAGTAAACAGAGGAAATACTGATTATAAGTGCTGGTAAAAGAATAGATATAATTACTACAATATTATAATATTAATTCTTTAGACATACTACTATAATCACTAATAATTACATTATTATATTATATATTATATTGATTTATTAAATCATATCTTGTTCTATTTATAATTCTTCCTGGTCTCTAATAATGAGCAGAATTTTTCTTTAGATTTAACCAAGGTCAGGAATTTGAGAAACTATAAGCTCAAGGGAAACTGACGAACTCCATGGAACCAGAGGTTAAATTTATTGGCTGAACCTTATCCAAGTGAGCAAGGTTTCCATTACCAGTGACAAGTCATGCCAATAGCAGGCACTCTCATGGTGGGGAAAAGAGCACCCAACTCTGGGGTCTCCTCCTCCAACATCCACAACCTGAGAGTGAACATGAGCAAACATCAGACAAACCCAAATTGAGGAACATTCCAGGAAACATCTGACCACTACTCATTAATGTTTTGATATCAAACAGACATAGAGAATAGATTTATGGACATTGTGGGGAGGGAGGAGTGGGTGAGAGGTATGGCAAGAGTAGCAATGGAAACCTACACTACCGTACGTAAAAGAGATGACCACTGTGAATACGCTGTAAGACTAAGGGAACTTACATGCAGGCTATGCAACAACCTGGGGGGGTGGGATGGGCAAGAAGTGGGAGTGGGGTTCAGGTGGGAGGGATTAAGGGTATGCCCATGACTGATTCAAGTTTATGTATAGCTGTAAAAAACAAAACCCTGTAAAAGAAAATTAAAATTAAAAAAAAGAGAGAGACAAAGAAAGACTACGAGGCTGTCACAGATTGGAGTGGACACAGAGACAGGAGACTAAATGCTGTGCTTTGCTCTGGATCTGTCCCAAGAACAGGGGGATTCAAGTATTATAACATCTAGAGTGACTTAACAGGACAGCCAACGCTCATTTCTTTGCTTTAATAAATGTCCTGTGATTTTATAAGAGGTCCCCACACAGGGAAGCTGGGTGACAGATGTGTGGGGTTATACTCTGTACTGTCTTTGCAACTCTTCTATAAGTCTAAAATTATTCCAAAATAAAATCTTTAAAAATGTTCAAAAACTGCCTATTGGCTGAATAGTGTTGTCTTAAATAATTCTACAATGAAAGAATTGATACATCCTATTATCTACACTTCTTTTCTTCTTTACTTTACTTGTATTGCAATCTACACTTTACTATTTCCTACAGAAGTTTGGTCATTTTACTTTCTTAGGCTGCATTTTTTAAGTCTGATAATAATGACTATAATATTTTAATAATAAAGGAGGGAAAGATTGCAGGTATTTGTGTGTATGTGTGTGTATTTGTGTGACTATCATTGATTAATTCAGTTATTGATTACAAACCATTTTTAGTCATGGAGTGAGAGTTCATGAGTAATTCCTTATGAGATATATTGCAATAGAGATTGGGTGTGTGTGTATGTGAGAGAGACAAGAGAGAGACTCCTACAACTATATTTAGTACTTTTCTCTGAAACTTTTTAGTATATTCTGCATCTATATTCTTTTACAAATCATCAGTCTATTAAAACACAAAACTTAAAAGCCATTTAAGCCAATTACACTAAAGCAAACTATTGAAAGTATTCTAAAGACTCACTTGAAGTAGAACATAGTGATGCAGTGAAAGTAAGACATTTCAACTGGTACCTTTGTCGACATTTTAAATGACCACACCTTAGCAGATGTACTGATAACCTTATATGGAAGACAGTATATGTACGTACTGGATAGCTTGGTAGATTGATAAGACACATGTGTGTTCTTACATAGTAAACATTTTTACATAAGAGATGATCCAGGTGCACATAAATATTGCTAGTCCACATTATGACAAGTGTAGAGACAACTGCAGGATGCAATAAAAGTATTGAACAAAATGTGACACTGCATGTGAAAACATTAGAGGATTATCAATAAAGTAAGTGACAGTCAAGTTAGATCTAATTAGGACAAAGTTCACATATGCCTTCTGAAACACGGAATATTATAAAAGATTTATTTTCCACTGGAACCCTGGAATCTATTGAGGACAAAAACACATTCAGTGGACATATTTTTCAGTATGATTAAGTGGAGGTTCATACGTTTTCTAATAGAAAGTTGGCATATTTATGTTAGAATTTTCTATTAATAAAGATATATACTAGACCTTTAACAAAAACAAATACCTAAGCTGAAATTTAGAAGGCATGCATGAATACTCTAGGAGAGCTAAACTGGGCAATTTCAATTAAAGTTTAGTGGTTTAATAAAGTGTCAACATAAGATGCCCATTATATTTCCCTCTCCCCACAACCACAAAAATTCGGCATCTACCCACAAACAAAAGTACTTCTGTGAGAACACTATATTCCAAACACCCGAAATGGCTAAAGCAACACTATGAAAGAAGAATAACGCTGGAAGAATTGCATGGCCTGATTTTAAACCATACTGCAAAGCTATAAGGGTCAAGATAGTATGATGCTTGCATAAAACTACACACATAGACCACTGAAACAGAATTGAGAGTCCAGAAATAAACCCACAAACGTAAGGCCAACTAATATTTGACAAAGAAGCCAAGAACACTCAGTGGGGAAAGGACAGTCTCTACTATTAATGGTGCTGGGAAAATTGGAAAATCACATGCAAAGAATGATATTTAACCCCTATCTTATACCACAGATTAACTTGAAATGAATTGAAGAATTAAAACCCAAGATCTGATACTGTAATTTCCTAGGAAAAAATTTCTTGAACTTTGTTTTCACAACAATTTGGGTGGGATCTGACACCAAAAGCCCAAGATAACTACATCAAAATAAAGTGCTTCTGCATAGAAAGAGAACAAATCAACAAACAGCAACCTTCAGAATGGGAGAGAGTATGTGCAAACCATATATTGGATAAGGGGTTAATATTCAAAATAACATAAAGAACATATACAACTCAACAGCTAAATCTCAAACAATCTGATTTTAAAATGTCAAAGGACATGAATTGGAATTTTTCAAGGAAGACATCCAAATGGCCAAGAGGCACATGAAAAGATGAGTGACATCATGGATCATCAGGGAAAAGTAAATC
The DNA here is from genome assembly GCA_022376925.1 of Tragulus kanchil. NCBI lineage: Eukaryota > Metazoa > Chordata > Mammalia > Artiodactyla > Tragulidae > Tragulus > Tragulus kanchil. The sequence goes on along the minus strand of JAIOJX010000026.1, from coordinate 260,293,973 downwards.
AAAACCACAATGGGGTATCACTCACATCTGTCAGCACAGCTATTATCCAAAAGCCAAGAGACAACAAGTAGAGGTGAGTATGTGGAGAAAGAAAGCCCTTGTGCACCATCCATGGAAATGTAAACTGGTGTAGCAATGATAGAAAACAGGATGGCCATTCCTCAAATAACAGAAGTAGGACTACCATATGACCTAGTAATCCCTCTTCTGGGTATATACCCAAGGAGATGAAGTTGAATTTTTAGGGATATCTTCCTTTCCTTGTTTACTGCACCACTGCTTAAGGTACAGAGACAGCCTAAGTGTCTACTAATGAATGGATGGATAAAGGAGATGTGACATATATCATATATAAAATGGAATATTATTCAGGCATGAGGAAAAAAAATCTGGCTATTTGTAAATACATGATTGGCTTGGGGGATTCTGTTACGTGAAGTAAGTCAAACAGAGAAAGGCAAATACTGTATGGTACAGTTTTGTATTGTCATTAACAACAATGTATTATATACTCAAAAATTTAACAGAGTAGATCTTAAATATTCTCACCAAACCAAAAAATGAATGGTAACTATGTGACAAGATGGAAGTGTTAGCTAACATTGCATTCGTCATGTTTTGCAACAGATCAATATGCTGTATACCATAAAGTTACACAATGGTATATATCAAGTGTATCATAAAATACGGGAAAAATCCTGATGGCTTTTATAAACTAAGATAATAAATAATTTTATAACATTTACAGAATGAAAAGGACAAAATATAAAGTCAATTTTCCTAAGTATTAAAACAGAAAAACACTTATATGTTATTCACAAGGCTAAAGATTTTTTTCCAACTAAAAAGAAAAACAACATTCCCAATACATTTAACACAGCAACCATTACTTCTAGTCATCTCTAAACAAGGGAACAGAGTTCATTTCCTATGATATTGTCACTAAAGATTATACAGGGAGGACACTGCAAGAGCCAAGAAAAAATGGCATACTGGGCCAAACAACTGTCATAAGGAAAACTTCATCACATCTATAGAAATGCAAGTTACACTTTCCTTCTCAGGATTATTGCAAAAATTAAAGGGGTCTGTATGGAGAAAGTTCATGACACATAGTACACATCTGGATCAATATTCAGTTTTCCGTATTTTCAGTCTATGATTAATCTAGTCAGTTTTGAAAAGTTCTTATGTACCAGGCACTGGACTCACATCTGTCAGCACAGCTATTATCCAAAAGCCAAGAGACAACAAGTAGAGGTGAGTATGTGGAGAAAGAAAGCCCTTGTGCACCATCCATGGAAATGTAAACTGGTGTAGCAATGATAGAAAACAGGATGGCCATTCCTCAAATAACAGAAGTAGGACTACCATATGACCTAGTAATCCCTCTTCTGGGTATATACCCAAGGAGATGAAGTTGAATTTTTAGGGATATCTTCCTTTCCTTGTTTACTGCACCACTGCTTAAGGTACAGAGACAGCCTAAGTGTCTACTAATGAATGGATGGATAAAGGAGATGTGACATATATCATATATAAAATGGAATATTATTCAGGCATGAGGAAAAAAAATCTGGCTATTTGTAAATACATGATTGGCTTGGGGGATTCTGTTACGTGAAGTAAGTCAAACAGAGAAAGGCAAATACTGTATGGTACAGTTTTGTATTGTCATTAACAACAATGTATTATATACTCAAAAATTTAACAGAGTAGATCTTAAATATTCTCACCAAACCAAAAAATGAATGGTAACTATGTGACAAGATGGAAGTGTTAGCTAACATTGCATTCGTCATGTTTTGCAACAGATCAATATGCTGTATACCATAAAGTTACACAATGGTATATATCAAGTGTATCATAAAATACGGGAAAAATCCTGATGGCTTTTATAAACTAAGATAATAAATAATTTTATAACATTTACAGAATGAAAAGGACAAAATATAAAGTCAATTTTCCTAAGTATTAAAACAGAAAAACACTTATATGTTATTCACAAGGCTAAAGATTTTTTTCCAACTAAAAAGAAAAACAACATTCCCAATACATTTAACACAGCAACCATTACTTCTAGTCATCTCTAAACAAGGGAACAGAGTTCATTTCCTATGATATTGTCACTAAAGATTATACAGGGAGGACACTGCAAGAGCCAAGAAAAAATGGCATACTGGGCCAAACAACTGTCATAAGGAAAACTTCATCACATCTATAGAAATGCAAGTTACACTTTCCTTCTCAGGATTATTGCAAAAATTAAAGGGGTCTGTATGGAGAAAGTTCATGACACATAGTACACATCTGGATCAATATTCAGTTTTCCGTATTTTCAGTCTATGATTAATCTAGTCAGTTTTGAAAAGTTCTTATGTACCAGGCACTGGACCATGTGCTTAAGAGACAGATGACTCTGAGAAGCTCACAATCTAGAACAATCACAAATAAACAGAGACTAAACCTCCATGAGAAACATAATAAATATTACATAAATCCAGAATAGTCCATCAGCCAGTATTTATGGTATATCTCCTCTCCTGGAAGGCCTGATTTTGTAACAGTAATATACATTTCACTCAGTGATATAAACCCTGAGTGAAAAGTCAGGCAGATTGTTTGGACACTTGTGAATCAGTTCAATAAAAGTAAAAGAGGAAACAGTTCCATTTAGCATGCATGCTTAAAGGAATACAGTTTAAGCTGGTTCGTTCATTTACTCAACAAATATGATTTTATTTACTTCAAAATGTTAGAAACCATTCTGAGCACTTGTGATAAATTAGTGCATCAAATAAATAATAATCTCTGTCAATTTGGAGCTTATACTATTGACAAAGGAGATAGAAATTATACTGTGCTAGAAGCTGTAAGTTTTAAGGGAAAGGAATGAAACAAAGAAAATGAAAGGCAAAAAAAGAGGAAAGAAAAAAGTAAAAAGGAAAGAAAGTTCAGAAGAGCATGGGGAGAATCAAAAGAATGGAGTAGGCGAAGGGAAATGGGATTTTTAATTGGATAGCCAGAAGAGGCATCATTTAGAAGTGCCCTTTGAGCACACACATGAAGGAGGTGAAGGAGTTAGTCATGCAAATAACTGAGGCAAAAGCCTACCAGGAAGATGAACCTCCCTAAAGATGTTGAGTGTTCCTGGAATAAAATAGACAAGAAATAGTAAAAGTGAATAAGGGAAAGAGAAATTGGAGATGATGTTAGAGAAATAATGGAATGGAGACTAGACTCAACTGGATCTTACTGGAAACTGTAAGATAGTTTTTAGTCTGAGAGCAATGGGCATTACTTAGAGGATTTTGAGCAAAGATGTATAATCTTACTCCATCTGTTTTGCAGAAACTAGAACGAGAAGTAGAATAAAGTCCACTTTTAAGAAACTAAGAAATTCAGGAGAGATATGGTGATGACTTCAGGGTAGTAGCAGTGGAGATGCCAGGATGTGGCCAGGTTCTGGAAAAATTCTGAAGTTGAAATCAACAGGAATTCACAAATAAACAGAGACTAAACCTCCATGAGAAACATAATAAATATTACATAAATCCAGAATAGTCCATCAGCCAGTATTTATGGTATATCTCCTCTCCTGGAAGGCCTGATTTTGTAACAGTAATATACATTTCACTCAGTGATATAAACCCTGAGTGAAAAGTCAGGCAGATTGTTTGGACACTTGTGAATCAGTTCAATAAAAGTAAAAGAGGAAACAGTTCCATTTAGCATGCATGCTTAAAGGAATACAGTTTAAGCTGGTTCGTTCATTTACTCAACAAATATGATTTTATTTACTTCAAAATGTTAGAAACCATTCTGAGCACTTGTGATAAATTAGTGCATCAAATAAATAATAATCTCTGTCAATTTGGAGCTTATACTATTGACAAAGGAGATAGAAATTATACTGTGCTAGAAGCTGTAAGTTTTAAGGGAAAGGAATGAAACAAAGAAAATGAAAGGCAAAAAAAGAGGAAAGAAAAAAGTAAAAAGGAAAGAAAGTTCAGAAGAGCATGGGGAGAATCAAAAGAATGGAGTAGGCGAAGGGAAATGGGATTTTTAATTGGATAGCCAGAAGAGGCATCATTTAGAAGTGCCCTTTGAGCACACACATGAAGGAGGTGAAGGAGTTAGTCATGCAAATAACTGAGGCAAAAGCCTACCAGGAAGATGAACCTCCCTAAAGATGTTGAGTGTTCCTGGAATAAAATAGACAAGAAATAGTAAAAGTGAATAAGGGAAAGAGAAATTGGAGATGATGTTAGAGAAATAATGGAATGGAGACTAGACTCAACTGGATCTTACTGGAAACTGTAAGATAGTTTTTAGTCTGAGAGCAATGGGCATTACTTAGAGGATTTTGAGCAAAGATGTATAATCTTACTCCATCTGTTTTGCAGAAACTAGAACGAGAAGTAGAATAAAGTCCACTTTTAAGAAACTAAGAAATTCAGGAGAGATATGGTGATGACTTCAGGGTAGTAGCAGTGGAGATGCCAGGATGTGGCCAGGTTCTGGAAAAATTCTGAAGTTGAAATCAACAGGAATTCCTTAGGGAATGGATATGGAATATGAGAGAAAGAGAATACTCAAAGGTTACCCTAAAGATTTTAACCCGAGGATAAGTAAAACTGGAGTTATCCCCTAAGAAGTAAAATGAGGAAGGTTGGGGGTGGAGCAATGTTTATCAGGGAGAGGGAAGTTCAGAAATGTACTTTAGGGCATGTCAGCTTTGAGATATCTACGAGATATTGACGTCAACACGTCAAATAAGCAGTGGGACACATAAGTCTTTAGTTTGGGAAATTATGATTATTTACATGGCATTTAAAGCCCTGGGACTCAATGACAAGAAGGTGATGAAGACAGAAAAAAAAAACAAAACAAAACAGAGAGCAAGAATCAGGGACTGGATCAGGGATACTCACAAGTAATGAACTTTGGAAAGGCAGAATAAAGAGCAAAGTGATATGGAAGAATGAATGATGAGACAGGAAAAGAATCAAGATTTTGAGCTGTCCTGGAATTTAGGTGAAGGAAGTTAATCAAGGGGAATGCAGTGATGCACTATGTCCAGCTGCAATGTGCTCGGCTAAGACAGACAGGAGGGACTACTGGACAATGTGGTGGTTCCTATATTCCTATCAAGAATTGTTTTGGTAAAATGGTGAGAGTGACAACTTGAATAAAGTGAATTAAAAAAGTGAATGAGAGGAGAAACATGAACACAGAATACAGCAAACACTTCTGATAAGTATTTTTGCAAAGGGGAGGAAAAAATGGAGGGCAACTGATGAAGGAAGAAAAAATTTTTAATATTTTAAAAGAGCCAAAATAAATTTTAAAGAGCCAAAATAAAATGCTTACTTGTTGGTTCAGACAGTAAAGAATCTGTCTGCAATGCAGGAGACTGGGGTTCAATCCTTGTGTTGGGAAGATGCCCTGGAGAAGGGAACAGCAATCCATTCCAGTATTCTTGCCTGGAGAATTCCATAGACAGAGAAGCCTAGTGGGCTACGGTGCATGGAGTTACAAAGAGTCAGGCATAACTGAGCAACTATCACTTTTCACTTGCATGATCATACAGTAAGGAGCTAAAATTACTGGTGTAGGAGAGAGAGAGAGAGAGACAAATTGCTGAAGTGATAGCTTTTTATAGGTAAGAAGGAATAGGGTCTAGTGCACAGATGTAGGGATTATTTTAGGTAGAAGCAGGGATAGCTGATTTAAGGTAACAAGTGGGAAGTCAGTGTATGTGGGTGCAGAACGTGGTAGGGAGGAAAGTCTTGAAGGAAAAAAATATCTTCTGATTGGTTCAGTTTTCTCAGGAAACAATGTTGTCAACTGAGAGTGAAGATGAAGTAGGAAGTATTGGTGGTTTTGATAGATAGCTTATGGTGAATGGTGTTGGATTTGTGACCTCCAAAGGAGAAAATTTCACTTTGGGATCCAAACACTGGGCTTTGGTCACTCAGAGCTTCATGCAGCAGTTTTATTAAAGAAGAAATGGATAGAAAAAAGCTTCCAGCAAAGGCACTGGAAGAGAGACAGAAGAGTGCCCCCAGAAGCTAGTTAAGGAGAGGTATATTGTATTTTTTCAGCTGGTTATTAACAATAGATCAAAAGATTATTTTAAGGCTGTAAAATAGACCCACTCCCCCAACATTAACGTAAGATTAGCCAGAGGATGGTCTCCGGACATCAAGACTAGTTGAGACAATTCTAATGCAAAATAGTCTGCATCCATAAGACAATAAAGTTACTTTCAGAGTAGATCTTTATCATGGCAAGCATTTTAGGCCAGAAAATGTTTATTCCCCCTCCTCCTTCTCCTCCTTGGAAACCACTGGCCTCCTTACCAAGTCTGCCTATTCACCCCTTTCAGTTCCAGAAGAAAGGATATGAAATCCAAGTTCAGGAAACGGGGACATGACGGTCTAGGGAACTGTGGCATGACTGTTGGGCATCATCAAGGGCCCACTTGAGGTTTGTGCTTGTGTACAGCGACATGGGTGCAGGCATGGAATAAGGGCGGAGTTGTATATAAATAGGAGTAGATTTTGCCAGAAAGAGGAAGGAAGAGTTTTCAAGTATATATGTAAGGATTAATTATTATGAGTGACCATGGAATTTACTCTATTTAATAAAAGGAAAGAGGACATTAAGTAAAGAACAGTGAAAGTGAGATACGATCCATGAGCTCAGGTTCTGGTTGGGTAAAGGATTGTTCAAGATGGGTTCTATCCACGGAAACATGTCTTTATCAATATTGGAATTTTCTACTTAAATCTCCCCTGTTATCTCAATGTTCTCTTTATCCAGTATCTGGTGTTGCTGAACCTTACAACTTTGCTTACCTTGCTTTTTTAACATCAAGACTGCAATTGATATACCCTAGGTAAATTCTCATATCCATCTACAAAACTTTAATTTTTATTTCAGCTGTATCTAACCCCTCAAATCCATATACTTAGTTTAAAAATTCTAGTTCTTTTAATTTTCACTTATAAATTTTTATTTGGTTTCTTTTTTTTCAAAATATACCTATTATGTTTATAATTATTTTTATTCCTTAATACTTTTATAATTTTAAGTATGCTTAAGTATATTCTATTTCAGATTATTTTATTATCCCAATGCTAGTTCTAAATTTTTTTGTTTTATCTGCTGAATGTTTCTTATGGTAGTTTACTTCTCATGTAGTTTAAAATTTTTTATTGTGAGTTTATCTTAAGATTCTTTTCCTTTATTTAAAATTTGATAAGATGATTTTACAAACATTTATGAAAATTTAGATTTACAGTGATTTAGTAATTTTACAGTTCCTTCTGCCAAGCACTTGAGACATCATAGACCTGATACAGATTTCTATGTTAATGTATACATTGGAGAATCCCTTCCCACACAATGGTATATATTCAGATTCTAAAGTGACTTGAGGCAGTCCTAGAGTTAATTTTCTAAAAAACTCTTTTCTAATTTTTCCCCTATAAGACAAAACAGAGACAAGTTTCTTTGAATTCCTACATCAGCGGATTACATTCTCTAATTCTCATTTCAGTAAGTATACAATTTTATAAGGCTCCAGACTGTACACAGGCATTCTGAATTTCAACTCTCCATTTTAAAAAGGTCAAGACTGCAGGCTTATGCATGCATGGGAATTTGGACCTTTTTCAAAATATGATATCCTTCCTTCTATTCCCTAGATCCCTGGGTCAGTTTTCAGGGGGTTTATATATGTAAGGATTAATTATTATGAGTGACCATGGAATTTACTCTATTTAATAAAAGGAAAGAGGACATTAAGTAAAGAACAGTGAAAGTGAGATACGATCCATGAGCTCAGGTTCTGGTTGGGTAAAGGATTGTTCAAGATGGGTTCTATCCACGGAAACATGTCTTTATCAATATTGGAATTTTCTACTTAAATCTCCCCTGTTATCTCAATGTTCTCTTTATCCAGTATCTGGTGTTGCTGAACCTTACAACTTTGCTTACCTTGCTTTTTTAACATCAAGACTGCAATTGATATACCCTAGGTAAATTCTCATATCCATCTACAAAACTTTAATTTTTATTTCAGCTGTATCTAACCCCTCAAATCCATATACTTAGTTTAAAAATTCTAGTTCTTTTAATTTTCACTTATAAATTTTTATTTGGTTTCTTTTTTTTCAAAATATACCTATTATGTTTATAATTATTTTTATTCCTTAATACTTTTATAATTTTAAGTATGCTTAAGTATATTCTATTTCAGATTATTTTATTATCCCAATGCTAGTTCTAAATATTTTTCGTTTTATCTGCTGAATGTTTCTTATGGTAGTTTACTTCTCATGTAGTTTAAAATTTTTTATTGTGAGTTTATCTTAAGATTCTTTTCCTTTATTTAAAATTTGATAAGATGATTTTACAAACATTTATGAAAATTTAGATTTACAGTGATTTAGTAATTTTACAGTTCCTTCTGCCAAGCACTTGAGACATCATAGACCTGATACAGATTTCTATGTTAATGTATACATTGGAGAATCCCTTCCCACACAATGGTATATATTCAGATTCTAAAGTGACTTGAGGCAGTCCTAGAGTTAATTTTCTAAAAAACTCTTTTCTAATTTTTCCCCTATAAGACAAAACAGAGACAAGTTTCTTTGAATTCCTACATCAGCGGATTACATTCTCTAATTCTCATTTCAGTAAGTATACAATTTTATAAGGCTCCAGACTGTACACAGGCATTCTGAATTTCAACTCTCCATTTTAAAAAGGTCAAGACTGCAGGCTTATGCATGCATGGGAATTTGGACCTTTTTCAAAATATGATATCCTTCCTTCTATTCCCTAGATCCCTGGGTCAGCTTTCATGTGTATTTCTCAAATTTTTAGTTAACTTTTTATTTTGAATACTGAGGGTTTGATCTCTGAGTTTGGAAGATCCCATTGGAGAAAGAAATAGCCACCTGCTCCAGTATTCTTCCTGGAGAATTCCATGGACAGAAGAGACTGGCAGGCTATAGATCATGGGGTTGCAAAGACTCACACATGACAGAGCAGGACTGGGTGTCTAGAAGACTAGTTCCATAGATGTCTGGGACCACTGATACAAGAACAGCAAGTTTAATCTGAGCACTTCTCTGGTCCATCTTAGCTGCCTGACAATTTCCAGGCCACCACAGGCACTCACCCTAGAGGACCCACATATAAAGAGGAAGATAATATAGCCGGTAATCCTAGGTTGATAAACTGTCACAATTGCTTCCTGACTTGTTTGCATAATGACATCATATATTCAGAGATAAGACACAGTGTCAGTCTTCTCTTTTCATACACTCTATTTTTTCACAATATTCTAACCAATTCCACTATAACCTAACAGGAATGTTGTTGTTCCCTTATCATTCTCCCATACATATCATTCAGCACAAGATATACCACAGTATAATGCAATGATATAATTGCATATGTATTTGCTAATAGAATCAAGACATGCAAATGCTAGAACCATATTAAAACACCAGCGGATCTTAGATACCAATATAAGACTTCTTATATTCTAATATTCTTATATTCTAATTCCAAGCATTTCTTGTGGGTTGATCACTAAGTCCATTTTATTCTAGTACAATATCATTTTTTAGCAAGTAGACACAAAGACATAACAAAAATTGTTTACTTATCCTCAAAAAATCTTTTAGCACATTCTAATCAATGAAAGGTATTTAAATGTCTTTGATTCTTAAACCATTTCTTCAAAACTTTCTGCAAGTACAAAAAGGTCCTTATATGATAAGAACATTTTTTTTTTATTAATGCAGTTAGTAATTATATATTCTTCCAAATAAAAGCCTTGATTTAAAAGTTTAATACATTATCCAGGAAAAATTTATATTTTTGTTTTGAAAAGTCCACCTCCATCTCTGCTTTCACCCACTTGACTGTCTCTAAACCTAAATACAATAAGCTGGAGATTACACTAATACGTGACCATTATAGAGAGATAAGTCAACAGCTTTTAATTTTGAGTTTTAATATGATTTCACTTTATGTTCTTGACATAAGCCATCTATTCCTACCTAGAAATAATACTGCAGTAGGCACTGCTATATAGCCAATGATATTTATCATTATCAGTTAAATGTATATAAAATTTTAATGCTCTTAAAAGCAATATAATATGAAATTACATTTTGATGTTTAGAATTATATTCGTCTTCAATGGAATGAGAGCTTTTTTTCTTGTCTGACTCCTAAAGCAAGGCCTTTTCCCCACACAGCCAATGTTTTTTTCATAAATCTTACTTTTGTTATACTTAAACACTACGTAAGATCATATTAAACTGGGCTTCCCCTGGTGGTCCAGTGGGTAAGGACACCGCCTTGCAGTGCAAGGAGCCCTGGTTCGATCCCTGGCCTGGGATATATTCAGAGATAAGACACAGTGTCAGTCTTCTCTTTTCATACACTCTATTTTTTCACAATATTCTAACCAATTCCACTATAACCTAACAGGAATGTTGTTGTTCCCTTATCATTCTCCCATACATATCATTCAGCACAAGATATACCACAGTATAATGCAATGATATAATTGCATATGTATTTGCTAATAGAATCAAGACATGCAAATGCTAGAACCATATTAAAACACCAGCGGATCTTAGATACCAATATAAGACTTCTTATATTCTAATATTCTTATATTCTAATTCCAAGCATTTCTTGTGGGTTGATCACTAAGTCCATTTTATTCTAGTACAATATCATTTTTTAGCAAGTAGACACAAAGACATAACAAAAATTGTTTACTTATCCTCAAAAAATCTTTTAGCACATTCTAATCAATGAAAGGTATTTAAATGTCTTTGATTCTTAAACCATTTCTTCAAAACTTTCTGCAAGTACAAAAAGGTCCTTATATGATAAGAACATTTTTTTTTTATTAATGCAGTTAGTAATTATATATTCTTCCAAATAAAAGCCTTGATTTAAAAGTTTAATACATTATCCAGGAAAAATTTATATTTTTGTTTTGAAAAGTCCACCTCCATCTCTGCTTTCACCCACTTCGACTGTCTCTAAACCTAAATACAATAAGCTGGAGATTACACTAATACGTGACCATTATAGAGAGATAAGTCAACAGCTTTTAATTTTGAGTTTTAATATGATTTCACTTTATGTTCTTGACATAAGCCATCTATTCCTACCTAGAAATAATACTGCAGTAGGCACTGCTATATAGCCAATGATATTTATCATTATCAGTTAAATGTATATAAAATTTTAATGCTCTTAAAAGCAATATAATATGAAATTACATTTTGATGTTTAGAATTATATTCGTCTTCAATGGAATGAGAGCTTTTTTTCTTGTCTGACTCCTAAAGCAAGGCCTTTTCCCCACACAGCCAATGTTTTTTTCATAAATCTTACTTTTGTTATACTTAAACACTACGTAAGATCATATTAAACTGGGCTTCCCCTGGTGGTCCAGTGGGTAAGGACACCGCCTTGCAGTGCAAGGAGCCCTGGTTCGATCCCTGGCCTGGGAAGATCCCACGTGCCACGGAGCGGCTGTACCGATGTGTCCAATCGCCGAGCCGGAGCTCTAGAGCGCATGAGCCCAGAGCCGGTGCTCTGCAACGACAGATGCCACCGCGATGGGAGGCCCACAGGAGTCGAAGAGCAAAGACGGATGCAAATGTAGAAATGAAAGACCAATAGAAGTGGCCCGCCCGCTCCCCTCCCTCCCCAACCCGACCCCTGCCCAAAATAAATAAATAAATAAATCTTTAAAAAAAAAAAGATCATATTAAACTTGTAATCTAGAGGTAACAGACACATGAAGTAGATACAGGCAAAAATACAATCCACAGTATTTTAAAAGACAAAATCCAGAATAATTTGAATTATTTTCCAAATTGGTTTATCTTTGAAGTAAACTTGTTTGTAATCATTATCAGTTTTCAAAGCACACAGAGCAAAATACACTCATAATTAATAAAGCAAATGGTGATACAGGAAAAGTAGTGTTTCCTCTCCCCACATCAGTAGCATCTGAAAGTGATCTGGAATTGATCTTAAAATTATTTGTGACCTTTGTTAGAAAGCTCTTCTTTTTTTTTTTTTAACAGGAGTTTTAGAAGACTTTTTAGTACTTTTCAGCATATTTCCTTAGAGAAGAAATCTGAAAAATATTATTCTAAGACCTGCTTGTGTTTCATATGACTTATTATAAAATTACATTATGAAATAAGTATTTCTAAAAGGGAATTAACAATAAAGCCAAAGACAGACTATAATCCCTTGAAAGTTCTCTGAGCTAAGCAGTGATGGCGTAGTGTAACTGAGCAGGCTCCTATGGGGCTTTCGTAGGACAGACCTCCCCATCCAATGTCCTCCACCTGCCTCTTGTCTGCAGAATTTCAAAGGATAAATTTAATCAAAGAAGCAAGAAAATAGAGAAAGAAAGGAAAACTGTCAAACAAAACAAAATAATAACAGTTTAGCCCTTAAACAAAGTTAAGGAAGGACCTCTAGCTCTTCCTCAAGTGCTACAGATAATTTGCTGAGACAGAGTCTTTGAGCCATTTTGCAGATAGTTGATAGCCCCACCAGGTGAGAAAAGACGACTGTATACTGACCACAAGCATATAGAGCCCAGACCAGTTGGAACCAGAAGGACTAGCTGACTAAGGGTTTATGTCTCTGATCACAAGCGAGACATGATGGCTACTTGGAATTGCCTGATCAAGACTATCATCTCTGAAAACTAAGATTACCTCCTTCCCAGCAGGTAACCCTCTCCTTGTTTCCCTTTAATAATCACTGAGTAAAACATGTGGAGATGGGGAGTTTGTTTTTTGAGACAAGAGTTATTCAGGAAAAGATGGGGACAACCATCAGGTTCTTAAACGGATAAGAGTAAAGGGTCCACCTCCCCGGATACAATCCACAGTATTTTAAAAGACAAAATCCAGAATAATTTGAATTATTTTCCAAATTGGTTTATCTTTGAAGTAAACTTGTTTGTAATCATTATCAGTTTTCAAAGCACACAGAGCAAAATACACTCATAATTAATAAAGCAAATGGTGATACAGGAAAAGTAGTGTTTCCTCTCCCCACATCAGTAGCATCTGAAAGTGATCTGGAATTGATCTTAAAATTATTTGTGACCTTTGTTAGAAAGCTCTTCTTTTTTTTTTTTTAACAGGAGTTTTAGAAGACTTTTTAGTACTTTTCAGCATATTTCCTTAGAGAAGAAATCTGAAAAATATTATTCTAAGACCTGCTTGTGTTTCATATGACTTATTATAAAATTACATTATGAAATAAGTATTTCTAAAAGGGAATTAACAATAAAGCCAAAGACAGACTATAATCCCTTGAAAGTTCTCTGAGCTAAGCAGTGATGGCGTAGTGTAACTGAGCAGGCTCCTATGGGGCTTTCGGGGACAGACCCCCCCATCCAATGTCCTCCACCTGCCTCTTGTCTGCAGAATTTCAAAGGATAAATTTAATCAAAGAAGCAAGAAAATAGAGAAAGAAAGGAAAACTGTCAAACAAAACAAAATAATAACAGTTTAGCCCTTAAACAAAGTTAAGGAAGGACCTCTAGCTCTTCCTCAAGTGCTACAGATAATTTGCTGAGACAGAGTCTTTGAGCCATTTTGCAGATAGTTGATAGCCCCACCAGGTGAGAAAAGACGACTGTATACTGACCACAAGCATATAGAGCCCAGACCAGTTGGAACCAGAAGGACTAGCTGACTAAGGGTTTATGTCTCTGATCACAAGCGAGACATGATGGCTACTTGGAATTGCCTGATCAAGACTATCATCTCTGAAAACTAAGATTACCTCCTTCCCAGCAGGTAACCCTCTCCTTGTTTCCCTTTAATAATCACTGAGTAAAACATGTGGAGATGGGGAGTTTGTTTTTTGAGACAAGAGTTATTCAGGAAAAGATGGGGACAACCATCAGGTTCTTAAACGGATAAGAGTAAAGGGTCCACCTCATCCCCAGGATTGATCATTTCCTCAATAGCTATCTTTTCTTTTACCCAACACTTGTCTCTCATTGTTGGGCTCCTGAACCTGAGTTTGGCAACACCAGGTTTGCTGCTCCATAGTTAGCATTTTCCTCAGAACATCTAGGGCTAAGCATTGTTCATAACAATGGGTATTAGTGGAATTGAACTTGAATTTGTGCTTCCATTTCAAATCATCAATTATCCTATCCATATCCCCAAAGTGCCCATGGTGATGGTCAGGAAAAGGTAGAGACAAATACCAAGTTGTGAAATGAAGGGTTAAGAGTTCCATAATAAGCCAAAGTTTTTAATAACAAAAGAATAAAAAAAATCACAAATAAAATTTAAATTCTGCCTTAATATTTTAATAACTGCAAGTTTAAGGCTAGATAATGGTACTCTCATTTATAAAGCTTAGAAGCCTATGTGGCAATTCTGAGGATATCTAAAAGTGACCCCCAAAAGGCAGGGGTGAAGTTTGCTTTACATTGTTGCCCAAGATCACTCCTGAGGGAAGGTAAGTCCTCCATGTCTGTATTGCCACCTAAATTCCTGCTTCTGTTCCGTGGCCTGTCACGTTCAGCCCCTGTCAGGTCATGAAACAAGGAAGTAATCTACCCAGGCAACTAATTCTACACTGGACTGAGTTAATGTGACCTAAGATAGCAGCTATTTCAGAGGCTGCATTGTGAAGGATGGGACTCTGAGCAGGTCTGTGCCCTCTCAAGACTTCACATTCCTGTCCCATGGCATGTGATCACAAGGGAAGGACTAACAGAGATGGGCTCTCGCAAAGACTGAGAGGGTTCTAGAACTGTCAGTAGAAAGGGAGAAAGAACTTCTGATAGGAAGCTTTAAAAGGGAGACTAGTTCACCCTAAGGAAAGAACATTTGTAATTAAATTGACTTTCTTTGTTTCTTTACACACAGGCCTGTGAAAGTGCTAATGAAACTGCTGGAGGAAAAGGCAAGGACTTGAATATTTAATTCAGATGCTGGCAAACCAGTCCTTACTAATCAACCTAGATGCACATAATAGATATATGTTGGTCCAATCTTACGCAATTTTAAAATAGAACCTACTTCTAAACAGGTCATTCTGAGTAAGAAATAGATAACTGAAATAAGTACAATAATCTTAAAGGAAACTGTAAGATTTACATTAGGGAAGGGCAGGGCACAATTTTTTAAAGAATGATGTAGCCCAAGGACACAACATAAACCCGTTAGAATCAAATGGGTCCAAGATGGCAGAGTAGACCTTGATCCTCAGTCAGCAAGCTGAATGACATCCCCAGAAGCACCATGACAGTTCTGCCCCTTCCCCAAAAGTGCTGGACTAATCCTCCCACTCCTTAGCATATGTAATTACCTAGCCCATAAAAGCTAAAACCATGTTTTCAGGGCTGCTGGATTCGTAATAACAAAAGAATAAAAAAAATCACAAATAAAATTTAAATTCTGCCTTAATATTTTAATAACTGCAAGTTTAAGGCTAGATAATGGTACTCTCATTTATAAAGCTTAGAAGCCTATGTGGCAATTCTGAGGATATCTAAAAGTGACCCCCAAAAGGCAGGGGTGAAGTTTGCTTTACATTGTTGCCCAAGATCACTCCTGAGGGAAGGTAAGTCCTCCATGTCTGTATTGCCACCTAAATTCCTGCTTCTGTTCCGTGGCCTGTCACGTTCAGCCCCTGTCAGGTCATGAAACAAGGAAGTAATCTACCCAGGCAACTAATTCTACACTGGACTGAGTTAATGTGACCTAAGATAGCAGCTATTTCAGAGGCTGCATTGTGAAGGATGGGACTCTGAGCAGGTCTGTGCCCTCTCAAGACTTCACATTCCTGTCCCATGGCATGTGATCACAAGGGAAGGACTAACAGAGATGGGCTCTCGCAAAGACTGAGAGGGTTCTAGAACTGTCAGTAGAAAGGGAGAAAGAACTTCTGATAGGAAGCTTTAAAAGGGAGACTAGTTCACCCTAAGGAAAGAACATTTGTAATTAAATTGACTTTCTTTGTTTCTTTACACACAGGCCTGTGAAAGTGCTAATGAAACTGCTGGAGGAAAAGGCAAGGACTTGAATATTTAATTCAGATGCTGGCAAACCAGTCCTTACTAATCAACCTAGATGCACATAATAGATATATGTTGGTCCAATCTTACGCAATTTTAAAATAGAACCTACTTCTAAACAGGTCATTCTGAGTAAGAAATAGATAACTGAAATAAGTACAATAATCTTAAAGGAAACTGTAAGATTTACATTAGGGAAAGGGGCAGGGCACAATTTTTGAAAGAATGATGTAGCCCAAGGACACAACATAAACCCGTTAGAATCAAATGGGTCCAAGATGGCAGAGTAGACCTTGATCCTCAGTCAGCAAGCTGAATGACATCCCCAGAAGCACCATGACAGTTCTGCCCCTTCCCCAAAAGTGCTGGACTAATCCTCCCACTCCTTAGCATATGTAATTACCTAGCCCATAAAAGCTAAGAAGCCATGTTTTCAGGGCTGCTGGATTCGTTCTGCGATGGCCCACACTCTGTCTATGGAGTGTGCTTTTCTCTGAATCTGAATAAATCCATTTCTTACCTGTCACTTTGTCTCTCACTGAATTCTTTTCTGCGAAGAGACATGAAGAACCTGAGCTACGTTAGGTCCTGAAACCAGGTATGGTGGGTTTTGTCTGGGTTTGAGTCCCACCCACATGGGTTCAAGTCCCAAGCAGGGTTTTGGCTGGATTCAAGCCCCAGCAATGTGGGTTCAATTCCCAAACTGGGTTTGGGGTTTAAGTCCCAATCTAAGGCAGAATGCTTTCAAAACAGTGTTACTAATTTTCAAATCAAGAATTAATGTGATTAAAATATGCTTTGCTGGAAAGTGTTTTAACACTGAGGATTAATTATTTCTTCCAGAAAGTCCATATGCCACCAGTAGCCTTTTCTGAGGAATGAACTGATTTAAATAAAACAGATATTTTATCTTACAGAGAGGAATCTAATTTCCAAGAACAAGGCACCTAAAGTGGCTATATTAGCTTTTCTTTATATCATTTCCTATCCTATCCACTGGCATCAAAGGAAAAAAAAAATTCTCAAATCCTTTCTCTCTTGTCTCTTGTAGGAGTCTTATTTATTTTATTATTTTTTTTCTTTCTCCATTTTCTCCCTATTGACTTGATATCCTTGCTCCATGAAGCACTTGAGGTTTCTCTAATACTAACTAAAATCTTATTTCTCTTAGCAATACCTTACCCTTCAAGATAAAAAGCATCTCTGGGCTTCCCTGGTGGTCCAGTGGGTAAACAGCCCACCTTGCAGTGCAGGGGGCACAGTTTCGATCCCTAGCCTGGGAAGATCCCATGTGCCCCCAAGCAGCTGAACCTGTGTGTCCAATCACGAGCCAGTGCTCTGGAGCACATGGGCCCAGAGCCGGTGCTCTGCAATGAGAGAGGCCACAGCAATGGGAGCCCCACACATACCAAAGAATAAAGATGGATGAAAATAAATTAAAAAATAATAAAAATTAAAATAAATAAATAATAAAGCTTTTCATCTCCCTTATCTCCCACAAACATAGAGGCAAAATAAAAGTCATGAAATTTCCTTAAAAAATTTCCTACCTGTTATTCTCCTACCATATTCTCTTACTAACCACTTTATGGGTTTCCTATTGGTAGTCAATTGACCTGCTTTGTCTCCTATGACACTGTTATTTTAATATTACTCTAATTAACCCCATTATCTTCCCACCATCAATTCATATCCTTTCTAAACTTGTGTTATTCCACCTAATCTTA